>OY282560.1:91113493-91805928 GCA_958295665.1 Tipula vernalis | reverse complement strand
AGGTTTCGGGACCTGTAATTGCTGTGACAATTTTCATTTTGATTGCTCGATTATTTCTAAACATTTCTTAGAAAATTCAATTTTATTGAAAATTAACTCTGCTATAGCCCACAAGTTTTTGGGCGGCAAAAATCTAAAATGGTCCGATTACGATGGTTGATACCTCTATCAATAGGTTTCGGGACCTGTAATTGCTGTGACAATTTTCATTTTGATTGCTCGATAATTTCTAAACATTTCTTAGAAAATTCAATTTTATTGAAAATTAACTCTGCTATAGCCCACAAGTTTTTGGGCGGCAAAAATCTAAAATGGTCCGATTACGATGGCTGATACCTCTATCAATAGGTTTCGGGACCTGTAATTGCTGTGACAATTTTCATTTTGATTGCTCGATAATTTCTAAACATTTCTTCGAAAATTCAATGTTATTGAAAATCAACTGTGCTATAGCCCACAAGTTTTTGGGCGGCAAAAATCTAAAATGGTCCGATTACGATGGTTGATACCTCTATCAATAGGTTTCGGGACCTGTAATTGCTGTGACAATTTTCATTTTGATTGCTCGATAATTTCTAAACATTTCTTAGAAAATTCAATTTTATTGAAAATTAACTCTGCTATAGCCCACAAGTTTTTGGGCGGCAAAAATCTAAAATGGTCCGATTACGATGGTTGATACCTCTATCAATAGGTTTCGGGACCTGTAATTGCTGTGACAATTTTCATTTTGATTGCTCGATTATTTCTAAACATTTCTTCGAAAATTCAATTTTATTGAAAATTAACTGTGCTATAGCCCACAAGTTTTTGGGCGGCAAAAATCTAAAATGGTCCGATTACGATGGTTGATACCTCTATCAATAGGTTTCGGGACCTGTAATTGCTGTGACAATTTTCATTTTGATTGCTCGATTATTTCTAAACATTTCTTAGAAAATTCAATTTTATTGAAAATTAACTCTGCTATAGCCCACAAGTTTTTGGGCGGCAAAAATCTAAAATGGTCCGATTACGATGGTTGATACCTCTATCAATAGGTTTCGGGACCTGTAATTGCTGTGACAATTTTCATTTTGATTGCTCGATAATTTCTAAACATTTCTTAGAAAATTCAATTTTATTGAAAATTAACTCTGCTATAGCCCACAAGTTTTTGGGCGGCAAAAATCTAAAATGGTCCGATTACGATGGTTGATACCTCTATCAATAGGTTTCGGGACCTGTAATTGCTGTGACAATTTTCATTTTGATTGCTCGATTATTTCTAAACATTTCTTAGAAAATTCAATTTTATTGAAAATTAACTGTGCTATAGCCCACAAGTTTTTGGGCGGCAAAAATCTAAAATGGTCCGATTACGATGGTTGATACCTCTATCAATAGGTTTCGGGACCTGTAATTGCTGTGACAATTTTCATTTTGATTGCTCGATTATTTCTAAACATTTCTTAGAAAATTCAATTTTATTGAAAATTAACTGTGCTATAGCCCACAAGTTTTTGGGCGGCAAAAATCTAAAATGGTCCGATTACGATGGTTGATACCTCTATCAATAGGTTTCGGGACCTGTAATTGCTGTGACAATTTTCATTTTGATTGCTCGATTATTTCTAAACATTTCTTAGAAAATTCAATTTTATTGAAAATTAACTCTGCTATAGCCCACAAGTTTTTGGACGGCAAAAATCTAAAATGGTCCGATTACGATGGTTGATACCTCTATCAATAGGTTTCGGGACCTGTAATTGCTGTGACAATTTTCATTTTGATTGCTCGATTATTTCTAAACATTTCTTAGAAAATTCAATTTTATTGAAAATTAACTCTGCTATAGCCCACAAGTTTTTGGGCGGCAAAAATCTAAAATGGTCCGATTACGATGGTTGATACCTCTATCAATAGGTTTCGGGACCTGTAATTGCTGTGACAATTTTCATTTTGATTGCTCGATAATTTCTAAACATTTCTTCGAAAATTCAATTTTATTGAAAATCAACTGTGCTATAGCCCACAAGTTTTTGGGCGGCAAAAATCTAAAATGGTCCGATTACGATGGTTGATACCTCTATCAATAGGTTTCGGGACCTGTAATTGCTGTGACTATTTTCAATTTGATTGCTCGATTATTTCTAAACATTTCTTAGAAAATTCAATTTTATTGAAAATTAACTGTGCTATAGCCCACAAGTTTTTGGGCGGCAAAAATCTAAAATGGTCCGATTACGATGGTTGATACCTCTATCAATAGGTTTCGGGACCTGTAATTGCTGTGACAATTTTCATTTTGATTGCTCGATTATTTCTAAACATTTCTTAGAAAATTCAATTTTATTGAAAATTAACTCTGCTATAGCCCACAAGTTTTTGGGCGGCAAAAATCTAAAATGGTCCGATTACGATGGTTGATACCTCTATCAATAGGTTTCGGGACCTGTAATTGCTGTGACAATTTTCATTTTGATTGCTCGATAATTTCTAAACATTTCTTAGAAAATTCAATTTTATTGAAAATTAACTCTGCTATAGCCCACAAGTTTTTGGGCGGCAAAAATCTAAAATGGTCCGATTACGATGGTTGATACCTCTATCAATAGGTTTCGGGACCTGTAATTGCTGTGACAATTTTCATTTTGATTGCTCGATTATTTCTAAACATTTCTTAGAAAATTCAATTTTATTGAAAATTAACTCTGCTATAGCCCACAAGTTGTTGGGCGGCAAAAATCTAAAATGGTCTGATTACGATGGTTGATACCTCTATCAATAGGTTTCGGGACCTGTAATTGCTGTGACAATTTTCATTTTGATTGCTCGATTATTTCTAAACATTTCTTAGAAAATTCAATTTTATTGAAAATTAACTCTGCTATAGCCCACAAGTTTTTGGGCGGCAAAAATCTAAAATGGTCCGATTACGATGGTTGATACCTCTATCAATAGGTTTCGGGACCTGTAATTGCTGTGAAAATTTTCATTTTGATTGCTCGATAATTTCTAAACATTTCTTCGAAAATTCAATGTTATTGAAAATCAACTGTGCTATAGCCCACAAGTTTTTGGGCGGCAAAAATCTAAAATGGTCCGATTACGATGGTTGATACCTCTATCAATAGGTTTCGGGACCTGTAATTGCTGTGACAATTTTCATTTTGATTGCTCGATAATTTCTAAACATTTCTTAGAAAATTCAATTTTATTGAAAATTAACTGTGCTATAGCCCACAAGTTTTTGGGCGGCAAAAATCTAAAATGGTCCGATTACGATGGTTGATACCTCTATCAATAGGTTTCGGGACCTGTAATTGCTGTGACAATTTTCATTTTGATTGCTCGATTATTTCTAAACATTTCTTAGAAAATTCAATTTTATTTAAAATTAACTCTGCTATAGCCCACAAGTTTTTGGGCGGCAAAAATCTAAAATGGTCCGATTACGATGGTTGATACCTCTATCAATAGGTTTCGGGACCTGTAATTGCTGTGACAATTTTCATTTTGATTGCTCGATAATTTCTAAACATTTCTTAGAAAATTCAATTTTATTGAAAATTAACTGTGCTATAGCCCACAAGTTTTTGGGCGGCAAAAATCTAAAATGGTCCGATTACGATGGTTGATACCTCTATCAATAGGTTTCGGGACCTGTAATTGCTGTGACAATTTTGATTTTGATTGCTCGATTATTTCTAAACATTTCTTAGAAAATTCAATTTTATTGAAAATTAACTGTGCTATAGCCCACAAGTTTTTGGGCGGCAAAAATCTAAAATGGTCCGATTACGATGGTTGATACCTCTATCAATAGGTTTCGGGACCTGTAATTGCTGTGACAATTTTCATTTTGATTGCTCGATTATTTCTAAACATTTCTTAGAAAATTCAATTTTATTGAAAATTAACTCTGCTATAGCCCACAAGTTTTTGGGCGGCAAAAATCTAAAATGGTCCGATTACGATGGTTGATACCTCTATCAATAGGTTTCGGGACCTGTAATTGCTGTGACAATTTTCATTTTGATTGCTCGATAATTTCTAAACATTTCTTAGAAAATTCAATTTTATTGAAAATTAACTCTGCTATAGCCCACAAGTTTTTGGGCGGCAAAAATCTAAAATGGTCCGATTACGATGGTTGATACCTCTATCAATTGGTTTCGGGACCTGTAATTGCTGTGACAATTTTCATTTTGATTGCTCGATAATTTCTAAACATTTCTTCGAAAATTCAATTTTATTGAAAATCAACTGTGCTATAGCCCACAAGTTTTTGGGCGGCAAAAATCTAAAATGGTCCGATTACGATGGTTGATACCTCTATCAATAGGTTTCGGGACCTGTAATTGCTGTGACAATTTTCATTTTGATTGCTCGATTATTTCTAAACATTTCTTAGAAAATTCAATTTTATTGAAAATTAACTCTGCTATAGCCCACAAGTTTTTGGGCGGCAAAAATCTAAAATGGTCCGATTACGATGGTTGATACCTCTATCAATAGGTTTCGGGACCTGTAATTGCTGTGACAATTTTCATTTTGATTGCTCGATTATTTCTAAACATTTCTTAGAAAATTCAATTTTATTGAAAATTAACTCTGCTATAGCCCACAAGTTTTTGGGCGGCAAAAATCTAAAATGGTCCGATTACGATGGTTGATACCTCTATCAATAGGTTTCGGGACCTGTAATTGCTGTGACAATTTTCATTTTGATTGCTCGATTATTTCTAAACATTTCTTAGAAAATTCAATTTTATTGAAAATTAACTCTGCTATAGCCCACAAGTTTTTGGGCGGCAAAAATCTAAAATGGTCCGATTACGATGGTTGATACCTCTATCAATAGGTTTCGGGACCTGTAATTGCTGTGACAATTTTCATTTTGATTGCTCGATAATTTCTAAACATTTCTTCGAAAATTCAATTTTATTGAAAATCAACTGTGCTATAGCCCACAAGTTTTTGGGCGGCAAAAATCTAAAATGGTCCGATTACGATGGTTGATACCTCTATCAATAGGTTTCGGGACCTGTAATTGCTGTGACTATTTTCAATTTGATTGCTCGATTATTTCTAAACATTTCTTAGAAAATTCAATTTTATTGAAAATTAACTGTGCTATAGCCCACAAGTTTTTGGGCGGCAAAAATCTAAAATGGTCCGATTACGATGGTTGATACCTCTATCAATAGGTTTCGGGACCTGTAATTGCTGTGACAATTTTCATTTTGATTGCTCGATTATTTCTAAACATTTCTTAGAAAATTCAATTTTATTGAAAATTAACTCTGCTATAGCCCACAAGTTTTTGGGCGGCAAAAATCTAAAATGGTCCGATTACGATGGTTGATACCTCTATCAATAGGTTTCGGGACCTGTAATTGCTGTGACAATTTTCATTTTGATTGCTCGATTATTTCTAAACATTTCTTAGAAAATTCAATTTTATTGAAAATTAACTCTGCTATAGCCCACAAGTTTTTGGGCGGCAAAAATCTAAAATGGTCCGATTACGATGGTTGATACCTCTATCAATAGGTTTCGGGACCTGTAATTGCTGTGACAATTTTCATTTTGATTGCTCGATAATTTCTAAACATTTCTTCGAAAATTCAATGTTATTGAAAATCAACTGTGCTATAGCCCACAAGTTTTTGGGCGGCAAAAATCTAAAATGGTCCGATTACGATGGTTGATACCTCTATCAATAGGTTTCGGGACCTGTAATTGCTGTGACAATTTTCATTTTGATTGCTCGATTATTTCTAAACATTTCTTAGAAAATTCAATTTTATTGAAAATCAACTGTGCTATAGCCCACAAGTTTTTGGGCGGCAAAAATCTAAAATGGTCCGATTACGATGGTTGATACCTCTATCAATAGGTTTCGGGACCTGTAATTGCTGTGACAATTTTCATTTTGATTGCTCGATTATTTCTAAACATTTCTTCGAAAATTCAATTTTATTGAAAATTAACTGTGCTATAGCCCACAAGTTTTTGGGCGGCAAAAATCTAAAATGGTCCGATTACGATGGTTGATACCTCTATCAATAGGTTTCGGGACCTGTAATTGCTGTGACAATTTTCATTTTGATTGCTCGATTATTTCTAAACATTTCTTAGAAAATTCAATTTTATTGAAAATTAACTCTGCTATAGCCCACAAGTTTTTGGGCGGCAAAAATCTAAAATGGTCCGATTACGATGGTTGATACCTCTATCAATAGGTTTCGGGACCTGTAATTGCTGTGACAATTTTCATTTTGATTGCTCGATAATTTCTAAACATTTCTTAGAAAATTCAATTTTATTGAAAATTAACTCTGCTATAGCCCACAAGTTTTTGGGCGGCAAAAATCTAAAATGGTCCGATTACGATGGTTGATACCTCTATCAATAGGTTTCGGGACCTGTAATTGCTGTGACAATTTTCATTTTGATTGCTCGATTATTTCTAAACATTTCTTAGAAAATTCAATTTTATTGAAAATTAACTCTGCTATAGCCCACAAGTTTTTGGGGCGGCAAAAATCTAAAATGGTCCGATTACGATGGTTGATACCTCTATCAATAGGTTTCGGGACCTGTAATTGCTGTGACAATTTTCATTTTGATTGCTCGATTATTTCTAAACATTTCTTAGAAAATTCAATTTTATTGAAAATTAACTGTGCTATAGCCCACAAGTTTTTGGGCGGCAAAAATCTAAAATGGTCCGATTACGATGGTTGATACCTCTATCAATAGGTTTCGGGACCTGTAATTGCTGTGACAATTTTCATTTTGATTGCTCGATTATTTCTAAACATTTCTTAGAAAATTCAATTTTATTGAAAATTAACTCTGCTATAGCCCACAAGTTTTTGGGCGGCAAAAATCTAAAATGGTCCGATTACGATGGTTGATACCTCTATCAATAGGTTTCGGGACCTGTAATTGCTGTGACAATTTTCATTTTGATTGCTCGATTATTTCTAAACATTTCTTAGAAAATTCAATTTTATTGAAAATTAACTCTGCTATAGCCCACAAGTTTTTGGGCGGCAAAAATCTAAAATGGTCCGATTACGATGGTTGATACCTCTATCAATAGGTTTCGGGACCTGTAATTGCTGTGACTATTTTCAATTTGATTGCTCGATTATTTCTAAACATTTCTTAGAAAATTCAATTTTATTGAAAATTAACTGTGCTATAGCCCACAAGTTTTTGGGCGGCAAAAATCTAAAATGGTCCGATTACGATGGTTGATACCTCTATCAATAGGTTTCGGGACCTGTAATTGCTGTGACAATTTTCATTTTGATTGCTCGATTATTTCTAAACATTTCTTAGAAAATTCAATTTTATTGAAAATTAACTCTGCTATAGCCCACAAGTTTTTGGGCGGCAAAAATCTAAAATGGTCCGATTACGATGGTTGATACCTCTATCAATAGGTTTCGGGACCTGTAATTGCTGTGACAATTTTCATTTTGATTGCTCGATTATTTCTAAACATTTCTTAGAAAATTCAATTTTATTGAAAATTAACTCTGCTATAGCCCACAAGTTTTTGGCGGCAAAAATCTAAAATGGTCCGATTACGATGGTTGATACCTCTATCAATAGGTTTCGGGACCTGTAATTGCTGTGACAATTTTCATTTTGATTGCTCGATAATTTCTAAACATTTCTTCGAAAATTCAATGTTATTGAAAATCAACTGTGCTATAGCCCACAAGTTTTTGGGCGGCAAAAATCTAAAATGGTCCGATTACGATGGTTGATACCTCTATCAATAGGTTTCGGGACCTGTAATTGCTGTGACAATTTTCATTTTGATTGCTCGATTATTTCTAAACATTTCTTAGAAAATTCAATTTTATTGAAAATCAACTGTGCTATAGCCCACAAGTTTTTGGGCGGCAAAAATCTAAAATGGTCCGATTACGATGGTTGATACCTCTATCAATAGGTTTCGGGACCTGTAATTGCTGTGACAATTTTCATTTTGATTGCTCGATTATTTCTAAACATTTCTTCGAAAATTCAATTTTATTGAAAATTAACTGTGCTATAGCCCACAAGTTTTTGGGCGGCAAAAATCTAAAATGGTCCGATTACGATGGTTGATACCTCTATCAATAGGTTTCGGGACCTGTAATTGCTGTGACAATTTTCATTTTGATTGCTCGATTATTTCTAAACATTTCTTAGAAAATTCAATTTTATTGAAAATTAACTCTGCTATAGCCCACAAGTTTTTGGGCGGCAAAAATCTAAAATGGTCCGATTACGATGGTTGATACCTCTATCAATAGGTTTCGGGACCTGTAATTGCTGTGACAATTTTCATTTTGATTGCTCGATAATTTCTAAACATTTCTTCGAAAATTCAATTTTATTGAAAATCAACTGTGCTATAGCCCACAAGTTTTTGGGCGGCAAAAATCTAAAATGGTCCGATTACGATGGTTGATACCTCTATCAATAGGTTTCGGGACCTGTAATTGCTGTGACAATTTTCATTTTGATTGCTCGATTATTTCTAAACATTTCTTAGAAAATTCAATTTTATTGAAAATTAACTCTGCTATAGCCCACAAGTTTTTGGGCGGCAAAAATCTAAAATGGTCCGATTACGATGGTTGATACCTCTATCAATAGGTTTCGGGACCTGTAATTGCTGTGACAATTTTCATTTTGATTGCTCGATTATTTCTAAACATTTCTTAGAAAATTCAATTTTATTGAAAATTAACTCTGCTATAGCCCACAAGTTTTTGGGCGGCAAAAATCTAAAATGGTCCGATTACGATGGTTGATACCTCTATCAATAGGTTTCGGGACCTGTAATTGCTGTGACAATTTTCATTTTGATTGCTCGATAATTTCTAAACATTTCTTCGAAAATTCAATTTTATTGAAAATCAACTGTGCTATAGCCCACAAGTTTTTGGGCGGCAAAAATCTAAAATGGTCCGATTACGATGGTTGATACCTCTATCAATAGGTTTCGGGACCTGTAATTGCTGTGACTATTTTCAATTTGATTGCTCGATTATTTCTAAACATTTCTTAGAAAATTCAATTTTATTGAAAATTAACTGTGTTATAGCCCACAAGTTTTTGGGCGGCAAAAATCTAAAATGGTCCGATTACGATGGTTGATACCTCTATCAATAGGTTTCGGGACCTGTAATTGCTGTGACAATTTTCATTTTGATTGCTCGATTATTTCTAAACATTTCTTAGAAAATTCAATTTTATTGAAAATTAACTCTGCTATAGCCCACAAGTTTTTGGGCGGCAAAAATCTAAAATGGTCCGATTACGATGGTTGATACCTCTATCAATAGGTTTCGGGACCTGTAATTGCTGTGACAATTTTCATTTTGATTGCTCGATTATTTCTAAACATTTCTTAGAAAATTCAATTTTATTGAAAATTAACTCTGCTATAGCCCACAAGTTTTTGGGCGGCAAAAATCTAAAATGGTCCGATTACGATGGTTGATACCTCTATCAATAGGTTTCGGGACCTGTAATTGCTGTGACAATTTTCATTTTGATTGCTCGATTATTTCTAAACATTTCTTAGAAAATTCAATTTTATTGAAAATTAACTCTGCTATAGCCCACAAGTTTTTGGGCGGCAAAAATCTAAAATGGTCCGATTACGATGGTTGATACCTCTATCAATAGGTTTCGGGACCTGTAATTGCTGTGACAATTTTCATTTTGATTGCTCGATTATTTCTAAACATTTCTTAGAAAATTCAATTTTATTGAAAATCAACTGTGCTATAGCCCACAAGTTTTTGGGCGGCAAAAATCTAAAATGGTCCGATTACGATGGTTGATACCTCTATCAATAGGTTTCGGGACCTGTAATTGCTGTGACTATTTTCAATTTGATTGCTCGATTATTTCTAAACATTTCTTAGAAAATTCAATTTTATTGAAAATTAACTGTGCTATAGCCCACAAGTTTTTGGGCGGCAAAAATCTAAAATGGTCCGATTACGATGGTTGATACCTCTATCAATAGGTTTCGGGACCTGTAATTGCTGTGACAATTTTCATTTTGATTGCTCGATTATTTCTAAACATTTCTTAGAAAATTCAATTTTATTGAAAATTAACTCTGCTATAGCCCACAAGTTTTTGGGCGGCAAAAATCTAAAATGGTCCGATTACGATGGTTGATACCTCTATCAATAGGTTTCGGGACCTGTAATTGCTGTGACAATTTTCATTTTGATTGCTCGATTATTTCTAAACATTTCTTAGAAAATTCAATTTTATTGAAAATCAACTGTGCTATAGCCCACAAGTTTTTGGGCGGCAAAAATCTAAAATGGTCCGATTACGATGGTTGATACCTCTATCAATAGGTTTCGGGACCTGTAATTGCTGTGACTATTTTCAATTTGATTGCTCGATTATTTCTAAACATTTCTTAGAAAATTCAATTTTATTGAAAATTAACTGTGCTATAGCCCACAAGTTTTTGGGCGGCAAAAATCTAAAATGGTCCGATTACGATGGTTGATACCTCTATCAATAGGTTTCGGGACCTGTAATTGCTGTGACAATTTTCATTTTGATTGCTCGATTATTTCTAAACATTTCTTAGAAAATTCAATTTTATTGAAAATTAACTCTGCTATAGCCCACAAGTTTTTTGGGCGGCAAAAATCTAAAATGGTCCGATTACGATGGTTGATACCTCTATCAATAGGTTTCGGGACCTGTAATTGCTGTGACAATTTTCATTTTGATTGCTCGATAATTTCTAAACATTTCTTAGAAAATTCAATTTTATTGAAAATTAACTCTGCTATAGCCCACAAGTTTTTGGGCGGCAAAAATCTAAAATGGTCCGATTACGATGGTTGATACCTCTATCAATAGGTTTCGGGACCTGTAATTGCTGTGACAATTTTCATTTTGATTGCTCGATTATTTCTAAACATTTCTTAGAAAATTCAATTTTATTGAAAATCAACTGTGCTATAGCCCACAAGTTTTTGGGCGGCAAAAATCTAAAATGGTCCGATTACGATGGTTGATACCTCTATCAATAGGTTTCGGGACCTGTAATTGCTGTGACTATTTTCAATTTGATTGCTCGATTATTTCTAAACATTTCTTAGAAAATTCAATTTTATTGAAAATTAACTGTGCTATAGCCCACAAGTTTTTGGGCGGCAAAAATCTAAAATGGTCCGATTACGATGGTTGATACCTCTATCAATAGGTTTCGGGACCTGTAATTGCTGTGACAATTTTCATTTTGATTGCTCGATAATTTCTAAACATTTCTTCGAAAATTCAATTTTATTGAAAATCAACTGTGCTATAGCCCACAAGTTTTTGGGCGGCAAAAATCTAAAATGGTCCGATTACGATGGTTGATACCTCTATCAATAGGTTTCGGGACCTGTAATTGCTGTGACTATTTTCAATTTGATTGCTCGATTATTTCTAAACATTTCTTAGAAAATTAAATTTTATTGAAAATTAACTGTGCTATAGCCCACAAGTTTTTGGGCGGCAAAAATCTAAAATGGTCCGATTACGATGGTTGATACCTCTATCAATAGGTTTCGGGACCTGTAATTGCTGTGACAATTTTCATTTTGATTGCTCGATTATTTCTAAACATTTCTTAGAAAATTCAATTTTATTGAAAATTAACTCTGCTATAGCCCACAAGTTTTTGGGCGGCAAAAATCTAAAATGGTCCGATTACGATGGTTGATACCTCTATCAATAGGTTTCGGGACCTGTAATTGCTGTGACAATTTTCATTTTGATTGCTCGATTATTTCTAAACATTTCTTAGAAAATTCAATTTTATTGAAAATTAACTCTGCTATAGCCCACAAGTTTTTGGGCGGCAAAAATCTAAAATGGTCCGATTACGATGGTTGATACCTCTATCAATAGGTTTCGGGACCTGTAATTGCTGTGACAATTTTCATTTTGATTGCTCGATAATTTCTAAACATTTCTTCGAAAATTCAATTTTATTGAAAATCAACTGTGCTATAGCCCACAAGTTTTTGGGCGGCAAAAATCTAAAATGGTCCGATTACGATGGTTGATACCTCTATCAATAGGTTTCGGGACCTGTAATTGCTGTGACTATTTTCAATTTGATTGCTCGATTATTTCTAAACATTTCTTAGAAAATTCAATTTTATTGAAAATTAACTGTGCTATAGCCCACAAGTTTTTGGGCGGCAAAAATCTAAAATGGTCCGATTACGATGGTTGATACCTCTATCAATAGGTTTCGGGACCTGTAATTGCTGTGACTATTTTCAATTTGATTGCTCGATTATTTCTAAACATTTCTTAGAAAATTCAATTTTATTGAAAATTAACTCTGCTATAGCCCACAAGTTTTTGGGCGGCAAAAATCTAAAATGGTCCGATTACGATGGTTGATACCTCTATCAATAGGTTTCGGGACCTGTAATTGCTGTGACAATTTTCATTTTGATTGCTCGATTATTTCTAAACATTTCTTAGAAAATTCAATTTTATTGAAAATTAACTCTGCTATAGCCCACAAGTTTTTGGGCGGCAAAAATCTAAAATGGTCCGATTACGATGGTTGATACCTCTATCAATAGGTTTCGGGACCTGTAATTGCTGTGACAATTTTCATTTTGATTGCTCGATTATTTCTAAACATTTCTTAGAAAATTCAATTTTATTGAAAATTAACTCTGCTATAGCCCACAAGTTTTTGGGCGGCAAAAATCTAAAATGGTCCGATTACGATGGTTGATACCTCTATCAATAGGTTTCGGGACCTGTAATTGCTGTGACAATTTTCATTTTGATTGCTCGATAATTTCTAAACATTTCTTCGAAAATTCAATGTTATTGAAAATCAACTGTGCTATAGCCCACAAGTTTTTGGGCGGCAAAAATCTAAAATGGTCCGATTACGATGGTTGATACCTCTATCAATAGGTTTCGGGACCTGTAATTGCTGTGACAATTTTCATTTTGATTGCTCGATTATTTCTAAACATTTCTTAGAAAATTCAATTTTATTGAAAATCAACTGTGCTATAGCCCACAAGTTTTTGGGCGGCAAAAATCTAAAATGGTCCGATTACGATGGTTGATACCTCTATCAATAGGTTTCGGGACCTGTAATTGCTGTGACAATTTTCATTTTGATTGCTCGATTATTTCTAAACATTTCTTCGAAAATTCAATTTTATTGAAAATTAACTGTGCTATAGCCCACAAGTTTTTGGGCGGCAAAAATCTAAAATGGTCCGATTACGATGGTTGATACCTCTATCAATAGGTTTCGGGACCTGTAATTGCTGTGACAATTTTCATTTTGATTGCTCGATTATTTCTAAACATTTCTTAGAAAATTCAATTTTATTGAAAATCAACTGTGCTATAGCCCACAAGTTTTTGGGCGGCAAAAATCTAAAATGGTCCGATTACGATGGTTGATACCTCTATCAATAGGTTTCGGGACCTGTAATTGCTGTGACAATTTTCATTTTGATTGCTCGATTATTTCTAAACATTTCTTCGAAAATTCAATTTTATTGAAAATTAACTGTGCTATAGCCCACAAGTTTTTGGGCGGCAAAAATCTAAAATGGTCCGATTACGATGGTTGATACCTCTATCAATAGGTTTCGGGACCTGTAATTGCTGTGACAATTTTCATTTTGATTGCTCGATTATTTCTAAACATTTCTTAGAAAATTCAATTTTATTGAAAATTAACTCTGCTATAGCCCACAAGTTTTTGGGCGGCAAAAATCTAAAATGGTCCGATTACGATGGTTGATACCTCTATCAATAGGTTTCGGGACCTGTAATTGCTGTGACAATTTTCATTTTGATTGCTCGATAATTTCTAAACATTTCTTCGAAAATTCAATTTTATTGAAAATCAACTGTGCTATAGCCCACAAGTTTTTGGGCGGCAAAAATCTAAAATGGTCCGATTACGATGGTTGATACCTCTATCAATAGGTTTCGGGACCTGTAATTGCTGTGACAATTTTCATTTTGATTGCTCGATTATTTCTAAACATTTCTTAGAAAATTCAATTTTATTGAAAATTAACTCTGCTATAGCCCACAAGTTTTTGGGCGGCAAAAATCTAAAATGGTCCGATTACGATGGTTGATACCTCTATCAATAGGTTTCGGGACCTGTAATTGCTGTGACAATTTTCATTTTGATTGCTCGATTATTTCTAAACATTTCTTAGAAAATTCAATTTTATTGAAAATTAACTCTGCTATAGCCCACAAGTTTTTGGGCGGCAAAAATCTAAAATGGTCCGATTACGATGGTTGATACCTCTATCAATAGGTTTCGGGACCTGTAATTGCTGTGACAATTTTCATTTTGATTGCTCGATAATTTCTAAACATTTCTTCGAAAATTCAATTTTATTGAAAATCAACTGTGCTATAGCCCACAAGTTTTTGGGCGGCAAAAATCTAAAATGGTCCGATTACGATGGTTGATACCTCTATCAATAGGTTTCGGGACCTGTAATTGCTGTGACTATTTTCAATTTGATTGCTCGATTATTTCTAAACATTTCTTAGAAAATTCAATTTTATTGAAAATTAACTGTGTTATAGCCCACAAGTTTTTGGGCGGCAAAAATCTAAAATGGTCCGATTACGATGGTTGATACCTCTATCAATAGGTTTCGGGACCTGTAATTGCTGTGACAATTTTCATTTTGATTGCTCGATTATTTCTAAACATTTCTTAGAAAATTCAATTTTATTGAAAATTAACTCTGCTATAGCCCACAAGTTTTTGGGCGGCAAAAATCTAAAATGGTCCGATTACGATGGTTGATACCTCTATCAATAGGTTTCGGGACCTGTAATTGCTGTGACAATTTTCATTTTGATTGCTCGATTATTTCTAAACATTTCTTAGAAAATTCAATTTTATTGAAAATTAACTCTGCTATAGCCCACAAGTTTTTGGGAGGCAAAAATCTAAAATGGTCCGATTACGATGGTTGATACCTCTATCAATAGGTTTCGGGACCTGTAATTGCTGTGACAATTTTCATTTTGATTGCTCGATTATTTCTAAACATTTCTTAGAAAATTCAATTTTATTGAAAATTAACTCTGCTATAGCCCACAAGTTTTTGGGCGGCAAAAATCTAAAATGGTCCGATTACGATGGTTGATACCTCTATCAATAGGTTTCGGGACCTGTAATTGCTGTGACAATTTTCATTTTGATTGCTCGATTATTTCTAAACATTTCTTAGAAAATTCAATTTTATTGAAAATCAACTGTGCTATAGCCCACAAGTTTTTGGGC
This sequence comes from Tipula vernalis, assembly GCA_958295665.1. NCBI lineage: Eukaryota > Metazoa > Arthropoda > Insecta > Diptera > Tipulidae > Tipula > Tipula vernalis. Next base: position 91,790,579 of record OY282560.1, on the reverse strand, counting down.
GGCAAAAATCTAAAATGGTCCGATTACGATGGTTGATACCTCTATCAATAGGTTTCGGGACCTGTAATTGCTGTGACTATTTTCAATTTGATTGCTCGATTATTTCTAAACATTTCTTAGAAAATTCAATTTTATTGAAAATTAACTGTGCTATAGCCCACAAGTTTTTGGGCGGCAAAAATCTAAAATGGTCCGATTACGATGGTTGATACCTCTATCAATAGGTTTCGGGACCTGTAATTGCTGTGACAATTTTCATTTTGATTGCTCGATTATTTCTAAACATTTCTTAGAAAATTCAATTTTATTGAAAATTAACTCTGCTATAGCCCACAAGTTTTTGGGCGGCAAAAATCTAAAATGGTCCGATTACGATGGTTGATACCTCTATCAATAGGTTTCGGGACCTGTAATTGCTGTGACAATTTTCATTTTGATTGCTCGATTATTTCTAAACATTTCTTAGAAAATTCAATTTTATTGAAAATCAACTGTGCTATAGCCCACAAGTTTTTGGGCGGCAAAAATCTAAAATGGTCCGATTACGATGGTTGATACCTCTATCAATAGGTTTCGGGACCTGTAATTGCTGTGACTATTTTCAATTTGATTGCTCGATTATTTCTAAACATTTCTTAGAAAATTCAATTTTATTGAAAATTAACTGTGCTATAGCCCACAAGTTTTTGGGCGGCAAAAATCTAAAATGGTCCGATTACGATGGTTGATACCTCTATCAATAGGTTTCGGGACCTGTAATTGCTGTGACAATTTTCATTTTGATTGCTCGATTATTTCTAAACATTTCTTAGAAAATTCAATTTTATTGAAAATTAACTCTGCTATAGCCCACAAGTTTTTGGGCGGCAAAAATCTAAAATGGTCCGATTACGATGGTTGATACCTCTATCAATAGGTTTCGGGACCTGTAATTGCTGTGACAATTTTCATTTTGATTGCTCGATAATTTCTAAACATTTCTTAGAAAATTCAATTTTATTGAAAATTAACTCTGCTATAGCCCACAAGTTTTTGGGCGGCAAAAATCTAAAATGGTCCGATTACGATGGTTGATACCTCTATCAATAGGTTTCGGGACCTGTAATTGCTGTGACAATTTTCATTTTGATTGCTCGATTATTTCTAAACATTTCTTAGAAAATTCAATTTTATTGAAAATCAACTGTGCTATAGCCCACAAGTTTTTGGGCGGCAAAAATCTAAAATGGTCCGATTACGATGGTTGATACCTCTATCAATAGGTTTCGGGACCTGTAATTGCTGTGACTATTTTCAATTTGATTGCTCGATTATTTCTAAACATTTCTTAGAAAATTCAATTTTATTGAAAATTAACTGTGCTATAGCCCACAAGTTTTTGGGCGGCAAAAATCTAAAATGGTCCGATTACGATGGTTGATACCTCTATCAATAGGTTTCGGGACCTGTAATTGCTGTGACAATTTTCATTTTGATTGCTCGATAATTTCTAAACATTTCTTCGAAAATTCAATTTTATTGAAAATCAACTGTGCTATAGCCCACAAGTTTTTGGGCGGCAAAAATCTAAAATGGTCCGATTACGATGGTTGATACCTCTATCAATAGGTTTCGGGACCTGTAATTGCTGTGACTATTTTCAATTTGATTGCTCGATTATTTCTAAACATTTCTTAGAAAATTAAATTTTATTGAAAATTAACTGTGCTATAGCCCACAAGTTTTTGGGCGGCAAAAATCTAAAATGGTCCGATTACGATGGTTGATACCTCTATCAATAGGTTTCGGGACCTGTAATTGCTGTGACAATTTTCATTTTGATTGCTCGATTATTTCTAAACATTTCTTAGAAAATTCAATTTTATTGAAAATTAACTCTGCTATAGCCCACAAGTTTTTGGGCGGCAAAAATCTAAAATGGTCCGATTACGATGGTTGATACCTCTATCAATAGGTTTCGGGACCTGTAATTGCTGTGACAATTTTCATTTTGATTGCTCGATTATTTCTAAACATTTCTTAGAAAATTCAATTTTATTGAAAATTAACTCTGCTATAGCCCACAAGTTTTTGGGCGGCAAAAATCTAAAATGGTCCGATTACGATGGTTGATACCTCTATCAATAGGTTTCGGGACCTGTAATTGCTGTGACAATTTTCATTTTGATTGCTCGATAATTTCTAAACATTTCTTCGAAAATTCAATTTTATTGAAAATCAACTGTGCTATAGCCCACAAGTTTTTGGGCGGCAAAAATCTAAAATGGTCCGACTACGATGGTTGATACCTCTATCAATAGGTTTCGGGACCTGTAATTGCTGTGACTATTTTCAATTTGATTGCTCGATTATTTCTAAACATTTCTTAGAAAATTCAATTTTATTGAAAATTAACTGTGCTATAGCCCACAAGTTTTTGGGCGGCAAAAATCTAAAATGGTCCGATTACGATGGTTGATACCTCTATCAATAGGTTTCGGGACCTGTAATTGCTGTGACTATTTTCAATTTGATTGCTCGATTATTTCTAAACATTTCTTAGAAAATTCAATTTTATTGAAAATTAACTCTGCTATAGCCCACAAGTTTTTGGGCGGCAAAAATCTAAAATGGTCCGATTACGATGGTTGATACCTCTATCAATAGGTTTCGGGACCTGTAATTGCTGTGACAATTTTCATTTTGATTGCTCGATTATTTCTAAACATTTCTTAGAAAATTCAATTTTATTGAAAATTAACTCTGCTATAGCCCACAAGTTTTTGGGCGGCAAAAATCTAAAATGGTCCGATTACGATGGTTGATACCTCTATCAATAGGTTTCGGGACCTGTAATTGCTGTGACAATTTTCATTTTGATTGCTCGATTATTTCTAAACATTTCTTAGAAAATTCAATTTTATTGAAAATTAACTCTGCTATAGCCCACAAGTTTTTGGGCGGCAAAAATCTAAAATGGTCCGATTACGATGGTTGATACCTCTATCAATAGGTTTCGGGACCTGTAATTGCTGTGACAATTTTCATTTTGATTGCTCGATAATTTCTAAACATTTCTTCGAAAATTCAATGTTATTGAAAATCAACTGTGCTATAGCCCACAAGTTTTTGGGCGGCAAAAATCTAAAATGGTCCGATTACGATGGTTGATACCTCTATCAATAGGTTTCGGGACCTGTAATTGCTGTGACAATTTTCATTTTGATTGCTCGATTATTTCTAAACATTTCTTAGAAAATTCAATTTTATTGAAAATCAACTGTGCTATAGCCCACAAGTTTTTGGGCGGCAAAAATCTAAAATGGTCCGATTACGATGGTTGATACCTCTATCAATAGGTTTCGGGACCTGTAATTGCTGTGACAATTTTCATTTTGATTGCTCGATTATTTCTAAACATTTCTTCGAAAATTCAATTTTATTGAAAATTAACTGTGCTATAGCCCACAAGTTTTTGGGCGGCAAAAATCTAAAATGGTCCGATTACGATGGTTGATACCTCTATCAATAGGTTTCGGGACCTGTAATTGCTGTGACAATTTTCATTTTGATTGCTCGATTATTTCTAAACATTTCTTAGAAAATTCAATTTTATTGAAAATTAACTCTGCTATAGCCCACAAGTTTTTGGGCGGCAAAAATCTAAAATGGTCCGATTACGATGGTTGATACCTCTATCAATAGGTTTCGGGACCTGTAATTGCTGTGACAATTTTCATTTTGATTGCTCGATAATTTCTAAACATTTCTTAGAAAATTCAATTTTATTGAAAATTAACTCTGCTATAGCCCACAAGTTTTTGGGCGGCAAAAATCTAAAATGGTCCGATTACGATGGTTGATACCTCTATCAATAGGTTTCGGGACCTGTAATTGCTGTGACAATTTTCATTTTGATTGCTCGATTATTTCTAAACATTTCTTAGAAAATTCAATTTTATTGAAAATTAACTCTGCTATAGCCCACAAGTTTTTGGGCGGCAAAAATCTAAAATGGTCCGATTACGATGGTTGATACCTCTATCAATAGGTTTCGGGACCTGTAATTGCTGTGACAATTTTCATTTTGATTGCTCGATTATTTCTAAACATTTCTTAGAAAATTCAATTTTATTGAAAATTAACTGTGCTATAGCCCACAAGTTTTTGGGCGGCAAAAATCTAAAATGGTCCGATTACGATGGTTGATACCTCTATCAATAGGTTTCGGGACCTGTAATTGCTGTGACAATTTTCATTTTGATTGCTCGATTATTTCTAAACATTTCTTAGAAAATTCAATTTTATTGAAAATTAACTCTGCTATAGCCCACAAGTTTTTGGGCGGCAAAAATCTAAAATGGTCCGATTACGATGGTTGATACCTCTATCAATAGGTTTCGGGACCTGTAATTGCTGTGACAATTTTCATTTTGATTGCTCGATTATTTCTAAACATTTCTTAGAAAATTCAATTTTATTGAAAATTAACTCTGCTATAGCCCACAAGTTTTTGGGCGGCAAAAATCTAAAATGGTCCGATTACGATGGTTGATACCTCTATCAATAGGTTTCGGGACCTGTAATTGCTGTGACAATTTTCATTTTGATTGCTCGATAATTTCTAAACATTTCTTCGAAAATTCAATTTTATTGAAAATCAACTGTGCTATAGCCCACAAGTTTTTGGGCGGCAAAAATCTAAAATGGTCCGATTACGATGGTTGATACCTCTATCAATAGGTTTCGGGACCTGTAATTGCTGTGACTATTTTCAATTTGATTGCTCGATTATTTCTAAACATTTCTTAGAAAATTCAATTTTATTGAAAATTAACTGTGCTATAGCCCACAAGTTTTTGGGCGGCAAAAATCTAAAATGGTCCGATTACGATGGTTGATACCTCTATCAATAGGTTTCGGGACCTGTAATTGCTGTGACAATTTTCATTTTGATTGCTCGATTATTTCTAAACATTTCTTAGAAAATTCAATTTTATTGAAAATTAACTCTGCTATAGCCCACAAGTTTTTGGGCGGCAAAAATCTAAAATGGTCCGATTACGATGGTTGATACCTCTATCAATAGGTTTCGGGACCTGTAATTGCTGTGACAATTTTCATTTTGATTGCTCGATTATTTCTAAACATTTCTTAGAAAATTCAATTTTATTGAAAATTAACTCTGCTATAGCCCACAAGTTTTTGGGCGGCAAAAATCTAAAATGGTCCGATTACGATGGTTGATACCTCTATCAATAGGTTTCGGGACCTGTAATTGCTGTGACAATTTTCATTTTGATTGCTCGATAATTTCTAAACATTTCTTCGAAAATTCAATGTTATTGAAAATCAACTGTGCTATAGCCCACAAGTTTTTGGGCGGCAAAAATCTAAAATGGTCCGATTACGATGGTTGATACCTCTATCAATAGGTTTCGGGACCTGTAATTGCTGTGACAATTTTCATTTTGATTGCTCGATTATTTCTAAACATTTCTTAGAAAATTCAATTTTATTGAAAATCAACTGTGCTATAGCCCACAAGTTTTTGGGCGGCAAAAATCTAAAATGGTCCGATTACGATGGTTGATACCTCTATCAATAGGTTTCGGGACCTGTAATTGCTGTGACAATTTTCATTTTGATTGCTCGATTATTTCTAAACATTTCTTCGAAAATTCAATTTTATTGAAAATTAACTGTGCTATAGCCCACAAGTTTTTGGGCGGCAAAAATCTAAAATGGTCCGATTACGATGGTTGATACCTCTATCAATAGGTTTCGGGACCTGTAATTGCTGTGACAATTTTCATTTTGATTGCTCGATTATTTCTAAACATTTCTTAGAAAATTCAATTTTATTGAAAATTAACTCTGCTATAGCCCACAAGTTTTTGGGCGGCAAAAATCTAAAATGGTCCGATTACGATGGTTGATACCTCTATCAATAGGTTTCGGGACCTGTAATTGCTGTGACAATTTTCATTTTGATTGCTCGATAATTTCTAAACATTTCTTCGAAAATTCAATTTTATTGAAAATCAACTGTGCTATAGCCCACAAGTTTTTGGGCGGCAAAAATCTAAAATGGTCCGATTACGATGGTTGATACCTCTATCAATAGGTTTCGGGACCTGTAATTGCTGTGACAATTTTCATTTTGATTGCTCGATTATTTCTAAACATTTCTTAGAAAATTCAATTTTATTGAAAATTAACTCTGCTATAGCCCACAAGTTTTTGGGCGGCAAAAATCTAAAATGGTCCGATTACGATGGTTGATACCTCTATCAATAGGTTTCGGGACCTGTAATTGCTGTGACAATTTTCATTTTGATTGCTCGATTATTTCTAAACATTTCTTAGAAAATTCAATTTTATTGAAAATTAACTCTGCTATAGCCCACAAGTTTTTGGGCGGCAAAAATCTAAAATGGTCCGATTACGATGGTTGATACCTCTATCAATAGGTTTCGGGACCTGTAATTGCTGTGACAATTTTCATTTTGATTGCTCGATAATTTCTAAACATTTCTTCGAAAATTCAATTTTATTGAAAATCAACTGTGCTATAGCCCACAAGTTTTTGGGCGGCAAAAATCTAAAATGGTCCGATTACGATGGTTGATACCTCTATCAATAGGTTTCGGGACCTGTAATTGCTGTGACTATTTTCAATTTGATTGCTCGATTATTTCTAAACATTTCTTAGAAAATTCAATTTTATTGAAAATTAACTGTGCTATAGCCCACAAGTTTTTGGCGGCAAAAATCTAAAATGGTCCGATTACGATGGTTGATACCTCTATCAATAGGTTTCGGGACCTGTAATTGCTGTGACAATTTTCATTTTGATTGCTCGATTATTTCTAAACATTTCTTAGAAAATTCAATTTTATTGAAAATTAACTCTGCTATAGCCCACAAGTTTTTGGGCGGCAAAAATCTAAAATGGTCCGATTACGATGGTTGATACCTCTATCAATAGGTTTCGGGACCTGTAATTGCTGTGACAATTTTCATTTTGATTGCTCGATTATTTCTAAACATTTCTTAGAAAATTCAATTTTATTGAAAATTAACTCTGCTATAGCCCACAAGTTTTTGGGCGGCAAAAATCTAAAATGGTCCGATTACGATGGTTGATACCTCTATCAATAGGTTTCGGGACCTGTAATTGCTGTGACAATTTTCATTTTGATTGCTCGATTATTTCTAAACATTTCTTAGAAAATTCAATTTTATTGAAAATTAACTGTGCTATAGCCCACAAGTTTTTGGGCGGCAAAAATCTAAAATGGTCCGATTACGATGGTTGATACCTCTATCAATAGGTTTCGGGACCTGTAATTGCTGTGACAATTTTCATTTTGATTGCTCGATTATTTCTAAACATTTCTTAGAAAATTCAATTTTATTGAAAATTAACTCTGCTATAGCCCACAAGTTTTTGGGCGGCAAAAATCTAAAATGGTCCGATTACGATGGTTGATACCTCTATCAATAGGTTTCGGGACCTGTAATTGCTGTGACAATTTTCATTTTGATTGCTCGATTATTTCTAAACATTTCTTAGAAAATTCAATTTTATTGAAAATTAACTCTGCTATAGCCCACAAGTTTTTGGGCGGCAAAAATCTAAAATGGTCCGATTACGATGGTTGATACCTCTATCAATAGGTTTCGGGACCTGTAATTGCTGTGACAATTTTCATTTTGATTGCTCGATAATTTCTAAACATTTCTTCGAAAATTCAATTTTATTGAAAATCAACTGTGCTATAGCCCACAAGTTTTTGGGCGGCAAAAATCTAAAATGGTCCGATTACGATGGTTGATACCTCTATCAATAGGTTTCGGGACCTGTAATTGCTGTGACTATTTTCAATTTGATTGCTCGATTATTTCTAAACATTTCTTAGAAAATTCAATTTTATTGAAAATTAACTGTGCTATAGCCCACAAGTTTTTGGGCGGCAAAAATCTAAAATGGTCCGATTACGATGGTTGATACCTCTATCAATAGGTTTCGGGACCTGTAATTGCTGTGACAATTTTCATTTTGATTGCTCGATTATTTCTAAACATTTCTTAGAAAATTCAATTTTATTGAAAATTAACTGTGCTATAGCCCACAAGTTTTTGGGCGGCAAAAATCTAAAATGGTCCGATTACGATGGTTGATACCTCTATCAATAGGTTTCGGGACCTGTAATTGCTGTGACAATTTTCATTTTGATTGCTCGATTATTTCTAAACATTTCTTAGAAAATTCAATTTTATTGAAAATTAACTCTGCTATAGCCCACAAGTTTTTGGGCGGCAAAAATCTAAAATGGTTCGATTACGATGGTTGATACCTCTATCAATAGGTTTCGGGACCTGTAATTGCTGTGACAATTTTCATTTTGATTGCTCGATTATTTCTAAACATTTCTTAGAAAATTCAATTTTATTGAAAATTAACTCTGCTATAGCCCACAAGTTTTTGGGCGGCAAAAATCTAAAATGGTCCGATTACGATGGTTGATACCTCTATCAATAGGTTTCGGGACCTGTAATTGCTGTGACAATTTTCATTTTGATTGCTCGATTATTTCTAAACATTTCTTAGAAAATTCAATTTTATTGAAAATTAACTCTGCTATAGCCCACAAGTTTTTGGGCGGCAAAAATCTAAAATGGTCCGATTACGATGGTTGATACCTCTATCAATAGGTTTCGGGACCTGTAATTGCTGTGACAATTTTCATTTTGATTGCTCGATAATTTCTATTTCTTCGAAAATTCAATGTTATTGAAAATCAACTGTGCTATAGCCCACAAGTTTTTGGGCGGCAAAAATCTAAAATGGTCCGATTACGATGGTTGATACCTCTATCAATAGGTTTCGGGACCTGTAATTGCTGTGACAATTTTCATTTTGATTGCTCGATTATTTCTAAACATTTCTTAGAAAATTCAATTTTATTGAAAATCAACTGTGCTATAGCCCACAAGTTTTTGGGCGGCAAAAATCTAAAATGGTCCGATTACGATGGTTGATACCTCTATCAATAGGTTTCGGGACCTGTAATTGCTGTGACAATTTTCATTTTGATTGCTCGATTATTTCTAAACATTTCTTCGAAAATTCAATTTTATTGAAAATTAACTGTGCTATAGCCCACAAGTTTTTGGGCGGCAAAAATCTAAAATGGTCCGATTACGATGGTTGATACCTCTATCAATAGGTTTCGGGACCTGTAATTGCTGTGACAATTTTCATTTTGATTGCTCGATTATTTCTAAACATTTCTTAGAAAATTCAATTTTATTGAAAATTAACTCTGCTATAGCCCACAAGTTTTTGGGCGGCAAAAATCTAAAATGGTCCGATTACGATGGTTGATACCTCTATCAATAGGTTTCGGGACCTGTAATTGCTGTGACAATTTTCATTTTGATTGCTCGATAATTTCTAAACATTTCTTCGAAAATTCAATTTTATTGAAAATCAACTGTGCTATAGCCCACAAGTTTTTGGGCGGCAAAAATCTAAAATGGTCCGATTACGATGGTTGATACCTCTATCAATAGGTTTCGGGACCTGTAATTGCTGTGACAATTTTCATTTTGATTGCTCGATTATTTCTAAACATTTCTTAGAAAATTCAATTTTATTGAAAATTAACTCTGCTATAGCCCACAAGTTTTTGGGCGGCAAAAATCTAAAATGGTCCGATTACGATGGTTGATACCTCTATCAATAGGTTTCGGGACCTGTAATTGCTGTGACAATTTTCATTTTGATTGCTCGATTATTTCTAAACATTTCTTAGAAAATTCAATTTTATTGAAAATTAACTGTGCTATAGCCCACAAGTTTTTGGGCGGCAAAAATCTAAAATGGTCGATTACGATGGTTGATACCTCTATCAATAGGTTTCGGGACCTGTAATTGCTGTGACAATTTCATTTTGATTGCTCGATAATTTCTAAACATTTCTTCGAAAATTCAATGTTATTGAAAATCAACTGTGCTATAGCCCACAAGTTTTTGGGCGGCAAAAATCTAAAATGGTCCGATTACGATGGTTGATACCTCTATCAATAGGTTTCGGGACCTGTAATTGCTGTGACAATTTTCATTTTGATTGCTCGATTATTTCTAAACATTTCTTCGAAAATTCAATTTTATTGAAAATTAACTGTGCTATAGCCCACAAGTTTTTGGGCGGCAAAAATCTAAAATGGTCCGATTACGATGGTTGATACCTCTATCAATAGGTTTCGGGACCTGTAATTGCTGTGACAATTTTCATTTTGATTGCTCGATTATTTCTAAACATTTCTTAGAAAATTCAATTTTATTGAAAATTAACTCTGCTATAGCCCACAAGTTTTTGGGCGGCAAAAATCTAAAATGGTCCGATTACGATGGTTGATACCTCTATCAATAGGTTTCGGGACCTGTAATTGCTGTGACAATTTTCATTTTGATTGCTCGATAATTTCTAAACATTTCTTCGAAAATTCAATTTTATTGAAAATCAACTGTGCTATAGCCCACAAGTTTTTGGGCGGCAAAAATCTAAAATGGTCCGATTACGATGGTTGATACCTCTATCAATAGGTTTCGGGACCTGTAATTGCTGTGACAATTTTCATTTTGATTGCTCGATTATTTCTAAACATTTCTTAGAAAATTCAATTTTATTGAAAATTAACTCTGCTATAGCCCACAAGTTTTTGGGCGGCAAAAATCTAAAATGGTCCGATTACGATGGTTGATACCTCTATCAATAGGTTTCGGGACCTGTAATTGCTGTGACAATTTTCATTTTGATTGCTCGATTATTTCTAAACATTTCTTAGAAAATTCAATTTTATTGAAAATTAACTGTGCTATAGCCCACAAGTTTTTGGGCGGCAAAAATCTAAAATGGTCCGATTACGATGGTTGATACCTCTATCAATAGGTTTCGGGACCTGTAATTGCTGTGACAATTTTCATTTTGATTGCTCGATAATTTCTAAACATTTCTTCGAAAATTCAATGTTATTGAAAATCAACTGTGCTATAGCCCACAAGTTTTTGGGCGGCAAAAATCTAAAATGGTCCGATTACGATGGTTGATACCTCTATCAATAGGTTTCGGGACCTGTAATTGCTGTGACAATTTTCATTTTGATTGCTCGATTATTTCTAAACATTTCTTAGAAAATTCAATTTTATTGAAAATCAACTGTGCTATAGCCCACAAGTTTTTGGGCGGCAAAAATCTAAAATGGTCCGATTACGATGGTTGATACCTCTATCAATAGGTTTCGGGACCTGTAATTGCTGTGACAATTTTCATTTTGATTGCTCGATTATTTCTAAACATTTCTTCGAAAATTCAATTTTATTGAAAATTAACTGTGCTATAGCCCACAAGTTTTTGGGCGGCAAAAATCTAAAATGGTCCGATTACGATGGTTGATACCTCTATCAATAGGTTTCGGGACCTGTAATTGCTGTGACAATTTTCATTTTGATTGCTCGATTATTTCTAAACATTTCTTAGAAAATTCAATTTTATTGAAAATTAACTCTGCTATAGCCCACAAGTTTTTGGGCGGCAAAAATCTAAAATGGTCCGATTACGATGGTTGATACCTCTATCAATAGGTTTCGGGACCTGTAATTGCTGTGACAATTTTCATTTTGATTGCTCGATAATTTCTAAACATTTCTTCGAAAATTCAATTTTATTGAAAATCAACTGTGCTATAGCCCACAAGTTTTTGGGCGGCAAAAATCTAAAATGGTCCGATTACGATGGTTGATACCTCTATCAATAGGTTTCAGGACCTGTAATTGCTGTGACAATTTTCATTTTGATTGCTCGATTATTTCTAAACATTTCTTAGAAAATTCAATTTTATTGAAAATTAACTCTGCTATAGCCCACAAGTTTTTGGGCGGCAAAAATCTAAAATGGTCCGATTACGATGGTTGATACCTCTATCAATAGGTTTCGGGACCTGTAATTGCTGTGACAATTTTCATTTTGATTGCTCGATTATTTCTAAACATTTCTTAGAAAATTCAATTTTATTGAAAATTAACTCTGCTATAGCCCACAAGTTTTTGGGCGGCAAAAATCTAAAATGGTCCGATTACGATGGTTGATACCTCTATCAATAGGTTTCGGGACCTGTAATTGCTGTGACAATTTTCATTTTGATTGCTCGATAATTTCTAAACATTTCTTAGAAAATTCAATTTTATTGAAAATTAACTCTGCTATAGCCCACAAGTTTTTGGGCGGCAAAAATCTAAAATGGTCCGATTACGATGGTTGATACCTCTATCAATAGGTTTCGGGACCTGTAATTGCTGTGACAATTTTCATTTTGATTGCTCGATTATTTCTAAACATTTCTTAGAAAATTCAATTTTATTGAAAATTAACTCTGCTATAGCCCACAAGTTTTTGGGCGGCAAAAATCTAAAATGGTCCGATTACGATGGTTGATACCTCTATCAATAGGTTTCGGGACCTGTAATTGCTGTGACAATTTTCATTTTGATTGCTCGATTATTTCTAAACATTTCTTAGAAAATTCAATTTTATTGAAAATTAACTCTGCTATAGCCCACAAGTTTTTGGGCGGCAAAAATCTAAAATGGTCCGATTACGATGGTTGATACCTCTATCAATAGGTTTCGGGACCTGTAATTGCTGTGACAATTTTCATTTTGATTGCTCGATAATTTCTAAACATTTCTTCGAAAATTCAATGTTATTGAAAATCAACTGTGCTATAGCCCACAAGTTTTTGGGCGGCAAAAATCTAAAATGGTCCGATTACGATGGTTGATACCTCTATCAATAGGTTTCGGGACCTGTAATTGCTGTGACAATTTTCATTTTGATTGCTCGATTATTTCTAAACATTTCTTAGAAAATTCAATTTTATTGAAAATCAACTGTGCTATAGCCCACAAGTTTTTGGGCGGCAAAAATCTAAAATGGTCCGATTACGATGGTTGATACCTCTATCAATAGGTTTCGGGACCTGTAATTGCTGTGACAATTTTCATTTTGATTGCTCGATTATTTCTAAACATTTCTTCGAAAATTCAATTTTATTGAAAATTAACTGTGCTATAGCCCACAAGTTTTTGGGCGGCAAAAATCTAAAATGGTCCGATTACGATGGTTGATACCTCTATCAATAGGTTTCGGGACCTGTAATTGCTGTGACAATTTTCATTTTGATTGCTCGATTATTTCTAAACATTTCTTAGAAAATTCAATTTTATTGAAAATTAACTCTGCTATAGCCCACAAGTTTTTGGGCGGCAAAAATCTAAAATGGTCCGATTACGATGGTTGATACCTCTATCAATAGGTTTCGGGACCTGTAATTGCTGTGACAATTTTCATTTTGATTGCTCGATAATTTCTAAACATTTCTTCGAAAATTCAATTTTATTGAAAATCAACTGTGCTATAGCCCACAAGTTTTTGGGCGGCAAAAATCTAAAATGGTCCGATTACGATGGTTGATACCTCTATCAATAGGTTTCGGGACCTGTAATTGCTGTGACAATTTTCATTTTGATTGCTCGATTATTTCTAAACATTTCTTAGAAAATTCAATTTTATTGAAAATTAACTCTGCTATAGCCCACAAGTTTTTGGGCGGCAAAAATCTAAAATGGTCCGATTACGATGGTTGATACCTCTATCAATAGGTTTCGGGACCTGTAATTGCTGTGACAATTTTCATTTTGATTGCTCGATAATTTCTAAACATTTCTTCGAAAATTCAATTTTATTGAAAATCAACTGTGCTATAGCCCACAAGTTTTTGGGCGGCAAAAATCTAAAATGGTCCGATTACGATGGTTGATACCTCTATCAATAGGTTTCGGGACCTGTAATTGCTGTGACTATTTTCAATTTGATTGCTCGATTATTTCTAAACATTTCTTAGAAAATTCAATTTTATTGAAAATTAACTGTGCTATAGCCCACAAGTTTTTGGGCGGCAAAAATCTAAAATGGTCCGATTACGATGGTTGATACCTCTATCAATAGGTTTCGGGACCTGTAATTGCTGTGACAATTTTCATTTTGATTGCTCGATTATTTCTAAACATTTCTTAGAAAATTCAATTTTATTGAAAATTAACTCTGCTATAGCCCACAAGTTTTTGGGCGGCAAAAATCTAAAATGGTCCGATTACGATGGTTGATACCTCTATCAATAGGTTTCGGGACCTGTAATTGCTGTGACAATTTTCATTTTGATTGCTCGATTATTTCTAAACATTTCTTCGAAAATTCAATTTTATTGAAAATTAACTGTGCTATAGCCCACAAGTTTTTGGGCGGCAAAAATCTAAAATGGTCCGATTACGATGGTTGATACCTCTATCAATAGGTTTCGGGACCTGTAATTGCTGTGACAATTTTCATTTTGATTGCTCGATTATTTCTAAACATTTCTTAGAAAATTCAATTTTATTGAAAATTAACTCTGCTATAGCCCACAAGTTTTTGGGCGGCAAAAATCTAAAATGGTCCGATTACGATGGTTGATACCTCTATCAATAGGTTTCGGGACCTGTAATTGCTGTGACAATTTTCATTTTGATTGCTCGATAATTTCTAAACATTTCTTCGAAAATTCAATTTTATTGAAAATCAACTGTGCTATAGCCCACAAGTTTTTGGGCGGCAAAAATCTAAAATGGTCCGATTACGATGGTTGATACCTCTATCAATAGGTTTCGGGACCTGTAATTGCTGTGACAATTTTCATTTTGATTGCTCGATTATTTCTAAACATTTCTTAGAAAATTCAATTTTATTGAAAATTAACTCTGCTATAGCCCACAAGTTTTTGGGCGGCAAAAATCTAAAATGGTCCGATTACGATGGTTGATACCTCTATCAATAGGTTTCGGGACCTGTAATTGCTGTGACAATTTTCATTTTGATTGCTCGATTATTTCTAAACATTTCTTAGAAAATTCAATTTTATTGAAAATTAACTCTGCTATAGCCCACAAGTTTTTGGGCGGCAAAAATCTAAAATGGTCCGATTACGATGGTTGATACCTCTATCAATAGGTTTCGGGACCTGTAATTGCTGTGACAATTTTCATTTTGATTGCTCGATAATTTCTAAACATTTCTTCGAAAATTCAATGTTATTGAAAATCAACTGTGCTATAGCCCACAAGTTTTTGGGCGGCAAAAATCTAAAATGGTCCGATTACGATGGTTGATACCTCTATCAATAGGTTTCGGGACCTGTAATTGCTGTGACAATTTTCATTTTGATTGCTCGATTATTTCTAAACATTTCTTAGAAAATTCAATTTTATTGAAAATTAACTGTGCTATAGCCCACAAGTTTTTGGGCGGCAAAAATCTAAAATGGTCCGATTACGATGGTTGATACCTCTATCAATAGGTTTCGGGACCTGTAATTGCTGTGACAATTTTCATTTTGATTGCTCGATTATTTCTAAACATTTCTTAGAAAATTCAATTTTATTGAAAATTAACTCTGCTATAGCCCACAAGTTTTTGGGCGGCAAAAATCTAAAATGGTCCGATTACGATGGTTGATACCTCTATCAATAGGTTTCGGGACCTGTAATTGCTGTGACAATTTTCATTTTGATTGCTCGATTATTTCTAAACATTTCTTAGAAAATTCAATTTTATTGAAAATTAACTCTGCTATAGCCCACAAGTTTTTGGGCGGCAAAAATCTAAAATGGTCCGATTACGATGGTTGATACCTCTATCAATAGGTTTCGGGACCTGTAATTGCTGTGACAATTTTCATTTTGATTGCTCGATTATTTCTAAACATTTCTTAGAAAATTCAATTTTATTGAAAATTAACTCTGCTATAGCCCACAAGTTTTTGGGCGGCAAAAATCTAAAATGGTCCGATTACGATGGTTGATACCTCTATCAATAGGTTTCGGGACCTGTAATTGCTGTGACAATTTTCATTTTGATTGCTCGATAATTTCTAAACATTTCTTCGAAAATTCAATTTTATTGAAAATTAACTCTGCTATAGCCCACAAGTTTTTGGGCGGCAAAAATCTAAAATGGTCCGATTACGATGGTTGATACCTCTATCAATAGGTTTCGGGACCTGTAATTGCTGTGACAATTTTCATTTTGATTGCTCGATAATTTCTAAACATTTCTTAGAAAATTCAATTTTATTGAAAATTAACTGTGCTATAGCCCACAAGTTTTTGGGCGGCAAAAATCTAAAATGGTCCGATTACGATGGTTGATACCTCTATCAATAGGTTTCGGGACCTGTAATTGCTGTGACAATTTTCATTTTGATTGCTCGATTATTTCTAAACATTTCTTAGAAAATTCAATTTTATTGAAAATCAACTGTGCTATAGCCCACAAGTTTTTGGGCGGCAAAAATCTAAAATGGTCCGATTACGATGGTTGATACCTCTATCAATAGGTTTCGGGACCTGTAATTGCTGTGACAATTTTCATTTTGATTGCTCGATAATTTCTAAACATTTCTTAGAAAATTCAATTTTATTGAAAATTAACTCTGCTATAGCCCACAAGTTTTTGGGCGGCAAAAATCTAAAATGGTCCGATTACGATGGTTGATACCTCTATCAATAGGTTTCGGGACCTGTAATTGCTGTGACAATTTTCATTTTGATTGCTCGATTATTTCTAAACATTTCTTCGAAAATTCAATTTTATTGAAAATTAACTGTGCTATAGCCCACAAGTTTTTGGGCGGCAAAAATCTAAAATGGTCCGATTACGATGGTTGATACCTCTATCAATAGGTTTCGGGACCTGTAATTGCTGTGACAATTTTCATTTTGATTGCTCGATTATTTCTAAACATTTCTTAGAAAATTCAATTTTATTGAAAATTAACTCTGCTATAGCCCACAAGTTTTTGGGCGGCAAAAATCTAAAATGGTCCGATTACGATGGTTGATACCTCTATCAATAGGTTTCGGGACCTGTAATTGCTGTGACAATTTTCATTTTGATTGCTCGATAATTTCTAAACATTTCTTCGAAAATTCAATGTTATTGAAAATCAACTGTGCTATAGCCCACAAGTTTTTGGGCGGCAAAAATCTAAAATGGTCCGATTACGATGGTTGATACCTCTATCAATAGGTTTCGGGACCTGTAATTGCTGTGACAATTTTCATTTTGATTGCTCGATTATTTCTAAACATTTCTTAGAAAATTCAATTTTATTGAAAATCAACTGTGCTATAGCCCACAAGTTTTTGGGCGGCAAAAATCTAAAATGGTCCGATTACGATGGTTGATACCTCTATCAATAGGTTTCGGGACCTGTAATTGCTGTGACAATTTTCATTTTGATTGCTCGATTATTTCTAAACATTTCTTCGAAAATTCAATTTTATTGAAAATTAACTGTGCTATAGCCCACAAGTTTTTGGGCGGCAAAAATCTAAAATGGTCCGATTACGATGGTTGATACCTCTATCAATAGGTTTCGGGACCTGTAATTGCTGTGACAATTTTCATTTTGATTGCTCGATTATTTCTAAACATTTCTTAGAAAATTCAATTTTATTGAAAATTAACTCTGCTATAGCCCACAAGTTTTTGGGCGGCAAAAATCTAAAATGGTCCGATTACGATGGTTGATACCTCTATCAATAGGTTTCGGGACCTGTAATTGCTGTGACAATTTTCATTTTGATTGCTCGATAATTTCTAAACATTTCTTCGAAAATTCAATTTTATTGAAAATCAACTGTGCTATAGCCCACAAGTTTTTGGGCGGCAAAAATCTAAAATGGTCCGATTACGATGGTTGATACCTCTATCAATAGGTTTCGGGACCTGTAATTGCTGTGACAATTTTCATTTTGATTGCTCGATTATTTCTAAACATTTCTTAGAAAATTCAATTTTATTGAAAATTAACTCTGCTATAGCCCACAAGTTTTTGGGCGGCAAAAATCTAAAATGGTCCGATTACGATGGTTGATACCTCTATCAATAGGTTTCGGGACCTGTAATTGCTGTGACAATTTTCATTTTGATTGCTCGATAATTTCTAAACATTTCTTCGAAAATTCAATTTTATTGAAAATCAACTGTGCTATAGCCCACAAGTTTTTGGGCGGCAAAAATCTAAAATGGTCCGATTACGATGGTTGATACCTCTATCAATAGGTTTCGGGACCTGTAATTGCTGTGACTATTTTCAATTTGATTGCTCGATTATTTCTAAACATTTTTTAGAAAATTCAATTTTATTGAAAATTAACTGTGCTATAGCCCACAAGTTTTTGGGCGGCAAAAATCTAAAATGGTCCGATTACGATGGTTGATACCTCTATCAATAGGTTTCGGGACCTGTAATTGCTGTGACAATTTTCATTTTGATTGCTCGATTATTTCTAAACATTTCTTAGAAAATTCAATTTTATTGAAAATTAACTCTGCTATAGCCCACAAGTTTTTGGGCGGCAAAAATCTAAAATGGTCCGATTACGATGGTTGATACCTCTATCAATAGGTTTCGGGACCTGTAATTGCTGTGACAATTTTCATTTTGATTGCTCGATTATTTCTAAACATTTCTTCGAAAATTCAATTTTATTGAAAATTAACTGTGCTATAGCCCACAAGTTTTTGGGCGGCAAAAATCTAAAATGGTCCGATTACGATGGTTGATACCTCTATCAATAGGTTTCGGGACCTGTAATTGCTGTGACAATTTTCATTTTGATTGCTCGATTATTTCTAAACATTTCTTAGAAAATTCAATTTTATTGAAAATTAACTCTGCTATAGCCCACAAGTTTTTGGGCGGCAAAAATCTAAAATGGTCCGATTACGATGGTTGATACTTCTATCAATAGGTTTCGGGACCTGTAATTGCTGTGACAATTTTCATTTTGATTGCTCGATTATTTCTAAACATTTCTTCGAAAATTCAATTTTATTGAAAATTAACTGTGCTATAGCCCACAAGTTTTTGGGCGGCAAAAATCTAAAATGGTCCGATTACGATGGTTGATACCTCTATCAATAGGTTTCGGGACCTGTAATTGCTGTGACAATTTTCATTTTGATTGCTCGATTATTTCTAAACATTTCTTAGAAAATTCAATTTTATTGAAAATTAACTCTGCTATAGCCCACAAGTTTTTGGGCGGCAAAAATCTAAAATGGTCCGATTACGATGGTTGATACCTCTATCAATAGGTTTCGGGACCTGTAATTGCTGTGACAATTTTCATTTTGATTGCTCGATAATTTCTAAACATTTCTTCGAAAATTCAATGTTATTGAAAATCAACTGTGCTATAGCCCACAAGTTTTTGGGCGGCAAAAATCTAAAATGGTCCGATTACGATGGTTGATACCTCTATCAACAGGTTTCGGGACCTGTAATTGCTGTGACAATTTTCATTTTGATTGCTCGATTATTTCTAAACATTTCTTAGAAAATTCAATTTTATTGAAAATCAACTGTGCTATAGCCCACAAGTTTTTGGGCGGCAAAAATCTAAAATGGTCCGATTACGATGGTTGATACCTCTATCAATAGGTTTCGGGACCTGTAATTGCTGTGACAATTTTCATTTTGATTGCTCGATTATTTCTAAACATTTCTTCGAAAATTCAATTTTATTGAAAATTAACTGTGCTATAGCCCACAAGTTTTTGGGCGGCAAAAATCTAAAATGGTCCGATTACGATGGTTGATACCTCTATCAATAGGTTTCGGGACCTGTAATTGCTGTGACAATTTTCATTTTGATTGCTCGATTATTTCTAAACATTTCTTAGAAAATTCAATTTTATTGAAAATTAACTCTGCTATAGCCCACAAGTTTTTGGGCGGCAAAAATCTAAAATGGTCCGATTACGATGGTTGATACCTCTATCAATAGGTTTCGGGACCTGTAATTGCTGTGACAATTTTCATTTTGATTGCTCGATAATTTCTAAACATTTCTTCGAAAATTCAATTTTATTGAAAATCAACTGTGCTATAGCCCACAAGTTTTTGGGCGGCAAAAATCTAAAATGGTCCGATTACGATGGTTGATACCTATATCAATAGGTTTCGGGACCTGTAATTGCTGTGACAATTTTCATTTTGATTGCTCGAATATTTCTAAACATTTCTTAGAAAATTCAATTTTATTGAAAATTAACTCTGCTATAGCCCACAAGTTTTTGGGCGGCAAAAATCTAAAATGGTCCGATTACGATGGTTGATACCTCTATCAATAGGTTTCGGGACCTGTAATTGCTGTGACAATTTTCATTTTGATTGCTCGATAATTTCTAAACATTTCTTCGAAAATTCAATTTTATTGAAAATCAACTGTGCTATAGCCCAAAAGTTTTTGGGCGGCAAAAATCTAAAATGGTCCGATTACGATGGTTGATACCTCTATCAATAGGTTTCGGGACCTGTAATTGCTGTGACTATTTTCAATTTGATTGCTCGATTATTTCTAAACATTTTTTAGAAAATTCAATTTTATTGAAAATTAACTGTGCTATAGCCCACAAGTTTTTGGGCGGCAAAAATCTAAAATGGTCCGATTACGATGGTTGATACCTCTATCAATAGGTTTCGGGACCTGTAATTGCTGTGACAATTTTCATTTTGATTGCTCGATTATTTCTAAACATTTCTTAGAAAATTCAATTTTATTGAAAATTAACTCTGCTATAGCCCACAAGTTTTTGGGCGGCAAAAATCTAAAATGGTCCGATTACGATGGTTGATACCTCTATCAATAGGTTTCGGGACCTGTAATTGCTGTGACAATTTTCATTTTGATTGCTCGATTATTTCTAAACATTTCTTCGAAAATTCAATTTTATTGAAAATTAACTGTGCTATAGCCCACAAGTTTTTGGGCGGCAAAAATCTAAAATGGTCCGATTACGATGGTTGATACCTCTATCAATAGGTTTCGGGACCTGTAATTGCTGTGACAATTTTCATTTTGATTGCTCGATTATTTCTAAACATTTCTTAGAAAATTCAATTTTATTGAAAATCAACTGTGCTATAGCCCACAAGTTTTTGGGCGGCAAAAATCTAAAATGGTCCGATTACGATGGTTGATACCTCTATCAATAGGTTTCGGGACCTGTAATTGCTGTGACAATTTTCATTTTGATTGCTCGATTATTTCTAAACATTTCTTCGAAAATTCAATTTTATTGAAAATTAACTGTGCTATAGCCCACAAGTTTTTGGGCGGCAAAAATCTAAAATGGTCCGATTACGATGGTTGATACCTCTATCAATAGGTTTCGGGACCTGTAATTGCTGTGACAATTTTCATTTTGATTGCTCGATTATTTCTAAACATTTCTTAGAAAATTCAATTTTATTGAAAATTAACTCTGCTATAGCCCACAAGTTTTTGGGCGGCAAAAATCTAAAATGGTCCGATTACGATGGTTGATACCTCTATCAATAGGTTTCGGGACCTGTAATTGCTGTGACAATTTTCATTTTGATTGCTCGATAATTTCTAAACATTTCTTCGAAAATTCAATTTTATTGAAAATCAACTGTGCTATAGCCCACAAGTTTTTGGGCGGCAAAAATCTAAAATGGTCCGATTACGATGGTTGATACCTCTATCAATAGGTTTCGGGACCTGTAATTGCTGTGACAATTTTCATTTTGATTGCTCGATTATTTCTAAACATTTCTTAGAAAATTCAATTTTATTGAAAATTAACTCTGCTATAGCCCACAAGTTTTTGGGCGGCAAAAATCTAAAATGGTCCGATTACGATGGTTGATACCTCTATCAATAGGTTTCGGGACCTGTAATTGCTGTGACAATTTTCATTTTGATTGCTCGATAATTTCTAAACATTTCTTCGAAAATTCAATTTTATTGAAAATCAACTGTGCTATAGCCCACAAGTTTTTGGGCGGCAAAAATCTAAAATGGTCCGATTACGATGGTTGATACCTCTATCAATAGGTTTCGGGACCTGTAATTGCTGTGACTATTTTCAATTTGATTGCTCGATTATTTCTAAACATTTTTTAGAAAATTCAATTTTATTGAAAATTAACTGTGCTATAGCCCACAAGTTTATGGGCGGCAAAAATCTAAAATGGTCCGATTACGATGGTTGATACCTCTATCAATAGGTTTCGGGACCTGTAATTGCTGTGACAATTTTCATTTTGATTGCTCGATTATTTCTAAACATTTCTTAGAAAATTCAATTTTATTGAAAATTAACTCTGCTATAGCCCACAAGTTTTTGGGCGGCAAAAATCTAAAATGGTCCGATTACGATGGTTGATACCTCTATCAATAGGTTTCGGGACCTGTAATTGCTGTGACAATTTTCATTTTGATTGCTCGATTATTTCTAAACATTTCTTCGAAAATTCAATTTTATTGAAAATTAACTGTGCTATAGCCCACAAGTTTTTGGGCGGCAAAAATCTAAAATGGTCCGATTACGATGGTTGATACCTCTATCAATAGGTTTCGGGACCTGTAATTGCTGTGACAATTTTCATTTTGATTGCTCGATTATTTCTAAACATTTCTTAGAAAATTCAATTTTATTGAAAATTAACTCTGCTATAGCCCACAAGTTTTTGGGCGGCAAAAATCTAAAATGGTCCGATTACGATGGTTGATACCTCTATCAATAGGTTTCGGGACCTGTAATTGCTGTGACAATTTTCATTTTGATTGCTCGATTATTTCTAAACATTTCTTAGAAAATTCAATTTTATTGAAAATTAACTCTGCTATAGCCCACAAGTTTTTGGGCGGCAAAAATCTAAAATGGTCCGATTACGATGGTTGATACCTCTATCAATAGGTTTCGGGACCTGTAATTGCTGTGACAATTTTCATTTTGATTGCTCGATAATTTCTAAACATTTCTTCGAAAATTCAATGTTATTGAAAATCAACTGTGCTATAGCCCACAAGTTTTTGGGCGGCAAAAATCTAAAATGGTCCGATTACGATGGTTGATACCTCTATCAATAGGTTTCGGGACCTGTAATTGCTGTGACAATTTTCATTTTGATTGCTCGATTATTTCTAAACATTTCTTAGAAAATTCAATTTTATTGAAAATTAACTGTGCTATAGCCCACAAGTTTTTGGGCGGCAAAAATCTAAAATGGTCCGATTACGATGGTTGATACCTCTATCAATAGGTTTCGGGACCTGTAATTGCTGTGACAATTTTCATTTTGATTGCTCGATTATTTCTAAACATTTCTTAGAAAATTCAATTTTATTGAAAATTAACTCTGCTATAGCCCACAAGTTTTTGGGCGGCAAAAATCTAAAATGGTCCGATTACGATGGTTGATACCTCTATCAATAGGTTTCGGGACCTGTAATTGCTGTGACAATTTTCATTTTGATTGCTCGATTATTTCTAAACATTTCTTAGAAAATTCAATTTTATTGAAAATTAACTCTGCTATAGCCCACAAGTTTTTGGGCGGCAAAAATCTAAAATGGTCCGATTACGATGGTTGATACCTCTATCAATAGGTTTCGGGACCTGTAATTGCTGTGACAATTTTCATTTTGATTGCTCGATTATTTCTAAACATTTCTTAGAAAATTCAATTTTATTGAAAATTAACTCTGCTATAGCCCACAAGTTTTTGGGCGGCAAAAATCTAAAATGGTCCGATTACGATGGTTGATACCTCTATCAATAGGTTTCGGGACCTGTAATTGCTGTGACAATTTTCATTTTGATTGCTCGATAATTTCTAAACATTTCTTCGAAAATTCAATGTTATTGAAAATCAACTGTGCTATAGCCCACAAGTTTTTGGGCGGCAAAAATCTAAAATGGTCCGATTACGATGGTTGATACCTCTATCAATAGGTTTCGGGACCTGTAATTGCTGTGACAATTTTCATTTTGATTGCTCGATTATTTCTAAACATTTCTTAGAAAATTCAATTTTATTGAAAATCAACTGTGCTATAGCCCACAAGTTTTTGGGCGGCAAAAATCTAAAATGGTCCGATTACGATGGTTGATACCTCTATCAATAGGTTTCGGGACCTGTAATTGCTGTGACAATTTTAATTTTGATTGCTCGATTATTTCTAAACATTTCTTCGAAAATTCAATTTTATTGAAAATTAACTGTGCTATAGCCCACAAGTTTTTGGGCGGCAAAAATCTAAAATGGTCCGATTACGATGGTTGATACCTCTATCAATAGGTTTCGGGACCTGTAATTGCTGTGACAATTTTCATTTTGATTGCTCGATTATTTCTAAACATTTCTTAGAAAATTCAATTTTATTGAAAATTAACTCTGCTATAGCCCACAAGTTTTTGGGCGGCAAAAATCTAAAATGGTCCGATTACGATGGTTGATACCTCTATCAATAGGTTTCGGGACCTGTAATTGCTGTGACAATTTTCATTTTGATTGCTCGATAATTTCTAAACATTTCTTCGAAAATTCAATTTTATTGAAAATCAACTGTGCTATAGCCCACAAGTTTTTGGGCGGCAAAAATCTAAAATGGTCCGATTACGATGGTTGATACCTCTATCAATAGGTTTCGGGACCTGTAATTGCTGTGACAATTTTCATTTTGATTGCTCGATTATTTCTAAACATTTCTTAGAAAATTCAATTTTATTGAAAATTAACTCTGCTATAGCCCACAAGTTTTTGGGCGGCAAAAATCTAAAATGGTCCGATTACGATGGTTGATACCTCTATCAATAGGTTTCGGGACCTGTAATTGCTGTGACAATTTTCATTTTGATTGCTCGATTATTTCTAAACATTTCTTAGAAAATTCAATTTTATTGAAAATTAACTCTGCTATAGCCCACAAGTTTTTGGGCGGCAAAAATCTAAAATGGTCCGATTACGATGGTTGATACCTCTATCAATAGGTTTCGGGACCTGTAATTGCTGTGACAATTTTCATTTTGATTGCTCGATTATTTCTAAACATTTCTTAGAAAATTCAATTTTATTGAAAATTAACTGTGCTATAGCCCACAAGTTTTTGGGCGGCAAAAATCTAAAATGGTCCGATTACGATGGTTGATACCTCTATCAATAGGTTTCGGGACCTGTAATTGCTGTGACAATTTTCATTTTGATTGCTCGATTATTTCTAAACATTTCTTAGAAAATTCAATTTTATTGAAAATTAACTCTGCTATAGCCCACAAGTTTTTGGGCGGCAAAAATCTAAAATGGTCCGATTACGATGGTTGATACCTCTATCAATAGGTTTCGGGACCTGTAATTGCTGTGACAATTTTCATTTTGATTGCTCGATAATTTCTAAACATTTCTTCGAAAATTCAATTTTATTGAAAATCAACTGTGCTATAGCCCACAAGTTTTTGGGCGGCAAAAATCTAAAATGGTCCGATTACGATGGTTGATACCTCTATCAATAGGTTTCGGGACCTGTAATTGCTGTGACTATTTTCAATTTGATTGCTCGATTATTTCTAAACATTTCTTAGAAAATTCAATTTTATTGAAAATTAACTCTGCTATAGCCCACAAGTTTTTGGGCGGCAAAAATCTAAAATGGTCCGATTACGATGGTTGATACCTCTATCAATAGGTTTCGGGACCTGTAATTGCTGTGACAATTTTCATTTTGATTGCTCGATTATTTCTAAACATTTCTTAGAAAATTCAATTTTATTGAAAATTAACTCTGCTATAGCCCACAAGTTTTTGGGCGGCAAAAATCTAAAATGGTCCGATTACGATGGTTGATACCTCTATCAATAGGTTTCGGGACCTGTAATTGCTGTGACAATTTTCATTTTGATTGCTCGATTATTTCTAAACATTTCTTCGAAAATTCAATTTTATTGAAAATTAACTGTGCTATAGCCCACAAGTTTTTGGGCGGCAAAAATCTAAAATGGTCCGATTACGATGGTTGATACCTCTATCAATAGGTTTCGGGACCTGTAATTGCTGTGACAATTTTCATTTTGATTGCTCGATTATTTCTAAACATTTCTTAGAAAATTCAATTTTATTGAAAATTAACTCTGCTATAGCCCACAAGTTTTTGGGCGGCAAAAATCTAAAATGGTCCGATTACGATGGTTGATACCTCTATCAATAGGTTTCGGGACCTGTAATTGCTGTGACAATTTTCATTTTGATTGCTCGATAATTTCTAAACATTTCTTAGAAAATTCAATTTTATTGAAAATCAACTGTGCTATAGCCCACAAGTTTTTGGGCGGCAAAAATCTAAAATGGTCCGATTACGATGGTTGATACCTCTATCAATAGGTTTCGGGACCTGTAATTGCTGTGACAATTTTCATTTTGATTGCTCGATTATTTCTAAACATTTCTTAGAAAATTCAATTTTATTGAAAATTAACTCTGCTATAGCCCACAAGTTTTTGGGCGGCAAAAATCTAAAATGGTCCGATTACGATGGTTGATACCTCTATCAATAGGTTTCGGGACCTGTAATTGCTGTGACAATTTTCATTTTGATTGCTCGATTATTTCTAAACATTTCTTAGAAAATTCAATTTTATTGAAAATTAACTCTGCTATAGCCCACAAGTTTTTGGGCGGCAAAAATCTAAAATGGTCCGATTACGATGGTTGATACCTCTATCAATAGGTTTCGGGACTTGTAATTGCTGTGACAATTTTCATTTTGATTGCTTGATTATTTCTAAACATTTCTTAGAAAATTCAATTTTATTGAAAATTAACTCTGGTATAGCCCACAAGTTTTTGGGCGGCAAAAATCTAAAATGGTCCGATTACGATGGTTGATACCTCTATCAATAGGTTTCGGGACCTGTAATTGCTGTGACAATTTTCATTTTGATTGCTCGATTATTTCTAAACATTTCTTAGAAAATTCAATTTTATTGAAAATTAACTCTGCTATAGCCCACAAGTTTTTGGGCGGCAAAAATCTAAAATGGTCCGATTACGATGGTTGATACCTCTATCAATAGGTTTCGGGACCTGTAATTGCTGTGACAATTTTCATTTTGATTGCTCGATAATTTCTAAACATTTCTTCGAAAATTCAATTTTATTGAAAATCAACTGTGCTATAGCCCACAAGTTTTTGGGCGGCAAAAATCTAAAATGGTCCGATTACGATGGTTGATACCTCTATCAATAGGTTTCGGGACCTGTAATTGCTGTGACAATTTTCATTTTGATTGCTCGATTATTTCTAAACATTTCTTAGAAAATTCAATTTTATTGAAAATTAACTCTGCTATAGCCCACAAGTTTTTGGGCGGCAAAAATCTAAAATGGTCCGATTACGATGGTTGATACCTCTATCAATAGGTTTCGGGACCTGTAATTGCTGTGACAATTTTCATTTTGATTGCTCGATTATTTCTAAACATTTCTTAGAAAATTCAATTTTATTGAAAATTAACTGTGCTATAGCCCACAAGTTTTTGGGCGGCAAAAATCTAAAATGGTCCGATTACGATGGTTGATACCTCTATCAATAGGTTTCGGGACCTGTAATTGCTGTGACAATTTTCATTTTGATTGCTCGATAATTTCTAAACATTTCTTCGAAAATTCAATGTTATTGAAAATCAACTGTGCTATAGCCCACAAGTTTTTGGGCGGCAAAAATCTAAAATGGTCCGATTACGATGGTTGATACCTCTATCAATAGGTTTCGGGACCTGTAATTGCTGTGACAATTTTCATTTTGATTGCTCGATTATTTCTAAACATTTCTTAGAAAATTCAATTTTATTGAAAATCAACTGTGCTATAGCCCACAAGTTTTTGGGCGGCAAAAATCTAAAATGGTCCGATTACGATGGTTGATACCTCTATCAATAGGTTTCGGGACCTGTAATTGCTGTGACAATTTTCATTTTGATTGCTCGATTATTTCTAAACATTTCTTCGAAAATTCAATTTTATTGAAAATTAACTGTGCTATAGCCCACAAGTTTTTGGGCGGCAAAAATCTAAAATGGTCCGATTACGATGGTTGATACCTCTATCAATAGGTTTCGGGACCTGTAATTGCTGTGACAATTTTCATTTTGATTGCTCGATTATTTCTAAACATTTCTTAGAAAATTCAATTTTATTGAAAATTAACTCTGCTATAGCCCACAAGTTTTTGGGCGGCAAAAATCTAAAATGGTCCGATTACGATGGTTGATACCTCTATCAATAGGTTTCGGGACCTGTAATTGCTGTGACAATTTTCATTTTGATTGCTCGATAATTTCTAAACATTTCTTAGAAAATTCAATTTTATTGAAAATTAACTCTGCTATAGCCCACAAGTTTTTGGGCGGCAAAAATCTAAAATGGTCCGATTACGATGGTTGATACCTCTATCAATAGGTTTCGGGACCTGTAATTGCTGTGACAATTTTCATTTTGATTGCTCGATTATTTCTAAACATTTCTTAGAAAATTCAATTTTATTGAAAATTAACTCTGCTATAGCCCACAAGTTTTTGGGCGGCAAAAATCTAAAATGGTCCGATTACGATGGTTGATACCTCTATCAATAGGTTTCGGGACCTGTAATTGCTGTGACAATTTTCATTTTGATTGCTCGATTCAATTTTATTGAAAATTAACTGTGCTATAGCCCACAAGTTTTTGGGCGGCAAAAATCTAAAATGGTCCGATTACGATGGTTGATACCTCTATCAATAGGTTTCGGGACCTGTAATTGCTGTGACAATTTTCATTTTGATTGCTCGATTATTTCTAAACATTTCTTAGAAAATTCAATTTTATTGAAAATTAACTGTGCTATAGCCCACAAGTTTTTGGGCGGCAAAAATCTAAAATAGTCCGATTACGATGGTTGATACCTCTATCAATAGGTTTCGGGACCTGTAATTGCTGTGACAATTTTCATTTTGATTGCTCGATTATTTCTAAACATTTCTTCGAAAATTCAATTTTATTGAAAATTAACTGTGCTATAGCCCACAAGTTTTTGGGCGGCAAAAATCTAAAATGGTCCGATTACGATGGTTGATACCTCTATCAATAGGTTTCGGGACCTGTAATTGCTGTGACAATTTTCATTTTGATTGCTCGATTATTTCTAAACATTTCTTAGAAAATTCAATTTTATTGAAAATTAACTCTGCTATAGCCCACAAGTTTTTGGGCGGCAAAAAATCTAAAATGGTCCGATTACGATGGTTGATACCTCTATCAATAGGTTTCGGGACCTGTAATTGCTGTGACAATTTTCATTTTGATTGCTCGATTATTTCTAAACATTTCTTAGAAAATTCAATTTTATTGAAAATCAACTGTGCTATAGCCCACAAGTTTTTGGGCGGCAAAAATCTAAAATGGTCCGATTACGATGGTTGATACCTCTATCAATAGGTTTCGGGACCTGTAATTGCTGTGACAATTTTCATTTTGATTGCTCGATTATTTCTAAACATTTCTTAGAAAATTCAATTTTATTGAAAATTAACTGTGCTATAGCCCACAAGTTTTTGGGCGGCAAAAATCTAAAATGGTCCGATTACGATGGTTGATACCTCTATCAATAGGTTTCGGGACCTGTAATTGCTGTGACAATTTTCATTTTGATTGCTCGATTATTTCTAAACATTTCTTAGAAAATTCAATTTTATTGAAAATTAACTCTGCTATAGCCCACAAGTTTTTGGGCGGCAAAAATCTAAAATGGTCCGATTACGATGGTTGATACCTCTATCAATAGGTTTCGGGACCTGTAATTGCTGTGACAATTTTCATTTTGATTGCTCGATTATTTCTAAACATTTCTTAGAAAATTCAATTTTATTGAAAATTAACTCTGCTATAGCCCACAAGTTTTTGGGCGGCAAAAATCTAAAATGGTCCGATTACGATGGTTGATACCTCTATCAATAGGTTTCGGGACTTGTAATTGCTGTGACAATTTTCATTTTGATTGCTCGATTATTTCTAAACATTTCTTAGAAAATTCAATTTTATTGAAAATTAACTCTGGTATAGCCCACAAGTTTTTGGGCGGCAAAAATCTAAAATGGTCCGATTACGATGGTTGATACCTCTATCAATAGGTTTCGGGACCTGTAATTGCTGTGACAATTTTCATTTTGATTGCTCGATAATTTCTAAACATTTCTTAGAAAATTCAATTTTATTGAAAATCAACTGTGCTATAGCCCACAAGTTTTTGGGCGGCAAAAATCTAAAATGGTCCGATTACGATGGTTGATACCTCTATCAATAGGTTTCGGGACCTGTAATTGCTGTGACAATTTTCATTTTGATTGCTCGATTATTTCTAAACATTTCTTAGAAAATTCAATTTTATTGAAAATTAACTCTGCTATAGCCCACAAGTTTTTGGGCGGCAAAAATCTAAAATGGTCCGATTACGATGGTTGATACCTCTATCAATAGGTTTCGGGACCTGTAATTGCTGTGACAATTTTCATTTTGATTGCTCGATTATTTCTAAACATTTCTTAGAAAATTCAATTTTATTGAAAATTAACTCTGCTATAGCCCACAAGTTTTTGGGCGGCAAAAATCTAAAATGGTCCGATTACGATGGTTGATACCTCTATCAATAGGTTTCGGGACCTGTAATTGCTGTGACAATTTTCATTTTGATTGCTCGATAATTTCTAAACATTTCTTCGAAAATTCAATTTTATTGAAAATCAACTGTGCTATAGCCCACAAGTTTTTGGGCGGCAAAAATCTAAAATGGTCCGATTACGATGGTTGATACCTCTATCAATAGGTTTCGGGACCTGTAATTGCTGTGACAATTTTCATTTTGATTGCTCGATTATTTCTAAACATTTCTTAGAAAATTCAATTTTATTGAAAATTAACTGTGCTATAGCCCACAAGTTTTTGGGCGGCAAAAATCTAAAATGGTCCGATTACGATGGTTGATACCTCTATCAATAGGTTTCGGGACCTGTAATTGCTGTGACAATTTTCATTTTGATTGCTCGATTATTTCTAAACATTTCTTAGAAAATTCAATTTTATTGAAAATTAACTCTGCTATAGCCCACAAGTTTTTGGGCGGCAAAAATCTAAAATGGTCCGATTACGATGGTTGATACCTCTATCAATAGGTTTCGGGACCTGTAATTGCTGTGACAATTTTCATTTTGATTGCTCGATTATTTCTAAACATTTCTTAGAAAATTCAATTTTATTGAAAATTAACTCTGCTATAGCCCACAAGTTTTTGGGCGGCAAAAATCTAAAATGGTCCGATTACGATGGTTGATACCTCTATCAATAGGTTTCGGGACCTGTAATTGCTGTGACAATTTTCATTTTGATTGCTCGATTATTTCTAAACATTTCTTAGAAAATTCAATTTTATTGAAAATTAACTCTGCTATAGCCCACAAGTTTTTGGGCGGCAAAAATCTAAAATGGTCCGATTACGATGGTTGATACCTCTATCAATAGGTTTCGGGACCTGTAATTGCTGTGACAATTTTCATTTTGATTGCTCGATAATTTCTAAACATTTCTTAGAAAATTCAATTTTATTGAAAATTAACTCTGCTATAGCCCACAAGTTTTTGGGCGGCAAAAATCTAAAATGGTCCGATTACGATGGTTGATACCTCTATCAATAGGTTTCGGGACCTGTAATTGCTGTGACAATTTTCATTTTGATTGCTCGATTATTTCTAAACATTTCTTAGAAAATTCAATTTTATTGAAAATTAACTCTGTTATAGCCCACAAGTTTTTGGGCGGCAAAAATCTAAAATGGTCCGATTACGATGGTTGATACCTCTATCAATAGGTTTCGGGACCTGTAATTGCTGTGACAATTTTCATTTTGATTGCTCGATTCAATTTTATTGAAAATTAACTGTGCTATAGCCCACAAGTTTTTGGGCGGCAAAAATCTAAAATGGTCCGATTACGATGGTTGATACCTCTATCAATAGGTTTCGGGACCTGTAATTGCTGTGACAATTTTCATTTTGATTGCTCGATTCAATTTTATTGAAAATTAACTGTGCTATAGCCCACAAGTTTTTGGGCGGCAAAAATCTAAAATGGTCCGATTACGATGGTTGATAC
Organism: Tipula vernalis; assembly: GCA_958295665.1. Lineage (NCBI taxonomy): Eukaryota > Metazoa > Arthropoda > Insecta > Diptera > Tipulidae > Tipula > Tipula vernalis. The sequence goes on along the minus strand of OY282560.1, from coordinate 91,758,443 downwards.
CTCTATCAATAGGTTTCGGGACCTGTAATTGCTGTGACAATTTTCATTTTGATTGCTCGATTATTTCTAAACATTTCTTAGAAAATTCAATTTTATTGAAAATTAACTCTGCTATAGCCCACAAGTTTTTGGGCGGCAAAAATCTAAAATGGTCCGATTACGATGGTTGATACCTCTATCAATAGGTTTCGGGACCTGTAATTGCTGTGACAATTTTCATTTTGATTGCTCGATTATTTCTAAACATTTCTTAGAAAATTCAATTTTATTGAAAATTAACTCTGCTATAGCCCACAAGTTTTTGGGCGGCAAAAATCTAAAATGGTCCGATTACGATGGTTGATACCTCTATCAATAGGTTTCGGGACCTGTAATTGCTGTGACAATTTTCATTTTGATTGCTCGATAATTTCTAAACATTTCTTCGAAAATTCAATTTTATTGAAAATCAACTGTGCTATAGCCCACAAGTTTTTGGGCGGCAAAAATCTAAAATGGTCCGATTACGATGGTTGATACCTCTATCAATAGGTTTCGGGACCTGTAATTGCTGTGACTATTTTCAATTTGATTGCTCGATTATTTCTAAACATTTCTTAGAAAATTCAATTTTATTGAAAATTAACTGTGCTATAGCCCACAAGTTTTTGGGCGGCAAAAATCTAAAATGGTCCGATTACGATGGTTGATACCTCTATCAATAGGTTTCGGGACCTGTAATTGCTGTGACAATTTTCATTTTGATTGCTCGATTATTTCTAAACATTTCTTAGAAAATTCAATTTTATTGAAAATTAACTCTGCTATAGCCCACAAGTTTTTGGGCGGCAAAAATCTAAAATGGTCCGATTACGATGGTTGATACCTCTATCAATAGGTTTCGGGACCTGTAATTGCTGTGACAATTTTCATTTTGATTGCTCGATTATTTCTAAACATTTCTTAGAAAATTCAATTTTATTGAAAATTAACTCTGCTATAGCCCACAAGTTTTTGGGCGGCAAAAATCTAAAATGGTCCGATTACGATGGTTGATACCTCTATCAATAGGTTTCGGGACCTGTAATTGCTGTGACAATTTTCATTTTGATTGCTCGATAATTTCTAAACATTTCTTCGAAAAATTCAATGTTATTGAAAATCAACTGTGCTATAGCCCACAAGTTTTTTGGGCGGCAAAAATCTAAAATGGTCCGATTACGATGGTTGATACCTCTATCAATAGGTTTCGGGACCTGTAATTGCTGTGACTATTTTCAATTTGATTGCTCGATTATTTCTAAACATTTCTTAGAAAATTCAATTTTATTGAAAATTACTGTGCTATAGCCCACAAGTTTTTGGGCGGCAAAAATCTAAAATGGTCCGATTACGATGGTTGATACCTCTATCAATAGGTTTCGGGACCTGTAATTGCTGTGACTATTTTCAATTTGATTGCTCGATTATTTCTAAACATTTCTTAGAAAATTCAATTTTATTGAAAATTAACTGTGCTATAGCCCACAAGTTTTTGGGCGGCAAAAATCTAAAATGGTCCGATTACGATGGTTGATACCTCTATCAATAGGTTTCGGGACCTGTAATTGCTGTGACAATTTTCATTTTGATTGCTCGATTATTTCTAAACATTTCTTAGAAAATTCAATTTTATTGAAAATTAACTCTGCTATAGCCCACAAGTTTTTGGGCGGCAAAAATCTAAAATGGTCCGATTACGATGGTTGATACCTCTATCAATAGGTTTCGGGACCTGTAATTGCTGTGACAATTTTCATTTTGATTGCTCGATTATTTCTAAACATTTCTTCGAAAATTCAATTTATTGAAAATTAACTGTGCTATAGCCCACAAGTTTTTGGGCGGCAAAAATCTAAAATGGTCCGATTACGATGGTTGATACCTCTATCAATAGGTTTCGGGACCTGTAATTGCTGTGACAATTTTCATTTTGATTGCTCGATTATTTCTAAACATTTCTTAGAAAATTCAATTTTATTGAAAATTAACTCTGCTATAGCCCACAAGTTTTTGGGCGGCAAAAATCTAAAATGGTCCGATTACGATGGTTGATACCTCTATCAATAGGTTTCGGGACCTGTAATTGCTGTGACAATTTTCATTTTGATTGCTCGATAATTTCTAAACATTTCTTAGAAAATTCAATTTTATTGAAAATTAACTCTGCTATAGCCCACAAGTTTTTGGGCGGCAAAAATCTAAAATGGTCCGATTACGATGGTTGATACCTCTATCAATAGGTTTCGGGACCTGTAATTGCTGTGACAATTTTCATTTTGATTGCTCGATTATTTCTAAACATTTCTTAGAAAATTCAATTTTATTGAAAATTAACTCTGCTATAGCCCACAAGTTTTTGGGCGGCAAAAATCTAAAATGGTCCGATTACGATGGTTGATACCTCTATCAATAGGTTTCGGGACCTGTAATTGCTGTGACAATTTTCATTTTGATTGCTCGATTATTTCTAAACATTTCTTAGAAAATTCAATTTTATTGAAAATTAACTGTGCTATAGCCCACAAGTTTTTGGGCGGCAAAAATCTAAAATGGTCCGATTACGATGGTTGATACCTCTATCAATAGGTTCGGGACCTGTAATTGCTGTGACAATTTTCATTTTGATTGCTCGATTATTTCTAAACATTTCTTAGAAAATTCAATTTTATTGAAAATTAACTCTGCTATAGCCCACAAGTTTTTGGGCGGCAAAAATCTAAAATGGTCCGATTACGATGGTTGATACCTCTATCAATAGGTTTCGGGACCTGTAATTGCTGTGACAATTTTCATTTTGATTGCTCGATAATTTCTAAACATTTCTTCGAAAATTCAATTTTATTGAAAATCAACTGTGCTATAGCCCACAAGTTTTTGGGCGGCAAAAATCTAAAATGGTCCGATTACGATGGTTGATACCTCTATCAATAGGTTTCGGGACCTGTAATTGCTGTGACTATTTTCAATTTGATTGCTCGATTATTTCTAAACATTTCTTAGAAAATTCAATTTTATTGAAAATTAACTGTGCTATAGCCCACAAGTTTTTGGGCGGCAAAAATCTAAAATGGTCCGATTACGATGGTTGATACCTCTATCAATAGGTTTCGGGACCTGTAATTGCTGTGACAATTTTCATTTTGATTGCTCGATTATTTCTAAACATTTCTTAGAAAATTCAATTTTATTGAAAATTAACTCTGCTATAGCCCACAAGTTTTTGGGCGGCAAAAATCTAAAATGGTCCGATTACGATGGTTGATACCTCTATCAATAGGTTTCGGGACCTGTAATTGCTGTGACAATTTTCATTTTGATTGCTCGATTATTTCTAAACATTTCTTAGAAAATTCAATTTTATTGAAAATTAACTCTGCTATAGCCCACAAGTTTTTGGGCGGCAAAAATCTAAAATGGTCCGATTACGATGGTTGATACCTCTATCAATAGGTTTCGGGACCTGTAATTGCTGTGACAATTTTCATTTTGATTGCTCGATAATTTCTAAACATTTCTTAGAAAATTCAATTTTATTGAAAATTAACTCTGCTATAGCCCACAAGTTTTTGGGCGGCAAAAATCTAAAATGGTCCGATTACGATGGTTGATACCTCTATCAATAGGTTTCGGGACCTGTAATTGCTGTGACAATTTTCATTTTGATTGCTCGATTATTTCTAAACATTTCTTAGAAAATTCAATTTTATTGAAAATTAACTCTGCTATAGCCCACAAGTTTTTGGGCGGCAAAAATCTAAAATGGTCCGATTACGATGGTTGATACCTCTATCAATAGGTTTCGGGACCTGTAATTGCTGTGACAATTTTCATTTTGATTGCTCGATTATTTCTAAACATTTCTTAGAAAATTCAATTTTATTGAAAATTAACTGTGCTATAGCCCACAAGTTTTTGGGCGGCAAAAATCTAAAATGGTCCGATTACGATGGTTGATACCTCTATCAATAGGTTTCGGGACCTGTAATTGCTGTGACAATTTTCATTTTGATTGCTCGATTATTTCTAAACATTTCTTAGAAAATTCAATTTTATTGAAAATTAACTCTGCTATAGCCCACAAGTTTTTGGGCGGCAAAAATCTAAAATGGTCCGATTACGATGGTTGATACCTCTATCAATAGGTTTCGGGACCTGTAATTGCTGTGACAATTTTCATTTTGATTGCTCGATTATTTCTAAACATTTCTTAGAAAATTCAATTTTATTGAAAATTAACTCTGCTATAGCCCACAAGTTTTTGGGCGGCAAAAATCTAAAATGGTCCGATTACGATGGTTGATACCTCTATCAATAGGTTTCGGGACCTGTAATTGCTGTGACAATTTTCATTTTGATTGCTCGATAATTTCTAAACATTTCTTCGAAAATTCAATTTTATTGAAAATCAACTGTTGCTATAGCCCACAAGTTTTTGGGCGGCAAAAATCTAAAATGGTCCGATTACGATGGTTGATACCTCTATCAATAGGTTTCGGGACCTGTAATTGCTGTGACTATTTTTAATTTGATTGCTCGATTATTTCTAAACATTTCTTAGAAAATTCAATTTTATTGAAAATTAACTGTGCTATAGCCCACAAGTTTTTGGGCGGCAAAAATCTAAAATGGTCCGATTACGATGGTTGATACCTCTATCAATAGGTTTCGGGACCTGTAATTGCTGTGACAATTTTCATTTTGATTGCTCGATTATTTCTAAACATTTCTTAGAAAATTCAATTTTATTGAAAATTAACTCTGCTATAGCCCACAAGTTTTTGGGCGGCAAAAATCTAAAATGGTCCGATTACGATGGTTGATACCTCTATCAATAGGTTTCGGGACCTGTAATTGCTGTGACAATTTTCATTTTGATTGCTCGATTATTTCTAAACATTTCTTAGAAAATTCAATTTTATTGAAAATTAACTCTGCTATAGCCCACAAGTTTTTGGGCGGCAAAAATCTAAAATGGTCCGATTACGATGGTTGATACCTCTATCAATAGGTTTCGGGACCTGTAATTGCTGTGACAATTTTCATTTTGATTGCTCGATTATTTCTAAACATTTCTTAGAAAATTCAATTTTATTGAAAATTAACTCTGCTATAGCCCACAAGTTTTTGGGCGGCAAAAATCTAAAATGGTCCGATTACGATGGTTGATACCTCTATCAATAGGTTTCGGGACCTGTAATTGCTGTGACAATTTTCATTTTGATTGCTCGATAATTTCTAAACATTTCTTAGAAAATTCAATTTTATTGAAAATTAACTGTGCTATAGCCCACAAGTTTTTGGGCGGCAAAAATCTAAAATGGTCCGATTACGATGGTTGATACCTCTATCAATAGGTTTCGGGACCTGTAATTGCTGTGACAATTTTCATTTTGATTGCTCGATTATTTCTAAACATTTCTTAGAAAATTCAATTTTATTGAAAATCAACTGTGCTATAGCCCACAAGTTTTTGGGCGGCAAAAATCTAAAATGGTCCGATTACGATGGTTGATACCTCTATCAATAAGTTTCGGGACCTGTAATTGCTGTGACAATTTTCATTTTGATTGCTCGATTATTTCTAAACATTTCTTAGAAAATTCAATTTTATTGAAAATTAACTCTGCTATAGCCCACAAGTTTTTGGGCGGCAAAAATCTAAAATGGTCCGATTACGATGGTTGATACCTCTATCAATAGGTTTCGGGACCTGTAATTGCTGTGACAATTTTCATTTTGATTGCTCGATTATTTCTAAACATTTCTTAGAAAATTCAATTTTATTGAAAATTAACTCTGCTATAGCCCACAAGTTTTTGGGCGGCAAAAATCTAAAATGGTCCGATTACGATGGTTGATACCTCTATCAATAGGTTTCGGGACTTGTAATTGCTGTGACAATTTTCATTTTGATTGCTCGATTATTTCTAAACATTTCTTAGAAAATTCAATTTTATTGAAAATTAACTCTGGTATAGCCCACAAGTTTTTGGGCGGCAAAAATCTAAAATGGTCCGATTACGATGGTTGATACCTCTATCAATAGGTTTCGGGACCTGTAATTGCTGTGACAATTTTCATTTTGATTGCTCGATAATTTCTAAACATTTCTTAGAAAATTCAATTTTATTGAAAATCAACTGTGCTATAGCCCACAAGTTTTTGGGCGGCAAAAATCTAAAATGGTCCGATTACGATGGTTGATACCTCTATCAATAGGTTTCGGGACCTGTAATTGCTGTGACAATTTTCATTTTGATTGCTCGATTATTTCTAAACATTTCTTAGAAAATTCAATTTTATTGAAAATCAACTGTGCTATAGCCCACAAGTTTTTGGGCGGCAAAAATCTAAAATGGTCCGATTACGATGGTTGATACCTCTATCAATAGGTTTCGGGACCTGTAATTGCTGTGACAATTTTCATTTTGATTGCTCGATTATTTCTAAACATTTCTTAGAAAATTCAATTTTATTGAAAATTAACTCTGCTATAGCCCACAAGTTTTTGGGCGGCAAAAATCTAAAATGGTCCGATTACGATGGTTGATACCTCTATCAATAGGTTTCGGGACCTGTAATTGCTGTGACAATTTTCATTTTGATTGCTCGATAATTTCTAAACATTTCTTAGAAAATTCAATTTTATTGAAAATCAACTGTGCTATAGCCCACAAGTTTTTGGGCGGCAAAAATCTAAAATGGTCCGATTACGATGGTTGATACCTCTATCAATAGGTTTCGGGACCTGTAATTGCTGTGACAATTTTCATTTTGATTGCTCGATTATTTCTAAACATTTCTTAGAAAATTCAATTTTATTGAAAATCAACTGTGCTATAGCCCAAAAGTTTTTGGGCGGCAAAAATCTAAAATGGTCCGATTACGATGGTTGATACCTCTATCAATAGGTTTCGGGACCTGTAATTGCTGTGACAATTTTCATTTTGATTGCTCGATTATTTCTAAACATTTCTTAGAAAATTCAATTTTATTGAAAATCAACTGTGCTATAGCCCACAAGTTTTTGGGCGGCAAAAATCTAAAATGGTCCGATTACGATGGTTGATACCTCTATCAATAGGTTTCGGGACCTGTAATTGCTGTGACAATTTTCATTTTGATTGCTCGATTATTTCTAAACATTTCTTAGAAAATTCAATTTTATTGAAAATTAACTCTGCTATAGCCCACAAGTTTTTGAGCGGCAAAAATCTAAAATGGTCCGATTACGATGGTTGATACCTCTATAAATAGGTTTCGGGACCTGTAATTGCTGTGACAATTTTCATTTTGATTGCTCGATTATTTCTAAACATTTCTTAGAAAATTCAATTTTATTGAAAATTAACTCTGCTATAGCCCACAAGTTTTTTGGGCGGCAAAAATCTAAAATGGTCCGATTACGATGGTTGATACCTCTATCAATAGGTTTCGGGACTTGTAATTGCTGTGACAATTTTCATTTTGATTGCTCGATTATTTCTAAACATTTCTTAGAAAATTCAATTTTATTGAAAATTAACTCTGGTATAGCCCACAAGTTTTTGGGCGGCAAAAATCTAAAATGGTCCGATTACGATGGTTGATACCTCTATCAATAGGTTTCGGGACCTGTAATTGCTGTGACAATTTTCATTTTGATTGCTCGATTATTTCTAAACATTTCTTAGAAAATTCAATTTTATTGAAAATTAACTCTGCTATAGCCCACAAGTTTTTGGGCGGCAAAAATCTAAAATGGTCCGATTACGATGGTTGATACCTCTATCAATAGGTTTCGGGACCTGTAATTGCTGTGACAATTTTCATTTTGATTGCTCGATAATTTCTAAACATTTCTTCGAAAATTCAATGTTATTGAAAATCAACTGTGCTATAGCCCACAAGTTTTTGGGCGGCAAAAATCTAAAATGGTCCGATTACGATGGTTGATACCTCTATCAATAGGTTTCGGGACCTGTAATTGCTGTGACAATTTTCATTTTGATTGCTCGATTATTTCTAAACATTTCTTAGAAAATTCAATTTTATTGAAAATTAACTCTGCTATAGCCCACAAGTTTTTGGGCGGCAAAAATCTAAAATGGTCCGATTACGATGGTTGATACCTCTATCAATAGGTTTCGGGACCTGTAATTGCTGTGACAATTTTCATTTTGATTGCTCGATAATTTCTAAACATTTCTTAGAAAATTCAATTTTATTGAAAATCAACTGTGCTATAGCCCACAAGTTTTTGGGCGGCAAAAATCTAAAATGGTCCGATTACGATGGTTGATACCTCTATCAATAGGTTTCGGGACCTGTAATTGCTGTGACAATTTTCATTTTGATTGCTCGATTATTTCTAAACATTTCTTAGAAAATTCAACTTTATTGAAAATCAACTGTGCTATAGCCCACAAGTTTTTGGGCGGCAAAAATCTAAAATGGTCCGATTACGATGGTTGATACCTCTATCAATAGGTTTCGGGACCTGTAATTGCTGTGACAATTTTCATTTTGATTGCTCGATAATTTCTAAACATTTCTTAGAAAATTCAATTTTATTGAAAATCAACTGTGCTATAGCCCACAAGTTTTTGGGCGGCAAAAATCTAAAATGGTCCGATTACGATGGTTGATACCTCTATCAATAGGTTTCGGGACCTGTAATTGCTGTGACAATTTTCATTTTGATTGCTCGATTATTTCTAAACATTTCTTAGAAAATTCAATTTTATTGAAAATCAACTGTGCTATAGCCCACAAGTTTTTGGGCGGCAAAAATCTAAAATGGTCCGATTACGATGGTTGATACCTCTATCAATAGGTTTCGGGACTTGTAATTGCTGTGACAATTTTCATTTTGATTGCTCGATTATTTCTAAACATTTCTTAGAAAATTCAATTTTATTGAAAATTAACTCTGGTATAGCCCACAAGTTTTTGGGCGGCAAAAATCTAAAATGGTCCGATTACGATGGTTGATACCTCTATCAATAGGTTTCGGGACCTGTAATTGCTGTGACAATTTTCATTTTGATTGCTCGATAATTTCTAAACATTTCTTAGAAAATTCAATTTTATTGAAAATCAACTGTGCTATAGCCCACAAGTTTTTGGGCGGCAAAAATCTAAAATGGTCCGATTACGATGGTTGATACCTCTATCAATAGGTTTCGGGACCTGTAATTGCTGTGACAATTTTCATTTTGATTGCTCGATTATTTCTAAACATTTCTTAGAAAATTCAATTTTATTGAAAATCAACTGTGCTATAGCCCACAAGTTTTTGGGCGGCAAAAATCTAAAATGGTCCGATTACGATGGTTGATACCTCTATCAATAGGTTTCGGGACCTGTAATTGCTGTGACAATTTTCATTTTGATTGCTCGATAATTTCTAAACATTTCTTAGAAAATTCAATTTTATTGAAAATCAACTGTGCTATAGCCCACAAGTTTTTGGGCGGCAAAAATCTAAAATGGTCCGATTACGATGGTTGATACCTCTATCAATAGGTTTCGGGACCTGTAATTGCTGTGACAATTTTCATTTTGATTGCTCGATTATTTCTAAACATTTCTTAGAAAATTCAATTTTATTGAAAATCAACTGTGCTATAGCCCAAAAGTTTTTGGGCGGCAAAAATCTAAAATGGTCCGATTACGATGGTTGATACCTCTATCAATAGGTTTCGGGACCTGTAATTGCTGTGACAATTTTCATTTTGATTGCTCGATAATTTCTAAACATTTCTTAGAAAATTCAATTTTATTGAAAATCAACTGTGCTATAGCCCACAAGTTTTTGGGCGGCAAAAATCTAAAATGGTCCGATTACGATGGTTGATACCTCTATCAATAGGTTTCGGGACCTGTAATTGCTGTGACAATTTTCATTTTGATTGCTCGATTATTTCTAAACATTTCTTAGAAAATTCAATTTTATTGAAAATTAACTCTGCTATAGCCCACAAGTTTTTGGGCGGCAAAAATCTAAAATGGTCCGATTACGATGGTTGATACCTCTATCAATAGGTTTCGGGACCTGTAATTGCTGTGACAATTTTCATTTTGATTGCTCGATTATTTCTAAACATTTCTTAGAAAATTCAATTTTATTGAAAATTAACTCTGCTATAGCCCACAAGTTTTTGGGCGGCAAAAATCTAAAATGGTCCGATTACGATGGTTGATACCTCTATCAATAGGTTTCGGGACCTGTAATTGCTGTGACAATTTTCATTTTGATTGCTCGATTATTTCTAAACATTTCTTAGAAAATTCAATTTTATTGAAAATTAACTGTGCTTATAGCCCACAAGTTTTTGGGCGGCAAAAATCTAAAATGGTCCGATTACGATGGTTGATACCTCTATCAATAGGTTTCGGGACCTGTAATTGCTGTGACAATTTTCATTTTGATTGCTCGATTATTTCTAAACATTTCTTAGAAAATTCAATTTTATTGAAAATTAACTCTGCTATAGCCCACAAGTTTTTGGGCGGCAAAAATCTAAAATGGTCCGATTACGATGGTTGATACCTCTATCAATAGGTTTCGGGACCTGTAATTGCTGTGACAATTTTCATTTTGATTGCTCGATAATTTCTAAACATTTCTTAGAAAATTCAATTTTATTGAAAATCAACTGTGCTATAGCCCACAAGTTTTTGGGCGGCAAAAATCTAAAATGGTCCGATTACGATGGTTGATACCTCTATCAATAGGTTTCGGGACCTGTAATTGCTGTGACAATTTTCATTTTGATTGCTCGATTATTTCTAAACATTTCTTAGAAAATTCAATTTTATTGAAAATCAACTGTGCTATAGCCCAAAAGTTTTTGGGCGGCAAAAATCTAAAATGGTCCGATTACGATGGTTGATACCTCTATCAATAGGTTTCGGGACCTGTAATTGCTGTGACAATTTTCATTTTGATTGCTCGATAATTTCTAAACATTTCTTAGAAAATTCAATTTTATTGAAAATCAACTGTGCTATAGCCCACAAGTTTTTGGGCGGCAAAAATCTAAAATGGTCCGATTACGATGGTTGATACCTCTATCAATAGGTTTCGGGACCTGTAATTGCTGTGACAATTTTCATTTTGATTGCTCGATTATTTCTAAACATTTCTTAGAAAATTCAATTTTATTGAAAATCAACTGTGCTATAGCCCACAAGTTTTTGGGCGGCAAAAATCTAAAATGGTCCGATTACGATGGTTGATACCTCTATCAATAGGTTTCGGGACCTGTAATTGCTGTGACAATTTTCATTTTGATTGCTCGATAATTTCTAAACATTTCTTAGAAAATTCAATTTTATTGAAAATTAACTCTGCTATAGCCCACAAGTTTTTGGGCGGCAAAAATCTAAAATGGTCCGATTACGATGGTTGATACCTCTATCAATAGGTTTCGGGACCTGTAATTGCTGTGACAATTTTCATTTTGATTGCTCGATAATTTCTAAACATTTCTTAGAAAATTCAATTTTATTGAAAATCAACTGTGCTATAGCCCACAAGTTTTTGGGCGGTAAAAATCTAAAATGGTCCGATTACGATGGTTGATACCTCTATCAATAGGTTTCGGGACCTGTAATTGCTGTGACAATTTTCATTTTGATTGCTCGATTATTTCTAAACATTTCTTAGAAAATTCAATTTTATTGAAAATCAACTGTGCTATAGCCCAAAAGTTTTTGGGCGGCAAAAATCTAAAATGGTCCGATTACGATGGTTGATACCTCTATCAACAGGTTTCGGGACCTGTAATTGCTGTGACAATTTTCATTTTGATTGCTCGATAATTTCTAAACATTTCTTAGAAAATTCAATTTTATTGAAAATCAACTGTGCTATAGCCCACAAGTTTTTGGGCGGCAAAAATCTAAAATGGTCCGATTACGATGGTTGATACCTCTATCAATAGGTTTCGGGACCTGTAATTGCTGTGACAATTTTCATTTTGATTGCTCGATAATTTCTAAACATTTCTTAGAAAATTCAATTTTATTGAAAATTAACTCTGCTATAGCCCACAAGTTTTTGGGCGGCAAAAATCTAAAATGGTCCGATTACGATGGTTGATACCTCTATCAATAGGTTTCGGGACCTGTAATTGCTGTGACAATTTTCATTTTGATTGCTCGATAATTTCTAAACATTTCTTAGAAAATTCAATTTTATTGAAAATCAACTGTGCTATAGCCCACAAGTTTTTGGGCGGTAAAAATCTAAAATGGTCCGATTACGATGGTTGATACCTCTATCAATAGGTTTCGGGACCTGTAATTGCTGTGACAATTTTCATTTTGATTGCTCGATTATTTCTAAACATTTCTTAGAAAATTCAATTTTATTGAAAATCAACTGTGCTATAGCCCAAAAGTTTTTGGGCGGCAAAAATCTAAAATGGTCCGATTACGATGGTTGATACCTCTATCAATAGGTTTCGGGACCTGTAATTGCTGTGACAATTTTCATTTTGATTGCTCGATAATTTCTAAACATTTCTTAGAAAATTCAATTTTATTGAAAATCAACTGTGCTATAGCCCACAAGTTTTTGGGCGGCAAAAATCTAAAATGGTCCGATTACGATGGTTGATACCTCTATCAATAGGTTTCGGGACCTGTAATTGCTGTGACAATTTTCATTTTGATTGCTCGATTATTTCTAAACATTTCTTAGAAAATTCAATTTTATTGAAAATCAACTGTGCTATAGCCCAAAAGTTTTTGGGCGGCAAAAATCTAAAATGGTCCGATTACGATGGTTGATACCTCTATCAATAGGTTTCGGGACCTGTAATTGCTGTGACAATTTTCATTTTGATTGCTCGATTATTTCTAAACATTTCTTAGAAAATTCAATTTTATTGAAAATCAACTGTGCTATAGCCCAAAAGTTTTTGGGCGACAAAAATCTAAAATGGTCCGATTACGATGGTTGATACCTCTATCAATAGGTTTCGGGACCTGTAATTGCTGTGACAATTTTCATTTTGATTGCTCGATAATTTCTAAACATTTCTTAGAAAATTCAATTTTATTGAAAATCAACTGTGCTATAGCCCACAAGTTTTTGGGCGGCAAAAATCTAAAATGGTCCGATTACGATGGTTGATACCTCTATCAATAGGTTTCGGGACCTGTAATTGCTGTGACAATTTTCATTTTGATTGCTCGATTATTTCTAAACATTTCTTAGAAAATTCAATTTTATTGAAAATCAACTGTGCTATAGCCCAAAAGTTTTTGGGCGGCAAAAATCTAAAATGGTCCGATTACGATGGTTGATACCTCAATCAATAGGTTTCGGGACCTGTAATTGCCGTGACAATTTTCAATTTGATTGCTCGATTATTTCTAAACATTTCTTAGAAAATTCAATTTTATTGAAAATTAACTGTGCTATAGCCCACAAGTTTTTGGGCGGCAAAAATCTAAAATGGTCCGATTACGATGGTTGATACCTCTATCAATAGGTTTCGGGACCTGTAATTGCTGTGACAATTTTCATTTTGATTGCTCGATTATTTCTAAACATTTCTTAGAAAATTCAATTTTATTGAAAATTAACTCTGCTATAGCCCACAAGTTTTTGGGCGGCAAAAATCTAAAATGGTCCGATTACGATGGTTGATACCTCTATCAATAGGTTTCGGGACCTGTAATTGCTGTGACAATTTTCATTTTGATTGCTCGATAATTTCTAAACATTTCTTCGAAAATTCAATTTTATTGAAAATCAACTGTGCTATAGCCCACAAGTTTTTGGGCGGCAAAAATCTAAAATGGTCCGATTACGATGGTTGATACCTCTATCAATAGGTTTCGGGACCTGTAATTGCTGTGACAATTTTCATTTTGATTGCTCGATTATTTCTAAACATTTCTTAGAAAATTCAATTTTATTGAAAATCAACTGTGCTATAGCCCACAAGTTTTTGGGCGGCAAAAATCTAAAATGGTCCGATTACGATGGTTGATACCTCTATCAATAGGTTTCGGGACCTGTAATTGCTGTGACAATTTTCATTTTGATTGCTCGATTATTTCTAAACATTTCTTCGAAAATTCAATTTTATTGAAAATTAACTGTGCTATAGCCCACAAGTTTTTGGGCGGCAAAAATCTAAAATGGTCCGATTACGATGGTTGATACCTCTATCAATAGGTTTCGGGACCTGTAATTGCTGTGACAATTTTCATTTTGATTGCTCGATTCGTTCTAAACATTTCTTAGAAAATTCAATTTTATTGAAAAATAACTGTGTTATAGCCCACAAGTTTTTGGGCGGCAAAAATCTAAAATGGTCCGATTACGATGGTTGATACCTCTATCAATAGGTTTCGGGACCTGTAATTGCTGTGACAATTTTCATTTTGATTGCTCGATTATTTCTAAACATTTCTTAGAAAATTCAATTTTATTGAAAATTAACTGTGCTATAGCCCACAAGTTTTTGGGCGGCAAAAATCTAAAATGGTCCGATTACGATGGTTGATACCTCTATCAATAGGTTTCGGGACCTGTAATTGCTGTGACAATTTTCATTTTGATTGCTCGATTATTTCTAAACATTTCTTAGAAAATTCAATTTTATTGAAAATTAACTCTGCTATAGCCCACAAGTTTTTGGGCGGCAAAAATCTAAAATGGTCCGATTACGATGGTTGATACCTCTATCAATAGGTTTCGGGACCTGTAATTGCTGTGACAATTTTCATTTTGATTGCTCGATAATTTCTAAACATTTCTTAGAAAATTCAATTTTATTGAAAATCAACTGTGCTATAGCCCACAAGTTTTTGGGCGGCAAAAATCTAAAATGGTCCGATTACGATGGTTGATACCTCTATCAATAGGTTTCGGGACCTGTAATTGCTGTGACAATTTTCATTTTGATTGCTCGATTATTTCTAAACATTTCTTAGAAAATTCAATTTTATTGAAAATCAACTGTGCTATAGCCCAAAAGTTTTTGGGCGGCAAAAATCTAAAATGGTCCGATTACGATGGTTGATACCTCTATCAATAGGTTTCGGGACCTGTAATTGCTGTGACAATTTTCATTTTGATTGCTCGATAATTTCTAAACATTTCTTAGAAAATTCAATTTTATTGAAAATCAACTGTGCTATAGCCCACAAGTTTTTGGGCGGCAAAAATCTAAAATGGTCCGATTACGATGGTTGATACCTCTATCAATAGGTTTCGGGACCTGTAATTGCTGTGACAATTTTCATTTTGATTGCTCGATTATTTCTAAACATTTCTTAGAAAATTCAATTTTATTGAAAATCAACTGTGCTATAGCCCAAAAGTTTTTGGGCGGCAAAAATCTAAAATGGTCCGATTACGATGGTTGATACCTCAATCAATAGGTTTCGGGACCTGTAATTGCCGTGACAATTTTCAATTTGATTGCTCGATTATTTCTAAACATTTCTTAGAAAATTCAATTTTATTGAAAATTAACTGTGCTATAGCCCACAAGTTTTTGGGCGGCAAAAATCTAAAATGGTCCGATTACGATGGTTGATACCTCTATCAATAGGTTTCGGGACCTGTAATTGCTGTGACAATTTTCATTTTGATTGCTCGATTCGTTCTAAACATTTCTTAGAAAATTCAATTTTATTGAAAAATAACTGTGTTATAGCCCACAAGTTTTTGGGCGGCAAAAATCTAAAATGGTCCGATTACGATGGTTGATACCTCTATCAATAGGTTTCGGGACCTGTAATTGCTGTGACAATTTTCATTTTGATTGCTCGATTATTTCTAAACATTTCTTAGAAAATTCAATTTTATTGAAAATTAACTGTGCTATAGCCCACAAGTTTTTGGGCGGCAAAAATCTAAAATGGTCCGATTACGATGGTTGATACCTCTATCAATAGGTTTCGGGACCTGTAATTGCTGTGACAATTTTCATTTTGATTGCTCGATTATTTCTAAACATTTCTTAGAAAATTCAATTTTATTGAAAATTAACTCTGCTATAGCCCACAAGTTTTTGGGCGGCAAAAATCTAAAATGGTCCGATTACGATGGTTGATACCTCTATCAATAGGTTTCGGGACCTGTAATTGCTGTGACAATTTTCATTTTGATTGCTCGATAATTTCTAAACATTTCTTAGAAAATTCAATTTTATTGAAAATCAACTGTGCTATAGCCCACAAGTTTTTGGGCGGCAAAAATCTAAAATGGTCCGATTACGATGGTTGATACCTCTATCAATAGGTTTCGGGACCTGTAATTGCTGTGACAATTTTCATTTTGATTGCTCGATTATTTCTAAACATTTCTTAGAAAATTCAATTTTATTGAAAATCAACTGTGCTATAGCCCAAAAGTTTTTGGGCGGCAAAAATCTAAAATGGTCCGATTACGATGGTTGATACCTCTATCAATAGGTTTCGGGACCTGTAATTGCTGTGACAATTTTCATTTTGATTGCTCGATAATTTCTAAACATTTCTTAGAAAATTCAATTTTATTGAAAATCAACTGTGCTATAGCCCAAAAGTTTTTGGGCGGCAAAAATCTAAAATGGTCCGATTACGATGGTTGATACCTCAATCAATAGGTTTCGGGACCTGTAATTGCCGTGACAATTTTCAATTTGATTGCTCGATTATTTCTAAACATTTCTTAGAAAATTCAATTTTATTGAAAATTAACTGTGCTATAGCCCACAAGTTTTTGGGCGGCAAAAATCTAAAATGGTCCGATTACGATGGTTGATACCTCTATCAATAGGTTTCGGGACCTGTAATTGCTGTGACAATTTTCATTTTGATTGCTCGATTATTTCTAAACATTTCTTAGAAAATTCAATTTTATTGAAAATTAACTCTGCTATAGCCCACAAGTTTTTGGGCGGCAAAAATCTAAAATGGTCCGATTACGATGGTTGATACCTCTATCAATAGGTTTCGGGACCTGTAATTGCTGTGACAATTTTCATTTTGATTGCTCGATAATTTCTAAATATTTCTTAGAAAATTCAATTTTATTGAAAATCAACTGTGTTATAGCCCACAAGTTTTTGGGCGGCAAAAATCTAAAATGGTCCGATTACGATGGTTGATACCTCTATCAATAGGTTTCGGGACCTGTAATTGCTGTGACAATTTTCATTTTGATTGCTCGATTATTTCTAAACATTTCTTAGAAAATTCAATTTTATTGAAAATCAACTGTGCTATAGCCCACAAGTTTTTGGGCGGCAAAAATCTAAAATGGTCCGATTACGATGGTTGATACCTCTATCAATAGGTTTCGGGACCTGTAATTGTTGTGACAATTTTTATTTTGATTGCTCGATTATTTCTAAACATTTCTTCGAAAATTCAATTTTATTGAAAATTAACTGTGCTATAGCCCACAAGTTTTTGGGCGGCAAAAATCTAAAATGGTCCGATTACGATGGTTGATACCTCTATCAATAGGTTTCGGGACCTGTAATTGCTGTGACAATTTTCATTTTGATTGCTCGATTATTTCTAAACATTTCTTAGAAAATTCAATTTTATTGAAAATCAACTGTGCTATAGCCCACAAGTTTTTGGGCGGCAAAAATCTAAAATGGTCCGATTACGATGGTTGATACCTCTATCAATAGGTTTCGGGACCTGTAATTGCTGTGACGATTTTCATTTTGATTGCTCGATTATTTCTAAACATTTCTTAGAAAATTCAATTTTATTGAAAATTAACTCTGCTATAGCCCACAAGTTTTTGGGCGGCAAAAATCTAAAATGGTCCGATTACGATGGTTGATACCTCTATCAATAGGTTTCGGGACTTGTAATTGCTGTGACAATTTTCATTTTGATTGCTCGATTATTTCTAAACATTTCTTAGAAAATTCAATTTTATTGAAAATTAACTCTGCTATAGCCCACAAGTTTTTGGGCGGCAAAAATCTAAAATGGTCCGATTACGATGGTTGATACCTCTATCAATAGGTTTCGGGACCTGTAATTGCTGTGACAATTTTCATTTTGATTGCTCGATAATTTCTAAACATTTCTTAGAAAATTCAATTTTATTGAAAATCAACTGTGCTATAGCCCACAAATTTTTGGGCGGCAAAAATCTAAAATGGTCCGATTACGATGGTTGATACCTCTATCAATAGGTTTCGGGACCTGTAATTGCTGTGACAATTTTCATTTTGATTGCTCGATTATTTCTAAACATTTCTTAGAAAATTCAATTTTATTGAAAATCAACTGTGCTATAGCCCACAAGTTTTTGGGCGGCAAAAATCTAAAATGGTCCGATTACGATGGTTGATACCTCTATCAATAGGTTTCGGGACCTGTAATTGCTGTGACGATTTTCATTTTGATTGCTCGATTATTTCTAAACATTTCTTAGAAAATTCAATTTTATTGAAAATTAACTCTGCTATAGCCCACAAGTTTTTGGGCGGCAAAAATCTAAAATGGTCCGATTACGATGGTTGATACCTCTATCAATAGGTTTCGGGACTTGTAATTGCTGTGACAATTTTCATTTTGATTGCTCGATTATTTCTAAACATTTCTTAGAAAATTCAATTTTATTGAAAATTAACTCTGCTATAGCCCACAAGTTTTTGGGCGGCAAAAATCTAAAATGGTCCGATTACGATGGTTGATACCTCTATCAATAGGTTTCGGGACCTGTAATTGCTGTGACAATTTTCATTTTGATTGCTCGATAATTTCTAAACATTTCTTAGAAAATTCAATTTTATTGAAAATCAACTGTGCTATAGCCCACAAGTTTTTGGGCGGCAAAAATCTAAAATGGTCCGATTACGATGGTTGATACCTCTATCAATAGGTTTCGGGACCTGTATTGCTGTAACAATTTTTATTTTGATTGCTCGATTATTTCTAAACATTTCTTAGAAAACTCAAATTTATTGAAAATTAACTGTGCTATAGCCCACAAGTTTTTGGGCGGCAAAAATCTAAAATGGTCCGATTACGATGGTTGATACCTCTATCAATAGGTTTCGGGACCTGTAATTGCTGTGACTATTTTCAATTTGATTGCTCGATTATTTCTAAACATTTCTTAGAAAATTCAATTTTATTGAAAATTAACTGTGCTATAGCCCACAAGTTTTTGGGCGGCAAAAATCTAAAATGGTCCGATTACGATGGTTGATACCTCTATCAATAGGTTTCGGGACCTGTAATTGCTGTGACAATTTTCATTTTGATTGCTCGATTATTTCTAAACATTTCTTAGAAAATTCAATTTTATTGAAAATTAACTCTGCTATAGCCCACAAGTTTTTGGGCGGCAAAAATCTAAAATGGTCCGATTACGATGGTTGATACCTCTATCAATAGGTTTCGGGACCTGTAATTGCTGTGACAATTTTCATTTTGATTGCTCGATTATTTCTAAACATTTCTTAGAAAATTCAATTTTATTGAAAATCAACTGTGCTATAGCCCACAAGTTTTTGGGCGGCAAAAATCTAAAATGGTCCGATTACGATGGTTGATACCTCTATCAATAGGTTTCGGGACCTGTAATTGCTGTGACAATTTTCATTTTGATTGCTCGATTATTTCTAAACATTTCTTCGAAAATTCAATTTTATTGAAAATTAACTGTGCTATAGCCCACAAGTTTTTGGGCGGCAAAAATCTAAAATGGTCCGATTACGATGTTTGATACCTCGATCAATAGGTTTCGGGACCTGTAATTGCTGTGACTATTTTCAATTTGATTGCTCGATTATTTCTAAACATTTCTTAGAAAATTCAATTTTATTGAAAATTAACTGTGCTATAGCCCACAAGTTTTTGGGCGGCAAAAATCTAAAATGGTCCGATTACGATGGTTGATACCTCTATCAATAGGTTTCGGGACCTGTAATTGCTGTGACAATTTTCATTTTGATTGCTCGATTATTTCTAAACATTTCTTAGAAAATTCAATTTTATTGAAAATTAACTCTGCTATAGCCCACAAGTTTTTGGGCGGCAAAAATCTAAAATGGTCCGATTACGATGGTTGATACCTCTATCAATAGGTTTCGGGACCTGTAATTGCTGTGACAATTTTCATTTTGATTGCTCGATAATTTCTAAACATTTCTTAGAAAATTCAATTTTATTATAAATCAACTGTGCTATAGCCCACAAGTTTTTGGGCGGCAAAAATCTAAAATGGTCCGATTACGATGGTTGATACCTCTATCAATAGGTTTCGGGACCTGTAATTGCTGTGACAATTTTCATTTTGATTGCTCGATTATTTCTAAACATTTCTTAGAAAATTCAATTTTATTGAAAATTAACTGTGCTATAGCCCACAAGTTTTTGGGCGGCAAAAATCTAAAATGGTCCGATTACGATGGTTGATACCTCTATCAATAGGTTTCGGGACCTGTAATTTCTGGGACAATTTTTATTTTGATTGCTCGATTATTTCTAAACATTTCTTAGAAAATTCAATTTTATTGAAAATTAACTGTGCTATAGCCCACAAGTTTTTGGGCGGCAAAAATCTAAAATGGTCCGATTACGATGGTTGATACCTCTATCAATAGGTTTCAGGACCTGTAATTGCTGGGACAATTTTCATTTTGATTGCTCGATTATTTCTAAACATTTCTTAGAAAATTCAATTTTATTGAAAATTAACTGTGCTATAGCCCACAATTTTTTGGGCGGCAAAAATCTAAAATGGTCCGATTACGATGGTTGATACCTCTATCAATAGGTTTCGGGACCTGTAATTGCTGCGACAATTTTCATTTTGATTGCTCGATTATTTCTAAACATTTCTTAGAAAACTCAAATTTATTGAAAATTAACTGTGCTATAGCCCACAAGTTTTTGGGCGGCAAAAATCTAAAATGGTTCGATTACGATGGTTGATACCTCTATCAAATAGGTTTCGGGACCTGTAATTGCTGGGACAATTTTCATTTTGATTGCTCGATTATTTCTAATCATTTCTTAGAAAATTCAATTTTATTGAAAATTAACTCTGCTATAGCCCACAAGTTTTTGGGCGGCAAAAATCTAAAATGGTCCGATTACGATGGTTGATACCTCTATCAATAGGTTTCGGGACCTGTAATTGCTGGGACAATTTTCATTTTGATTGCTCGATTATTTCTAAACATTTCTTAGAAAATTCAATTTAATTGAAAATTAACTGTGCTATAGCCTACAAGTTTTTAGGCGGCAAAAATCTAAAATGGTCCGATTACGATGGTTGATACCTCTATCAATAGGTTTCGGGACCTGTAATTGCTGGGACAATTTTCATTTTGATTGCTCGATTATTTCTAAACATTTCTTAGAAAACTCAATTTTATTGAAAATTAACTGTGCTATAGCCCACAAGTTTTTGGGCGGCAAAAATCTAAAATGGTCCGATTACGATGGTTGATACCTCTATCAATAGGTTTCGGGACCTGTAATTGCTGGGACAATTTTCATTTTGATTGCTCGATTATTTCTAAACATTTCTTAGAAAATTCAATTTTATTGAAAATTAACTGTGCTATAAGCCCACAAGTTTTTGGGCGGCAAAAATCTAAAATGGTCCGATTACGATGGTTGATACCTCTATCAATAGGTTTCGGGACCTGTATTACTGTAACAATTTTCATTTTGATTGCTCGATTATTTCTAATCATTTCTTAGAAAACTCAAATTTATTGAAAATTAACTGTGCTATAGCCCACAAGTTTTTGGGCGGCAAAAATCTAAAATGGTTTGATTACGATGGTTGATACCTCTATCAAATAGGTTTCGGGACCTGTAATTGCTGTGACAATTTTCATTTTGATTGCTCGATTATTTCTAATCATTTCTTAGAAAATTCAATTTTATTGAAAATTAACTCTGCTATAGCCCACAAGTTTTTGGGCGGCAAAAATCTAAAATGGTCCGATTACGATGGTTGATACCTCTATCAATAGGTTTCGGGACATGTAATTGCTGGGACAATTTTCATTTTGATTGCTCGATTATTTCTAAACATTTCTTAGAAAACTCAATTTTATTGAAAATTAACTGTGCTATAGCCCACAAGTTTTTGGGCGGCAAAAATCTAAAATGGTCCGATTACGATGGTTGATACCTCTATCAATAGGTTTCGGGACCTGTAATTGCTGGGACAATTTTCATTTTGATTGCTCGATTATTTCTAAACATTTCTTAGAAAATTCAATTTTATTGAAAATTAACTGTGTTATAAGCCCACAAGTTTTTGGGCGGCAAAAATCTAAAATGGTCCGATTACGATGGTTGATACCTCTATCAATAGGTTTCGGGACCTGTAATTGCTGGGACAATTTTCATTTTGATTGCTCGATTATTTCTAAACATTTCTTAGAAAACTCAATTTTATTGAAAATTAACTGTGCTATAGCCCACAAGTTTTTGGGCGGCAAAAATCTAAAATGGTCCGATTACGATGGTTGATACCTCTATCAATAGGTTTCGGGACCTGTAATTGCTGGGACAATTTTCATTTTGATTGCTCGATTATTTCTAAACATTTCTTAGAAAATTCAATTTAATTGAAAATTAACTCTGCTATAGCCTACAAGTTTTTAGGCGGCAAAAATCTAAAATGGTCCGATTACGATGGTTGATACCTCTATCAATAGGTTTCGGGACATGTAATTGCTGGGACAATTTTC
The DNA here is from genome assembly GCA_958295665.1 of Tipula vernalis. NCBI lineage: Eukaryota > Metazoa > Arthropoda > Insecta > Diptera > Tipulidae > Tipula > Tipula vernalis. The sequence goes on along the minus strand of OY282560.1, from coordinate 91,735,731 downwards.
ATTTTGATTGCTCGATTATTTCTAAACATTTCTTAGAAAACTCAATTTTATTGAAAATTAACTGTGCTATAGCCCACAAGTTTTAGGCAGCAAAAATCTAAAATGGTCCGATTACGATGGTTGATACCTCTATCAATAGGTTTCGGGACCTGTAATTGCTGGGACAATTTTCATTTTGATTGCTCGATTATTTCTAAACATTTCTTAGAAAATTCAATTTTATTGAAAATTAACTGTGCTATAGCCCACAAGTTTTTGGGCGGCAAAAATCTAAAATGGTTCGATTACGATGGTTGATACCTCTATCAATAGGTTTCGGGACCTGTAATTGCTGGGACAATTTTCATTTTGATTGCTCGATTATTTCTAAACATTTCTTAGAAAATTCAATTTTATTGAAAATTAACTGTGCTATAGCCCACAAGTTTTTGGGCGGCAAAAATCTAAAATGGTCCGATTACGATGGTTGATACCTCTATCAATAGGTTTCGGGACCTGTAATTGCTGGGACAATTTTCATTTTGATTGCTCGATTACTTCTAAACATTTCTTAGAAAATTCAATTTTATTGAAAATCAACTGTGCTACAGCCCACAAGTTTTTGGGCGGCAAAAATCTAAAATGGTCCGATTACGATGGTTGATACCTCTATCAATAGGTTTCGGGACCTGTAATTGCTGGGACAATTTTCATTTTGATTGCTCGATTATTTCTAAACATTTCTTAGAAAATTCAATTTTATTGAAAATTAACTGTGCTATAGCCCACAAGTTTTTGGGCGGCAAAAATCTAAAATGGTCCGATTACGATGGTTGATACCTCTATCAATAGGTTTCGGGACCTGTAATTGCTGGGACAATTTTCATTTTGATTGCTCGATTATTTCTAAACATTTCTTAGAAAACTCAAATTTATTGAAAATTAACTGTGCTATAGCCCACAAGTTTTTGGGCGGCAAAAATCTAAAATGGTCCGATTACGATGGTTGATACCTCTATCAATAGGTTTCGGGACCTGTAATTGCTGGGACAATTTTCATTTTGATTGCTCGATTATTTCTAAACATTTCTTAGAAAATTCAATTTTATTGAAAATCAACTGTGCTACAGCCCACAAGTTTTTGGGCGGCAAAAATCTAAAATGGTCCGATTACGATGGTTGATACCTCTATCAATAGGTTTCGGGACCTGTAATTGCTGGGACAATTTTCATTTTGATTGCTCGATTATTTCTAAACATTTCTTAGAAAATTCAATTTTATTGAAAATTAACTGTGCTATAGCCCACAAGTTTTTGGGCGGCAAAAATCTAAAATGGTCCGATTACGATGGTTGATACCTCTATCAATAGGTTTCGGGACCTGTAATTGCTGGGACAATTTTCATTTTGATTGCTCGATTATTTCTAAACATTTCTTAGAAAACTCAAATTTATTGAAAATTAACTGTGCTATAGCCCACAAGTTTTTGGGCGGCAAAAATCTAAAATGGTTCGATTACGATGGTTGATACCTCTATCAATAGGTTTCGGGACCTGTAATTGCTGGGACAATTTTCATTTTGATTGCTCGATTATTTCTAAACATTTCTTAGAAAACTCAATTTCATTGAAAATCAACTGTGCTATAGCCCACAAGTTTTTGGGCAGCAAAAATCTAAAATGGTCCGACTACGATGGTTGATACCTCTATCAATAGGTTTCGGGACCTGTAATTGCTGTGACAATTTTCATTTTTATTGCTCGATTATTTCTAAACATTTCTTAGAAAATTCAATGTTATTGAAAATTAACTGTGCTATATAGCCCACAAGTTTTTGGGCGGCAAAAATCTAAAATGGTCCGATTACGATGGTTGATACCTCTATCAATAGGTTTCGGGACCTGTAATTGCTGGGACAATTTTCATTTTGATTGCTCGATTATTTCTAAACATTTCTTAGAAAATTCAATTTAATTGAAAATTAACTGTGCTATAGCCCACAAGTTTTTGGGCGGCAAAAATCTAAAATGGTCCGATTACGATGGTTGATACCTCTATCAATAGGTTTCGGGACCTGTAATTGCTGTGACAATTTTCATTTTGATTGCTCGATTATTTCTAAACATTTCTTAGAAAACTCAATTTTATTGAAAATTAACTGTGCTATAGCCCACAAGTTTTTGGGCGGCAAAAATCTAAAATGGTCCGATTACGATGGTTGATACCTCTATCAATAGGTTTCGGGACCTGTAATTGCTGGGACAATTTTCATTTTGATTGCTCGATTATTTCTAAACATTTCTTAGAAAATTCAATTTTATTGAAAATTAACTGTGCTATAGCCCACAAGTTTTTGGGCGGCAAAAATCTAAAATGGTCCGATTACGATGGTTGATACCTCTATCAATAGGTTTCGGACCTGTAATTGCTGTGACAATTTTCATTTTGATTGCTCGATTATTTCTAAACATTTCTTAGAAAACTCAAATTTATTGAAAATTAACTGTGCTATAGCCCACAAGTTTTTGGGCGGCAAAAATCTAAAATGGTTCGATTACGATGGTTAATACCTCTATCAATAGGTTTCGGGACCTGTAATTGCTGGGACAATTTTCATTTTGATTGCTCGATTATTTCTAATCATTTCTTAGAAAATTCAATTTTATTGAAAATTAACTGTGCTATAGCCCACAAGTTTTTGGGCGGCAAAAATCTAAAATGGTCCGATTACGATGGTTGATACCTCTATCAATAGGTTTCGAGACCTGTAATTGCTGGGACAATTTTCATTTTGATTGCTCGATTATTTCTAAACATTTCTTAGAAAATTCAATTTTATTGAAAATTAACTGTGCTATAGCCCACAAGTTTTTGGGCGGCAAAAATCTAATTGGTCCGAATACGATGGTTGATACCTCTATCAATAGGTTTCGGGATCTGTAATTGCTGGGACAATTTTCATTTTGATTGCTCGATTATTTCTAAACATTTCTTAGAAAACTCAAATTTATTGAAAATTAACTGTGCTATAGCCCACAAGTTTTTGGGCGGCAAAAATCTAAAATGGTCCGATTACGATGGTTGATACCTCTATCAATAGGTTTCGGGACCTGTAATTGCTGGGACAATTTTCATTTTGATTGCTCGATTATTTCTAAACATTTCTTAGAATATTCAATTTAATTGAAAATTAACTGTGCTATAGCCCACAAGTTTTTGGGCGGCAAAAATCTAAAATGGTCCGATTACCATGGTTGATACCTCTATCAATAGGTTTCGGGACCTGTAATTGCTGGGACAATTTTCATTTTGATTGCTCGATTATTTCTAAACATTTCTTAGAAAACTCAAATTTATTGAAAATTAACTGTGCTATAGCCCACAAGTTTTTGGGCGGCAAAAATCTAAAATGGTCCGATTACGATGGTTGATACCTCTATCAATAGGTTTCGGGACCTGTAATTGCTGGGACAATTTTCATTTTCATTGCTCGATTATTTCTAAACATTTCTTAGAAAATTCAATTTTATTGAAAATTAACTGTGCTATAGCCCACAAGTTTTTGGGCGGCAAAAATCTAAAATGGTCCGATTACGATGGTTGATACCTCTATCAATAGGTTTCGGGACCTGTAATTGCTGGGACAATTTTCATTTTGATTGCTCGATTATTTCTAAACATTTCTTAGAAAACTCAAATTTATTGAAAATTAACTGTGCTATAGCCCACAAGTTTTTGGGCGGCAAAAATCTAAAATCGTCCGATTACGATGGTTGATACCTCTATCAATAGGTTTCGGGACCTGTAATTGCTGGGACAATTTTCATTTTGATTGCTCGATTATTTCTAAACATTTCTTAGAAAATTCAATTTTATTGAAAATTAACTGTGTTATATCCCACAAGTTTTTGGGCGGCAAAAATCTAATTGGTCCGAATACGATGGTTGATACCTCTATCAATAGGTTTCGGGACCTGTAATTGCTGGGACAATTTTCATTTTGATTGCTCGATTATTTCTAAACATTTCTTAGAAAACTCAAATTTATTGAAAATTAACTGTGCTATAGCCCACAAGTTTTTGGGCGGCAAAAATCTAAAATGGTCCGATTACGATGGTTGATACCTCTATCAATAGGTTTCGGGACCTGTAATTGCTGGGACAATTTTCATTTTGATTGCTCGATTATTTCTAAACATTTCTTAGAATATTCAATTTAATTGAAAATTAACTGTGCTATAGCCCACAAGTTTTTGGGCGGCAAAAATCTAAAATGGTCCGATTACCATGGTTGATACCTCTATCAATAGGTTTCGGGACCTGTAATTGCTGTGACAATTTTCATTTTGATTGCTCGATTATTTCTAAACATTTCTTAGAAAACTCAAATTTATTGAAAATTAACTGTGCTATAGCCCACAAGTTTTTGGGCGGCAAAAATCTAAAATGGTCCGATTACGATGGTTGATACCTCTATCAATAGGTTTCGGGACCTGTAATTGCTGGGACAATTTTCATTTTGATTGCTCGATTATTTCTAAACATTTGTTAGAAAATTCAATTTTATTGAAAATTAACTGTGCTATAGCCCACAAGTTTTTGGGCGGCAAAAATCTAAAATGGTCCGATTACGATGGTTGATACCTCTATCAATAGGTTTCAGGACCTGTAATTGCTGGGACAATTTTCATTTTGATTGCTCGATTATTTCTAAACATTTCTTAGAAAATTCAATTTTATTGAAAATTAACTGTGCTATAGCCCACAAGTTTTTGGGCGGCAAAAATCTAAAATGGTCCGATTACGATGGTTGATACCTCTATTAATAGGTTTCGGGGCCTGTAATTGCTGGGACAATTTTCATTTTGATTGCTCGATTATTTCTAAACATTTCTTAGAAAACTCTAATTTATTGAAAATTAACTGTGCTATAGCCCACAAGTTTTTGGGCGGCAAAAATCTAAAATGGTCCGATTACGATGGTTGATACCTCTATCAATAGGTTTCGGGACCTGTAATTGCTGTGACAATTTTCATTTTGATTGCTCGATTATTTCTAAACATTTCTTAGAAAACTCAATTTTATTGAAAATTAACTGTGCTATAGCCCACAAGTTTTTGGGCGGCAAAAATCTAAAATGGTCCGATTACGATGGTTGATACCTCTATCAATAGGTTTCAGGACCTGTAATTGCTGGGACAATTTTCATTTTGATTGCTCGATTATTTCTAAACATTTCTTAGAAAATTCAATTTTATTGAAAATTAACTATGCTATAGCCCACAAGTTTTTGGGCGGCAAAAATCTAAAATGGTTCGATTACGATGGTTGATACCTCTATCAATAGGTTTCGGGACCTGTAATTGCTGTGACAATTTTCATTTTGATTGCTCGATTATTTCTAAACATTTCTTAGAAAATTCAATTTTATTGAAAATTAACTGTGCTATAGCCCACAAGTTTTTGGGCGGCAAACATCTAAAATGGTTCGATTACGATGGTTGATACCTCTATCAATAGGTTTCGGGACCTGTAATTGCTGGGACAATTTTCATTTTGATTGCTCGATTATTTCTAAACATTTCGTAGAAAATTCAATTTTATTGAAAATTAACTGTGCTATATAGCCCACAAGTTTTTGGGCGGCAAAAATCTAAAATGGTCCGATTACGATGGTTGATACCTCTATCAATAGGTTTCGGGACCTGTAATTGCTGGGACAATTTTCATTTTGATTGCTCGATTATTTCTAAACATTTCTTAGAAAATTCAATTTTATTGAAAATTAACTGTGCTATAGCCCACAAGTTTTTGGGCGGCAAAAATCTAAAATGGTCCGATTACGATGGTTGATACCTCTATCAATAGGTTTCGGGACCTGTAATTGCTGTGACAATTTTCATTTTGATTGCTCGATTATTTCTAAACATTTCTTAGAAAATTCAATTTTATTGAAAATTAACTGTGCTATAGCCCACAAGTTTTTGGGCGGCAAAAATCTAAAATGGTTCGATTACGATGGTTGATACCTCTATCAATAGGTTTCGGGACCTGTAATTGCTGTGACAATTTTCATTTTGATTGCTCGATTATTTCTAAACATTTCTTAGAAAACTCAAATTTATTGAAAATTAACTGTGCTATAGCCCACAAGTTTTTGGGCGGCAAAAATCTAAAATGGTTCGATTACGATGGTTAATACCTCTATCAATAGGTTTCGGGACCTGTAATTGCTGTGACAATTTTCATTTTGATTGCTCGATTATTTCTAATCATTTCTTAGAAAATTCAATTTTATTGAAAATTAACTGTGCTATAGCCCACAAGTTTTTGGGCGGCAAAAATCTAAAATGGTCCGATTACGATGGTTGATACCTCTATCAATAGGTTTCGGGACCTGTAATTGCTGGGACAATTTTCATTTTGATTGCTCGATTATTTCTAAACATTTCTTAGAAAATTCAATTTTATTGAAAATTAACTGTGCTATAGCCCACAAGTTTTTGGGCGGCAAAAATCTAAAATGGTCCGAATACGATGGTTGATACCTCTATCAATAGGTTTCGGGACCTGTAATTGCTGGGACAATTTTCATTTTGATTGCTCGATTATTTCTAAACATTTCTTAGAAAACTCAAATTTATTGAAAATTAACTGTGCTATAGCCCACAAGTTTTTGGGCGGCAAACATCTAAAATGGTTCGATTACGATGGTTGATACCTCTATCAATAGGTTTCGGGACCTGTAATTGCTGTGACAATTTTCATTTTGATTGCTCGATTATTTCTAAACATTTCTTAGAAAACTCAATTTTATTGAAAATTAACTGTGCTATAGCCCACAAGTTTTTGGGCGGCAAAAATCTAAAATGGTCCGATTACGATGGTTGATACCTCTATCAATAGGTTTCGGGACCTGTAATTGCTGTGACAATTTTCATTTTGATTGCTCGATTATTTCTAAACATTTCTTAGAAAATTCAATTTTATTGAAAATTAACTGTGCTATAGCCCACAAGTTTTTGGGCGGCAAAAATCTAAAATGGTTCGATTACGATGGTTGATACCTCTATCAATAGGTTTCGGGACCTGTAATTGCTGTGACAATTTTCATTTTGATTGCTCGATTATTTCTAAACATTTCTTAGAAAACTCAAATTTATTGAAAATTAACTGTGCTATAGCCCACAAGTTTTTGGGCGGCAAAAATCTAAAATGGTTCGATTACGATGGTTAATACCTCTATCAATAGGTTTCGGGACCTGTAATTGCTGTGACAATTTTCATTTTGATTGCTCGATTATTTCTAATCATTTCTTAGAAAATTCAATTTTATTGAAAATTAACTGTGCTATAGCCCACAAGTTTTTGGGCGGCAAAAATCTAAAATGGTCCGATTACGATGGTTGATACCTCTATCAATAGGTTTCGGGACCTGTAATTGCTGGGACAATTTTCATTTTGATTGCTCGATTATTTCTAAACATTTCTTAGAAAATTCAATTTTATTGAAAATTAACTGTGCTATAGCCCACAAGTTTTTGGGCGGCAAAAATCTAAAATGGTCCGAATACGATGGTTGATACCTCTATCAATAGGTTTCGGGACCTGTAATTGCTGGGACAATTTTCATTTTGATTGCTCGATTATTTCTAAACATTTCTTAGAAAACTCAAATTTATTGAAAATTAACTGTGCTATAGCCCACAAGTTTTTGGGCGGCAAAAATCTAAAATGGTCCGATTACGATGGTTGATACCTCTATCAATAGGTTTCGGGACCTGTAATTGCTGGGACAATTTTCATTTTGATTGCTCGATTATTTCTAAACATTTCTTAGAATATTCAATTTAATTGAAAATTAACTGTGCTATAGCCCACAAGTTTTTGGGCGGCAAAAATCTAAAATGGTCCGATTACCATGGTTGATACCTCTATCAATAGGTTTCGGGACCTGTAATTGCTGGGACAATTTTCATTTTGATTGCTCGATTATTTCTAAACATTTCTTAGAAAACTCAAATTTATTGAAAATTAACTGTGCTATAGCCCACAAGTTTTTGGGCGCCAAAAATCTAAAATGGTCCGATTACGATGGTTGATACCTCTATCAATAGGTTTCGGGACCTGTAATTGCTGGGACAATTTTCATTTTGATTGCTCGATTATTTCTAAACATTTCTTAGAAAATTCAATTTTATTGAAAATTAACTGTGCTATAGCCCACAAGTTTTTGGGCGGCAAAAATCTAAAATGGTCCGATTACGATGGTTGATACCTCTATCAATAGGTTTCGGGACCTGTAATTGCTGGGACAATTTTCATTTTGATTGCTCGATTATTTCTAAACATTTCTTAGAAAATTCAATTTTATTGAAAATTAACTGTGCTATAGCCCACAAGTTTTTGGGCGGCAAAAATCTAAAATGGTCCGATTACGATGGTTGATACCTCTATCAATAGGTTTCGGGACCTGTAATTGCTGGGACAATTTTCATTTTGATTGCTCGATTATTTCTAAACATTTCTTAGAAAACTCAAATTTATTGAAAATTAACTGTGCTATAGCCCACAAGTTTTTGGGCGGCAAAAATCTAAAATGGTCCGATTACGATGGTTGATACCTCTATCAATAGGTTTCGGGACCTGTAATTGCTGGGACAATTTTCATTTTGATTGCTCGATTATTTCTAAACATTTCTTAGAAAATTCAATTTTATTGAAAATTAACTGTGCTATAGCCCACAAGTTTTTGGGCGGCAAAAATCTAAAATGGTCCGATTACGATGGTTGATACCTCTATCAATAGGTTTCGGGACCTGTAATTGCTGGGACAATTTTCATTTTGATTGCTCGATTATTTCTAAACATTTCTTAGAAAATTCAATTTTATTGAAAATTAACTGTGCTATAGCCCACAAGTTTTTGGGCGGCAAAAATCTAAAATGGTCCGATTACGATGGTTGATACCTCTATCAATAGGTTTCAGGACCTGTAATTGCTGGGACAATTTTCATTTTGATTGCTCGATTATTTCTAAACATTTCTTAGAAAATTCAATTTTATTGAAAATTAACTGTGCTATAGCCCACAAGTTTTTGGGCGGCAAAAATCTAAAATGGTCCGATTACGATGGTTGATACCTCTATCAATAGGTTTCGGGACCTGTAATTGCTGGGACAATTTTCATTTTGATTGCTCGATTATTTCTAAACATTTCTTAGAAAACTCAAATTTATTGAAAATTAACTGTGCTATAGCCCACAAGTTTTTGGGCGGCAAAAATCTAAAATGGTCCGATTACGATGGTTGATACCTCTATCAATAGGTTTCGGGACCTGTAATTGCTGGGACAATTTTCATTTTGATTGCTCGATTATTTCTAAACATTTCTTAGAAAATTCAATTTTATTGAAAATTAACTGTGCTATAGCCCACAAGTTTTTGGGCGGCAAAAATCTAATTGGTCCGAATACGATGGTTGATACCTCTATCAATAGGTTTCGGGACCTGTAATTGCTGGGACAATTTTCATTTTGATTGCTCGATTATTTCTAAACATTTCTTAGAAAACTCAAATTTATTGAAAATTAACTGTGCTATAGCCCACAAGTTTTTGGGCGGCAAAAATCTAAAATGGTCCGATTACGATGGTTGATACCTCTATCAATAGGTTTCGGGACCTGTAATTGCTGGGACAATTTTCATTTTGATTGCTCGATTATTTCTAAACATTTCTTAGAATATTCAATTTAATTGAAAATTAACTGTGCTATAGCCCACAAGTTTTTGGGCGGCAAAAATCTAAAATGGTCCGATTACCATGGTTGATACCTCTATCAATAGGTTTCGGGACCTGTAATTGCTGGGACAATTTTCATTTTGATTGCTCGATTATTTCTAAACATTTCTTAGAAAACTCAAATTTATTGAAAATTAACTGTGCTATAGCCCACAAGTTTTTGGGCGGCAAAAATCTAAAATGGTCCGATTACGATGGTTGATACCTCTATCAATAGGTTTCGGGACCTGTAATTGCTGGGACAATTTTCATTTTGATTGCTCGATTATTTCTAAACATTTCTTAGAAAATTCAATTTTATTGAAAATTAACTGTGCTATAGCCCACAAGTTTTTGGCGGCAAAAATCTAAAATGGTCCGATTACGATGGTTGATACCTCTATCAATAGGTTTCGGGACCTGTATTGCTGTAACTATTTTCATTTTGATTGCTCGATTATTTCTAAACATTTCTTAGAAAACTCAAATTTATTGAAAATTAACTGTGCTATAGCCCACAAGTTTTTGGGCGGCAAAAATCTAAAATGGTCCGATTACGATGGTTGATACCTCTATCAATAGGTTTCGGGACCTGTAATTGCTGGGACAATTTTCATTTTGATTGCTCGATTATTTCTAAACATTTCTTAGAAAATTCAATTTTATTGAAAATTAACTGTGCTATAGCCCACAAGTTTTTGGGCGGCAAAAATCTAATTGGTCCGAATACGATGGTTGATACCTCTATCAATAGGTTTCGGGACCTGTAATTGCTGGGACAATTTTCATTTTGATTGCTCGATTATTTCTAAACATTTCTTAGAAAACTCAAATTTATTGAAAATTAACTGTGCTATAGCCCACAAGTTTTTGGGCGGCAAAAATCTAAAATGGTCCGATTACGATGGTTGATACCTCTATCAATAGGTTTCGGGACCTGTAATTGCTGGGACAATTTTCATTTTGATTGCTCGATTATTTCTAAACATTTCTTAGAAAATTCAATTTTATTGAAAATTAACTGTGCTATAGCCCACAAGTTTTTGGGCGGCAAAAATCTAAAATGGTCCGATTACGATGGTTGATACCTCTATCAATAGGTTTCGGGACCTGTAATTGCTGGGACAATTTTCATTTTGATTGCTCGATTATTTCTAAACATTTCTTAGAAAACTCAAATTTATTGAAAATTAACTGTGCTATAGCCCACAAGTTTTTGGGCGGCAAAAATCTAAAATGGTCCGATTACGATGGTTGATACCTCTATCAATAGGTTTCGGGACCTGTAATTGCTGGGACAATTTTCATTTTGATTGCTCGATTATTTCTAAACATTTCTTAGAAAATTCAATTTTATTGAAAATTAACTGTGCTATAGCCCACAAGTTTTTGGGCGGCAAAAATCTAAAATGGTCCGATTACGATGGTTGATACCTCTATCAATAGGTTTCGGGACCTGTAATTGCTGGGACAATTTTCATTTTGATTGCTCGATTATTTCTAAACATTTCTTAGAAAATTCAATTTTATTGAAAATTAACTGTGCTATAGCCCACAAGTTTTTGGGCGGCAAAAATCTAAAATGGTCCGATTACGATGGTTGATACCTCTATCAATAGGTTTCAGGACCTGTAATTGCTGGGACAATTTTCATTTTGATTGCTCGATTATTTCTAAACATTTCTTAGAAAATTCAATTTTATTGAAAATTAACTGTGCTATAGCCCACAAGTTTTTGGGCGGCAAAAATCTAAAATGGTCCGATTACGATGGTTGATACCTCTATCAATAGGTTTCGGGACCTGTAATTGCTGGGACAATTTTCATTTTGATTGCTCGATTATTTCTAAACATTTCTTAGAAAACTCAAATTTATTGAAAATTAACTGTGCTATAGCCCACAAGTTTTTGGGCGGCAAAAATCTAAAATGGTCCGATTACGATGGTTGATACCTCTATCAATAGGTTTCGGGACCTGTAATTGCTGGGACAATTTTCATTTTGATTGCTCGATTATTTCTAAACATTTCTTAGAAAATTCAATTTTATTGAAAATTAACTGTGCTATAGCCCACAAGTTTTTGGGCGGCAAAAATCTAATTGGTCCGAATACGATGGTTGATACCTCTATCAATAGGTTTCGGGACCTGTAATTGCTGGGACAATTTTCATTTTGATTGCTCGATTATTTCTAAACATTTCTTAGAAAACTCAAATTTATTGAAAATTAACTGTGCTATAGCCCACAAGTTTTTGGGCGGCAAAAATCTAAAATGGTCCGATTACGATGGTTGATACCTCTATCAATAGGTTTCGGGACCTGTAATTGCTGGGACAATTTTCATTTTGATTGCTCGATTATTTCTAAACATTTCTTAGAATATTCAATTTTATTGAAAATTAACTGTGCTATAGCCCACAAGTTTTTGGGCGGCAAAAATCTAAAATGGTCCGATTACCATGGTTGATACCTCTATCAATAGGTTTCGGGACCTGTAATTGCTGGGACAATTTTCATTTTGATTGCTCGATTATTTCTAAACATTTCTTAGAAAACTCAAATTTATTGAAAATTAACTGTGCTATAGCCCACAAGTTTTTGGGCGGCAAAAATCTAAAATGGTCCGATTACGATGGTTGATACCTCTATCAATAGGTTTCGGGACCTGTAATTGCTGGGACAATTTTCATTTTGATTGCTCGATTATTTCTAAACATTTCTTAGAAAATTCAATTTTATTGAAAATTAACTGTGCTATAGCCCACAAGTTTTTGGCGGCAAAAATCTAAAATGGTCCGATTACGATGGTTGATACCTCTATCAATAGGTTTCGGGACCTGTATTGCTGTAACTATTTTCATTTTGATTGCTCGATTATTTCTAAACATTTCTTAGAAAACTCAAATTTATTGAAAATTAACTGTGCTATAGCCCACAAGTTTTTGGGCGGCAAAAATCTAAAATGGTCCGATTACGATGGTTGATACCTCTATCAATAGGTTTCGGGACCTGTAATTGCTGGGACAATTTTCATTTTGATTGCTCGATTATTTCTAAACATTTCTTAGAAAATTCAATTTTATTGAAAATTAACTGTGCTATAGCCCACAAGTTTTTGGGCGGCAAAAATCTAATTGGTCCGAATACGATGGTTGATACCTCTATCAATAGGTTTCGGGACCTGTAATTGCTGGGACAATTTTCATTTTGATTGCTCGATTATTTCTAAACATTTCTTAGAAAACTCAAATTTATTGAAAATTAACTGTGCTATAGCCCACAAGTTTTTGGGCGGCAAAAATCTAAAATGGTCCGATTACGATGGTTGATACCTCTATCAATAGGTTTCGGGACCTGTAATTGCTGGGACAATTTTCATTTTGATTGCTCGATTATTTCTAAACATTTCTTAGAATATTCAATTTAATTGAAAATTAACTGTGCTATAGCCCACAAGTTTTTGGGCGGCAAAAATCTAAAATGGTCCGATTACCATGGTTGATACCTCTATCAATAGGTTTCGGGACCTGTAATTGCTGGGACAATTTTCATTTTGATTGCTCGATTATTTCTAAACATTTCTTAGAAAACTCAAATTTATTGAAAATTAACTGTGCTATAGCCCACAAGTTTTTGGGCGGCAAAAATCTAAAATGGTCCGATTACGATGGTTGATACCTCTATCAATAGGTTTCGGGACCTGTAATTGCTGGGACAATTTTCATTTTGATTGCTCGATTATTTCTAAACATTTCTTAGAAAATTCAATTTTATTGAAAATTAACTGTGCTATAGCCCACAAGTTTTTGGGCGGCAAAAATCTAATTGGTCCGAATACGATGGTTGATACCTCTATCAATAGGTTTCGGGACCTGTAATTGCTGGGACAATTTTCATTTTGATTGCTCGATTATTTCTAAACATTTCTTAGAAAACTCAAATTTATTGAAAATTAACTGTGCTATAGCCCACAAGTTTTTGGGCGGCAAAAATCTAAAATGGTCCGATTACGATGGTTGATACCTCTATCAATAGGTTTCGGGACCTGTAATTGCTGGGACAATTTTCATTTTGATTGCTCGATTATTTCTAAACATTTCTTAGAAAATTCAATTTTATTGAAAATTAACTGTGCTATAGCCCACAAGTTTTTGGGCGGCAAAAATCTAATTGGTCCGAATACGATGGTTGATACCTCTATCAATAGGTTTCGGGACCTGTAATTGCTGGGACAATTTTCATTTTGATTGCTCGATTATTTCTAAACATTTCTTAGAAAACTCAAATTTATTGAAAATTAACTGTGCTATAGCCCACAAGTTTTTGGGCGGCAAAAATCTAAAATGGTCCGATTACGATGGTTGATACCTCTATCAATAGGTTTCGGGACCTGTAATTGCTGGGACAATTTTCATTTTGATTGCTCGATTATTTCTAAACATTTCTTAGAATATTCAATTTAATTGAAAATTAACTGTGCTATAGCCCACAAGTTTTTGGGCGGCAAAAATCTAAAATGGTCCGATTACCATGGTTGATACCTCTATCAATAGGTTTCGGGACCTGTAATTGCTGGGACAATTTTCATTTTGATTGCTCGATTATTTCTAAACATTTCTTAGAAAACTCAAATTTATTGAAAATTAACTGTGCTATAGCCCACAAGTTTTTGGGCGGCAAAAATCTAAAATGGTCCGATTACGATGGTTGATACCTCTATCAATAGGTTTCGGGACCTGTAATTGCTGGGACAATTTTCATTTTGATTGCTCGATTATTTCTAAACATTTCTTAGAAAATTCAATTTTATTGAAAATTAACTGTGATATAGCCCACAAGTTTTTGGGCGGCAAAAATCTAAAATGGTCCGATTACGATGGTTGATACCTCTATCAATAGGTTTCGGGACCTGTAATTGCTGGGACAATTTTCATTTTGATTGCTCGATTATTTCTAAACATTTCTTAGAAAATTCAATTTTATTGAAAATTAACTGTGCTATAGCCCACAAGTTTTTGGGCGGCAAAAATCTAAAATGGTCCGATTACGATGGTTGATACCTCTATCAATAGGTTTCAGGACCTGTAATTGCTGGGACAATTTTCATTTTGATTGCTCGATTATTTCTAAACATTTCTTAGAAAATTCAATTTTATTGAAAATTAACTGTGCTATAGCCCACAAGTTTTTGGGCGGCAAAAATCTAAAATGGTCTGATTACGATGGTTGATACCTCTATCAATAGGTTTCGGGACCTGTAATTGCTGGGACAATTTTCATTTTGATTGCTCGATTATTTCTAAACATTTCTTAGAAAACTCAATTTTATTGAAAATTAACTGTGCTATAGCCCACAAGTTTTTGGGCGGCAAAAATCTAAAATGGTCCGATTACGATGGTTGATACCTCTATCAATAGGTTTCGGGACCTGTATTGCTGTAACAATTTTCATTTTGATTGCTCGATTATTTCTAAACATTTCTTAGAAAACTCTAATTTATTGAAAATTAACTGTGCTATAGCCCACAAGTTTTTGGGCGGCAAAAATCTAAAATGGTCCGATTACGATGGTTGATACCTCTATCAATAGGTTTCAGGACCTGTAATTGCTGGGACAATTTTCATTTTGATTGCTCGATTATTTCTAAACATTTCTTAGAAAATTCAATTTTATTGAAAATTAACTGTGCTATAGCCCACAAGTTTTTGGGCGGCAAAAATCTAAAATGGTCCGATTACGATGGTTGATACCTCTATCAATAGGTTTCGGGACCTGTAATTGCTGGGACAATTTTCATTTTGATTGCTCGATTATTTCTAAACGTTTCTTAGAAAATTCAATTTTATTGAAAATTAACTGTGCTATAGCCCACAAGTTTTTGGGCGGCAAAAATCTAAAATGGTCCGATTACGATGGTTGATACCTCTATCAATAGGTTTCGGGACCTGTAATTGCTGGGACAATTTTCATTTTGATTGCTCGATTATTTCTAAACATTTCTTAGAAAATTCAATTTTATTGAAAATTAACTGTGCTATAGCCCACAAGTTTTTGGGCGGCAAAAATCTAAAATGGTCCGATTACGATGGTTGATACCTCTATCAATAGGTTTCGGGACCTGTAATTGCTGGGACAATTTTCATTTTCATTGCTCGATTATTTCTAAACATTTCTTAGAAAACTCAAATTTATTGAAAATTAACTGTGCTATAGCCCACAAGTTTTTGGGCGGCAAAAATCTAAAATGGTTCGATTACGATGGTTGATACCTCTATCAATAGGTTTCGGGACCTGTAATTGCTGGGACAATTTTCATTTTGATTGCTCGATTATTTCTATACATTTCTTAGAAAACTCAATTTTATTGAAAATTAACTGATCTATAGCCCACAAGTTTTTGGGCGGCAAAAATCTAAAATGGTCCGATTACGATGGTTGATACCTCTATCAATAGGTTTCGGGACCTGTAATTGCTGGGACAATTTTCATTTTGATTGCTCGATTATTTCTAAACATTTCTAAGAAAACTCAATTTTATTGAAAATTAACTGTGCTATAGCCCACAAGTTTTTGGGCGGCAAAAATCTAAAATGATCCGATTACGATGGTTGATACCTCTATCAATAGGTTTCAGGACCTGTAATTGCTGGGACAATTTTCATTTTGATTGCTCGATTATTTCTAAACATTTCTTAGAAAACTCAAATTTATTGAAAATTAACTGTGCTATAGCCCACAAGTTTTTGGGCGGCAAAAATCTAAAATGGTTCGATTACGATGGTTGATACCTCTATCAATAGGTTTCGGGACCTGTAATTGCTGGGACAATTTTCATTTTGATTGCTCGATTATTTCTAAACATTTCTTAGAAAATTCAATTTTATTGAAAATTAACTGTGCTATAGCCCACAAGTTTTTGGGCGGCAAAAATCTAAAATGGTCCGATTACGATGGTTGATACCTCTATCAATAGGTTTCGGGACCTGTAATTGCTATAATTGCTGGGACAATTTTCATTTTGATTGCTCGATTATTTCTAAACGTTTCTTAGAAAATTCAATTTTATTGAAAATTAACTGTGCTATAGCCCACAAGTTTTTGGGCGGCAAAAATCTAAAATGGTCCGATTACGATGGTTGATACCTCTATCAATAGGTTTCGGGACCTGTAATTGCTGGGACAATTTTCATTTTGATTGCTCGATTATTTCTAAACGTTTCTTAGAAAATTCAATTTTATTGAAAATTAACTGTGCTATAGCCCACAAGTTTTTGGGCGGCAAAAATCTAAAATGGTCCGATTACGATGGTTGATACCTCTATCAATAGGTTTCGGGACCTGTAATTGCTGGGACAATTTTCATTTTCATTGCTCGATTATTTCTAAACATTTCTTAGAAAACTCAAATTTATTGAAAATTAACTGTGCTATAGCCCACAAGTTTTTGGGCGGCAAAAATCTAAAATGGTTCGATTACGATGGTTGATACCTCTATCAATAGGTTTCGGGACCTGTAATTGCTGGGACAATTTTCATTTTGATTGCTCGATTATTTCTAAACATTTCTTAGAAAATTCAATTTTATTGAAAATTAACTGTGCTATAGCCCACAAGTTTTTGGGCGGCAAAAATCTAAAATGGTCCGATTACGATGGTTGATACCTCTATCAATAGGTTTCGGGACCTGTAATTGCTGGGACAATTTTCATTTTGATTGCTCGATTATTTCTAAACGTTTCTTAGAAAATTCAATTTTATTGAAAATTAACTGTGCTATAGCCCACAAGTTTTTGGGCGGCAAAAATCTAAAATGGTCCGATTACGATGGTTGATACCTCTATCAATAGGTTTCGGGACCTGTAATTGCTGGGACAATTTTCATTTTGATTGCTCGATTATTTCTAAACATTTCTTAGAAAATTCAATTTTATTGAAAATTAACTGTGCTATAGCCCACAAGTTTTTGGGCGGCAAAAATCTAAAATGGTCCGATTACGATGGTTGATACCTCTATCAATAGGTTTCGGGACCTGTAATTGCTGGGACAATTTTCATTTTCATTGCTCGATTATTTCTAAACATTTCTTAGAAAACTCAAATTTATTGAAAATTAACTGTGCTATAGCCCACAAGTTTTTGGGCGGCAAAAATCTAAAATGGTTCGATTACGATGGTTGATACCTCTATCAATAGGTTTCGGGACCTGTAATTGCTGGGACAATTTTCATTTTGATTGCTCGATTATTTCTAAACATTTCTTAGAAAACTCAATTTTATTGAAAATTAACTGATCTATAGCCCACAAGTTTTTGGGCGGCAAAAATCTAAAATGGTCCGATTACGATGGTTGATACCTCTATCAATAGGTTTCGGGACCTGTAATTGCTGGGACAATTTTCATTTTGATTGCTCGATTATTTCTAAACATTTCTTAGAAAACTCAATTTTATTGAAAATTAACTGTGCTATAGCCCACAAGTTTTTGGGCGGCAAAAATCTAAAATGATCCGATTACGATGGTTGATACCTCTATCAATAGGTTTCAGGACCTGTAATTGCTGGGACAATTTTCATTTTGATTGCTCGATTATTTCTAAACATTTCTTAGAAAATTCAAATTTATTGAAAATTAACTGTGCTATAGCCCACAAGTTTTTGGGCGGCAAAAATCTAAAATGGTTCGATTACGATGGTTGATACCTCTATCAATAGGTTTCGGGACCTGTAATTGCTGGGACAATTTTTATTTTGATTGCTCGATTATTTTTAAACATTTCTTAGAAAACTCAATTTTATTGAAAATTAACTGATCTATAGCCCACAAGTTTTTGGGCGGCAAAAATCTAAAATGGTCCGATTACGATGGTTGATACCTCTATCAATAGGTTTCGGGACCTGTAATTGCTGGGACAATTTTCATTTTCATTGCTCGATTATTTCTAAACATTTCTTAGAAAACTCAAATTTATTGAAAATTAACTGTGCTATAGCCCACAAGTTTTTGGGCGGCAAAAATCTAAAATGGTCCGATTACGATGGTTGATACCTCTATCAATAGGTTTCGGGACCTGTATTGCTGTAACAATTTTCATTTTGATTGCTCGATTATTTCTAAACATTTCTTAGAAAACTCAAATTTATTGAAAATTAACTGTGCTATAGCCCACAAGTTTTTGGGCGGCAAAAATCTAAAATGGTCCGATTACGATGGTTGATACCTCTATCAATAGGTTTCGGGACCTGTAATTGCTGGGACAATTTTTATTTTGATTGCTCGATTATTTCTAAACATTTCTTAGAAAATTCAATTTAATTGAAAATTAACTGTGCTATAGCCCACAAGTTTTTGGGCGGCAAAAATCTAAAATGGTCCGATTACGATGGTTGATACCTCTATCAATAGGTTTCGGGACCTGTAATTGCTGGGACAATTTTCATTTTGATTGCTCGGTTATTTCTAAACATTTCTTAGAAAATTCAATTTTATTGAAAATTAACTGTGCTATAGCCCACAAGTTTTTGGGCGGCAAAAATCTAAAATGGTCCGATTACGATGGTTGATACCTCTATCAATAGGTTTCGGGACCTGTATTGCTGTAACAATTTTCATTTTGATTGCTCGATTATTTCTAAACATTTCTTAGAAAACTCAAATTTATTGAAAATTAACTGTGCTATAGCCCACAAGTTTTTGGGCGGCAAAAATCTAAAATGGTCCGATTACGATGGTTGATACCTCTATCAATAGGTTTCGGGACCTGTAATTGCTGGGACAATTTTCATTTTCATTGCTCGATTATTTCTAAACATTTCTTAGAAAATTCAATTTTATTGAAAATTAACTGTGCTATAGCCCACAAGTTTTTGGGCGGCAAAAATCTAAAATGGTCCGATTACGATGGTTGATACCTCTATCAATAGGTTTCGGGACCTGTAATTGCTGGGACAATTTTCATTTTGATTGCTCGATTATTTCTAAACATTTCTTAGAAAATTCAATTTTATTGAAAATTAACTGTGCTATAGCCCACAAGTTTTTGGGCGGCAAAAATCTAAAATGGTCCGATTACGATGGTTGATACCTCTATCAATAGGTTTCAGGACCTGTAATTGCTGGGACAATTTTCATTTTGATTGCTCGATTATTTCTAATCATTTCTTAGAAAATTCAATTTTATTGAAAATTAACTGTGCTATAGCCCACAAGTTTTTGGGCGGCAAAAATCTAAAATGGTTCGATTACGATGGTTGATACCTCTATCAATAGGTTTCGGGACCTGTAATTGCTGGGACAATTTTCATTTTGATTGCTCGATTATTTCTAAACATTTCTTAGAAAATTCAATTTTATTGAAAATTAACTGTGCTATAGCCCACAAGTTTTTGGGCGGCAAAAATCTAAAATGGTCCGATTACGATGGTTGATACCTCTATCAATAGGTTTCGGGACCTGTAATTGCTGGGACAATTTTCATTTTGATTGCTCGATTATTTCTAAACATTTCTTAGAAAATTCAATTTAATTGAAAATTAACTGTGCTATAGCCCACAAGTTTTTGGGCGGCAAAAATCTAAAATGGTCCGATTACGATGGTTGATACCTCTATCAATAGGTTTCGGGACCTGTATTGCTGTAACAATTTTCATTTTGATTGCTCGATTATTTCTAAACATTTCTTAGAAAACTCAAATTTATTGAAAATTAACTGTGCTATAGCCCACAAGTTTTTGGGCGGCAAAAATCTAAAATGGTCCGATTACGATGGTTGATACCTCTATCAATAGGTTTCGGGACCTGTAATTGCTGGGACAATTTTCATTTTGATTGCTCGATTATTTCTAAACATTTCTTAGAAAATTCAATTTAATTGAAAATTAACTGTGCTATAGCCCACAAGTTTTTGGGCGGCAAAAATCTAAAATGGTCCGATTACGATGGTTGATACCTCTATCAATAGGTTTCGGGACCTGTAATTGCTGGGACAATTTTCATTTTGATTGCTCGATTATTTCTAAACATTTCTTAGAAAACTCAAATTTATTGAAAATTAACTGTGCTATAGCCCACAAGTTTTTGGGCGGCAAAAATCTTAAATGGTCCGATTACGATGGTTGATACCTCTATCAATAGGTTTCGGGACCTGTAATTGCTGGGACAATTTTCATTTTGATTGCTCGGTTATTTCTAAACATTTCTTAGAAAATTCAATTTTATTGAAAATTAACTGTGCTATAGCCCACAAGATTTGGGCGGCAAAAATCTAAAATGGTCCGATTACGATGGTTGATACCTCTATCAATAGGTTTCGGGACCTGTATTGCTGTAACAATTTTCATTTTGATTGCTCGATTATTTCTAAACATTTCTTAGAAAACTCAAATTTATTGAAAATTAACTGTGCTATAGCCCACAAGTTTTTGGGCGGCAAAAATCTAAAATGGTCCGATTACGATGGTTGATACCTCTATCAATAGGTTTCGGGACCTGTAATTGCTGGGACAATTTTCATTTTTATTGCTCGATTATTTCTAAACATTTCTTAGAAAATTCAATTTTATTGAAAATTAACTGTGCTATAGCCCACAAGTTTTTGGGCGGCAAAAATCTAAAATGGTCCGATTACGATGGTTGATACCTCTATCAATAGGTTTCGGGACCTGTAATTGCTGGGACAATTTTCATTTTGATTGCTCGATTATTTCTAAACATTTCTTAGAAAATTCAATTTTATTGAAAATTAACTGTGCTATAGCCCACAAGTTTTTGGGCGGCAAAAATCTAAAATGGTCCGATTACGATGGTTGATACCTCTATCAATAGGTTTCAGGACCTGTAATTGCTGGGACAATTTTCATTTTGATTGCTCGATTATTTCTAATCATTTCTTAGAAAATTCAATTTTATTGAAAATTAACTGTGCTATAGCCCACAAGTTTTTGGGCGGCAAAAATCTAAAATGGTCCGATTACGATGGTTGATACCTCTATCAATAGGTTTCAGGACCTGTAATTGCTGGGACAATTTTCATTTTGATTGCTCGATTATTTCTAAACATTTCTTAGAAAATTCAATTTTATTGAAAATTAACTGTGTATAGCCCACAAGTTTTTGGGCGGCAAAAATCTAAAATGATCCGATTACGATGGTTGATACCTCTATCAATAGGTTTCAGGACCTGTAATTGCTGGGACAATTTTCATTTTGATTGCTCGATTATTTCTAAACATTTCTTAGAAAATTCAATTTTATTGAAAATTAACTGTGCTATATAGCCCACAAGTTTTTGGGCGGCAAAAATCTAAAATGGTCCGATTACGATGGTTGATACCTCTATCAATAGGTTTCGGGACCTGTAATTGCTGGGACAATTTTCATTTTGATTGCTCGATTATTTCTAAACATTTCTTAGAAAATTCAATTTTATTGAAAATTAACTGTGCTATAGCCCACAAGTTTTTGGGCGGCAAAAATCTAAAATGGTCCGATTACGATGGTTGATACCTCTATCAATAGGTTTCGGGACCTGTAATTGCTGTGACAATTTTCATTTTGATTGCTCGATTATTTCTAAGCATTTCTTAGAAAACTCAATTTTATTGAAAATTAACTGTGCTATAGCCCACAAGTTTTTGGGCGGCAAAAATCTAAAATGGTCCGATTACGATGGTTGATACCTCTATCAATAGGTTTCGGGGCCTGTAATTGCTGGGACAATTTTCATTTTGATTGCTCGATTATTTCTAAACATTTCTTAGAAAATTCAATTTAATTGAAAATTAACTGTGGGCGGCAAAAATCTAAAATGGTCCGATTACGATGGTTGATACCTCTATCAATAGGTTTCGGGACCTGTATTGCTGTAACAATTTTCATTTTGATTGCTCGATTATTTCTAAACATTTCTTAGAAAACTCAAATTTATTGAAAATTAACTGTGCTATAGCCCACAAGTTTTTGGGCGGCAAAAATCTAAAATGGTCCGATTACGATGGTTGATACCTCTATCAATAGGTTTCGGACCTGTATTGCTGTAACAATTTTCATTTTGATTGCTCGATTATTTCTAAACATTTCTTAAAATATTCAATTTTATTGAAAATCAACTGTGCTATAGCCCACAAATTTTTGGGCGGCAAAAATCTAAAATGGTCCGATTACGATGGTTGATACCTCTATCAATAGGTTTCGGGACCTGTAATTGCTGGGACAATTTTCATTTTGATTGCTCGATTATTTCTAAACATTTCTTAAAATATTCAATTTTATTGAAAATCAACTGTGCTATAGCCCACAAATTTTTGGGCGGCAAAAATCTAAAATGGTCCGATTACGATGGTTGATACCTCTATCAATAGGTTTCGGGACCTGTAATTGCTGGGACAATTTTCATTTTGATTGCTCGATTATTTCTAAACATTTCTTAGAAAATTCAATTTAGTTGAAAATTAACTGTGCTATAGCCCACAAGTTTTTGGGCGGCAAAAATCTAAAATGGTCCGATTACGATGGTTGATACCTCTATCAATAGGTTTCGGGACCTGTAATTGCTGGGACAATTTTCGTTTTGATTGCTCGATTATTTCTGAACATTTCTTAGAAAATTCAATTTAATTGAAAATTAACTGTGCTATAGTCCACAAGTTTTGGGCGGCAAAAATCTAAAATGATCCGATTACGATGGTTGATACCTCTATCAATAGGTTTCGGGACCTGTAATTGCTGGGACAATTTTCATTTTGATTGCTCGATTATTTCTAAACATTTCTTAGAAAATTCAATTTTATTGAAAATTAACTGTGCTATAGCCCACAAGTTTTTGGGCGGCAAAAATCTAAAATGGTCCGATTACGATGGTTGATACCTCTATCAATAGGTTTCGGGACCTGTAATTGCTGTGACAATTTTCATTTTGATTGCTCGATTATTTCTAAACATTTCTTAGAAAATTCAATTTTATTGAAAATTAACTGTGCTATAGCCCACAAGTTTTTGGGCGGCAAAAATCTAAAATGGTCCGATTACGATGGTTGATACCTCTATCAATAGGTTTCAGGACCTGTAATTGCTGGGACAATTTTCATTTTGATTGCTCGATTATTTCTAAACATTTCTTAGAAAAATCAATTTTATTGAAAATTAACTGTGCTATAGCCCACAAATTTTTGGGCGGCAAAAATCTAAAATGGTCCGATTACGATGGTTGATACCTCTATCAATAGGTTTCGGGACCTGTAATTGCTGGGACAATTTTCATTTTGATTGCTCGATTATTTCTAAACATTTCTTAAAATATTCAATTTTATTGAAAATCAACTGTGCTATAGCTCACAAGTTTTTGGGCGGCAAAAATCTAAAATGGTCCGATTACGATGGTTGATACCTCTATCAATAGGTTTCGGGACCTGTAATTGCTGTGACAATTTTCATTTTGATTGCTCGATTATTTCTAAACATTTCTTAGAAAATTCAATTTTATTGAAAATTAAATGTGCTATAGCCCACAAGTTTTTGGGCGGCAAAAATCTAAAATGGTCCGATTACGATGGTTGATACCTCTATCAATAGGTTTCGGGACCTGTAGTTGCTGGGACAATTTTCATTTTGATTGCTCGATTATTACTAAACATTTCTTAAAATATTCAATTTTATTGAAAATCAACTGTGCTATAGCCCACAAGTTTTTGGGCGGCAAAAATCTAAAATGGTCCGATTACGATGGTTGATACCTCTATCAATAGGTTTCGGGACCTGTAATTGCTGTGACAATTTTCATTTTGATTGCTCGATTATTTCTAAACATTTCTTAGAAAATTCAATTTTATTGAAAATTAACTGTGCTATAGCCCACAAGTTTTTGGGCGGCAAAAATCTAAAATGGTCCGATTACGATGGTTGATACCTCTATCAATAGGTTTCAGGACCTGTAATTGCTGTGACAATTTTCATTTTGATTGCTCGATTATTTCTAAACATTTCTTAGAAAATTCAATTTTATTGAAAATTAACTGTGCTATAGCCCACAAGTTTTTGGGCGGCAAAAATCTAAAATGGTCCGATTACGATGGTTGATACCTCTATCAATAGGTTTCGGGACCTGTAATTGCTGGGACAATTTTCATTTTGATTGCTCGATTATTACTAAACATTTCTTAAAATATTCAATTTTATTGAAAATCAACTGTGCTATAGCCCACAAGTTTTTGGGCGGCAAAAATCTAAAATGGTCCGATTACGATGGTTGATACCTTTATCAATAGGTTTCGGGACCTGTAATTGCTGTGACAATTTTCATTTTGATTGCTCGATTATTTCTAAACATTTCTTAGAAAATTCAATTTTATTGAAAATTAACTGTGCTATAGCCCACAAGTTTTTGGGCGGCAAAAATCTAAAATGGTCCGATTACGATGGTTGATACCTCTATCAATAGGTTTCGGGACCTGTAATTGCTGGGACAATTTTCATTTTGATTGCTCGATTATTACTAAACATTTCTTAAAATATTCAATTTTATTGAAAATCAACTGTGCTATAGCCCACAAGTTTTTGGGCGGCAAAAATCTAAAATGGTCCGATTACGATGGTTGATACCTCTATCAATAGGTTTCGGGACCTGTAATTGCTGTGACAATTTTCATTTTGATTGCTCGATTATTTCTAAACATTTCTTAGAAAATTCAATTTTATTGAAAATTAACTGTGCTATAGCCCACAAGTTTTTGGGCGGCAAAAATCTAAAATGGTCCGATTACGATGGTTGATACCTCTATCAATAGGTTTCGGGACCTGTAATTGCTGTGACAATTTTCATTTTGATTGCTCGATTATTTCTAAACATTTCTTAGAAAATTCAATTTTATTGAAAATTAACTGTGCTATAGCCCACAAGTTTTTGGGCGGCAAAAATCTAAAATGGTCCGATTACGATGGTTGATACCTCTATCAATAGGTTTCGGGACCTGTAATTGCTGGGACAATTTTCATTTTGATTGCTCGATTATTACTAAACATTTCTTAAAATATTCAATTTTATTGAAAATCAACTGTGCTATAGCCCACAAGTTTTTGGGCGGCAAAAATCTAAAATGGTCCGATTACGATGGTTGATACCTCTATCAATAGGTTTCGGGACCTGTAATTGCTGTGACAATTTTCATTTTGATTGCTCGATTATTTCTAAACATTTTTTAGAAAATTCAATTTTATTGAAAATGAACTGTGCTATAGCCCACAAGTTTTTGGGCGGCAAAAATCTAAAATGGTCCGATTACGATGGTTGATACCTCTATCAATAGGTTTCGGGACCAGTAATTGCTGTGACAATTTTCATTTTGATTGCTCGATTATTTCTAAACATTTCTTAGAAAATTCAATTTTATTGAAAATTAACTGTGCTATAGCCCACAAGTTTTTGGGCGGCAAAAATCTAAAATGGTCCGATTACGATGGTTGATACCTCTATCAATAGGTTTCGGGACCAGTAATTGCTGTGACAATTTTCATTTTGATTGCTCGATTATTTCTAAACATTTCTTAGAAAAATCAATTTTATTGAAAATTAACTGTGCTATAGCCCACAAGTTTTTGGGCGGCAAAAATCTAAAATGGTCCGATTACGATGGTTGATACCTCTATCAATAGGTTTCAGGACCTGTAATTGCTGGGACAATTTTCATTTTGATTGCTCGATTATTTCTAAACATTTCTTAGAAAAATCAATTTTATTGAAAATTAACTGTGCTATAGCCCACAAGTTTTTGGGCGGCAAAAATCTAAAATGGTCCGATTACGATGGTTGATACCTCTATCAATAGGTTTCGGGACCTGTAATTGCTGGGACAATTTTCATTTTGATTGCTCGATTATTACTAAACATTTCTTAAAATATTCAATTTTATTGAAAATCAACTGTGCTATAGCCCACAAGTTTTTGGGCGGCAAAAATCTAAAATGGTCCGATTACGATGGTTGATACCTCTATCAATAGGTTTCGGGACCAGTAATTGCTGTGACAATTTTCATTTTGATTGCTCGATTATTTCTAAACATTTCTTAGAAAATTCAATTTTATTGAAAATTAACTGTGCTATAGCCCACAAGTTTTTGGGCGGCAAAAATCTAAAATGGTCCGATTACGATGGTTGATACCTCTATCAATAGGTTTCGGGACCTGTAATTGCTGTGACAATTTTCATTTTGATTGCTCGATTATTTCTAAACATTTCTTAGAAAATTCAATTTTATTGAAAATTAACTGTGCTATAGCCCACAAGTTTTTGGGCGGCAAAAATCTAAAATGGTCCGATTACGATGGTTGATACCTCTATCAATAGGTTTCGGGACCTGTAATTGCTGGGACAATTTTCATTTTGATTGCTCGATTATTACTAAACATTTCTTAAAATATTCAATTTTATTGAAAATCAACTGTGCTATAGCCCACAAGTTTTTGGGCGGCAAAAATCTAAAATGGTCCGATTACGATGGTTGATACCTCTATCAATAGGTTTCGGGACCTGTAATTGCTGTGACAGTTTTCATTTTGATTGCTCGATTATTTCTAAACATTTCTTAGAAAATTCAATTTTATTGAAAATTAACTGTGCTATAGCCCACAAGTTTTTGGGCGGCAAAAATCTAAAATGGTCCGATTACGATGGTTGATACCTCTATCAATAGGTTTCGGGACCTGTAATTGCTGTGACAATTTTCATTTTGATTGCTCGATTATTTCTAAACATTTCTTAGAAAATTCAATTTTATTGAAAATTAACTGTGCTATAGCCCACAAGTTTTTGGGCGGCAAAAATCTAAAATGGTCCGATTACGGTGGTTGATACCTCTATCAATAGGTTTCGGGACCTGTAATTGCTGGGACAATTTTCATTTTGATTGCTCGATTATTTCTAAACATTTCTTAGAAAATTCAATTTTATTGAAAATTAACTAAGCTATAGCCCACAAGTTTTTGGGCGGCAAAAATCTAATTGGTCCGATTACGATGGTTGATACCTCTATCAATAGGTTTCGGGACCTGTAATTGCTGGGACAATTTTCATTTTCATTGCTCGATTATTTCTAAACATTTCTTAGAAAATTCAATTTTATTGAAAATTAACTGTGCTATAGCCCACAAGTTTTTGGGCGGCAAAAATCTAAAATGGTCCGATTACGATGGTTGATACCTCTATCAATAGGTTTCGGGACCTGTAATTGCTGGGACAATTTTCATTTTGATTGCTCGATTATTACTAAACATTTCTTAAAATATTCAATTTTATTGAAAATCAACTGTGCTATAGCCCACAAGTTTTTGGGCGGCAAAAAATCTAAAATGGTCCGATTACGATGGTTGATACCTCTATCAATAGGTTTCGGGACCTGTAATTGCTGTGACAATTTTTATTTTGATTGCTCGATTATTTCTAAACATTTCTTAGAAAATTCAATTTTATTGAAAATTAACTGTGCTATAGCCCACAAGTTTTTGGGCGGCAAAAATTTAAAATGGTCCGATTACGATGGTTGATACCTCTATCAATAGGTTTCGGGACCTGTAATTGCTGTGACAATTTTTATTTTGATTGCTCGATTATTTCTAAACATTTCTTAGAAAATTCAATTTTATTGAAAATTAACTGTGCTATAGCCCACAAGATTTTGGGCGGCAAAAATCTAAAATGGTCCGATTACGATGGTTGATACCTTTATCAATAGGTTTCGGGACCTGTAATTGCTGTGACAATTTTCATTTTGATTGCTCGATTATTTCTAAACATTTCTTAGAAAATTCAATTTTATTGAAAATTAACTGTGCTATAGCCCACAAGTTTTTGGGCGGCAAAAATCTAAAATGGTCCGATTACGATGGTTGATACCTCTATCAATAGGTTTCGGGACCTGTAATTGCTGGGACAATTTTCATTTTGATTGCTCGATTATTACTAAACATTTCTTAAAATATTCAATTTTATTGAAAATCAACTGTGCTATAGCCCACAAGTTTTTGGGCGGCAAAAATCTAAAATGGTCCGATTACGATGGTTGATACCTCTATCAATAGGTTTCGGGACCTGTAATTGCTGTGACAATTTTCATTTTGATTGCTCGATTATTTCTAAACATTTCTTAGAAAATTCAATTTTATTGAAAATGAACTGTGCTATAGCCCACAAGTTTTTGGGCGGCAAAAATTTAAAATGGTCCGATTACGATGGTTGATACCTCTATCAATAGGTTTCAGGACCTGTAATTGCTGGGACAATTTTCATTTTGATTGCTCGATTATTTCTAAACATTTCTTAGAAAAATCAATTTTATTGAAAATTAACTGTGCTATAGCCCACAAGTTTTTGGGCGGCAAAAATCTAAAATGGTCCGATTACGATGGTTGATACCTCTATCAATAGGTTTCGGGACCTGTAATTGCTGGGACAATTTTCATTTTGATTGCTCGATTATTTCTAAACATTTCTTAGAAAATTCAATTTTATTGAAAATCAACTGTGCTATAGCCCACAAGTTTTTGGGCGGCAAAAATCTAAAATGGTCCGATTACGATGGTTGATACCTCTATCAATAGGTTTCGGGACCTGTAATTGCTGGGACAATTTTCATTTTGATTGCTCGATTATTTCTAAACATTTCTTAGAAAATTCAATTTTATTGAAAATTAACTAAGCTATAGCCCACAAGTTTTTGGGCGGCAAAAATCTAATTGGTCCGATTACGATGGTTGATACCTCTATCAATAGGTTTCGGGACCTGTAATTGCTGGGACAATTTTCATTTTCATTGCTCGATTATTTCTAAACATTTCTTAGAAAATTCAATTTTATTGAAAATTAACTGTGCTATAGCCCACAAGTTTTTGGGCGGCAAAAATCTAAAATGGTCCGATTACGATGGTTGATACCTCTATCAATAGGTTTCGGGACCTGTAATTGCTGGGACAATTTTCATTTTGATTGCTCGATTATTTCTAAACATTTCTCGGTCCGATTACGATGGTTGATACCTCTATCAATAGGTTTCGGGACCTGTAATTGCTGGGACAATTTTCATTTTGATTGCTCGATTATTACTAAACATTTCTTAAAATATTCAATTTTATTGAAAATCAACTGTGCTATAGCCCACAAGTTTTTGGGCGGCAAAAATCTAAAATGGTCCGATTACGATGGTTGATACCTCTATCAATAGGTTTCGGGACCTGTAATTGCTGTGACAATTTTCATTTTGATTGCTCGATTATTTCTAAACATTTCTTAGAAAATTCAATTTTATTGAAAATTAACTGTGCTATAGCCCACAAGTTTTTGGGCGGCAAAAATCTAAATGGTCCGATTACGATGGTTGATACCTCTATCAATAGGTTTCGGGACCTGTAATTGCTGTGACAATTTTCATTTTGATTGCTCGATTATTTCTAAACATTTCTTAGAAAATTCAATTTTATTGAAAATTAACTGTGCTATAGCCCACAAGTTTTTGGGCGGCAAAAATCTAATTGGTCCGATTACGATGGTTGATACCTCTATCAATAGGTTTCGGGACCTGTAATTGCTGGGACAATTTTCATTTTCATTGCTCGATTATTTCTAAACATTTCTTAGAAAATTCAATTTTATTGAAAATTAACTGTGCTATAGCCCACAAGTTTTTGGGCGGCAAAAATCTAAAATGGTCCGATTACGATGGTTGATACCTCTATCAATAGGTTTCGGGACCTGTAATTGCTGGGACAATTTTCATTTTCATTGCTCGATTATTTCTAAACATTTCTTAGAAAATTCAATTTTATTGAAAATTAACTGTGCTATAGCCCACAAGTTTTTGGGCGGCAAAAATCTAATTGGTCCGATTACGATGGTTGATACCTCTATCAATAGGTTTCGGGACCTGTAATTGCTGGGACAATTTTCATTTTCATTGCTCGATTATTTCTAAACATTTCTTAGAAAATTCAATTTTATTGAAAATTAACTGTGCTATAGCCCACAAGTTTTTGGGCGGCAAAAATCTAATTGGTCCGATTACGATGGTTGATACCTCTATCAATAGGTTTCGGGACCTGTAATTGCTGGGACAATTTTCATTTTGATTGCTCGATTATTTCTAAACATTTCTTAGAAAATTCAATTTTATTGAAAATTAACTGTGCTATAGCCCACAAGTTTTTGGGCGGCAAAAATCTAATTGGTCTGATTACGATGGTTGATACCTCTATCAATAGGTTTCGGGACCTGTAATTGCTGGGACAATTTTCATTTTCATTGCTCGATTATTTCTAAACATTTCTTAGAAAATTCAATTTTATTGAAAATTAACTGTGCTATAGCCCACAAGTTTTTGGGCGGCAAAAATCTAAAATGGTCCGATTACGATGGTTGATACCTCTATCAATAGGTTTCGGGACTTGTAATTGCTGGGACAATTTTCATTTTGATTGCTCGATTATTTCTAAACATTTCTTAGAAAATTCAATTTTATTGAAAATTAACTGTGCTATAGCCCACAAGTTTTTGGGCGGCAAAAATCTAAAATGGTCCGATTACGATGGTCGATACCTCTATCAATAGGTTTCGGGACCTGTAATTGCTGGGACAATTTTCATTTTGATTACTCGATTATTTCTAATCATTTCTTAGAAAATTCAATTTTATTGAAAATTAACTGTGCTATAGCCCACAAGTTTTTGGGCGGCAAAAATCTAAAATGGTCCGATTACGATGGTTGATACCTCTATCAATAGGTTTCGGGACCTGTAATTGCTGGGACAATTTTCATTTTGATTGCTCGATTATTACTAAACATTTCTTAGAAAATTCAATTTTATTGAAAATTAACTGTGCTATAGCCCACAAGTTTTTGGGCGGCAAAAATCTAAAATGGTCCGATTACGATGGTTGATACCTCTATCAATAGGTTTCGGGACCTGTAATTGCTGGGACAATTTTCATTTTGATTACTCGATTATTACTAAACATTTCTTAGAAAATTCAATTTTATTGAAAATTAACTGTGCTATAGCCCACAAGTTTTTGGGCGGCAAAAATCTAATTGGTCCGATTACGATGGTTGATACCTCTATCAATAGATTTCGGGACCTGTAATTGCTGGGACAATTTTCATTTTGATTACTCGATTATTTCTAAACATTTCTTAGAAAATTCAATTTTATTGAAAATTAACTGTGCTATAGCCCACAAGTTTTTGGGCGGCAAAAATCTAAAATGGTCCGATTACGATGGTTGATACCTCTATCAATAGATTTCGGGACCTGTAATTGCTGGGACAATTTTCATTTTGATTGCTCGATTATTTCTAATCATTTCTTAGAAAATTCAATTTTATTGAAAATTAACTGTGCTATAGCCCACAAGTTTTTGGGCGGCAAAAATCTAAAATGGTCCGATTACGATGGTTGATACCTCTATCAATAGGTTTCGGGACCTGTAATTGCTGGGACAATTTTCATTTTGATTGCTCGATTATTACTAAACATTTCTTAGAAAATTCAATTTTATTGAAAATTAACTGTGCTATAGCCCACAAGTTTTTGGGCGGCAAAAATCTAAAATGGTCCGATTACGATGGTTGATACCTCTATCAATAGGTTTCGGGACCTGTAATTGCTGTGACAATTTTCATTTTGATTGCTCGATTATTTCTAAACATTTCTTAGAAAATTCAATTTTATTGAAAATTAACTGTGCTATAGCCCACAAGTTTTTGGGCGGCAAAAATCTAAAATGGTCCGATTACGATGGTTGATACCTCTATCAATAGATTTCGGGACCTGTAATTGCTGGGACAATTTTCATTTTGATTACTCGATTATTTCTAATCATTTCTTAGAAAATTCAATTTTATTGAAAATTAACTGTGCTATAGCCCACAAGTTTTTGGGCGGCAAAAATCTAAAATGGTCCGATTACGATGGTTGATACCTCTATCAATAGGTTTCGGGACCTGTAATTGCTGGGACAATTTTCATTTTGATTGGTCGATTATTTCTAAACATTTCTTAGAAAACTCAATTTTATTGAAAATTAACTGTGCTATAGCCCACAAGTTTTTGGGCGGCAAAAATCTAAAATGGTTCGATTACGATGGTTGATACCTCTATCAATAGGTTTCGGGACCTGTAATTGCTGTGACAATTTTCATTTTGATTGCTCGATTATTTCTAAACATTTCTTAGAAAATTCAATTTTATTGAAAATTAACTGTGCTATAGCCCACAAGTTTTTGGGCGGCAAAAATCTAAAATGTTCCGATTACGATGGTTGATACCTCTATCAATAGGTTTCGGGACCTGTAATTGCTGGGACAATTTTCATTTTGATTGCTCGATTATTTCTAAACATTTCTTAGAAAATTCAATTTTATTGAAAATTAACTGTGCTATAGCCCACAAGTTTTTGGGCGGCAAAAATCTTAAATGGTCCGATTACGATGGTTGATACCTCTATCAATAGGTTTCGGGACCTGTAATTGCTGTGACAATTTTCATTTTGATTGCTCGATTATTTCTAAACATTTCTTAGAAAATTCAATTTTATTGAAAATTAACTGTGCTATAGCCCACAAGTTTTTGGGCGGCAAAAATCTAAAATGGTCCGATTACGATGGTTGATACCTCTATCAATAGGTTTCGGGACCTGTAATTGCTGGGACAATTTTCATTTTGATTGCTCGATTATTTCTAAACATTTCTTAGAAAATTCAATTTTATTGAAAATTAACTGTGCTATAGCCCACAAGTTTTTGGGC
Organism: Tipula vernalis; assembly: GCA_958295665.1. Taxonomy (NCBI): domain Eukaryota; kingdom Metazoa; phylum Arthropoda; class Insecta; order Diptera; family Tipulidae; genus Tipula; species Tipula vernalis. The sequence continues at coordinate 91,702,188 of OY282560.1, read as the reverse complement.
GGCAAAAATCTAAAATGGTCCGATTACGATGGTTGATACCTCTATCAATAGATTTCGGGACCTGTAATTGCTGGGACAATTTTCATTTTGATTACTCGATTATTTCTAATCATTTCTTAGAAAATTCAATTTTATTGAAAATTAACTGTGCTATAGCCCACAAGTTTTTGGGCGGCAAAAATCTAATTGGTCCGATTACGATGGTTGATACCTCTATCAATAGGTTTCGGGACCTGTAATTGCTGGGACAATTTTCATTTTGATTGCTCGATTATTTCTAAACATTTCTTAGAAAATTCAATTTTATTGAAAATTAACTGTGCTATAGCCCACAAGTTTTTGGGCGGCAAAAATCTAAAATGGTCCGATTACGATGGTTGATACCTCTATCAATAGATTTCGGGACCTGTAATTGCTGGGACAATTTTCATTTTGATTACTCGATTATTTCTAATCATTTCTTAGAAAATTCAATTTTATTGAAAATTAACTGTGCTATAGCCCACAAGTTTTTGGGCGGCAAAAATCTAAAATGGTCCGATTACGATGGTTGATACCTCTATCAATAGGTTTCGGGACCTGTAATTGCTGGGACAATTTTCATTTTGATTGCTCGATTATTACTAAACATTTGTTAGAAAATTCAATTTTATTGAAAATTAACTGTGCTATAGCCCACAAGTTTTTGGGCGGCAAAAATCTAAAATGGTCCGATTACGATGGTTGATACCTCTATCAATAGGTTTCGGGACCTGTAATTGCTGTGACAATTTTCATTTTGATTGCTCGATTATTTCTAAACATTTCTTAGAAAATTCAATTTTATTGAAAATTAACTGTGCTATAGCCCACAAGTTTTTGGGCGGCAAAAATCTAAAATGGTCCGATTACGATGGTTGATACCTCTATCAATAGATTTCGGGACCTGTAATTGCTGGGACAATTTTCATTTTGATTACTCGATTATTTCTAATCATTTCTTAGAAAATTCAATTTTATTGAAAATTAACTGTGCTATAGCCCACAAGTTTTTGGGCGGCAAAAATCTAAAATGGTCCGATTACGATGGTTGATACCTCTATCAATAGGTTTCGGGACCTGTAATTGCTGGGACAATTTTCATTTTGATTGGTCGATTATTTCTAAACATTTCTTAGAAAACTCAATTTTATTGAAAATTAACTGTGCTATAGCCCACAAGTTTTTGGGCGGCAAAAATCTAAAATGGTTCGATTACGATGGTTGATACCTCTATCAATAGGTTTCGGGACCTGTAATTGCTGTGACAATTTTCATTTTGATTGCTCGATTATTTCTAAACATTTCTTAGAAAATTCAATTTTATTGAAAATTAACTGTGCTATAGCCCACAAGTTTTTGGGCGGCAAAAATCTAAAATGTTCCGATTACGATGGTTGATACCTCTATCAATAGGTTTCGGGACCTGTAATTGCTGGGACAATTTTCATTTTGATTGCTCGATTATTTCTAAACATTTCTTAGAAAATTCAATTTTATTGAAAATTAACTGTGCTATAGCCCACAAGTTTTTGGGCGGCAAAAATCTTAAATGGTCCGATTACGATGGTTGATACCTCTATCAATAGGTTTCGGGACCTGTAATTGCTGTGACAATTTTCATTTTGATTGCTCGATTATTTCTAAACATTTCTTAGAAAATTCAATTTTATTGAAAATTAACTGTGCTATAGCCCACAAGTTTTTGGGCGGCAAAAATCTAAAATGGTCCGATTACGATGGTTGATACCTCTATCAATAGGTTTCGGGACCTGTAATTGCTGGGACAATTTTCATTTTGATTGCTCGATTATTTCTAAACATTTCTTAGAAAACTCAAATTTATTGAAAATTAACTGTGCTATAGCCCACAAGTTTTTGGCGGCAAAAATCTAAAATGGTTCGATTACGATGGTTGATACCTCTATCAATAGGTTTCGGGACCTGTAATTGCTGGGACAATTTTTATTTTGATTGCTCGATTATTTCTAAACATTTCTTAGAAAATTCAGTTTTATTGAAAATTAACTGTGCTATAGCCCACAAGTTTTTGGGCGGCAAAAATCTAATTGGTCCGATTACGATGGTTGATACCTCTATCAATAGGTTTCGGGACCTGTAATTGCTGGGACAATTTTCATGTTCATTGCTCGATTATTTCTAAACATTTCTTAGAAAATTCAATTTTATTGAAAATTAACTGTGCTATAGCCCACAAGTTTTTGGGCGGCAAAAATCTAAAATGGTCCGATTACGATGGTTGATACCTCTATTAATAGGTTTTGGGACCTGTATTGCTGTAACAATTTTCATTTTGATTGCTCGATTATTTCTAAACATTTCTTAGAAAATTCAATTTTATTGAAAATTAACTGTGCTATAGCACACAAGTTTTTGGGCGGCAAAAATCTTAAATGGTTCGATTACGATGGTTGATACCTCTATCAATAGGTTTCGGGACCTGTAATTGCTGTGACAATTTTCATTTTGATTGCTCGAAACATTTCTTAGAAAATTCAATTTTATTGAAAATCAACTGTGCTATAGCCCACAAGTTTTTGGGCGGCAAAAATCTAAAATGGTCCGATTACGATGGTTGATACCTCTATCAATAGGTTTCGGGACCTGTAATTGCTGTGACAATTTTCATTTTCATTGCTCGATTATTTCTAAACATTTCTTAGAAAATTCAATTTTATTGAAAATTAACTGTGCTATAGCCCACAAGTTTTTGGGCGGCAAAAATCTAAAATGGTCCGATTACGATGGTTGATACCTCTATCAATAGGTTTTGGGACCTGTATTGCTGTAACAATTTTCATTTTGATTGCTCGATTATTTCTAAACATTTCTTAGAAAACTCAAATTTATTGAAAATTAACTGTGCTATAGCCCACAAGTTTTTGGGCGGCAAAAATCTAAAATGGTCCGATTACGATGGTTGATACCTCTATCAATAGGTTTCGGGACCTGTAATTGCTGGGACAATTTTCATTTTGATTGCTCGATTATTTCTAAACATTTCTTAGAAAATTCAATTTTATTGAAAATTAACTGTGCTATAGCCCACAAGTTTTTGGGCGGCAAAAATCTAAAATGGTCCGATTACGATGGTTGATACCTCTATCAATAGGTTTCGGGACCTGTAATTGCTGGGACAATTTTCATTTTGATTGCTCGATTATTACTAAACATTTCTTAAAATATTCAATTTTATTGAAAATCAACTGTGCTATAGCCCACAAGTTTTTGGGCGGCAAAAATCTAAAATGGTCCGATTACGATGGTTGATACCTCTATCAATAGGTTTCGGGACCTGTAATTGCTGGGACAATTTTCATTTTGATTGCTCGATTATTACTAAACATTTCTTAAAATATTCAATTTTATTGAAAATCAACTGTGCTATAGCCCACAAGTTTTTGGGCGGCAAAAATCTAAAATGGTCCGATTACGATGGTTGATACCTCTATCAATAGGTTTCGGGACCTGTAATTGCTGTGACAATTTTCATTTTGATTGCTCGATTATTTCTAAACATTTCTTAGAAAATTCAATTTTATTGAAAATTAACTGTGCTATAGCCCACAAGTATTTGGGCGGCAAAAATCTAAAATGGTCCGATTACGATGGTTGATACCTCTATCAATAGGTTTCAGGACCTGTAATTGCTGGGGCAATTTTCATTTTGATTGCTCGATTATTTCTAAACATTTCTTAGAAAATTCAATTTTATTGAAAATTAACTGTGCTATAGCCCACAAGTTTTTGGGCGGCAAAAATCTTAAATGGTCCGATTACGATGGTTGATACCTCTATCAATAGGTTTCGGGACCTGTAATTGCTGGGACAATTTTCATTTTCATTGCTCGATTATTTCTAAACATTTCTTAGAAAATTCAATTTTATTGAAAATTAACTGTGCTATAGCCCACAAGTTTTTGGGCGGCAAAAATCTTAAATGGTTCGATTACGATGGTTGATACCTCTATCAATAGGTTTCGGGACCTGTAAGAGCTGTGACAATTTTCATTTTGATTGCTCGATTATTTCTAAACATTTCTTAGAAAATTCAATTTTATTGAAAATTAACTGTGCTATAGCCCACAAGTTTTTGGCGGCAAAAATCTAAAATGGTTCGATTACGATGGTTGATACCTCTATCAATAGGTTTCGGGACCTGTAATTGCTGGGACAATTTTCATTTTGATTGCTCGATTATTTCTAAACATTTCTTAGAAAATTCAGTTTTATTGAAAATTAACTGTGCTATAGCCCACAAGTTTTTGGGCGGCAAAAATCTAAAATGGTCCGATTACGATGGTTGATACCTCTATCAATAGGTTTCGGGACCTGTAATTGTTGGGACAATTTTCATTTTCATTGCTCGATTATTTCTAAACATTTCTTAGAAAATTCAATTTTATTGAAAATCAACTGTGCTATAGCCCACAAGTTTTTGGGCGGCAAAAATCTAAAATGGTCCGATTACGATGGTTGATACCTCTATCAATAGGTTTCGGGACCTGTAATTGCTGTGACAATTTTCATTTTGATTGCTCGATTATTTCTAAACATTTCTTAGAAAATTCAATTTTATTGAAAATTAACTGTGCTATAGCCCACAAGTTTTTGGGCGGCAAAAATCTTAAATGGTCCGATTACGATGGTTGATACCTCTATCAATAGGTTTCGGGACCTGTAATTGCTGTGACAATTTTCATTTTGATTGCTCGATTATTTCTAAACATTTCTTAGAAAATTCAATTTTATTGAAAATTAACTGTGCTATAGCCCACAAGTTTTTGGGCGGCAAAAATCTAAAATGGTCCGATTACGATGGTTGATACCTCTATCAATAGGTTTCGGGACCTGTAATTGCTGGGACAATTTTCATTTTGATGGCTCGATTATTTCTAAACAATTCTTAGAAAACTCAAATTTATTGAAAATTAACTGTGCTATAGCCCACAAGTTTTTGGCGGCAAAAATCTAAAATGGTTCGATTACGATGGTTGATACCTCTATCAATAGGTTTCGGGACCTGTAATTGCTGGGACAATTTTCATTTTGATTGCTCGATTATTTCTAAACATTTCTTAGAAAATTCAATTTTATTGAAAATTAACTGTGCTATAGCCCACAAGTTTTTGGGCGGCAAAAATCTAAAATGGTCCGATTACGATGGTTGATACCTCTATCAATAGGTTTCGGGACCTGTAATTGCTGTGACAATTTTCATTTTGATTGCTCGATTATTTCTAAACATTTCTTAGAAAATTCAATTTTATTGAAAATTAACTGTGCTATACCCCACAAGTTTTTGGGCGGCAAAAATCTAAAATGGTCCGATTACGATGTTTGATACCTCTATCAATAGGTTTCGGGACCTGTAATTGCTGGGACAATTTTCATTTTCATTGCTCGATTATTTCTAAACATTTCTTAGAAAATTCAATTTTATTGAAAATTAACTGTGCTATAGCCCACAAGTTTTTGGGCGGCAAAAATCTAAAATGGTCCGATTACGATGGTTGATACCTCTATCAATAGGTTTCGGGACCTGTAATTGCTGGGACAATTTTTATTTTGATTGCTCGATTATTACTAAACATTTCTTAAAATATTCAATTTTATTGAAAATCAACTGTGCTATAGCCCACAAGTTTTTGGGCGGCAAAAATCTAAAATGGTCCGATTACGATGGTTGATACCTCTATCAATAGGTTTCGGGACCTGTAATTGCTGTGACAATTTTCATTTTGATTGCTCGATTATTTCTAAACATTTCTTAGAAAATTCAATTTTATTGAAAATTAACTGTGCTATAGCCCACAAGTTTTTGGGCGGCAAAAATCTAAAATGGTCCGATTACGATGGTTGATACCTCAATCAATAGGGTTCGGGACCTGTAATTGCTGGGACAATTTTCATTTTGATTGCTCGATTATTTCTAAACATTTCTTAGAAAATTCAATTTTATTGAAAATTAACTGTGCTATAGCCCACAAGTTTTTGGGCGGCAAAAATCTAAAATGGTCCGATTACGATGGTTGATACCTCTATCAATAGGTTTCGGGACCTGTAATTGCTGGGACAATTTTCATTTTGATTGCTCGATTATTACTAAACATTTCCTAAAATATTCAATTTTATTGAAAATCAACTGTGCTATAGCCCACAAGTTTTTGGGCGGCAAAAATCTAAAATGGTCCGATTACGATGGTTGATACCTCTATCAATAGGTTTCGGGACCTGTAATTGCTGTGACAATTTTCATTTTGATTGCTCGATTATTTCTAAACATTTCTTAGAAAATTCAATTTTATTGAAAATCAACTGTGCTATCGCCCACAAGTTTTTGGGCGGCAAAAATCTAAAATGGTCCGATTACGATGGTTGATACCTCTATCAATAGGTTTCGGGACCTGTAATTGCTGTGACAATTTTCATTTTGATTGCTCGATTATTTCTAAACATTTCTTAGAAAATTCAATTTTATTGAAAATTAACTGTGCTATACCCCACAAGTTTTTGGGCGGCAAAAATCTAAAATGGTCCGATTACGATGGTTGATACCTCTATCAATAGGTTTCGGGACCTGTAATTGCTGTGACAATTTTCATTTTGATTGCTCGATTATTTCTAAACATTTCTTAGAAAATTCAATTTTATTGAAAATTAACTGTGCTATAGCCCACAAGTTTTTGGGCGGCAAAAATCTAAAATGGTCCGATTACGATGGTTGATACCTCTATCAATAGGTTTCAGGACCTGTAATTGCTGTGACAATTTTCATTTTGATTGCTCGATTATTTCTAAACATTTCTTAGAAAAATCAATTTTATTGAAAGTTAACTGTGTTATAGCCCACAAGTTTTTGGGCGGCAAAAATCTAAAATGGTCCGATTACGATGGTTGATACCTCTATCAATAGGTTTCGGGACCTGTAATTGCTGGGACAATTTTCATTTTGATTGCTCGATTATTTCTAAACATTTCTTAAAATATTCAATTTTATTGAAAATCAACTGTGCTAAAGCCCACAAGTTTTTGGGCAGCAAAAATCTAAAATGGTCCGATTACGATTGTTGATACCTCTATCAATAGGTTTCGGGACCTGTAATTGCTGTGACAATTTTCATTTTGATTGCTCGATTATTTCTAAACATTTCTTAGAAAATTCAATTTTATTGAAAATTAACTGTGCTATAGCCCACAAGTTTCTGGGCGGCAAAAATCTAAAATGGTCCGATTACGATGGTTGATACCTCTATCAATAGGTTTCGGGACCTGTAATTGCTGGGACAATTTTCATTTTGATTGCTCGATTATTTCTAAACATTTCTTAGAAAATTCAATTTAATTGAAAATTAACTGTGCTATAGCCCACAAGTTTTTGGGCGGCAAAAATCTAAAATGGTCCGATTACGATGGTTGATACCTCTATCAATAGGTTTCGGGACCTGTAATTGCTGGGACAATTTTCATTTTGATTGCTCGATTATTTCTAAACATTTCTTAGAAAATTCAATTTTATTGAAAATTAACTGTGCTATAGCCCACAAGTTTTTGGGCAGCAAAAATCTAAAATGGTCCGATTACGATGGTTGATACCTCTATCAATAGGTTTCAAGACCTGTAATTGCTGGGACAATTTTCATTTTGATTGCTCGATTATTACTAAACATTTCTTAAAATATTCAATTTTATTGAAAATCAACTGTGCTATAGCCCACAAGTTTTTGGGCGGCAAAAATCTAAAATCGTCCGATTACGATGGTTGATACCTCTATCAATAGGTTTCGGGACCTGTAATTGCTGTGACAATTTTCATTTTGATTGCTCGATTATTTCTAAACATTTCTTAGAAAATTCAATTTTATTGAAAATTAACTGTGCTATACCCCACAAGTTTTTGGGCGGCAAAAATCTAAAATGGTCCGATTACGATGTTTGATACCTCTATCAATAGGTTTCGGGACCTGTAATTGCTGGGACAATTTTCATTTTGATTGCTCGATTATTTCTAAACATTTCTTAGAAAATTCAATTTTATTGAAAATTAACTGTGCTATAGCCCACAAGTTTTTGGGCGGCAAAAATCTAAAATGGTCCGATTACGATGGTTGATACCTCTATCAATAGGTTTCGGGACCTGTAATTGCTGGGACAATTTTCATTTTGATTGCTCGATTATTACTAAACATTTCTTAAAATATTCAATTTTATTGAAAATCAACTGTGCTATAGCCCACAAGTTTTTGGGCGGCAAAAATCTAAAATGGTCCGATTACGATGGTTGATACCTCTATCAATAGGTTTCGGGACCTGTAATTGCTGGGACAATTTTCATTTTGATTGCTCGATTATTTCTAAACATTTCTTAGAAAATTCAATTTTATTGAAAATTAACTGTGCTATAGCCCACAAGTTTTTGGGCGGCAAAAATCTAAAATGGTCCGATTACGATGGTTGATACCTCTATCAATAGGTTTCAGGACCTGTAATTGCTGGGACAATTTTCATTTTGATTGCTCGATTATTTCTAAACATTTCTTAGAAAAATCAATTTTATTGAAAATTAACTGTGCTATAGCCCACAAGTTTTTGGGCGGCAAAAATCTAAAATGGTCCGATTACGATGGTTGATACCTCTATCAATAGGTTTCGGGACCTGTAATTGCTGGGACAATTTTCATTTTGATTGCTCGATTATTACTAAACATTTCTTAAAATATTCAATTTTATTGAAAATCAACTGTGCTATAGCCCACAAGTTTTTGGGCGGCAAAAATCTAAAATGGTCCGATTACGATGGTTGATACCTCTATCAATAGGTTTCGGGACCTGTAATTGCTGTGACAATTTTCATTTTGATTGCTCGATTAATTCTAAACATTTCTTAGAAAATTCAATTTTATTGAAAATTAACTGTGCTATAGCCCACAAGTTTTTGGGCGGCAAAAATCTAAAATGGTCCGATTACGATGGTTGATACCTCAATCAATAGGTTTCGGGACCTGTAATTGCTGGGACAATTTTAATTTTGATTGCTCGATTATTTCTAAACATTTCTTAGAAAATTCAATTTTATTGAAAATTAACTGTGCTATAGCCCACAAGTTTTTGGGCGGCAAAAATCTAAAATGGTCCGATTACGATGGTTGATACCTCTATCAATAGGTTTCGGGACCTGTAATTGCTGGGACAATTTTCATTTTGATTGCTCGATTATTACTAAACATTTCTTAAAATATTCAATTTTATTGAAAATCAACTGTGCTATAGCCCACAAGTTTTTGGGCGGCAAAAATCTAAAATGGTCCGATTACGATGGTTGATACCTCTATCAATAGGTTTCGGGACCTGTAATTGCTGTGACAATTTTCATTTTGATTGCTCGATTATTTCTAAACATTTCTTAGAAAATTCAATTTTATTGAAAATTAACTGTGCTATAGCCCACAAGTTTTTGGGCGGCAAAAATCTAAAATGGTCCGATTACGATGGTTGATACCTCTATCAATAGGTTTCGGGACCTGTAATTGCTGTGACAATTTTCATTTTGATTGCTCGATTATTTCTAAACATTTCTTAGAAAATTCAATTTTATTGAAAATTAACTGTGCTATAGCCCACAAGTTTTTGGGCGGCAAAAATCTAAAATGGTCCGATTACGATGGTTGATACCTCTATCAATAGGTTTCGGAACCTGTAATTGCTGTGACAATTTTCATTTTGATTGCTCGATTATTTCTAAACATTTCTTAAAATATTCAATTTTATTGAAAATCAACTGTGCTATAGCCCAAAAGTTTTTGGGCGGCAAAAATCTAAAATGGTCCGATTACGATGGTTGATACCTCTATCAATAGGTTTCGGGACCTGTAATTACTGTGACAATTTTCATTTTGATTGCTCGATTATTTCTAAACATTTCTTAGAAAATTCAATTTTATTGAAAATTAACTGTGCTATAGCCCACAAGTTTTTGGGCGGCAAAAATCTAAAATCGTCCGATTACGATGGTTGATACCTCTATCAATAGGTTTCGGGACCTGTAATTGCTGTGACAATTTTCATTTTGATTGCTCGATTATTTCTAAACATTTCTTAGAAAATTCAATTTTATTGAAAATTAACTGTGCTATACCCCACAAGTTTTTGGGCGGCAAAAATCTAAAATGGTCCGATTACGATGTTTGATACCTCTATCAATAGGTTTCGGGACCTGTAATTGCTGGGACAATTTTCATTTTGATTGCTCGATTATTTCTAAACATTTCTTAGAAAATTCAATTTTATTGAAAATTAACTGTGCTATAGCCCACAAGTTTTTGGGCGGCAAAAATCTAAAATGGTCCGATTACGATGGTTGATACCTCTATCAATAGGTTTCGGGACCTGTAATTGCTGGGACAATTTTCATTTTGATTGCTCGATTATTACTAAACATTTCTTAAAATATTCAATTTTATTGAAAATCAACTGTGCTATAGCCCACAAGTTTTTGGGCGGCAAAAATCTAAAATGGTCCGATTACGATGGTTGATACCTCTATCAATAGGTTTCGGACCTGTAATTGCTGTGACAATTTTCATTTTGATTGCTCGATTATTTCTAAACATTTCTTAGAAAATTCAATTTTATTGAAAATTAACTGTGCTATAGCCCACAAGTTTTTGGGCGGCAAAAATCTAAAATGGTCCGATTACGATGGTTGATACCTCAATCAATAGGTTTCGGGACCTGTAATTGCTGGGACAATTTTCATTTTGATTGCTCGATTATTTCTAAACATTTCTTAGAAAATTCAATTTTATTGAAAATTAACTGTGCTATAGCCCACAAGTTTTTGGGCGGCAAAAATCTAAAATGGTCCGATTACGATGGTTGATACCTCTATCAATAGGTTTCGGGACCTGTAATTGCTGTGACAATTTTCATTTTGATTGCTCGATTATTTCTAAACATTTCTTAGAAAATTCAATTTTATTGAAAATTAACTGTGCTATAGCCCACAAGTTTTTGGGCGGCAAAAATCTAAAATGGTCCGATTACGATGGTTGATACCTCAATCAATAGGTTTCGGGACCTGTAATTGCTGGGACAATTTTAATTTTGATTGCTCGATTATTTCTAAACATTTCTTAGAAAATTCAATTTTATTGAAAATTAACTGTGCTATAGCCCACAAGTTTTTGGGCGGCAAAAATCTAAAATGGTCCGATTACGATGGTTGATACCTCTATCAATAGGTTTCGGGACCTGTAATTGCTGGGACAATTTTCATTTTGATTGCTCGATTATTACTAAACATTTCTTAAAATATTCAATTTTATTGAAAATCAACTGTGCTATAGCCCACAAGTTTTTGGGCGGCAAAAATCTAAAATGGTCCGATTACGATGGTTGATACCTCTATCAATAGGTTTCGGGACCTGTAATTGCTGTGACAATTTTCATTTTGATTGCTCGATTATTTCTAAACATTTCTTAGAAAATTCAATTTTATTGAAAATTAACTGTGCTATAGCCCACAAGTTTTTGGGCGGCAAAAATCTAAAATGGTCCGATTACGATGGTTGATACCTCTATCAATAGGTTTCGGGACCTGTAATTGCTGTGACAATTTTCATTTTGATTGCTCGATTATTTCTAAACATTTCTTAGAAAATTCAATTTTATTGAAAATTAACTGTGCTATAGCCCACAAGTTTTTGGGCGGCAAAAATCTAAAATGGTCCGATTACGATGGTTGATACCTCTATCAATAGGTTTCGGAACCTGTAATTGCTGTGACAATTTTCATTTTGATTGCTCGATTATTTCTAAACATTTCTTAAAATATTCAATTTTATTGAAAATCAACTGTGCTATAGCCCACAAGTTTTTGGGCGGCAAAAATCTAAAATGGTCCGATTACGATGGTTGATACCTCTATCAATAGGTTTCGGGACCTGTAATTACTGTGACAATTTTCATTTTGATTGCTCGATTATTTCTAAACATTTCTTAGAAAATTCAATTTTATTGAAAATTAACTGTGCTATAGCCCACAAGTTTTTGGGCGGCAAAAATCTAAAATGGTCCGATTACGATGGTTGATACCTCTATCAATAGGTTTCAGGACCTGTAATTGCTGGGACAATTTTCATTTTGATTGCTCGATTATTTCTAAACATTTCTTAGAAAAATCAATTTTATTGAAAATTAACTGTGCTATATAGCCCACAAGTTTTTGGGCGGCAAAAATCTAAAATGGTCCGATTACGATGGTTGATACCTCTATCAATAGGTTTCGGGACCTGTAATTGCTGTGACAATTTTCATTTTGATTGCTCGATTATTTCTTAACATTTCTTAGAAAATTCAATTTTATTGAAAATTAACTGTGCTATAAGCCCACAAGTTTTTGGGCGGCAAAAATCTAAAATGGTCCGATTACGATGGTTGATACCTCTATCAATAGGTTTCGGGACCTGTAATTGCTGTGACAATTTTCATTTTGATTGCTCGATTATTTCTAAACATTTCTTAGAAAATTCAATTTTATTGAAAATTAACTGTGCTATAGCCCACAAGTTTTTGGGCGGCAAAAATCTAAAATGGTCCGATTACGATGGTTGATACCTCAATCAATAGGTTTCGGGACCTGTAATTGCTGGGACAATTTTCATTTTGATTGCTCGATTATTTCTAAACATTTCTTAGAAAATTCAATTTTATTGAAAATTAACTGTGCTATAGCCCACAAGTTTTTGGGCGGCAAAAATCTAAAATGGTCCGATTACGATGTTGATACCTCTATCAATAGGTTTCAGGACCTGTAATTGCTGGGACAATTTTCATTTTGATTGCTCGATTATTTCTAAACATTTCTTAGAAAAATCAATTTTATTGAAAATTAACTGTGCTATATAGCCCACAAGTTTTTGGGCGGCAAAAATCTAAAATGGTCCGATTACGATGGTTGATACCTCTATCAATAGGTTTCGGGACCTGTAATTGCTGTGACAATTTTCATTTTGATTGCTCGATTATTTCTTAACATTTCTTAGAAAATTCAATTTTATTGAAAATTAACTGTGCTATAAGCCCACAAGTTTTTGGGCGGCAAAAATCTAAAATGGTCCGATTACGATGGTTGATACCTCTATCAATAGGTTTCGGGACCTGTAATTGCTGTGACAATTTTCATTTTGATTGCTCGATTATTTCTAAACATTTCTTAGAAAATTCAATTTTATTGAAAATTAACTGTGCTATAGCCCACAAGCCACAAGTTTTTGGGCGGCAAAAATCTAAAATGGTCCGATTACGATGGTTGATACCTCAATCAATAGTTTCGGGACCTGTAATTGCTGTGACAATTTTCATTTTGATTGCTCGATTATTTCTAAACATTTCTTAGAAAATTCAATTTTATTGAAAATTAACTGTGCTATAGCCCACAAGTTTTTGGGCGGCAAAAATCTAAAATGGTCCGATTACGATGGTTGATACCTCTATCAATAGGTTTCGGGACCTGTAATTGCTGTGACAATTTTCATTTTGATTGCTCGATTATTTCTAAACATTTCTTAGAAAATTCAATTTTATTGAAAATTAACTGTGCTATAGCCCACAAGTTTTTGGGCGGCAAAAATCTAAAATGGTCCGATTACGATGGTTGATACCTCTATCAATAGGTTTCGGAACCTGTAATTGCTGTGACAATTTTCATTTTGATTGCTCGATTATTTCTAAACATTTCTTAAAATATTCAATTTTATTGAAAATCAACTGTGCTATAGCCCACAAGTTTTTGGGCGGCAAAAATCTAAAATGGTCCGATTACGATGGTTGATACCTCTATCAATAGGTTTCGGGACCTGTAATTACTGTGACAATTTTCATTTTCATTGCTCGATTATTTCTAAACATTTCTTAGAAAATTCAATTTTATTGAAAATTAACTGTGCTATAGCCCACAAGTTTTTGGGCGGCAAAAATCTAAAATGGTTCGATTACGATGGTTGATACCTCTATCAATAGGTTTCAGGACCTGTAATTGCTGGGACAATTTTCATTTTGATTGCTCGATTATTTCTAAACATTTCTTAGAAAAATCAATTTTATTGAAAATTAACTGTGCTATATAGCCCACAAGTTTTTGGGCGGCAAAAATCTAAAATGGTCCGATTACGATGGTTGATACCTCTATCAATAGGTTTCGGGACCTGTAATTGCTGTGACAATTTTCATTTTGATTGCTCGATTATTTCTTAACATTTCTTAGAAAATTCAATTTTATTGAAAATTAACTGTGCTATAAGCCCACAAGTTTTTGGGCGGCAAAAATCTAAAATGGTCCGATTACGATGGTTGATACCTCTATCAATAGGTTTCGGGACCTGTAATTGTTGTGACAATTTTCATTTTGATTGCTCGATTATTTCTAAACATTTCTTAGAAAATTCAATTTTATTGAAAATTAACTGTGCTATAGCCCACAAGTTTTTGGGCGGCAAAAATCTAAAATGGTCCGATTACGATGGTTGATACCTCTATCAATAGGTTTCAGGACCTGTAATTGCTGGGACAATTTTCATTTTGATTGCTCGATTATTTCTAAACATTTCTTAGAAAAATCAATTTTATTGAAAATTAACTGTGCTATAGCCCACAAGTTTTTGGGCGGCAAAAATCTAAAATGGTCCGATTACGATGGTTGATACTATCAATAGGTTTCGGGACCTGTAATTGCTGTGACAATTTTCATTTTGATTGCTCGATTATTTCTAAACATTTCTTAGAAAATTCAATTTTATTGAAAATTAACTGTGCTATATAGCCCACAAGTTTTTGGGCGGCAAAAATCTAAAATGTTCCGATTACGATGGTTGATACCTCTATCAATAGGTTTCGGGACATGTGCAATAGCCAACAAGTTTCGGGAACTGTGCTAGAGCCCACAAGTTTTTGGGCGGCAAAAATCTAAAATGGTCCGATTACGATGGTTGATACCTCTATCAATAGGTTTCGGGACCTGTAATTGCTGGGACAATTTTCATTTTGATTGCTCGATTATTTCTAAACATTTCTTAAAATATTCAATTTTATTGAAAATCAACTGTGCTATATAGCCCACAAGTTTTTGGGCGGCAAAAATCTAAAATGGTCCGATTACGATGGTTGATACCTCTATCAATAGGTTTCGGGACCTGTAATTGCTGTGACAATTTTCATTTTGATTGCTCGATTATTTCTAAACATTTCTTAGAAAATTCAATTTTATTGAAAATTAACTGTGCTATATAGCCCACAAGTTTTTGGGCGGCAAAAATCTAAAATGTTCCGATTACGATGGTTGATACCTCTATCAATAGGTTTCGGGACATGTGCAATAGCCAACAAGTTTCGGGAACTGTGCTAGACCCCACAAGTTTTTGGGCGGCAAAAATCTAAAATGGTCCGATTACGATGGTTGATACCTCTATCAATAGGTTTCGGGACCTGTAATTGCTGGGACAATTTTCATTTTGATTGCTCGATTATTTCTAAACATTTCTTAAAATATTCAATTTTATTGAAAATCAACTGCGCTATAGCCCACAAGTTTTTGGGCGGCAAAAATCTAAAATGGTCCGATTACGATGGTTGATACCTCTATCAATAGGTTTCGGGACCTGTAATTGCTGTGACAATTTTCATTTTGATTGCTCGATTATTTCTAAACATTTCTTAGAAAATTCAATTTTATTGAAAATTAACTGTGCTATATAGCCCACAAGTTTTTGGGCGGCAAAAATCTAAAATGTTCCGATTACGATGGTTGATACCTCTATCAATAGGTTTCGGGACATGTGCAATAGCCAACAAGTTTCGGGAACTGTGCTAGAGCCCACAAGTTTTTGGGCGGCAAAAATCTAAAATGGTCCGATTACGATGGTTGATACCTCTATCAATAGGTTTCGGGACCTGTAATTGCTGGGACAATTTTCATTTTGATTGCTCGATTATTTCTAAACATTTCTTAAAATATTCAATTTTATTGAAAATCAACTGTGCTATAGCCCACAAGTTTTTGGGCGGCAAAAATCTAAAATGGTCCGATTACGATGGTTGATACCTCTATCAATAGGTTTCGGAACCTGTAATTGCTGTGACAATTTTCATTTTGATTGCTCGATTATTTCTAAACATTTCTTAAAATATTCAATTTTATTGAAAATCAACTGTGCTATAGCCCACAACTTTTTGGGCGGCAAAAATCTAAAATGGTCCGATTACGATGGTTGATACCTCTATCAATAGGTTTCGGGACCTGTAATTACTGTGACAATTTTCATTTTGATTGCTCGATTATTTCTAAACATTTCTTAGAAAATTCAATTTTATTGAAAATTAACTGTGCTATAGCCCACAAGTTTTTGGGCGGCAAAAATCTAAAATGGTTCGATTACGATGGTTGATACCTCTATCAATAGGTTTCAGGACCTGTAATTGCTGGGACAATTTTCATTTTGATTGCTCGATTATTTCTAAACATTTCTTAGAAAAATCAATTTTATTGAAAATTAACTGTGCTATAAGCCCACAAGTTTTTGGGCGGCAAAAATCTAAAATGGTCCGATTACGATGGTTGATACCTCTATCAATAGGTTTCGGGACCTGTAATTGTTGTGACAATTTTCATTTTGATTGCTCGATTATTTCTAAACATTTCTTAGAAAATTCAATTTTATTGAAAATTAACTGTGCTATAGCCCACAAGTTTTTGGGCGGCAAAAATCTAAAATGGTCCGATTACGATGGTTGATACCTCTATCAATAGGTTTCAGGACCTGTAATTGCTGGGACAATTTTCATTTTGATTGCTCGATTATTTCTAAACATTTCTTAGAAAAATCAATTTTATTGAAAATTAACTGTGCTATAGCCCACAAGTTTTTGGGCGGCAAAAATCTAAAATGGTACGATTACGATGGTTGATACCTCTATCAATAGGTTTCGGGACCTGTAATTGCTGGGACAATTTTCATTTTGATTGCTCGATTATTTCTAAACATTTCTTAAAATATTCAATTTTATTGAAAATCAACTGTGCTATATAGCCCACAAGTTTTTGGGCGGCAAAAATCTAAAATGGTCCGATTACGATGGTTGATACCTCTATCAATAGGTTTCGGGACCTGTAATTGCTGTGACAATTTTCATTTTGATTGCTCGATTATTTCTTAACATTTCTTAGAAAATTCAATTTTATTGAAAATTAACTGTGCTATATAGCCCACAAGTTTTTAGGCGGCAAAAATCTAAAATGGTCCGATTACGATGGTTGATACCTCTATCAATAGGTTTCGGGACCTGTAATTGCTGTGACAATTTTCATTTTGATTGCTCGATTATTTCTAAACATTTCTTAGAAAATTCAATTTTATTGAAAATTAACTGTGCTATAGCCCACAAGTTTTTGGGCGGCAAAAATCTAAAATGGTCCGATTACGATGGTTGATACCTCAATCAATAATGTTCGGGACCTGTAATTGCTGGGACAATTTTCATTTTGATTGCTCGATTATTTCTAAACATTTCTTAGAAAATTCAATTTTATTGAAAATTAACTGTGCTATAGCCCACAAGTTTTTGGGCGGCAAAAATCTAAAATGGTCCGATTACGATGGTTGATACCTCTATCAATAGGTTTTAGGACCTGTAATTGCTGGGACAATTTTCATTTTGATTGCTCGATTATTTCTAAACATTTCTTAGAAAAATCAATTTTATTGAAAATTAACTGTGCTATATAGCCCACAAGTTTTTGGGCGGCAAAAATCTAAAATGGTCCGATTACGATGGTTGATACCTCTATCAATAGGTTTCGGGACCTGTAATTGCTGTGACAATTTTCATTTTGATTGCTCGATTATTTCTTAACATTTCTTAGAAAATTCAATTTTATTGAAAATTAACTGTGCTATAAGCCCACAAGTTTTTGGGCGGCAAAAATCTAAAATGGTCCGATTACGATGGTTGATACCTCTATCAATAGGTTTCGGGACCTGTAATTGCTGTGACAATTTTCATTTTGATTGCTCGATTATTTCTAAACATTTCTTAGAAAATTCAATTTTATTGAAAATTAACTGTGCTATAGCCCACAAGTTTTTGGGCGGCAAAAATCTAAAATGGTCCGATTACGATGGTTGATACCTCAATCAATAGGGTTCGGGTCCTGTAATTGCTGTGACAATTTTCATTTTGATTGCTCGATTATTTCTAAACATTTATTAGAAAATTCAATTTTATTGAAAATTAACTGTGCTATAGCCCACAAGTTTTTGGGCGGCAAAAATCTAAAATGGTCCGATTACGATGGTTGATACCTCTATCAATAGGTTTCGGGACCTGTAATTGCTGGGACAATTTTCATTTTGATTGCTCGATTATTACTAAACATTTCTTAAAATATTCAATTTTATTGAAAATCAACTGTGCTATCGCCCACAAGTTTTTGGGCGGCAAAAATCTAAAATGGTCCGATTACGATGGTTGATACCTCTATCAATAGGTTTCGGGACCTGTAATTGCTGTGACAATTTTCATTTTGATTGCTCGATTATTTCTAAACATTTCTTAGAAAATTCAATTTTATTGAAAATTAACTGTGCTATAGCCCACAAGTTTTTGGGCGGCAAAAATCTAAAATGGTCCGATTACGATGGTTGATACCTCTATCAATAGGTTTCGGGACTTGTAATTGCTGGGACAATTTTCATTTTGATTGCTCGATTATTTCTAAACATTTCTTAGAAAATTCAATTTTATTGAAAATTAACTGTGCTATAGCCCACAAGTTTTTGGGCGGCAAAAATCTAAAATGGTCCGATTACGATGGTTGATACCTCTATCAATAGGTTTCGGGACCTGTAATTGCTGTGACAATTTTCATTTTGATTGCTCGATTATTTCTAAACATTTCTTAGAAAAATCAATTTTATTGAAAATTAACTGTGCTATAGCCCACAAGTTTTTGGGCGGCAAAAATCTAAAATGGTCCGATTACGATGGTTGATACCTCTATCAATAGGTTTCGGGACTTGTAATTGCTGGGACAATTTTCATTTTGATTGCTCGATTATTTCTAAACATTTCTTAGAAAATTCAATTTTATTGAAAATTAACTGTGCTATAGCCCACAAGTTTTTGGGCGGCAAAAATCTAAAATGGTCCGATTACGATGGTTGATACCTCTATCAATAGGTTTCGGGACCTGTAATTGCTGTGACAATTTTCATTTTGATTGCTCGATTATTTCTAAACATTTCTTAGAAAATTCAATTTTATTGAAAATTAACTGTGCTATAGCCCACAAGTTTTTGGGCGGCAAAAATCTAAAATGGTCCGATTACGATGGTTGATACCTCTATCAATAGGTTTCGGAACCTGTAATTGCTGTGACAATTTTCATTTTGATTGCTCGATTATTTCTAAACATTTCTTAAAATATTCAATTTTATTGAAAATCAACTGTGCTATAGCCCACAAGTTTTTGGGCGGCAAAAATCTAAAATGGTCCGATTACGATGGTTGATACCTCTATCAATAGGTTTCGGGACCTGTAATTACTGTGACAATTTTCATTTTGATTGCTCGATTATTTCTAAACATTTCTTAGAAAATTCAATTTTATTGAAAATTAACTGTGCTATAGCCCACAAGTTTTTGGGCGGCAAAAATCTAAAATGGTCCGATTACGATGGTTGATACCTCTATCAATAGGTTTCAGGACCTGTAATTGCTGGGACAATTTTCATTTTGATTGCTCGATTATTTCTAAACATTTCTTAGAAAAATCAATTTTATTGAAAATTAACTGTGCTATAGCCCACAAGTTTTTGGGCGGCAAAAATCTAAAATGGTTCGATTACGATGGTTGATACCTCTATCAATAGGTTTCAGGACCTGTAATTGCTGGGACAATTTTCATTTTGATTGCTCGATTATTTCTAAACATTTCTTAGAAAAATCAATTTTATTGAAAATTAACTGTGCTATATAGCCCACAAGTTTTTGGGCGGCAAAAATCTAAAATGGTCCGATTACGATGGTTGATACCTCTATCAATAGGTTTTAGGACCTGTAATTGCTGGGACAATTTTCATTTTGATTGCTCGATTATTTCTAAACATTTCTTAGAAAAATCAATTTTATTGAAAATTAACTGTGCTATATAGCCCACAAGTTTTTGGGCGGCAAAAATCTAAAATGGTCCGATTACGATGGTTGATACCTCTATCAATAGGTTTCGGGACCTGTAATTGCTGTGACAATTTTCATTTTGATTGCTCGATTATTTCTTAACATTTCTTAGAAAATTCAATTTTATTGAAAATTAACTGTGCTATAAGCCCACAAGTTTTTGGGCGGCAAAAATCTAAAATGGTCCGATTACGATGGTTGATACCTCTATCAATAGGTTTCGGGACCTGTAATTGCTGTGACAATTTTCATTTTGATTGCTCGATTATTTCTAAACATTTCTTAGAAAATTCAATTTTATTGAAAATTAACTGTGCTATAGCCCACAAGTTTTTGGGCGGCAAAAATCTAAAATGGTCCGATTACGATGGTTGATACCTCAATCAATAGGGTTCGGGTCCTGTAATTGCTGTGACAATTTTCATTTTGATTGCTCGATTATTTCTAAACATTTATTAGAAAATTCAATTTTATTGAAAATTAACTGTGCTATAGCCCACAAGTTTTTGGGCGGCAAAAATCTAAAATGGTCCGATTACGATGGTTGATACCTCTATCAATAGGTTTCGGGACCTGTAATTGCTGGGACAATTTTCATTTTGATTGCTCGATTATTACTAAACATTTCTTAAAATATTCAATTTTATTGAAAATCAACTGTGCTATCGCCCACAAGTTTTTGGGCGGCAAAAATCTAAAATGGTCCGATTACGATGGTTGATACCTCTATCAATAGGTTTCGGGACCTGTAATTGCTGTGACAATTTTCATTTTGATTGCTCGATTATTTCTAAACATTTCTTAGAAAATTCAATTTTA
This sequence comes from Tipula vernalis, assembly GCA_958295665.1. NCBI lineage: Eukaryota > Metazoa > Arthropoda > Insecta > Diptera > Tipulidae > Tipula > Tipula vernalis. Next base: position 91,681,101 of record OY282560.1, on the reverse strand, counting down.
TTGAAAATTAACTGTGCTATAGCCCACAAGTTTTTGGGCGGCAAAAATCTAAAATGGTCCGATTACGATGGTTGATACCTCTATCAATAGGTTTCGGGACCTGTAATTGCTGTGACAATTTTCATTTTGATTGCTCGATTATTTCTAAACATTTCTTAGAAAATTCAATTTTATTGAAAATTAACTGTGCTATAGCCCACAAGTTTTTGGGCGGCAAAAATCTAAAATGGTCCGATTACGATGGTTGATACCTCTATCAATAGGTTTCGGAACCTGTAATTGCTGTGACAATTTTCATTTTGATTGCTCGATTATTTCTAAACATTTCTTTAAATATTCAATTTTATTGAAAATCAACTGTGCTATAGCCCACAAGTTTTTGGGCGGCAAAAATCTAAAATGGTCCGATTACGATGGTTGATACCTCTATCAATAGGTTTCGGGACCTGTAATTACTGTGACAATTTTCATTTTGATTGCTCGATTATTTCTAAACATTTCTTAGAAAATTCAATTTTATTGAAAATTAACTGTGCTATAGCCCACAAGTTTTTGGGCGGCAAAAATCTAAAATGGTCCGATTACGATGGTTGATACCTCTATCAATAGGTTTCAGGACCTGTAATTGCTGGGACAATTTTCATTTTGATTGCTCGATTATTTCTAAACATTTCTTAGAAAAATCAATTTTATTGAAAATTAACTGTGCTATAGCCCACAAGTTTTTGGGCGGCAAAAATCTAAAATGGTTCGATTACGATGGTTGATACCTCTATCAATAGGTTTCAGGACCTGTAATTGCTGGGACAATTTTCATTTTGATTGCTCGATTATTTCTAAACATTTCTTAGAAAAATCAATTTTATTGAAAATTAACTGTGCTATATAGCCCACAAGTTTTTGGGCGGCAAAAATCTAAAATGGTCCGATTACGATGGTTGATACCTCTATCAATAGGTTTCGGGACCTGTAATTGTTGTGACAATTTTCATTTTGATTGCTCGATTATTTCTAAACATTTCTTAGAAAATTCAATTTTATTGAAAATTAACTGTGCTATAGCCCACAAGTTTTTGGGCGGCAAAAATCTAAAATGGTCCGATTACGATGGTTGATACCTCTATCAATAGGTTTCAGGACCTGTAATTGCTGGGACAATTTTCATTTTGATTGCTCGATTATTTCTAAACATTTCTTAGAAAAATCAATTTTATTGAAAATTAACTGTGCTATAAGCCCACAAGTTTTTGGGCGGCAAAAATCTAAAATGGTCCGATTACGATGGTTGATACCTCTATCAATAGGTTTCGGGACCTGTAATTGCTGGGACAATTTTCATTTTGATTGCTCGATTATTTCTAAACATTTCTTAAAATATTCAATTTTATTGAAAATCAACTGTGCTATATAGCCCACAAGTTTTTGGGCGGCAAAAATCTAAAATGGTCCGATTACGATGGTTGATACCTCTATCAATAGGTTTCGGGACCTGTAATTGCTGTGACAATTTTCATTTTGATTGCTCGATTATTTCTAAACATTTCTTAGAAAATTCAATTTTATTGAAAATTAACTGTGCTATATAGCCCACAAGTTTTTGGGCGGCAAAAATCTAAAATGGTCCGATTACGATGGTTGATACCTCTATCAATAGGTTTCGGGACATGTGCAATAGCCAACAAGTTTCAAGAACTGTGCTAGAGCCCACAAGTTTTTGGGCGGCAAACACCTAAAATGGTCCGATTACGATGGTTGATACCTCTATCAATAGGTTTCGGGACCTGTAATTGCTGGGACAATTTTCATTTTGATTGCTCGATTATTTCTAAACATTTCTTAAAATATTCAATTTTATTGAAAATCAACTGTGCTATAGCCCACAAGTTTTTGGGCGGCAAAAATCTAAAATGGTCCGATTACGATGGTTGATACCTCTATCAATAGGTTTCGGGACCTGTAATTGCTGTGACAATTTTCATTTTGATTGCTCGATTATTTCTAAACATTTCTTAGAAAATTCAATTTTATTGAAAATTAACTGTGCTATATAGCCCACAAGTTTTTGGGCGGCAAAAATCTAAAATGTTCCGATTACGATGGTTGATACCTCTATCAATAGGTTTCGGGACATGTGCAATAGCCAACAAGTTTCGGGAACTGTGCTAGAGCCCACAAGTTTTTGGGCGGCCAAAATCTAAAATGGTCCGATTACGATGGTTGATACCTCTATCAATAGGTTTCGGGACCTGTAATTGCTGGGACAATTTTCATTTTGATTGCTCGATTATTTCTAAACATTTCTTAAAATATTCAATTTTATTGAAAATCAACTGTGCTATAGCCCACAAGTTTTTGGGCGGCAAAAATCTAAAATGGTCCGATTACGATGGTTGATACCTCTATCAATAGGTTTCGGGACCTGTAATTGCTGTGACAATTTTCATTTTGATTGCTCGATTATTTCTAAACATTTCTTAGAAAATTCAATTTTATTGAAAATTAACTGTGCTATATAGCCCACAAGTTTTTGGGCGGCAAAAATCTAAAATGTTCCGATTACGATGGTTGATACCTCTATCAATAGGTTTCGGGACATGTGCAATAGCCAACAAGTTTCGGGAACTGTGCTAGAGCCCACAAGTTTTTGGGCGGCAAAAATCTAAAATGGTCCGATTACGATGGTTGATACCTCTATCAATAGGTTTCGGGACCTGTAATTGCTGTGACAATTTTCATTTTGATTGCTCGATTATTTCTAAACATTTCTTAGTAAACTCAATTTTATTGAAAATTAACTGTGCTATAGCCCACAAGTTTTTGGGCGGCAAAAATCTAAAATGGTCCGATTACGATGGTTGATACCTCTATCAATAGGTTTCGGGACCTGTAATTGCTGTGACAATTTTCATTTTGATTGCTCGATTATTTCTAAACATTTCTTAGTAAACTCAATTTTATTGAAAATTAACTGTGCTATAGCCCACAAGTTTTTGGGCGGCAAAAATCTAAAATGGTCCGATTACGATGGTTGATACCTCTATCAATATGTTTCGGGACCTGTAATTGCTGTGACAATTTTCATTTTGATTGCTCGATTATTTCTAAACATTTCTTAGAAAATTCAATTTTATTGAAAATTAACTGTGCTATAGCCCACAAGTTTTTGGGCGGCAAAAATCTAAAATGGTCCGATTACGATGGTTGATACCTCTATCAATAGGTTTCAGGACCTGTAATTGCTGGGACAATTTTCATTTTGATTGCTCGATTATTTCTATACATTTCTAAGAAAATTCAATTTTATTGAAAATTAACTGTGCTATAAGCCCACAAGTTTTTGGGCGGCAAAAATCTAAAATGGTCCGATTACGATGGTTGATACCTCTATCAATAGGTTTCGGGACCTGTAATTGCTGTGACAATTTTCATTTTGATTGCTCGATTATTTCTAAACATTTCTTAGTAAACTCAATTTTATTGAAAATTAACTGTGCTATAGCCCACAAGTTTTTGGGCGGCAAAAATCTAAAATGGTCCGATTACGATGGTTGATACCTCTATCAATAGGTTTCGGGACCTGTAATTGCTGTGACAATTTTCATTTTGATTGCTCGATTATTTCTAAACATTTCTTAGAAAATTCAATTTTATTGAAAATTAACTCATCTAAAATGGTCCGATTACGATGGTTGATACCTCTATCAATAGGTTTCAGGACCTGTAATTGCTGGGACAATTTTGATTTTGATTGCTCGATTATTTCTATACATTTCTTAGAAAATTCAATTTTATTGAAAATTAACTGTGCTATAGCCCACAAGTTTTTGGGCGGCAAAAATCTAAAATGGTCCGATTACGATGGTTGATACCTCTATCAATAGGTTTCGGCACATGTGCAATAGCCCACAAGTTTCGGGAACTGTGCTAGAGCCCACAAGTTTTTGGGCGGCAAAAATCTAAAATGGTCCGATTACGATGGTTGATACCTCTATCAATAGGTTTCGGGACCTGTAATTGCTGTGACAATTTTCATTTTGATTGCTCGATTATTTCTAAACATTTCTTAGAAAATTCAATTTTATTGAAAATTAACTGTGCTATAGCCCACAAGTTTTTGGGCGGCAAAAATCTAAAATGGTCCGATTACGATGGTTGATACCTCTATCAATAGGTTTCGGGACCTGTAATTGCTGTGACAATTTTCATTTTGATTGCTCGATTATTTCTAAACATTTCTTAGAAAACTCAATTTTATTGAAAATTAACTGTGCTATAGCCCACAAGTTTTTGGGCGGCAAAAATCTAAAATGGTCCGATTACGATGGTTGATACCTCTATCAATAGGTTTCGGGACCTGTAATTGCTGGGACAATTTTCATTTTGATTGCTCGATTATTTCTAAACATTTCTTAGAAAATTCAATTTAATTGAAAATTAACTGTGCTATAGCCCACAAGTTTTTGGGCGGCAAAAATCTAAAATGGTCCGATTACGATGGTTGATACCTCTATCAATAGGTTTCGGGACCTGTAATTGCTGGGACAATTTTCATTTTCATTGCTCGATTATTTCTAAACATTTCTTAGAAAATTCAATTTTATTGAAAATTAACTGTGCTATAGCCCACAAGTTTTTGGGCGGCAAAAATCTAAAATGGTTCGATTACGATGGTTGATACCTCTATCAATAGGTTTCGGGACCTGTAATTGCTGGGACAATTTTCATTTTGATTGCTCGATTATTTCTAAACATTTCTTAGAAAATTCAATTTAATTGAAAATTAACTGTCCCACAAGTTTTTGGGCGGCAAAAATCTAAAATGGTCCGATTACGATGGTTGATACCTCTATCAATAGGTTTCGGGACCTGTAATTGCTGGGACAATTTTCATTTTGATTGCTCGATTATTTCTAAACATTTCTTAGAAAACTCAAATTTATTGAAAATTAACTGTGCTATAGCCCACAAGTTTTTGGGCGGCAAAAATCTAAAATGGTCCGATTACGATGGTTGATACCTCTATCAATAGATTTCGGGACCTGTAATTGCTGGGACAATTTTCATTTTGATTGCTCGATTATTTCTAAACATTTCTTAGAAAACTCAAATTTATTGAAAATTAACTGTGCTATAGCCCACAAGTTTTTGGGCGGCAAAAATCTAAAATGGTTCGATTACGATGGTTGATACCTCTATCAATAGGTTTCGGGACCTGTAATTGCTGGGACAATTTTCATTTTGATTGCTCGATTATTTCTAAACATTTCTTAGAAAATTCAATTTTATTGAAAATTAACTGTGCTATAGCCCACAAGTTTTTGGGCGGCAAAAATCTAAAATGATCCGATTACGATGGTTGATACCTCTATCAATAGGTTTCAGGACCTGTAATTGCTGGGACAATTTTCATTTTGATTGCTCGATTATTTCTAAACATTTCTTAGAAAATTCAATTTTATTGAAAATTAACTGTGCTATATAGCCCACAAGTTTTTGGGCGGCAAAAATCTAAAATGGTCCGATTACGATGGTTGATACCTCTATCAATAGGTTTCGGGACCTGTAATTGCTGGGACAATTTTCATTTTGATTGCTCGATTATTTCTAAACTTTTCTTAGAAAATTCAATTTTATTGAAAATTAACTGTGCTATAGCCCACAAGTTTTTGGGCGGCAAAAATCTAAAATGGTCCGATTATGATGGTTGATACCTCTATCAATAGGTTTCAGGACCTGTAATTGCTGGGACAATTTTCATTTTGATTGCTCGATTATTTCTAAACATTTCTTAGAAAAATCAATTTTATTGAAAATTAACTGTGCTATAGCCCACAAGTTTTTGGGCGGCAAAAATCTAAAATGGTCCGATTACGATGGTTGATACCTCTATCAATAGGTTTCGGAACCTGTAATTGCTGGGACAATTTTCATTTTGATTGCTCGATTATTTCTAAACATTTCTTAAAATATTCAATTTTATTGAAAATCAACTGTGCTATAGCCCACAAGTTTTTGGGCGGCAAAAATCTAAAATGGTCCGATTACGATGGTTGATACCTCTATCAATAGGTTTCGGGACCTGTAATTGCTGTGACAATTTTCATTTTGATTGCTCGATTATTTCTAAACATTTCTTAGAAAATTCAATTTTATTGAAAATTAACTGTGCTATAGCCCACAAGTTTTTGGGCGGCAAAAATCTAAAATGGTCCGATTACGATGGTTGATACCTCTATCAATAGGTTTCAGGACCTGTAATTGCTGGGACAATTTTCATTTTGATTGCTCAATTATTTCTAAACATTTCTTAGAAAATTCAATTTTATTGAAAATTAACTGTGCTATATAGCCCACAAGTTTTTGGGCGGCAAAAATCTAAAATGGTCCGATTACGATGGTTGATACCTCTATTAATAGCTTTCGAGACATGTGCAATAGCCCACAAGTTTCGGGAACTGTGCTATAGCCCACAAGTTTTTGGGCGGCAAAAATCTAAAATGGTCCGATTACGATGGTTGATACCTCTATCAATAGGTTTCGGGACCTGTAATTGCTGTGACAATTTTCATTTTGATTGCTCGATTATTTCTAAACATTTCTTAGAAAATTCAATTTTATTGAAAATTAACTGTGCTATAGCCCACAAGTTTTTGGGCGGCAAAAATCTAAAATGGTCCGATTACGATGGTTGATACCTCTATCAATAGGTTTCAGGACCTGTAATTGCTGTGACAATTTTCATTTTGATTGCTCGATTATTTCTAAACATTTGTTAGAAAATTCAATTTTATTGAAAATTAACTGTGCTATAGCCCACAAGTTTTTGGGCGGCAAAAATCTAAAATGGTCCGATTACGATGGTTGATACCTCTATCAATAGGTTTCAGGACCTGTAATTGCTGGGACAATTTTCATTTTGATTGCTCGATTATTTCTAAACATTTCTTAGAAAAATCAATTTTATTGAAAATTAACTGTGCTATAGCCCACAAGTTTTTGGGCGGCAAAAATCTAAAATGGTCCGATTACGATGGTTGATACCTCTATCAATAGGTTTCGGGACCTGTAATTGCTGAAACAATTTTCATTTTGATTGCTCGATTATTTCTAAACATTTCTTAAAATATTCATTTTTATTGAAAATCAACTGTGCTATAGCCCACAAGTTTTTGGGCGGCAAAAATCTAAAATGGTCCGATTACGATGGTTGATACCTCTATCAATAGGTTTCGGGACCTGTAATTGCTGTGAAAATTTTCATTTTGATTGCTCGATTATTTCTAAACATTTCTTAGAAAATTCAATTTTATTGAAAATTAACTGTGCTATAGCCCACAAGTTTTTGGGCGGCAAAAATCTAAAATGGTCCGATTACGATGGTTGATACCTCTATCAATAGGTTTCAGGACCTGTAATTGCTGGGACAATTTTCATTTTGATTGCTCGATTATTTCTAAACATTTCTTAGAAAAATCAATTTTATTGAAAATTAACTGTGCTATAGCCCACAAGTTTTTGGGCGGCAAAAATCTAAAATGGTCCGATTACGATGGTTGATACCTCTATCAATAGGTTTCGGGACCTGTAATTGCTGGGACAATTTCCATTTTGATTGCTCGATTATTTCTAAACATTTCTTAAAATATTCAATTTTATTGAAAATCAACTGTTCTATAGCCCACAAGTTTTTGGGCGGCAAAAATCTAAAATGGTCCGATTACGATGGTTGATACCTCTATCAATAGGTTTCGGGACCTGTAATTGCTGTGACAATTTTCATTTTGATTGCTCGATTATTTCTAAACATTTCCTAGAAAATTCAATTTTATTGAAAATTAACTGTGCTATAGCCCACAAGTTTTTGGGCGGCAAAAATCTAAAATGGTCCGATTACGATGGTTGATACCTCTATCAATAGGTTTCAGGACCTGTAATTGCTGGGACAATTTTCATTTTGATTGCTCGATTATTTCTAAACATTTCTTAGAAAATTCAATTTTATTGAAAATTAACTGTGCTATAGCCCACAAGTTTTTGGGCGGCAAAAATCTAAAATGGTCCGATTACGATGGTTGATACCTCTATCAATAGGTTTCGGGACCTGTAATTGCTGGGACAATTTTCATTTTGATTGCTCGATTATTTCTAAACATTTCTTAGAAAAATCAATTTTATTGAAAATTAACTGTGCTATAGCCCACAAGTTTTTGGGCGGCAAAAATCTAATTGGTCCGATTACGATGGTTGATACCTCTATCAATAGGTTTCGGGACCTGTAATTGCTGGAACAATTTATATTTTCATTGCTCGATTATTTCTAAACATTTCTTAGAAAATTCAATTTTATTGAAAATTAACTGTGCTATAGCCCACAAGTTTTTGGGCGGCAAAAATCTAAAATGGTCCGATTACGATTGTTGATACCTCTATCAATAGGTTTCGGGAACTGTATTGCTGTAACAATTTTCATTTTGATTGCTCGATTATTTCTAAACATTTCTTAGAAAACTCAAATTTATTGAAAATTAACTGTGCTATAGCCCACAAGTTTTTGGGCGGCAAAAATCTAAAATGGTCCGATTACGATGGTTGATACCTCTATCAATAGGTTTCGGGACCTGTAATTGCTGGGACAATTTTCATTTTGATTGCTCGATTATTTCTAAACATTTCTTAGAAAATTCAATTTTATTGAAAATTAACTGTGCTATAGCCCACAAGTTTTTGGGCGGCAAAAATCTAAAATGGTCCGATTACGATGGTTGATACCTCTATCAATAGGTTTCGGGACCTGTAATTGCTGGGACAATTTTCATTTTGATTGCTCGATTATTTCTAAACATTTCTTAGAAAATTCAATTTTATTGAAAATTAACTGTGCTATAGCCCACAAGTTTTTGGGCGGCAAAAATCTAATTGGTCCGATTACGATGGTTGATACCTCTATCAATAGGTTTCGGGACCTGTAATTGCTGGGACAATTTTTATTTTCATTGCTCGATTATTTCTAAACATTTCTTAGAAAATTCAATTTTATTGAAAATTAACTGTGCTATAGCCCACAAGTTTTTGGGCGGCAAAAATCTAAAATGGTCCGATTACAATGGTTGATACCTCTATCAATAGGTTTCGGGAACTGTATTGCTGTAACAATTTTCATTTTGATTGCTCGATTATTTCTAAACATTTCTTAGAAAACTCAAATTTATTGAAAATTAACTGTGCTATAGCCCACAAGTTTTTGGGCGGCAAAAATCTAAAATGGTCCGATTACGATGGTTGATACCTCTATCAATAGGTTTCGGGACCTGTAATTGCTGGGACAATTTTCATTTTGATTGCTCGATTATTTCTAAACATTTCTTAGAAAATTCAATTTTATTGAAAATTAACTGTGCTATAGCCCACAAGTTTTTGGGCGGCAAAAATCTAAAATGGTCCGATTACGATGGTTGATACCTCTATCAATAGGTTTCGGGACCTGTAATTGCTGGGACAATTTTCATTTTGATTGCTCGATTATTACTAAACATTTCTTAAAATATTTAATTTTATTGAAAATCAACTGTGCTATAGCCCACAAGTTTTTGGGCGGCAAAAATCTAAAATGGTCCGATTACGATGGTTGATACCTCTATCAATAGGTTTCAGGACCTGTAATTGCTGGGACAATTTTCATTTTGATTGCTCGATTATTTCTAAATATTTCTTAGAAAAATCAATTTTATTGAAAATTAACTGTGCTATAGCCCACAAGTTTTTGGGCGGCAAAAATCTAAAATGGTCCGATTACGATGGTTGATACCTCTATCAATAGGTTTCGGGACCTGTAATTGCTGAAACAATTTTCATTTTTATTGCTCGATTATTTCTAAACATTTCTTAAAATATTCAATTTTATTGAAAATTAACTGTGCTATAAAGTTTTTGGGCGGCAAAAATCTAAAATGGTCCGATTACGATGGTTGATACCTCTATCAATAGGTTTCGGGACCTGTAATTGCTGTGACAATTTTCATTTTGATTGCTCGATTATTTCTAAACATTTCTTAGAAAATTCAATTTTATTGAAAATTAACTGTGCTATAGCCCACAAGTTTTTGGGCGGCAAAAATCTAAAATGGTCCGATTACGATGGTTGATACCTCTATCAATAGGTTTCAGGACCTGTAATTGCTGGGACAATTTTCATTTTGATTGCTCGATTATTTCTAAACATTTCTTAGAAAAATCAATTTTATTGAAAATTAACTGTGCTATAGCCCACAAGTTTTTGGGCGGCAAAAATCTAAAATGGTCCGATTACGATGGTTGATACCTCTATCAATAGGTTTCGGAACCTGTAATTGCTGGGACAATTTTCATTTTGATTGCTCGATTATTTCTAAACATTTCTTAAAATATTCAATTTTATTGAAAATCAACTGTGCTATAGCCCACAAGTTTTTGGGCGGCAAAAATCTAAAATGGTCCGATTACGATGGTTGATACCTCTATCAATAGGTTTCGGGACCTGTAATTGCTGTGACAATTTTCATTTTGATTGCTCGATTATTTCTAAACATTTCTTAGAAAATTCAATTTTATTGAAAATTAACTGTGCTATAGCCCACAAGTTTTTGGGCGGCAAAAATCTAAAATGGTCCGATTACGATGGTTGATACCTCTATCAATAGGTTTCAGGACCTGTAATTGCTGGGACAATTTTCATTTTGATTGCTCAATTATTTCTAAACATTTCTTAGAAAATTCAATTTTATTGAAAATTAACTGTGCTATATAGCCCACAAGTTTTTGGGCGGCAAAAATCTAAAATGGTCCGATTACGATGGTTGATACCTCTATTAATAGCTTTCGAGACATGTGCAATAGCCCACAAGTTTCGGGAACTGTGCTATAGCCCACAAGTTTTTGGGCGGCAAAAATCTAAAATGGTCCGATTACGATGGTTGATACCTCTATCAATAGGTTTCGGGACCTGTAATTGCTGTGACAATTTTCATTTTGATTGCTCGATTATTTCTAAACATTTCTTAGAAAATTCAATTTTATTGAAAATTAACTGTGCTATAGCCCACAAGTTTTTGGGCGGCAAAAATCTAAAATGGTCCGATTACGATGGTTGATACCTCTATCAATAGGTTTCAGGACCTGTAATTGCTGGGACAATTTTCATTTTGATTGCTCGATTATTTCTAAACATTTGTTAGAAAATTCAATTTTATTGAAAATTAACTGTGCTATAGCCCACAAGTTTTTGGGCGGCAAAAATCTAAAATGGTCCGATTACGATGGTTGATACCTCTATCAATAGGTTTCAGGACCTGTAATTGCTGGGACAATTTTCATTTTGATTGCTCGATTATTTCTAAACATTTCTTAGAAAAATCAATTTTATTGAAAATTAACTGTGCTATAGCCCACAAGTTTTTGGGCGGCAAAAATCTAAAATGGTCCGATTACGATGGTTGATACCTCTATCAATAGGTTTCGGGACCTGTAATTGCTGAAACAATTATCATTTTGATTGCTCGATTATTTCTAAACATTTCTTAAAATATTCATTTTTATTGAAAATCAACTGTGCTATAGCCCACAAATTTTTGGGCGGCAAAAATCTAAAATGGTCCGATTACGATGGTTGATACCTCTATCAATAGGTTTCGGGACCTGTAATTGCTGTGAAAATTTTCATTTTGATTGCTCGATTATTTCTAAACATTTCTTAGAAAATTCAATTTTATTGAAAATTAACTGTGCTATAGCCCACAAGTTTTTGGGCGGCAAAAATCTAAAATGGTCCGATTACGATGGTTGATACCTCTATCAATAGGTTTCAGGACCTGTAATTGCTGGGACAATTTTCATTTTGATTGCTCGATTATTTCTAAACATTTCTTAGAAAAATCAATTTTATTGAAAATTAACTGTGCTATAGCCCACAAGTTTTTGGGCGGCAAAAATCTAAAATGGTCCGATTACGATGGTTGATACCTCTATCAATAGGTTTCGGGACCTGTAATTGCTGGGACAATTTCCATTTTGATTGCTCGATTATTTCTAAACATTTCTTAAAATATTCAATTTTATTGAAAATCAACTGTTCTATAGCCCACAAGTTTTTGGGCGGCAAAAATCTAAAATGGTCCGATTACGATGGTTGATACCTCTATCAATAGGTTTCGGGACCTGTAATTGCTGTGACAATTTTCATTTTGATTGCTCGATTATTTCTAAACATTTCCTAGAAAATTCAATTTTATTGAAAATTAACTGTGCTATAGCCCACAAGTTTTTGGGCGGCAAAAATCTAAAATGGTCCGATTACGATGGTTGATACCTCTATCAATAGGTTTCAGGACCTGTAATTGCTGGGACAATTTTCATTTTGATTGCTCGATTATTTCTAAACATTTCTTAGAAAATTCAATTTTATTGAAAATTAACTGTGCTATAGCCCACAAGTTTTTGGGCGGCAAAAATCTAAAATGGTCCGATTACGATGGTTGATACCTCTATCAATAGGTTTCGGGACCTGTAATTGCTGGGACAATTTTCATTTTGATTGCTCGATTATTTCTAAACATTTCTTAGAAAAATCAATTTTATTGAAAATTAACTGTGCTATAGCCCACAAGTTTTTGGGCGGCAAAAATCTAAAATGGTCCGATTACGATGGTTGATACCTCTATCAATAGGTTTCGGGACCTGTAATTGCTGTGACATTTTTCATTTTAATTGCTCGATTATTTCTATACATTTCTTAGAAAATTCAATTCTATTGAAAATCAACTGTGCTATAGCCCACAAGTTTTTGGGCGGCAAAAATCTAAAATGGTCCGATTACGATGGTTGATACCTCTATCAATAGGTTTCGGGACCTGTAATTGCTGTGACAATTGTCATTTTGATTGCTCGATTATTTCTAAACATTTCTTAGAAAATTCAATTTTATTGAAAATTAACTGTGCTATAGCCCACAAGTTTTTGGGCGGCAAAAATCTAAAATGGTCCGATTACGATGGTTGATACCTCTATCAATAGGTTTCAGGACCTGTAATTGCTGGGACAATTTTCATTTTGATTGCTCGATTATTTCTAAACATTTCTTAGAAAATTCAATTTTATTGAAAATTAACTGTGCTATAGCCCACAAGTTTTTGGGCGGCAAAAATCTAAAATGGTCCGATTACGATGGTTGATACCTCTATCAATAGCTTTCGAGACATGTGCAATAGCCCACAAGTTTCGGGAACTGTGCTATAGCCCAAAAGTTTTTGGGCGGCAAAAATCTAAAATGGTCCGATTACGATGGTTGATACCTCTATCAATAGGTTTCGGGACCTGTAATTGCTGTGACAATTTTCATTTTGATTGCTCGATTATTTCTAAACATTTCTTAAAATATTCAATTTTATTGAAAATCAACTGTGCTATAGGCCACAAGTTTTTGGGCGGCAAAAATCTAAAATGGTCCGATTACGATGGTTGATACCTCTATCAATAGGTTTCGGGACCTGTAATTGCTGGGACAATTTTCATTTTGATTGCTCGATTAGTTCTAAACATTTCTTAGAAAATTCAATTTTATTGAAAATTAACTGTGCTATAGCCCACAAGTTTTTGGGCGGCAAAAATCTAAAATGGTCCGATTACGATGGTTGATACCTCTATCAATAGGTTTCAGGACCTGTAATTGCTGGGACAATTTTCATTTTGATTGCTCGATTATTTCTAAACATTTCTTAGAAAAATCAATTTTATTGAAAATTAACTGTGCTATAGCCCACAAGTTTTTGGGCGGCAAAAATCTAAAATGGTCCGATTACGATGGTTGATACCTCTATCAATAGGTTTCGGGACCTGTAATTGCTGGGACAATTTTCATTTTGATTGCTCGATTATTTCTAAACATTTCTTAAAATATTCAATTTTATTGAAAATCAACTGTGCTATAGCCCACAAGTTTTTGGGCGGCAAAAATCTAAAATGGTCCGATTACGATGGTTGATACCTCTATCAATAGGTTTCGGGACCTGTAATTGCTGTGACAATTTTCATTTTGATTGCTCGATTATTTCTAAACATTTCTTAGAAAATTCAATTTTATTGAAAATTAACTGTGCTATAGCCCACAAGTTTTTGGGCGGCAAAAATCTAAAATGGTCCGATTACGATGGTTGATACCTCTATCAATAGGTTTCGGGACCTGTAATTGCTGGGACAATTTTCATTTTGATTGCTCGATTAGTTCTAAACATTTCTTAGAAAATTCAATTTTATTGAAAATTAACTGTGCTATAGCCCACAAGTTTTTGGGCGGCAAAAATCTAAAATGGTCCGATTACGATGGTTGATACCTCTATCAATAGGTTTCAGGACCTGTAATTGCTGGGACAATTTTCATTTTGATTGCTCGATTATTTCTAAACATTTCTTAGAAAATTCAATTTTATTGAAAATTAACTGTGCTATATAGCCCACAAGTTTTTGGCGGCAAAAATCTAAAATGGTCCGATTACGATGGTTGATACCTCTATTAATAGCTTTCGAGACATGTGCAATAGCCCACAAGTTTCGGGAACTGTGCTATAGCCCCACAAGTTTTTGGGCGGCAAAAATCTAAAATGGTCCGATTACGATGGTTGATACCTCTATCAATAGGTTTCGGGACCTGTAATTGCTGGGACAATTTTCATTTTGATTGCTCGATTATTTCTAAACATTTCTTAGAAAAATCAATTTTATTGAAAATTAACTGTGCTATAGCCCACAAGTTTTTGGGCGGCAAAAATCTAAAATGGTCCGATTACGATGGTTGATACCTCTATCAATAGGTTTCGGGACCTGTAATTGCTGAAACAATTTTCATTTTGATTGCTCGATTATTTCTAAACATTTCTTAAAATATTCATTTTTATTGAAAATCAACTGTGCTATAGCCCACAAGTTTTTGGGCGGCAAAAATCTAAAATGGTCCGATTACGATGGTTGATACCTCTATCAATAGGTTTCGGGACCTGTAATTGCTGTGACAATTTTCATTTTGATTGCTCGATTATTCTAAACATTTCTTAGAAAATTCAATTTTATTGAAAATTAACTGTGCTATAGCCCACCAGTTTTTGGGCGGCAAAAATCTAAAATGGTCCGATTACGATGGTTGATACCTCTATCAATAGGTTTCAGGACCTGTAATTGCTGGGACAATTTTCATTTTGATTGCTCGATTATTTCTAAACATTTCTTAGAAAAATCAATTTTATTGAAAATTAACTGTGCTATAGCCCACAAGTTTTTGGGCGGCAAAAATCTAAAATGGTCCGATTACGATGATTGATACCTCTATCAATAGGTTTCGGGACCTGTAATTGCTGGGACAATTTCCATTTTGATTGCTCGATTATTTCTAAACATTTCTTAAAATATTCAATTTTATTGAAAATCAACTGTTCTATAGCCCACAAGTTTTTGGGCGGCAAAAATCTAAAATGGTCCGATTACGATGGTTGATACCTCTATCAATAGGTTTCGGGACCTGTAATTGCTGTGACAATTTTCATTTTGATTGCTCGATTATTTCTAAACATTTCTTAGAAAATTCAATTTTATTGAAAATTAACTGTGCTATAGCCCACAAGTTTTTGGGCGGCAAAAATCTAAAATGGTCCGATTACGATGGTTGATACCTCTATCAATAGGTTTCAGGACCTGTAATTGCTGGGACAATTTTCATTTTGATTGCTCGATTATTTCTAAACATTTCTTAGAAAATTCAATTTTATTGAAAATTAACTGTGCTATATAGCCCACAAGTTTTTGGGCGGCAAAAATCTAAAATGGTCTGATTACGATGGTTGATACCTCTATCAATAGCTTTTGAGACATGTGCAATAGCCCACAAGTTTCGGGAACTGTGCTATAGCCCACAAGTTTTTGGGCGGCAAAAATCTAAAATGGTCCGATTACGATGGTTGATACCTCTATCAATAGGTTTCGGGACCTGTAATTGCTGTGACAATTTTCATTTTGATTGCTCGATTATTTCTAAACATTTCTTAAAATATTCAATTTTATTGAAAATCAACTGTGCTATAGCCCACAAGTTTTTGGGCGGCAAAAATCTAAAATGGTCCGATTACGATGGTTGATACCTCTATCAATAGGTTTCGGGACCTGTAATTGCTGTGACAATGTTGATTTTGATTGCTCGATTATTTCTAAATATTTCTTAGAAAATTCAATTTTATTGAAAATTAACTGTGCTATAAGCCCACAAGTTTTTGGGCGGCAAAAATCTAAAATGGTCCGATTACGATGGTTGATACCTCTATCAATAGGTTTCGGGACCTGTAATTGCTGGGACAATTTTCATTTTGATTGCTCGATTATTTCTAAACATTTCTTAGAAAATTCAATTTTATTGAAAATTAACTGTGCTATATAGCCCACAAGTTTTTGGGCGGCAAAAATCTAAAATGGTCCGATTACGATGGTTGATACCTCTATCAATAGCTTTCGAGACATGTGCAATAGCCCACAAGTTTCGGGAACTGTGCTATAGCCCACAAGTTTTTGGGCGGCAAAAATCTAAAATGGTCCGATTACGATGGTTGATACCTCTATCAATAGGTTTCGGGACCTGTAATTGCTGTGACAATTTTCATTTTGATTGCTCGATTATTTCTAAACATTTCTTAAAATATTCAATTTTATTGAAAATCAACTGTGCTATAGCCCACAAGTTTTTGGGCGGCAAAAATCTAAAATGGTCCGATTACGATGGTTGATACCTCTATCAATAGGTTTCAGGACCTGTAATTGCTGGGACAATTTTCATTTTGATTGCTCGATTATTTCTAAACATTTCTTAAAAAAATCAATTTTATTGAAAATTAACTGTGCTATATAGCCCACAAGTTTTTGGGCGGCAAAAATCTAAAATGGTCCGATTACGATGGTTGATACCTCTATCAATAGGTTTCGGGACCTGTAATTGCTGTGACAATTTTCATTTTGATTGCTCGATTATTTCTATACATTTCTTAGAAAATTCAATTTTATTGAAAATCAACTGTGCTATAGCCCACAAGTTTTTGGGCGGCAAAAATATAAAATGGTCCGATTACGATGGTTGATACCTCTATCAATAGGTTTCGGGACCTGTAATTGCTGTGACAATTTTCATTTTGATTGCTCGATTATTTCTAAACATTTCTTAGAAAATTCAATTTTATTGAAAATTAACTGTGCTATATAGCCCACAAGTTTTTGGGCGGCAAAAATCTAAAATGTTCCGATTACGATGGTTGATACCTCTATCAATAGGATTTGGGACATGTGCAATAGCCAACTAGTTTCGGGAACTGTGCTAGAGCCCACAAGTTTTTGGGCGGCAAAAATCTAAAATGGTCCGATTACGATGGTTGATACCTCTATCAATAGGTTTCGGGACCTGTAATTGCTGTGACAATGTTGATTTTGATTGCTCGATTATTTCTAAATATTTCTTAGAAAATTCAATTTTATTGAAAATTAACTGTGCTATAAGCCCACAAGTTTTTGGGCGGCAAAAATCTAAAATAGTCCGATTACGATGGTTGATACCTCTATCAATAGGTTTCGGGACCTGTAATTGCTGTGACAATTTTCATTTTGATTGCTCGATTATTTCTAAACATTTCTTAGTAAACTCAATTTTATTGAAAATTAACTTTGCTATAGCCCACAAGTTTTTGGGCGGCAAAAATCTAAAATGGTCCGATTACGATGGTTGATACCTCTATCAATAAGTTTCGGGACCTGTAATTGCTGGGACAATTTTCATTTTGATTGCTCGATTATTTCTAAACATTTCTTAGAAAATTCAATTTTATTGAAAATTAACTGTGCTATAGCCCACAAGTTTTTGGGCGGCAAAAATCTAAAATGGTCCGATTACGATGGTTGATACCTCTATCAATAGGTTTCGGGACATGTGCAATAGCCCACAAGTTTCGGGAACTGTGCTATAGCCCACAAGTTTTTGGGCGGCAAAAATCTAAAATGGTCCGATTACGATGGTTGATACCTCTATCAATAGGTTTCGGGACCTGTAATTGCTGTGACAATTTTCATTTTGATTGCTCGATTATTTCTAAACATTTCTTAGTAAACTCAATTTTATTGAAAATTAACTGTGCTATAGCCCACAAGTTTTTGGGCGGCAAAAATCTAAGATGGTCCGATTACGATGGTTGATACCTCTATCAATAGGTTTCGGGACCTGTAATTGCTGGGACAATTTTCATTTTGATTGCTCGATTATTTCTAAACATTTCTTAGAAAATTCAATTTTATTGAAATTTAACTGTGCTATAGCCCACAAGTTTTTGGGCGGCAAAAATCTAAAATGGTCCGATTACGATGGTTGATACCTCTATCAATAGGTTTCAGGACCTGTAATTGCTGGGACAATTTTCATTTTGATTGCTCGATTATTTCTAAACATTTCTTAGAAAATTCAATTTTATTGAAAATCAACTGTGCTATAGCCCACAAGTTTTTGGGCGGCAAAAATCTAAAATGGTCCGATTACGATGGTTGATACCTCTATCAATAGGTTTCGGGACCTGTGCAATAGTGCACAAGTTTCGGGAACTGTGCTAGAGCCCACAAGTTTTTGGGCGGCAAAAATCTAAAATGGTCCGATTACGATGGTTGATACCTCTATCAATAGGTTTCGGGACCTGTAATTGCTGTGACAATTTTCATTTTGATTGCTCGATTATTTCTAAACATTTCTTAGAAAATTCAATTTTATTGAAAATCAACTGTGCTATAGCCCACAAGTTTTAGGGCGGCAAAAATCTAAAATGGTCCGATTACGATGGTTGATACCTCTATCAATAGGTTTCGGGACCTGTAATTGCTGGGACAATTTTCATTTTGATTGCTCGATTATTTCTAAACATTTCTTAGAAAATTCAATTTTATTGAAAATCAACTGTGCTATAGCCCACAAGTTTTAGGGCGGCAAAAATCTAAAATGGTCCGATTACGATGGTTGATACCTCTATCAATAGGTTCCGGGACCTGTAATTGCTGTGACAATTTTCGTTTTGATTGCTCGATTATTTCTAAACATTTCTTAGAAAATTCAATTTTATTGAAAATTAACTGTATATAGCCCACAAGTTTTTGGGCGGCAAAAATCTAAAATGGTCCGATTACGATGGTTGATACCTCTATCAATAGTTTTCGGGACATGTGCAATAGCCCACAAGTTTCGGGAACTGTGCTAGAGCCCACAAGTTTTTGGGCGGCAAAAATCTAAAATGGTCCGATTACGATGGTTGATACCTCTATCAATAGGTTTCGGGACCTGTAATTGCTGTGACTATTTCCATTTTGGTTGCTCGATTATTTCTAAACATTTCTTAGAAAATTCAATTTTTTTGAACATCAACTGTACTTATATCCCACAAGTTTTTGGGCGGCAAAAATCTAAAATGGTCCGATTACGATGGTTGATACCTCTATCAATAGGTTTCAGGACCTGTAATTGCTGGGACAATTTTCATTTTGATTGCTCGATTATTTCTAAACATTTTTTAGAAAATTCAATTTTATTGAAAATTAACTGTGCTATATAGCCCACAAGTTTTTGGGCGGCAAAAATCTAAAATGGTCCGATTACGATGGTTGATACCTCTATCAATAGGTTTCGGGACCTGTAATTGCTGGGACAATTTTCATTTTGATTGCTCGATTATTTCTAAACATTTCTTAGAAAATTCAATTATATTGAAAATCAACTGTGCTATAGCCCACAAGTTTTTGGGCGGCAAGAATCTAAACTGGTCCGATTACGATAGTTGATACCTCAGTCAATAGGTTTCGGGACCTGTAATTGCTGTGACAATTTTTAGTTTGATTGCTCCATTATTTATAAACATTTCTTAGAAAATTCAAATTTAATGAAAATTAACTGTGCTATAGCCCACAAGTTTTTGGGCGAAAAAAATCTAAAATGGTCCGATTACGATGATTGAAACCTCTATCAATAGGTTTCGGGACCTGTAATTGCTGTGACAATTTTCATTTTCATTGCTCGATTATTTCTAAACATTTCTTAGAAAATTCAATTTTATTGAAAATCAACTGTGCTATAGCCCACAAGTTTTTGGGCGGCAAAAATCTAAACTGGTCCGATTACGATAGTTGATACCTCAATCAATAGGTTTCGGGAACTGTAATTGCTGTGACAATTTTCATTTTGATTGCACGATTATTTCTAAACATTTCTTAGAAAATTCAATTTTATTGAAAATCAACTGTGCTATAGCCCACAAGTTTTTGGGCGGCAAAAATCTAAAATGGTCCGATTACGATAGTTGATACCTTAATCAATAGGTTTCGGGACCTGTAGTTGCTGTGACAATTTCCATTTTGATTGCTCGATTATTTCTAAACATTTCTTAGAAAATTCAATTTTATTGAAAATTAACTGTGCTATAGCCCACAAGTTTTTGGGCGGCAAAAATCTAAAATGGTCCGATTACGATAGTTGATACCTCAATCAATAGGTTTCGGGAACTGTAATTGCTGTGACAATTTTCATTTTGATTGCTCGATTATTTCTAAACATTTCTTAGAAAATTCAATTTTATTGAAAATCAACTGTGCTATAGCCCACAAGTTTTTGGGCGGCAAAAATCTAAAATGGTCCGATTACGATAGTTGATACTTCAATCAATAGGTTTCGGGACCTGTAATTGCTGTGACAATTTCCATTTTGATTGCTCGATTATTTCTAAACATTTCTTAGAAAATTCAATTTTATTGAAAATCAACTGTGCTATAGCCCACAAGTTTTTGGGCGGCAAAAATCCAAAATGTTCCGATTACGATAGTTGATACCTCAATCAATAGGTTTCGGACCTGTAATTGCTGTGACAATTTTCATTTTGATTGCTCGATTATTTCTAAACATTTCTTAGAAAATTCAATTTTATTGAAAATCAACTGTGCTATAGCCCACAAGTTTTTGGGCGGCAAAAATCTAAAATGGTCCGATTATGATGGTTGATACCTCAATCAATAGGTTTCGGGACTTGTAATTGCTGTGACAATTTTCATTTTGATTGCTCGATTATTTCTAAACATTTCTTAAAAAAATTCAATTTTATTGAAAATCAACTGTGCTATAGCCCACAAGTTTTTGGGCGGCAAAAATCTAAAATGGTCCGATTACGATGGTTGATACCTCTATCAATATGTTTCGGGACCTGTAATTGCTGTGACAATTTTCATTTTGATTGCTCGATTATTTCTAAGCATTTCTTAGAAAATTAAATTTTATTGAAAATCAACTGTGCTAGACCCCCCAAAATTTTTGGGCGGCAAAAATCTAAAATGGTCCGATTACGATAGTTGATACCTCTATCAATAGGTTTCGGGACCTGTAATTGCTGTGACAATTTTCATTTTGATTGCTCGATTATTTCTAAACATTTCTTAGAAAATTCAATTTTATTGAAAATCAACTGTGCTATAGCCCACAAGTTTTTGGGCGGCAAAAATCTAAAATGGTCCGATTACGATGGTTGATACCTCTATCAATAGGTTTCGGGACCTGTAATTGCTGTGACAATTTTCATTTTGATTGCTCGAATATTTCGAAACATTTCTTAGAAAATTCAATTTTATTGAAAATTAACTGTGTTATAGCCCACAAGTTTTTGGGCGGCAAAAATCTAAAATGGTCCGATTACGATAGTTGATACCTCAATCAATAGGTTTCGAGACCTGTAATTGCTGTGACAATTTTCATTTTGATTGCTCGAATATTTCTAAACATTTCTTAGAAAAATTCAATTTAATTGAAAATCAACTGTGCTATAGCCCACAAGTTTTTGGGCGGCAAAAATCTAAAATGGTCCGATTACGATAGTTGATACCTCATCAATAGGTTTCGGGACCTGTAATTGCTGTGACAATTTTCATTTTGATTGCTCGATTATTTCTAAACATTTCTTAGAAAATTCAATTTTATGGAAAATCAACTGTGCTATAGCCCACAAGTTTTTGGGCGGCAAAAATCTAAAATGGTCCGATTATGATGGTTGACACCTCAATCAATAGGTTTCGGGACCTGTAATTGCTGTGACAATTTTCATTTTGATTGCTCGATTATTTCTAAACATTTCTTAGAAAATTCAATTTTATTGAAAATCAACTGTGCTATAGCCCACAAGTTTTTGGGCGGCAAAAATCTAAAATGGTCCGATTAAGATGGTTGAAACCTCAATCAATAGGTTTCAGGACTTGTAATTGCTGTGACAATTTTCATTTTGATTGCTCGAATATTTCTAAACATTTCTTAGAAAATTCAATTTTATTGAAAATCAACTGTGCTAGCCCACAAGTTTTTGGGCGGCAAAAATCTAAAATGGTCCGATTACGATAGTTGATACCTCTATCAATAGGTTTCGGGACCTGTAATTGCTGTGACAATTTTCATTTTGATTGCTCGATTATTTCTAAACATTTCTTAGAAAATTCAATTTTATTGAAAATCAACTGTGCTATAGCCCACAAGTTTTTGGGCGGCAAAAATCTAAAATGGTCCGATTACGATGGTTGATACCTCTATCAATAGGTTTCGGGACCTGTAATTGCTGTGACAATTTTCATTTTGATTGCTCGATTATTTCTAAACATTTCTTAGAAAATTCAATTTTATTGAAAATCAACTGTGCTATAGCCCACAAGTTTTTGGGCGGCAAAAATCTAAAATGGTCCGATTACGATGGTTGATACCTCTATCAATAGGTTTCGGGACCTGTAATTGCTGTGACAATTTTCATTTTGATTGCTCGATTATTTCTAAACATTTCTTAGAAAATTCAATTTTATTGAAAATCAACTGTGCTAGACCCCCCAAAATTTTTGGGCGGCAAAAATCTAAAATGGTCCGATTACGATAGTTGATACCTCAATCAATAGGTTTCGGGACCTGTAATTGCTGTGACAATTTTCATTTTGATTGCTCGAATATTTCTAAACATTTCGTAGAAAATTCAATTTTATTGAAAATCAACTGTGCTATATCCCACAAGTTTTTGGGTGGCAAAAATCTAAAATGGTCCGATTACGATAGTTGATACCTCTATCAATAGGTTTCGGGACCTGTAATTGCTGTGACAATTTTCATTTTGATTGCTCGATTATTTCTAAACATTTCTTAGAAAATTCAATTTTATTAAAAATCAACTGTGCTATATATAGCCCACAAGTTTTTGGGCGGCAAAAATCTAAAATGGTCCGATTACGTTGGTTGATACCTCTATCAATAGGTTTCGGGACCTGTAATTGCTGTGACAATTTTCATTTTGATTGCTCGATTATTTCTAAACATTTCTTAGAAAATTCAATTTTATTGAAAATCAACTGTGCTAGACCCCCCAAAATTTTTGGGCGGCAAAAATCTAAAATGGTCCGATTACGATGGTTGATACCTCGATCAATAGGTTTCGGGACCTGTAATTGCTGTGACAATTTTCATTTTGATTGGTCGATTATTTCTAAACATTTCTTAGAAAATTCAATTTTATTGAAAATCAACTGTGCTATAGCCCACAAGTTTTTGGGCGGCAAAAATCTAAAATGGTCCGATTACGATAGTTGATACCTCATCAATAGGTTTCGGGACCTGTAATTGCTGTGACAATTTTCATTTTGATTGCTCGATTATTTCTAAACATTTCTTAGAAAATTCAATTTTATGGAAAATCAACTGTGCTATAGCCCACAAGTTTTTGGGCGGCAAAAATCTAAAATGGTCCGATTATGATGGTTGACACCTCAATCAATAGGTTTCGGGACCTGTAATTGCTGTGACAATTTTCATTTTGATTGCTCGATTATTTCTAAACATTTCTTAGAAAATTCAATTTTATTGAAAATCAACTGTGCTATAGCCCACAAGTTTTTGGGCGGCAAAAATCTAAAATGGTCCGATTAAGATGGTTGAAACCTCAATCAATAGGTTTCAGGACTTGTAATTGCTGTGACAATTTTCATTTTGATTGCTCGAATATTTCTAAACATTTCTTAGAAAATTCAATTTTATTGAAAATCAACTGTGCTAGCCCACAAGTTTTTGGGCGGCAAAAATCTAAAATGGTCCGATTACGATAGTTGATACCTCTATCAATAGGTTTCGGGACCTGTAATTGCTGTGACAATTTTCATTTTGATTGCTCGATTATTTCTAAACATTTCTTAGAAAATTCAATTTTATTGAAAATCAACTGTGCTATAGCCCACAAGTTTTTGGGCGGCAAAAATATAAAATGGTCCGATTACGATAGTTGATACCTCTATCAATAGGTTTCGGGACCTGTAATTGCTGTGACAATTTTCATTTTGATTGCTCGATTATTTCTAAACATTTCTTAAAAAAATTCAATTTTATTGAAAATCAACTGTGCTATAGCCCACAAGTTTTTGGGCGGCAAAAATCTAAAATGGTCCGATTACGATAGTTGATACCTCAATCAATAGGTTTCGGGACCTGTAATTGCTGTGACAATTTTCATTTTGATTGGTCGATTATTTCTAAACATTTCTTAGAAAATTCAATTTTATTGAAAATCAACTGTGCTATAGCCCACAAGTTTTTGGGCGGCAAAAATCTAAAATGGTCCGATTACGATGGTTGATACCTCTATCAATAGGTTTCGGAACCTGTAATTGCTGTGACAATTTTCATTTTGATTGGTCGATTATTTCTAAACATTTCTTAGAAAATTCAATTTTATTGAAAATCAACTGTGCTATAGCCCACAAGTTTTTGGGCGGCAAAAATCTAAAATGGTCCGATTACGATGGTTGATACCTCTATCAATAGGTTTCGGGACCTGTAATTGCTGTGACAATTTTCATTTTGATTGCTCGATTATTTCTAAACATTTCTTAGAAAATTCAATTTTATTGAAAATCAACTGTGCTATATCCCAAAAGTTTTTGGGTGGCAAAAATCTAAAATGGTCCGATTACGATAGTTGATACCTCTATCAATAGGTTTCGGGACCTGTAATTGCTGTGACAATTTTCATTTTGATTGCTCGATTATTTCTAAACATTTCTTAGAAAATTCAATTTTATTAAAAATCAACTGTGCTATAGCCCACAAGTTTTTGGGCGGCAAAAATCTAAAATGGTCCGATTACGTTGGTTGATACCTCTATCAATAGGTTTCGGGACCTGTAATTGCTGTGACAATTTTCATTTTGATTGGTCGATTATTTCTAAACATTTCTTAGAAAATTCAATTTTATTGAAAATCAACTGTGCTATAGCCCACAAGTTTTTGGGCGGCAAAAATCTAAAATGGTCCGATTACGATAGTTGATACCTCAATCAATAGGTTTCGGGACCTGTAATTGCTGTGACAATTTTCATTTTGATTGCTCGATTATTTCTAAACATTTCTTAGAAAATTCAATTTTATGGAAAATCAACTGTGCTATAGCCCACAAGTTTTTGGGCTGAAAAAAACTAAAATGGTCCGATTAAGATGGTTGAAACCTCAATCAATAGGTTTCGGGACCTGCAATTGCTGTCCCAATTTTCATTTTGATTGCTCGATTATTTCTATACATTTCTTAGAAAATTCAATTTTATTGAAAATCAACTGTGCTATAGCCCACAAGTTTTTGGGCGGCAAAAATCTAAAATGGTCCGATTACGATGGTTGATACCTCTATCAATAGGTTTCGGGACCTGTAATTGCTGTG
The DNA here is from genome assembly GCA_958295665.1 of Tipula vernalis. NCBI lineage: Eukaryota > Metazoa > Arthropoda > Insecta > Diptera > Tipulidae > Tipula > Tipula vernalis. The sequence goes on along the minus strand of OY282560.1, from coordinate 91,655,317 downwards.
ACAATTTTCATTTTGATTGCTCGATTATTTCTAAGCATTTCTTAGAAAATTCAATTTTATTGAAAATCAACTGTGCTAGACCCCCCAAAATTTTTGGGCGGCAAAAATCTAAAATGGTCCGATTACGATAGTTGATACCTCGATTAATAAGTTTCGGGACCGGTAATTGCTGTGACAATTTTCATTTTGATTGGTCGATTATTTCTAAACATTTCTTAGAAAATTCAATTTTATTGAAAATCAACTGTGCTATAGCCCACAAGTTTTTGGGCGGCAAAAATCTAAAATGGTCCGATTACGATAGTTGATACCTCAATCAATAGGTTTCGGGACTGGTAATTGCTGTGACATTTTTATTTTGATTGCTCGAATATTTCTATACATTTCTTAGAAAATTCAATTTTATTGAAAATCAACTGTGCTAGCCCAAAGTTTTTGGGCGGCAAAAATCTAAAATGGTCCGATTACGATAGTTGATACCTCTATCAATAGGTTTCGGGACCTGTAATTGCTGTGACAATTTTCATTTTGATTGCTCGATTATTTCTAAACATTTCTTAGAAAATTCAATTTTATTGAAAATCAACTGTGCTATAGCCCACAAGTTTTTGGGCGGCAAAAATCTAAAATGGTCCGATTACGATAGTTGATACCTCTATCAATAGGTTTCGGGACCTGTAATTGCTGTGACAATTTTCATTTTGATTGCTCGATTATTTCTAAACATTTCTTAAAAAAATTCAATTTTATTGAAAATCAACTGTGCTATAGCCCACAAGTTTTTGGGCGGCAAAAATCTAAAATGGTCCGATTACGATAGTTGATACCTCAATCAATAGGTTTCGGGACCTGTAATTGCTGTGACAATTTTCATTTTGATTGGTCGATTATTTCTAAACATTTCTTAGAAAATTCAATTTTATTGAAAATCAACTGTGCTATAGCCCACAAGTTTTTGGGCGGCAAAAATCTAAAATGGTCCGATTACGATAGTTGATACCTCTATCAATAGGTTTCGGGACTTGTAATTGCTGTGACAATTTTCATTTTGATTGCTCGATTATTTCTAAACATTTCTTAGAAAATTCAATTTTATTGAAAATCAACTGTGCTATAGCCCACAAGTTTTTGGGCGGCAAAAATCTAAAATGGTCCGATTACGATGGTTGATACCTCTATCAATAGGTTTCGGGACCTGTAATTGCTGTGACAATTTTCATTTTGATTGCTCGATTATTTCTAAACATTTCTTAGAAAATTCAATTTTATTGAAAATCAACTGTGCTAGACCCCCCAAAATTTTTGGGCGGCAAAAATCTAAAATGGTCCGATTACGATAGTTGATACCTCAATCAATAGGTTTCGGGACCTGTAATTGCTGTGACAATTTTCATTTTGATTGCTCGAATATTTCTAAACATTTCTTAGAAAATTCAATTTTATTAAAAATCAACTGTGCTATAGCCCACAAGTTTTTGGGCGGCAAAAATCTAAAATGGTCCGATTACGATGGTTGATACCTCTATCAATAGGTTTCGGGACCTGTAATTGCTGTGACAATTTTCATTTTGATTGCTCGATTATTTCTAAACATTTCTTAGAAAATTCAATTTTATTGAAAATCAACTGTGCTAGACCCCCCAAAATTTTTGGGCGGCAAAAATCTAAAATGGTCCGATTACGATGGTTGATACCTCGATCAATAGGTTTCGGGACCTGTAATTGCTGTGACAATTTTCATTTTGATTGGTCGATTATTTCTAAACATTTCTTAGAAAATTCAATTTTATTGAAAATCAACTGTGCTATAGCCCACAAGTTTTTGGGCAACAAAAATCTAAAATGGTCCGATTACGATAGTTGATACCTCAATCAATAGGTTTCGGGACCTGTAATTGCTGTGACAATTTTCATTTTGATTGCTCGATTATTTCTAAACATTTCTTAGAAAATTCAATTTTATGGAAAATCAACTGTGCTATAGCCCACAAGTTTTTGGGCGGCAAAAATCTAAAATGGTCCGATTATGATGGTTGATACCTCAATCAATAGGTTTCGAGACCTGTAATTGCTGTGACAATTTTCATTTTGATTGCTCGATTATTTCTAAACATTTCTTAGAAAATTCAATTTTATTGAAAATCAACTGTGCTAGACCCCCCAAAATTTTTGGGCGGCAAAAATCTAAAATGGTCCGATTACGATGGTTGATACCTCGATCAATAGGTTTCGGGACCTGTAATTGCTGTGATAATTTTCATTTTGATTGGTCGATTATTTCTAAACATTTCTTAGAAAATTCAATTTTATTGAAAATCAACTGTGCTATAGCCCACAAGTTTTTGGGCGGCAAAAATCTAAAATGGTCCGATTACGATAGTTGATACCTCAATCAATAGGTTTCGGGACCTGTAATTGCTGTGACAATTTTCATTTTGATTGCTCGATTATTTCTAAACATTTCTTAGAAAATTCAATTTTATTGAAAATCAACTGTGCTAGACCCCCCAAAATTTTTGGGCGGCAAAAATCTAAAATGGTCCGATTACGATAGTTGATACCTCAATCAATAGGTTTCGGGACCTGTAATTGCTGTGATAATTTTCATTTTGATTGCTCGATTATTTCTAAACATTTCTTAGAAAATTCAATTTTATTGAAAATCAACTGTGCTAGACCCCCCAAAATTTTTGGGCGGCAAAAATCTAAAATGGTCCGATTACGATAGTTGATACCTCAATCAATAGGTTTCGGGACCTGTAATTGCTGTGACAATTTTCATTTTGATTGCTCGAATATTTCTAAACATTTCTTAGAAAATTCAATTTTATTAAAAATCAACTGTGCTATAGCCCACAAGTTTTTGGGCGGCAAAAATCTAAAATGGTCCGATTACGATGGTTGATACCTCTATCAATAGGTTTCGGGACCTGTAATTGCTGTGACAATTTTCATTTTGATTGCTCGATTATTTCTAAACATTTCTTAGAAAATTCAATTTTATTGAAAATCAACTGTGCTAGACCCCCCAAAATTTTTGGGCGGCAAAAATCTAAAATGGTCCGTTTACGATGGTTGATACCTCGATCAATAGGTTTCGGGACCTGTAATTGCTGTGACAATTTTCATTTTGATTGGTCGATTATTTCTAAACATTTCTTAGAAAATTCAATTTTATTGAAAATCAACTGTGCTATAGCCCACAAGTTTTTGGGCAACAAAAATCTAAAATGGTCCGATTACGATAGTTGATACCTCAATCAATAGGTTTCGGGACCTGTAATTGCTGTGACAATTTTCATTTTGATTGCTCGATTATTTCTAAACATTTCTTAGAAAATTCAATTTTATGGAAAATCAACTGTGCTATAGCCCACAAGTTTTTGGGCGGCAAAAATCTAAAATGGTCCGATTATGATGGTTGATACCTCAATCAATAGGTTTCGAGACCTGTAATTGCTGTGACAATTTTCATTTTGATTGCTCGATTATTTCTAAACATTTCTTAGAAAATTCAATTTTATTGAAAATCAACTGTGCTAGACCCCCCAAAATTTTTGGGCGGCAAAAATCTAAAATGGTCCGATTACGATGGTTGATACCTCGATCAATAGGTTTCGGGACCTGTAATTGCTGTGATAATTTTCATTTTGATTGGTCGATTATTTCTAAACATTTCTTAGAAAATTCAATTTTATGGAAAATCAACTGTGCTATAGCCCACAAGTTTTTGGGCGGAAAAAATCTAAAATGGTCCGATTAAGATGGTTGAAACCTCAATCAATAGGTTTCGGGACCTGCAATTGCTGTCCCAATTTTCATTTTGATTGCTCGATTATTTCTATACATTTCTTAGAAAATTCAATTTTATTGAAAATCAACTGTGCTATAGCCCACAAGTTTTTGGGCGGCAAAAATCTAAAATGGTCCGATTACGATAGTTGATACCTCAATCAATAGGTTTCGGGACCTGTAATTGCTGTGACAATTTTCATTTTGATTGCTCGATTATTTCTAAACATTTCTTAGAAAATTCAATTTTATGGAAAATCAACTGTGCTATAGCCCACAAGTTTTTGGGCGGCAAAAATCTAAAATGGTCCGATTACGATAGTTGATACCTCGATCAATAGGTTTCGGGACCGGTAATTGCTGTGACAATTTTCATTTTGATTGCTCGAGTATTTCTAAACATTTCTTAGAAAATTCAATTTTATTGAAAATCAACTGTGCTATAGCCCACAAGTTTTTGGGCGGCAAAAATCTAAAATGGTCCGATTACGATAGTTGATACCTCAATCAATAGGTTTCGGGACCTGTAATTGCTGTGACAATTTTCATTTTGATTGCTCGATTATTTCTAAACATTTCTTAGAAAATTCAATTTTATGGAAAATCAACTGTGCTATAGCCCACAAGTTTTTGGGCGGCAAAAATCTAAAATGGTCCGATTATGATGGTTGATACCTCAATCAATAGGTTTCGGGACCTGTAATTGCTGTGACAATTTTCATTTTGATTGCTCGATTATTTCTAAACATTTCTTAGAAAATTCAATTTTATGGAAAATCAACTGTGTTATAGCCCACAAGTTTTTGGGCGGCAAATATCTAAAATGGTCCGATTATGATGGTTGATACCTCAATCAATAGGTTTCGGGACCCGTAATTGCTGGGACAATTTTCATTTTGATTGCTCGATTATTTCTAAACATTTCTTAGAAAATTCAATTTTATTGACAATCAACTGTGCTATAGCCCACAAGTTTTTGGGCGGCAAAAATCTAAAATGGTCCGATTACGATGGTTGATACCTCAATCAATAGGTTTCGGGACCTGTAATTGCTGTGACAATTTTCATTTTGATTGCTCGATTATTTCTAAACATTTCTTAGAAAATTCAATTTTATTGAAAATCAACTGTGCTATAGCCCACAAGTTTTTGGGCGGCAAAAATCTAAAATGGTCCGATTAAGATGGTTGAAACCTCAATCAATAGGTTTCAGGACTTGTAATTGTTGTGACAATTTTCATTTTGATTGCTCGATTATTTCTAAACATTTCTTAGAAAAATTCAATTTTATTGAAAATCAACTGTGCTATATCCCACAAGTTTTTGGGCGGCAAAAATCTAAAATGGTCCGATTACGATAGTTGATACCTCAATCAATAGGTTTTAACACCTGTAATTGCTGTGACAATTTTCATTTTGATTGGTCGATTATTTCTAAACATTTCTTAGAAAATTCAATTTTATTGACAATCAACTGTGCTATAGCCCACAAGTTTTTGGGCGGCAAAAATCTAAAATGGTCCGATTACGATGGTTGATACCTCAATCAATAGGTTTCGGGACCTGTAATTGCTGTGACAATTTTCATTTTGATTGCTCGATTATTTCTATACATTTCTTAGAAAATTCAATTTTATTGAAAATCAACTGTGCTATAGCCCACAAGTTTTTGGGCGGCAAAAATCTAAAATGGTCTGATTACGATAGTTGATACCTCAATCAATAGGTTTCGGGACCTGTAATTGCTGTGACAATTTTCATATTGATTGCTCGATTATTTCTAAACATTTCTTAGAAAATTCAATTTTATTGGGAACTGTGATCTTTTCCGGAACCTAGTCAAAGACAATACTTGTTGTTTTATTAGAGCTGCTGAACAACAGTACACTACAAGCAGCGTGGCAGAGTACTGCTCCTACTCGTAACCAAACGGAAAATCATATCAACTAATCAGTAGATGTGAGAGATCTGGTTAGGGAAAATTAATTATTTAAGCAACAAATTGAAAATGCCTATCAAAAAAATCAAGAACAAATCTTTACGCGATTACCTAGCTGACCTTTCTGGCAATAAGGACGCTAATTATTCCCTTCGGAAAGCAACTTAAAGTCTTAAAAGGCCTAAAGTACAGATAGTTACTATCAAGATTAAAGATGGAATTAGGGCTAGAATTGCCAATTACAAGGCTGCATTAAAGTAGTAAATAAACCGGTAAATACTACTTAAGCTTAAAAAAATCCCCTGGTTATGACCTATTCACTGGAATTGTAGTTAAAGCACTACCAGAGAAAGGATTACGAAAATTATTGCAAGTAATCAACGCAGCGTTCAGATTAAAATATATTCCATATCAGGTGGAAGGTGGCAGAGGTGATAAAGATCTAAAACCTAACAAGCCGCCAAACAAGAAAACATCGTACATGCCGATTTGCCTACTACCTACAATTTTAAAATTATTTAAAAAGCTACTACTCTACTAGCTACTAACCTACAGTAATAGAAGTAAGGGAACTCATTCCTACTCTCCAATTTTGATTTATAGAGCGACATTCTACCATACATTCTACAATTTTACCTGAAAACATGAAGAGGAATACTCCCAACTACAGAAAATATCGGCTGGAGTTACACAAGGAAGTGTTTTGGGGCCAATACTCTACATCCTTTATAGGCGTGGCGTACCAAGTAGAAAAGGAACAAGGAGGAGGAGTTAACTATACTAAATTACAAGATGCCGCTAATTCATTGAGTAATTGAATGAAGAAATGGCACTTTCAACTTAACGAAACAAAATTTGTATATATTTACCAACAAAATTGTTAATTGGTTACCTGCTCGACTGAATTCGCAACCAATTCCACATTCACACACGGCAAAATACTTAGGAATGACCCTTGATGCTAAACTCAAGTGGAAAGAGCATGTTAAAAAGAAAAAAAAAAGAGTTCAACATCAAATATAGAAGAATGTTTTGGCTCATTGAAATCTGAGTTAACACTGTTTGGACGTATACAGCTGTGGAGCTGTACCAAGACAACTAACGTAAAAGTAATTCAAACTTTTCAAAATAAAGTCTTGCGTGGTACGGTCAACGTACCATGGTGCATAATAACCTTCATAAGGATCTAAAAATGGAGTTCGTCAGTGAAGAAATTAAGAAATATGCGAGGAAACACGTCCAGCACTCTAGTCAACATGAAAATGCGGATTTGCGTCGTATGCTGATCAACCTAAATCCAGTAAGATGGCTTCGACGAACGAAGCCCTTAGAACTGGGGCAGCTAATTTAATAATGTAACCAACCTGGAGCGAACCAGAGGGTTATATTCCTCACACAGTTAACAATGTTTGAAAAATTTTGGTGTTGTAACTATGAAAATATGTTCAAAAACGGATCTAACTAAGCGTAGTAAACATCAACCATCAATTTTAAACTTAAAGCATATAACGCTTCAATTACTAACTTATCTAAACTATTAATTATGCTAAGATTTGTAATTTTATAGTTCTAAATCTTAAAAATAAGAGTCAGAAGCTTAAACAAGCTTATTATATTGTGATACATCCGACCAATATGCGATTAAGCCCATCCTAAAATAATACCGACTACCGATCTATGCATACCTACATGCGGTTTATGTTTTGGTCAAACAGCCCATACAAGAATTTAGAAAGTGTCACTGTTTATACAACATCTTTATCACAACAATCATAATCGTCACTTGAAACCCAACACAAAAAAAAAAAAAAACATAAAAAAAATTTCAAAAGATAATCTGCAATAATAATCGCACCATTTAACACAAACAAAACAAAAAAAAAACTTCAAAGCTTAAAACTCTTAATAAAATTAAGATCGCCATCATTAATTTGTATACACATATTTGTATATAACCACATTCTTATTCACACTTGTATCTCCGATTTATATCGATAATAATGGAAACGTCTTAAGAAGCTACAACAACAAAAACAACGGTTCTATATTCTCCCAGCATTTATGAAACTGAAACATTATTAAATAAAATATGTTAGTGTGTATAAGAACGAAAAATAATAACAATAATAATAAAATTAACATATCGCCCAGAAATCCGTATAAAAATCACACCCATTAGTCGTCGTCATCATTGTTAGTGGTGTTGTTGTTGTCTTTTCGTTGTTTGTCACAGTCACAGTCACCAACTATTTTCCTCTCTTGTTGTTTTTTTTTTTTTTTTTGATTTTTTAACTCATGATGATTTTTATTGTCAATGAAATCATTCTGATTTTACAAATCAATTTTTTATTTATATAAAAATGATAAAATATAAATAATATTAGTATTAAATAATTTTGTTGTTTTGTTTTTCAATTTTTTAACTCTTTTTTATTTTATCTAGTTTTAAATAGAAACTCTAATGCGGTAATTTATGTGTTTCTATATTGTTGGTTTTCATATAGCTAATACGAGAGTGTACATTATGTGCGCTGTGTATCGTTTGACGGGAACTTATCGCGATATATGGTTGAATAATTATAATTAAATGTAGTACCCAGAGCTTCACGATCGATAGACAAGAATTATTTATGTGCAATAATTTTTTTTTAAATTATTATCGAATGGTTTACAATACAAAAAAAAAATTGAAAATTAAAGTATGAGAGGAATGCGCGCAAAATGCGATTATGTACGCTGAGTACCATCGTGTACAGTAAAAGTCAACTTGTTTATTTTGATTTACGTCGCCTTTATCTCGTCGTCTAAGTGGGTCTTCCTACTTATAGCCGTTATTCTTAATAAGTGCTGTTATTAATTAAGATAATTAAGTAATGATGCGGTAACTATTTTATAATATATATCAGCTTACCAGATTTTGCGAAAATCAGCTTACCAGATTTTGCTTTTAAATTTACGAGGAACACAAGATAGTAAATTTCAAAAACAATTTAGAATAAAATATTGCTGAAAACAGATTTTTTAAATATACACTTACATATATCCAAAATACGTGAAATCACATTTTTTTGGAAGTCATGTTTTAATTTTATGATTTTTATGTTTTGAGTGTGCAGTACTAATTTAACAAAAAAAAAAATTGTGACATTATTTTTTTTGTTGTTGTTGCTTTTTAAAGTACAAAGTGTATTTAATGCTACGGAAAAAAACTAATTATTTTCCGAAAATTATAAAATTGGGCTCATTTTCACCAGCGAGTTCCATTTATTGTTATTAATTTCTCAAATCTAATAGTTTGTTTGATTTAATGGATTTGAAAGTGTTTTAGTCATGCAAAGTAATAGGCTTTATTTAAAATGTTTTGTCTTTTTATTTTAACGAAATTAATTTATTGCATGACTTAATTTTGTTATGACACTGTACACTTATCAATAGTACATATATACGGTGTAAAATACGTCAAATCACAAATTTAGTATATGGGACCGGAAGTCGTGTTTAATTTTTTTTTATTTTTTATGTTTTCAATTGGTTTAAAAAAACATTTTGTAGAAAATGATTTTTTTGTTGTTGTTGTTGTTTAAAATACAGGGTGTCGAATTTTGAGAAAAATGATGAACATGATGTTGTGTTTATGGCTCTAAAAGGAAAAATAAATATCCGATATTTATGATATAGGGCTCGTTTTAAAGGTAAGTTGATACGAACTAATAAACAAACATAAAAATAGTAAGTTCTTTAATTTCTTCATTTTCAAATTTCCCGCCAAAATTTTATTTTTGAATTTTCTCAATGATCGTCCAATTATTTATTTTTTTTTTGATTTTAATTTTACGTCTTTAATTCTATTGAAAATAATAAAAACTAGCGCTAGTAAAATTTTTCGTTTTCATGCAAAATACGATTAACTATAACGATTTACCCGTACTTAAGCTCTATATCATAAATATCGGATATATATTTTTCCTTTTATAGCCATAAACACAACATCATGTTCATCATTTTTCTCAAAATTTGACACCGTGTATTTTAAACAACAACAACAGCAAAAATTCACGTTCTAAACAATTTTTTTTTTAATCAAGACTACAAATTCAAAACATAAAAATCATTAAATTAAAACATGACTTCCAAAAATTTGTGATTTGACGTATTTTTCACCATACATATTTTTGGCTAGCACAATTTATTAATACTATATATAAAATAATGTATTTACTTTGGATTATTATTATTTGTATTAAAATTTTTCATTATTATTTTTATATAAATAACACAGGACCACAAAAAAAAGAAGTGGAGGGTTCCTTAAATCAGAACAAGTGTATTATATGTTTTTTGGGTCGCTGAAACCGAATCCGAAACCTGTTTTGCCTCATCACATCACCGTTTTTTTCTAACCTCTAAAACAGCTTGAAACTATAAAACCCAACAATATCGACCCTTAAACCTTATGACCCTATAGTTTCATAGCTCAATAACTTTGAGATCGATAACCTATATGTATAATCCTAGAACCCATAACCTCAAGAAAATTGCATGTCACAATATAACTCCGAATCATGTAGAATTAAATTTCATAACTCCACATCTCCATAACCGCATGCAACCTGATACCTTAAAATTCCATAACCCCAAAAGTCCATAATCCTACCAGCCCATAACCCCATAGCCCTATAAGCCAGAAATTCAGAACAACAAAAAGACTTACAAGTGAGCTTTCAAGAGCCTGCAATCTTAGAAAGCTACAATCAAAACTTATGCTCGAGGCTTAATTCTTGTTTTGCAGAAAGTTTGAACCAGATATTTAATCTTATTTCTCATAAACTTTGGGTCTCCAAAAACTAGAATTCAAATACTCAATAAGGTCAAGATTTCCTGCATTGTAACAACCTACATTCAGCGATCCCAGGAACAACGACGTGGACTCGCCTCTCACGATTCTCAAAGAGCTTGTCAACTTTGTAAGTAGCCATTCCATGTGTTTTTAGTTTTAAAGTGAAAATGCGTTCTTTTTTTGTGTTGGTTTGACGTGTCTCTCTTCAAAGACCAACAGTAGTCTGCCAACATATGGCTACCCCAAACACCCTGATAACTCTCTTCAATATCTTTTAAATCCTGGTGGAATCTTTCCGGCTCTTCACTAAAACCGCCTAAATTGTCAGAAAAGTACTCAATATGAGAATGAAGAAAGTGCAGCTTTAGATTCATTAGGCATCCCATATTTTTAAAATTTTTTACCATATTTTCAACTATAGTCACGTAATTAGGATCTTGCCTATGTCCTAGAAATTTTTTCGTAACGTCTTTAAAACTTTGCCAAACTGCTTCCTCCAATTTAGTCATTCTTTTTTTGAATTCATTTTGATATTTTTAGATATTGGAGTTAAATTGTTTCTAGCTGGCCAATCCTTTTTCACATAATGTTCGGCACGAGGTCGCGGCTGTCGGATTCACATATAAAACATCGATGTTTAGTGACACCACTTTGTTGACCTAATAAAATTGTCATTACTTTTAAATCTTCACATGTTTTACTTTTGTTACTCTCTTCAGCTTCAAGAATGGTAGGACAAGCCACAGATTCAACAGTTGCATAAGAAATCGAAGATTTTGTTAAGCATATCGTTTTTGGAGTCCAATGATTTCTGGTATCTATTTTTAAGTACATCTGTGAATAACTTTCTAAGTTTACTCAAAACATATTCTTTACAAACAATGCAGAAAGAGTTTACGCAATTTTTGCTAGATGTCTTTCTTGTAGCATTATACTCTTCAAAGGCCAAGTTACCCACCGATGTAGAGCTGCTGTCGTTTGATGAGGATGCCTGCGGGCCCGCTTTTCCACCCTGACAAGCCGCTGATACTGGGGTTTCGACTCCCTGCATCGTACTTCTCCTTGTGCCGAACATGACGGCATGAGCGCCAAGATCCAGGGACTTTGCTGGATCGCGGAACAACTCGTGGAGGTGCCCTGAATGCCGACACACTGCAAAACTGTAAGACTCAGAACTCAAGTCTTACGTGCAAGTACATTTACTGTTCCATTTTAGGGTTATAGGGTTACGAGTTCAAAGGTGATGAACTTATAGAGATGTGTTGTCGTGGAGTTTTAACTGTCCACCTTAAAGTATTTTTTTGTCGCATTTAAGAGTTGTAGGGTTATGTGGTTTTGGGTTACAGGATGTTAAGTAGATAGAGAATTCATTAACAGTTTAGGAATTTGGTAATTCGCAATATACCGATGATTTTGAATGGTTATGTTTCCCATTAGTCTCAGCTAGGATACCGTAGGCTGATTTTAATCTCTCCGCGGAAATACTGCTATTCCTTCCATTCATATCCAGAAGAAAATGTTTTCGAAAGCGACGAATTACCTTATAAAGTCCTTCGTATGGCGGTCTGAGGACCGTTCGCACTCGAACGAAAACATGCTCGCAATTTTTCCAATTTTTTGTCAACAGGTATTAAGCTGCGCATATTCGCACGAAGCTTATCTGGAAAGTCAAAAGGGTTGTGATCCCTTTTAGTATTGGTATCAAAAAACTCTCCTGCAAACCTGAAAGCTTGTCCATATACTAGTTCGTCTGGTGAGCAATGCAAGTCTCCTTTGACAGTGTCTGTAATCGCATTGTCCTTGCATGCATCTTATGTCGGTCATAAACTGAGCGATCAAGTCAAGTTGTCTAAATTGCCGGGGATTTTTATCGCTCAGGGAGACTATAACTCTTCGTCGTCGGGCGTCGTGGTCGGTGAAAATAATAAATTGTCTACCTTCCACGAATTATCGGAAATGTTTAATATCCCAAAAAAATCTCTGTCAAAGGTGGAATATTTATTCTCTCTTTCACTAAGCTTGCTGGTAAAGAATCCCAAAGGTTGGCAACATCCATTATACCATTGTTGTAAAACGGCTCCAACAACTTCGTTTGACTTTTAAGTTGAATTAGTAAGTGCGCTATTAATTGTGCCAAAAGCAGTTTTGCACTCTTATAGCCACGAACAATTCTTTTGTGATTTCGGCATTTTCCTCTATTTTGCTATAGTTGCGTATGAATCGGAGACAATAATTCAGCTAACTTTGGAATGAATCGATGGTGATAATTGGCCATTCCGACGAATTGTTGAATTTTTCTGATGGACATTGCGGACTATAATTCTTGAACGGCCCCTACTCGCCGTGGCGAGGGTTTTATAACATCTGCGGTGATTTGGTGGCTGAGGAATTCCAGAGCATAAACACCTAATTGACATTTAGAAGCTTGGATATTTATTCTAAACTAGGATAATCTTTCAAACAGTTTCTTGAGATATATTTTATGCTCTTCCTCCTCTTTACTAGCCACAAGTATATGATCAATGTATGTGAATATAAAGTCTAGACCTCTGACTACTTTATTCATGTAGCGTTGAAATATTTGTGCCGCGTTCCGAAGGCCGAAAGGCATTCGAGTAAATTCGAATAACCCAAATGGAGTTGTGATAGCCGTTTTAGGCACATCATCTTTACAAATGATAAGCCCTTACAAGATCAATCTTGGAGAATAATGGTGTATCCACTGAGATACATCGAGAAATTGTGGCCCATATAAAGTGGAGAAGAAGCCGCAGAATATGACGGTCTGCATATGCCTAACTGGGTTCAAACGATGTGGTTTTAGAAAAGAAAGTCGACCTTGAGTATAAATATGATGAACCATATCATGTTTTACTGGACGAATATAATCCGGTGAATTTAAAAGAGATGGAAACATCCTTAGGATAGAACCGTAGTCATTGTTTATAATTGAATGAATTGATGAAGGAGTTTCAACTTGAGCTGTTAAAATTTTAACTGACAAATTTGTGGTCGAATCCAGGAGTTGTCTCCTTTTAAGATCGATGAGAAGCCCATATTTAGTCAAAAAAATCAGCACCTAATATTGGTCGATGAACTGACGCTATTACAAAAATATGTGGAAGTTGCCGTCTTATACCAATATCAATATTTAATACTTTGGTACCTTATGTGTGAATAATAAAACCATTTGCAGCGGATAATACCCTATCAATCAGGAGTTTTACTTTTCAAAAACTTAATCAACTTTTCATTGAATAAGTAAACTGCTATAGTGTCATATTGAAGATAATTCATCTAATGGTTTCGAATACTTTTCCAAGCTGTATCGATCGGTCGAAACCGACTGACTGAAAAATAATTCATCATCCTCGCTGATGCAATATCGGCACATGAGATAGATGAAATACAATTCTGGTATTGTGATATCTCTCCATTGATAACAGTGCCCATCTTGGTTCCATAAATAATTAATTTTACGTTTTGATGTATTATATATGTATACGCAAGCTATGTGCGTTCCGCTGCTGCTTGGTTGCACATAGTTTTTAAGATGGAGCAGAGAAAATTTGGAAAACCATTTTTTTATTTTTTGACTCATCATCCTAATATTTCGTCTTTTAGCCCTCATAGCACTCCTGTAATGGAACTGGCGAGTATACAGACAACTTGTTAGTTCCGTTAGCAGAAGTTTATCCACAATTTTGAATTTTTAACGTTTTTGTCTATAGGGCACTAATTTTCGTCGCCTTATAAATAACTACATTATTAGAATTTAATAAACTTTGTCCAACGGCTCTACAATAATTGTATTCCGCCGCGGAACGGCCTGGCTTCTTCTTTTTTGTAATTTAAGCATTAGTTTACATAATAGACCTTAAAATAATTGGAAGAGCGTCGAAATTCTGAAAACGATTGGAGATTACAGCAGAAATTTCTGACGTATTTTTCGAAACAGATAGATTACAGACGCAGGAAAATAAAATCTTTCGTAAATTCCGGTCACCTAAAAAAACAAATTTCAGGGTTTTTAATCGTTCTAGATACATATTCGAGAATTTACTTCGGTCTAAAAATACTAAACTATTGAAATCCTGTCAAAAATGAAGAAAAAATTGGTTAGTCCAAAATTATTTTTCTTGACGTTTTGACGTTTGAGTCTGAAAAAGCAAATAAAAAAAAATGTTCGTCCATCTGTCTGGATGTCCGGATGTCTGCAAGTCTGTACCCATGGTATCTCGAGAACGGCTTGTCCGATTTGGATTTTTTTTCGCCAATCTGTTTCTCTATGGTCAAGGCGGTGATTTGAAAAGCTTTTGGAAACTGTATGTCAAGAGTATGAGGTACCTGCCATACGAATTGAACCAAAATGCCTGGTTATATAAAAATATTTACGAATTTTTTATAAATGCTGGTTTTATTATTGAATTGGACATTGAATTTTGGTTTCATTTGAAGGTTACGTTAGGCTACGTTCACACGGCATTGTAGGTACTGTACGTTTTTTACAGTATTCGATTTTAAACGTAGAATCAGCGGAATGTTCACACGGTTAACTTTTATTCGTATAAAAAACGAATAGCCGAAGTTTTCTTACGGCAATCACTCAGAGTAGACGTCTGTAAATGGATTCACCCTTAGTTGAACTTTTGTATTGGTATCGAAGACGCCAACGGATTCGCCATCGGCGTACAGAAGGCTTTGGGTTCATCCTATATAAATAAAGAATCCGTGCTTACTAACACATTTGAAAAGTTAAGAAGTAACCAGCGAATCAGTAAGAATCCTTACAGAATATTTGACATACCGGTGCCCAAAGCCGTAACAACTGACAAATACAGTATTAAAATTCTAATGTGAATAAAAAAATTTATTATTTTTAAGAAAAGTGTGCTTTGAAAATTTTGATGTATTCTGACAAATCCTTCAGTTTCCAAGTTAATTTTCGCTCTATCAAGTGACAGCTGAACTGAATGAAAAGTTCTTAAAGATTCACTGGTAAGTGACATGCACTTTCTGTATATCGCGTTCTTACTTAAAGTTGTTACTGATTCGCTGGTTGCCTCATTATACGGAAAACTTAGAAACGATGAAAGAAAGTTTTTCAATTACTTTCGGATGTCTGTAGAAAGTTTTGACAATTTATTAAAACGACTGGAAAATTCAAGTTTTTCAAAAAAAAAATACGAATATGCGGAAGTGCATCAGTACTAAAATGAAATTGGCTATGTGTTTAAGGCGAGTAAGCAAATAAAAAACACGCTGTTTGATATAGGTATTACTTAAGATTTATTGATTAAATTGAAATAGGTATACATGTAGTTATTAGGCCAAAATATGTATTCGTATTGAAACTTAATATAATCAACTATATCTGAGTAGTTTGAATAGGACGAATCAACAGAATTCGAACTTTGAAACGAAGGTATTGTTGTCATATTTGTACTGCTAGAATTTGTGATACTTGAATTATTGTTGGGCTTGTAATTCTTGGGTAAAATACAGACAAACGTAATTAACATTTAATAAGATGGCTCGCGATTTTGTCGACTACTTTTAATTTTTTTTCATCAATTGCACATCAATTGCACATGCAGATTAATTATTTTAGGTTTGGTTATTTGAATAAGAATTCATAAATTTAATCATCTTCTGAATAATCAGTTTAGCTGCAAACGACATAATCAATCATGGTTAGTTAAATAATAACGTTGTATTAAGGTGTATTAGACAGGGTAAATAGTTAAATGTTTTTAGGTTTAGTTTTACATATTATAGACCCGGCGAGATTAAACGTAACTTACGTAATGTTTATTTTTAGGTATTTAGCATCAGGATGTTCCATGAAAGATTTGAACTATTCATATAAAGTTGGAGTATCAACTATAAGTGGGGTCGACTGGGATATTTGCTGGACTCTGTGGAAAGTTTTACGCGAAGAATATCTTCTAACGCATTCTTCAGAACATGAATGGATGAAAGTCTCCATTTACCCAAACCAAGACCGAATCGATCAGAAGTTGGAGAGACTATATGCAGTATGCCTTACGTTTTTATAGGTGATGAGACCACTGCAAATCGAATATATCAAGGTTCGTGTACGTTTGTTTGCAGTACAAACGTCGTGTGAATGATTTTATATATAATGTATGCGCCACTGTTTATTCGTTATTCGATAAGATTTAAACTGCAAAAAAACGTGAAGTACAATGCCATCTGAACGCAGCCTTAGGGGTCAATTTGCGGGTTGAGTTAAAGTTGAGTTGGAGTTGAGTGGGGGTTTAATAGTATATAGTGAGTTGTTCACCAATTTTTAATATACGCTGGTTTGAGGATTGAGTTTGGCTTAGAGTTTATGGTTGAGTTGAGGGTTAAGTTCGGTTCCGTTTGCGAGTTGAATTATGGTTAAGTTGCGGTTTAGTTGGGGTTGGATTATGGTTTAGTGAGCAGTTGAGCAATCTATATACAGGGAAACCTCACTTCAACGGAAATCGACGGGACCAAAAAAGTTGTCCGTTGCAGTGAGGATTTGTGATTTTTATTTTTATAAAAACTTTATGGGAATTCTATATCTTACCCGATTTTGATGCAATCAAGCATGCTCAATGAAAATAGGATTCTCAAATGATTTTTAGATGAAGTTCTGGAATATGGCCAAGTAGGATTGAACTTTTCTATTCCTTAATTGATTATGATGAAATATGACATGTACGATGGCAATGTGATTCTAAAATGAGTTTTAGATAAAGTTACAACTTCATCTAAAAATCATTTTAGAATTCCATTTCCAATGGATTTCCAAATATCTGTCTGTGTACGCTCTAATAAAGTGTCAGCTTATCTAAGGGAAGCTTCCATTGAAGAGTTTGAGTTGCATGGGACTTAAAAGTTTGTCCGTTAAAGTGAGGATTCCACGTACAGTACCATGTACAGTACATGAAATATTGTTTAAGACTTTAGCAAGGTCACTGTTAATATCTCAAACAGTCATCTCCTTCTTAAGAGATGATAATCAGGTCTAAAGTTACTACAGGGGAATTTCTAAAACTTCAAAAATTGAGTCAAGTTTTGATGATGGTATGATGGTATGATGGTATGAGTTGAGCTGAGGGTTGAGATTTGGTTCGAGCTAAGTTGAGTTGAAGTTGAGTTAGTGCGGTTGGGGAATTATTTAAGAGTTGATTTAGAGTTAGGTTAATGGTTAATTTGAAAGTAGATTTGGGGTTGATTTGATGATTGATTTGAGGGTTTGGTTGGCGGATAATTTGGTGACTGCGGTTAGAATTATGTTGCGATTGAGATGGAGGTTGATTTATATATTGAGTTTAATTCTGAGCTGAAGATTGACTTAAAAGATTCATTTCGCGCTTAATGTGGAAGTTGAATTAATCAAGACTGAAGTTCTGACCACCTCATCAGGTTTCAGCCTTTTATATTTTGATATTTTAAAGGATAATAGTATTTTAGGATAAGTTTAGAATGTTTGTGTTCAATGAGCTTTAAGCTTCAAAATTAATTCATACTTTTCGGGTTTGAATTTAACATTTTTGGACTTTTTACTAATTCAGATTTTTAATCAAATTATTGATAAGCTTAAATTATGTATTTGAAAAAATTGTTAAAAGCTTTAGGTTTAAAAGCTTTCACTTATCAAAGCTTTTTACACAAACCATTACTTCGAAATTTGATATTACATGGGATGATGTAATTTTGGTTAAGATTTAGAATATTTGTACTCAATGTAAACTAATAAGAGCTTTTAGTTTAAAGAGCTGGAAGATGCTACTTTCAAATGGAAGATGCTATTTTGGGATTAATTTTGTTTATTTATTTTCAATGAGCTTTAAGCTTGATAGTTTATTTATACTTTCTCGGTGATTTTTGTGCCTTTCCATAAATTCTGTCTTTCGTTAAAATGTTTTATGAGCCTAAATCATGTCTTTTCAAGAAATGTCAAGAACTTTTTGTTTCAAGAGCTTTTATTTATCGCAGCTTTTCAACTCAAATCATTTTATTCAGATATTTGATACTACAAAATTCAGAAATTTTTTTCACAATGTAAATATCCTTCATAATTCATTCGAATGGCCTCAAATAAAACGAAACATCTTGCAACTCCATGCTATGACGAGTTCTAACTAGATGAAATTTCGAATATAATTGAATATTCTTGAAAGTTCTCAAATATCAAATTATCCGCATGTATATAAAGCCAAAGGAAATCCTATAAGTGCTAATCACTGCCATGTACAACGTAAATAACCTGGACATTCTTGAATAATTTCGAATCGGAGAAATATCAAAATTTTGGCATAATCTCACCAAGATCTTTTAAATATCACCATCTAAATTTCTATGTGTAACTCTGCAAGTTCTTACAACTCAAAGCTAAGCACAGAACATTGCCTTACAAAATTCGAATTATTTCGAAAATCTTTAAAAATCTCAAATAATCCTAGAAATATCGAAAA
This sequence comes from Tipula vernalis, assembly GCA_958295665.1. Classification (NCBI taxonomy): domain Eukaryota; kingdom Metazoa; phylum Arthropoda; class Insecta; order Diptera; family Tipulidae; genus Tipula; species Tipula vernalis. Next base: position 91,636,278 of record OY282560.1, on the reverse strand, counting down.
ACTTAAGAAATCTAGAATAAACCGCAAGGAACAATCTCGATTAGCCAAGGAAAATTCGGAAAATCCCTATATTAGTGAATGTCGAAATTAGTAACCGCCTATGTTTTGTACTCTTATAGTTTTGACTTTTATTTTATTTCATTACTTTTACTAGAATAATATTTAGTATTAATGTTACTAATAGGCCAAAGCAAGTCAAGGCTAAGCTCAACAAAACGATATGCAATAAGAATAGAACACTCGGACCTCGGCCCTATTGCACCAACTACTTATCACTTATTACTTATCAACTTATCATAATTTTTGATAATTTTCTGTTGTACCAAATTGAAATTTGATAAGTATTTAATTGAGTTATAATAAGTGATAAGCACTCACTTATCAAAATTAAGTTGCACCAATTTGCGAAATGATAAATGATAAGTAATATTTTGAAAAGCGATAAGTTTGAGGTTTTTGATAATTTTTTCGTAGTTCTGTTGCACCAAATGTTTTAACTTATCAATAATCGACTACTTTATTGATAACTTATCCAAAATATCAATAAGAAAAATTTCAATACTCAAAAAAATTGATAAGAGCTACAAATTGTAGGGGTATGACGGAAGTCTATTAAAAACGTTTTTTTTTTTTTTTGCTGTTATTGGTAAGATGATAACTTTTGTTCAATTTTAAAAGAGTACAAACACATTTTTTAATTAAATTATTTATTATTCAAATGATTATAATTGATAATGACAGTACATGTAGCAATGTGTTTTCAAGTGTATAATAACTTTAATTTCAAAATTTATTTTATTGTATTCTAATAAGTTATCATATTAAGTCAAAGTAAGAACAATTTCATTCTGTTTGATTTATCATAGAGGTAAGACAGTTGTTTTTCGATATTTAAAATTAATATAAAACTATCAAATATTAATAAACTATCAACTTTAGTGAACAAAAACTGAAATTTATTAACCCGAACCGAAAAAATAATTTTTATAAATAAATGCGTCGGTTCGAGAGATTATTCGAGGACGAAAACGAAAGAAGAAATCGTCTAGTGAAAGCCAGAACCAAATATTCTCTGGACTCGCGAGTGATAAAATATTTTCGTTTGTCACATGAACAAATTGAGCAACCGATTGAAGCGACCGAAACTGCGCATTGAGTCCTCTATAGCAGCTACTAACAACACTGCATTGGTTAGGAATATCCAGGATAGAAGTTTCTTGAGTTGGGTGGTTACCCTTAGGAAGCTGGTTGCTTCGATGGATTAATGATTAATATAGATGTACCTACGGTCAATGGGGGTACACACTTTGCGAATCGAAATGGAAAACATTCATTGAATGCAATGATGGTGTATGGCCCAGACCGCAGCTTTTATGCAGTAAATTCAAATTGGCCAGGTAGTGTCCATGACTCCAGAGTATTGCCATATATATGCATACAAGACTATTTAGTAATTTTGAGTCTTGTTTTCGCCCGTTCCCCAGTGCTGTGATTTTGGGTGACAGTGCTTCCCCTTAAAAATTGGCTTATCCCACCAATGCGAAGAAATCCGGATGATGCAATAGAGCAAAGAATTAATCGTGCTCATAAGCGAACGAGACGAATAGTGGAAAATCATTTTGGTTTGTATACGACGATTACAATTTTTGTATAATGTAGTTAAATTCAATTTATTTGTTAATTGGAATTCTCTTAAATCATTTGTTATGAAAATAAATTGTTTACGTTTAAGTACTGCTGAAAAATTATTTACAGTTAGAAAAGAGAATTTATTTTAAAAGCAACAAAAGAAAAGTTTTACAATTGATTCTAAATACTGAAATAAGAACTCTCAATTGAGAAAGGTGTCCCTTCATGTATTATTATATACATGCAAAATTGTTGTTGTTATTAGATTATAGAATAACAATTTTTTAATTGTTTTGCTATATATGTACAAAACCATTGTTTAACATATAAAATATGCGGAAAGTATATTATTTTGAAACACTATCACATTTATAGTATTTTTGTATATATCATTACAACTTATCATAAAAATTTGATAATTCGTCAATTGATAAGTTATAGACAATCTGATGTGCAACGCTTATCACTTATCATTATCAAAATTTGATAAGTTTTCAAATTGATAAGTGAGTGAGATTTTGTTATTTTTGGTGAAACACTTATCACTTATCATTATCAAAAAAACTAACTTATGATAAGTTGATAAGTAATAAGCGATAAGTAGTTGGTGCAATAGGGCCCTTATCGGGTATTTTATTAAATATCGCGATAATAGAGAAAATAGAGCGAAATAGAGCGATTTCTTCTTTTTCTAATAATTAGACTACCGCCTTTCCTTACAAATTTCCAAGAAATGTACCGTTCTGCAAATTTACACTTTACGCTTAATCTGAGCTATATAATCTTAAATTTGAACTAACAAACGAAATCTCGTTAGTCCCAACAACCGTTGGACCACCGCGCGGCTGCCGGTGCTGTGGGTACCTAGTTACGCCACTGCTAGTGCATATATAGTACACACGCAGCATCATAACAGCAATTTTATATATTTTCAAAATGCATTGCCTTAAAATCTGCTGATTTTTATCGCTTTGTCATCGGTTCTACGAGTATGTATGCAGCATACGTAATTCAGGAAAAAAATGTATATCCTGATATATGTATATTGTTCGGAGTATTTTCTTCCGCCACTACAGTAACGTAACTATAGGTATCCGCAGCACCCGCAGCGGGGGCCCAACGGTTACAGGAGCCCGCGAGATTTAATAAGCATTCGAATATTAGTTCTAAGTTAGGATCTGAGCTACCAAGATTAAACTTAAAATAGATTACCCCCCCCCCCCCCCCCCTCACCCCCAGATTTACCCTAGAAAGAAGAAATCATTCCTGTTGCTATTAAATATTTTCTTAAGACAGGTCCAACAATTTCTTGTCGGTCGCTGACGGTGAATGATAGAGTAATTACACGCGTAATCTGACTCCATAGAAATAAAAATGGCTTAAGGTTCTGACATATATTTAGATTTAGAAGAAAATTTGCTAAACTCGTTTGAAATCAAAACTTTCGACATCAAATGATTAACGATTTTAGTGTTTGCTGCTGGGTGATTTATTTGTAATAAACGTTATCACTCCAATTTGACCTCTTTTGTACTTCAAATTCCACCTTTTACAAATCAACTTTTTGTTTAGAAAAAGTTAAATTTGATTTGCAAAAGTTAGTTATTAGTTTCTCATTTACCGAAACATTTTTATTACCGGTAAACCGTCAAAAAAAACTTAATTTACCAGTAAACCCGGTAAACCCGGTTTATTTGATTCGGTTTTTTAAAATTTCTCGAAATTACTGGAGTATAGCTTGGAAATGATATGCCTGATGTAAGAGACTTAATTGGTGGTTCGGTGTTTCGAAACAGACAGGGTATTCGAGATTTTCTATGGAATTTTCTCGATGGAACATGCCTATTCTCAACTGATTATGATGAAATTTGACATGTACGATGGCAATGTGATATCAGGCAATAAAGTATCAGCTTATCTAAGGGAAGCTTTCATTGAATAATTTCAGTTGCATGGGACCTAAAAGTTTGTCCATTAAAGTGAGGATTCCGCTAAATTGAGTGTCCGTTGAAATGAGGTTTCACTGTATTTAAAAGTGAGTGTTTATATGTACAGTACATGTGTGTGATATTTAAGCAAATGTACATGCACTGCACGATTTGAACCAAACTTTACACAAATATTGTTTAAGACTTATTTATTTATTTATTATTATTGGGGGGCCATGCGGGCGATCAGCCACTTTGCACTGCGACCTAAAAGATCTATTGTGCTGGCCCCTGCTTAATTATCCGTCCAGTCAATATTCAGGTTTTTAATGAACCTGACAATATTGCCTCCCGGTACGTGATACGTACTATTTGGGCTGATTACTCTCCCTCCTAAATGTTTACTACAGCATGTAGTTCCGCTAGAAAGACGGTAGCATTGGAGGCCAAGGACCTCGAGAGGGTTGGCCCACTACCGTATATTCCTACTCCTCCGCTGTATTCCGTTTGATTTTACTCTTACGATTTGCTGGGAATTACAAATCGCCTGTAGGTCACCCAGCTTTACTACAGGAAGGCTAAATAAAACTGGAGGGTGCCTGGTATCCAGAGTCCGCATATTTTGGACTGATTAACCTATCAGCCATTCATCCATCGGCATATGCTGTTCCACCTTAGATTAGGGTGTTTTGTCAAGGTTTTATCCTTTAGCGCCGTACTTTAGCCTGTGCCGAATGGCCAAAAATGTGCCAAATGGCCTTAGTTACCAGTGGTTGCCACGAGGAGGCAGTACGTACACTTGCGGATTGTAAACAGGTTACCTCTTACACAATTGTACCCATCACGCAGCTGCCTACGGCACGCAGTTACGGAGCTGGTAGATTAATCTACTCAACTTTGGTCCCCCCCCCCCTCCCTCCAATAGACGCCAAACCCCAATAACTAGGGATAAAGTACTTCAAGTTGTAAAGTTACTCTTTGGAAACTAAAAAATCACATTTAAAATAGTTTCAACTTTAAGTAGATAAATTAAAATTAATCGCAAATAAGTTATTTTTGTAACTTATCTACAAATTATAAAAAGCAAGATTGCTACTTTTAAAAGTAAAAAGAGATGCTGTTCCGCTGGTACCCTTGGTCACAGTTGGCATTGGCAACCGTAGTATAATGTCTGATATGTTCGCCGACGCCTCATGTTTTACATCTGAAAATATAAAGGTTCCTGACGATTTCTTCCTTTAACAGGAAACTTGATATTCAGCGCCATCATATTTGAAAAGAATTTTAGCAACATATTGTTTAACGTGATTCTTTTTTTCGAATTTAATAGTGACAAAATCCCCTTCTTTTAAATTGTCTAGATTGGGCAGAATAGGAATCGTCAGCTCATGATCAGAAGTATTATTGTCGGATAAACTGGAGTTGTATATCCACTTTCTATTTCAGAATATTTTATTTTTTTTCTTTGCTTCGCTCGTCCAGCAGTTTCTGGATGCAAAACTAACAACTTTCTAGCTGACTTGGGTTCTTTTGCGCATTGTCTCTTATCTTTCGTAAGCCGTTTTTCTTCCTTTAAATCCGACAAAGCTTTGAGTCTTGATTTTTCCGGTGTGTCGGTGTAGATTCTTGACTTCCCTCTTTCTTTCCCCTGTCTCTTTAGAACTGATTTTAAGATTTTTGGAATGGCTTTCGATGTTGAAGGTGTTGGTTCAAGATGCTCAATGATGGTGTTGTCAAGATTCATTCGAGGTGGTGTTGGGTGCATGTGAGTTGGCATTGATGTTGTATCCGATTCTGGCTCGCTGCCATTTATCTGCTGCCATCTGCTGCACTATCTTGCGATTGGTCGTGATTATAAATATCGCATAGAGCAAATTCATCTTCTTAAAAGGATAATTTATTGAAAGGCCAGATTCCTGGTTTGGTAAAGGCACTTATAATATTTTTACTGGTAAATACTTCAAAGTATGCAATTTTAGCTAGTGCTGGAATATCATAAATTGATGAGCCTTTTCCAGGATGGTTGATGTGCCAATCATTGAACGCTACCTTTAACTTACCTTTAAACGGGCCAAACACTGCCACATCCAAAGGTTGCAACTTAAGTGACATATGAGGAGGGAAAGACAAGTACACTATTCCATTTTCACGGGTCGTTCTCTTGTACTATTCATGTGTTCGTTTATATGTTTTAACACCTCCAAAAAAGCATCACAATTTATCTAACCAGTTGTTGATGCCAAGACCAAATTTACTTCTGGTGCTCCTGAAAGAAAGTTGTTCTTATAATGGATTCTCGGAAAAATGAAAACGGGTGGAATTGTATTTTCAATCGCTGTTATAAAGCCCCCAAATGTTACGAGTTCACCTCTTTCGGCTGACACAATCTGGCCGACCTGGTGCTGGGTTTTTCCGGCAAAACCTTAGGCGTGTTGAGGGCTGTGGTAATATCCGTGTCATCAAAATTAATTATCCGATAAGCGGTAAAGTTGTATCTTCTCAAAACATCTTCAAGGTTTCCGTAAAATTCTGAAACAGCAGTCTTATTGAAAGAAAATGATCTGGCACCACTAGTATTTTCTGGTTTCCTCAAACTGATGTTTTTATTTCTTTTACGAAATCCAACAGTGAATCCACAACTGCACATTTTGTTAAATCCCAAGATTGGTAATAGCGGCATTCTAACTTCTTCGCAAATTCATAAGCAAGTGGTCGAACCTGGATTAAAGTCAGACCATAATGCATTTTACTACAGTTTATGATGTATTCGTTTAGTTGTCTTTCTTGAGCTGCGGTGAACACTTGATTTGAGCTATATTTGGACGAAAATTCCTTTTGTTCTTCGTTATTTGCCTCAACCTTCATTCTTTTTCTCTATCCAGTGTTGCAAAGTAGCTTCTTTTATGTTTATGTCATTTTCGTATCTGCATGTTCTTTTGGTTTTTTCCTTGTACGATCGAACTATTGTCTATAAAAAAGATCAAATGAATGGTGTACCATTGATATGTATCACAGCATTCAGAAAGTATTGTATCAATGTGCCCCACATCGCCATATTTAATAAACACACAACTATCAGAAAACTTAATTAACTTAGATCAAGAATCGATGTAAATTAAATAAATATAAAATATTTCTTACCTCAGATGACAGTCCTGAAAACTGTGAATAAAAACAAAACTGAGAATAACGTTTACAATTAACCTTAAAAAAATTTAGGTCGAAGAAAAAGAAAGACAATCACACAGTAACTGCAGGGGAATCACAAATATATGTCAGTTTTGTGTGGCGTAACACCATCTATGAGTGAGTACAGAAACCAATGTGCCCCTACTCCCTCTAAATGGGATTCAGGAGATGATAATCAGTCTGAGTTGATTTTTGATGACGGTATGATGTTATGATGGTATAATGTTACGATGGTATAATGGTATGATTGTTTGTATAAAAGAATTGTGTGATGGTGATGGTAATGGGGATGGTGGTATGTGATGATCATGATGGTATGATGGTATGATGGCATGTTTGTATGGATGGTATGAGTTGAGCAGAGTTAAGTTGATTTGAAGTAGAGTTAGGATTTAGTTAGCCTGTTCGGGTTAAGTGAGTTGTTCGGTTGGAGAATTACTTAAAAGGTGATTTGGAGTTAGGTTAAGGGTTGATTTGGGATTGATTTGGTGATTGATTAGAAGGTTTAGTTAGCGGATAATTTTGTGATTTGATTTGGGAGTTGAATTAATCAATTTCAATACTGAAGTTTTGACCACCTCATGAGGTTTCAGCCCTTTTTATTTTATGTTTTTTTGTCTGTTTTTTATTCAATGGATTTTAGCATTATTATAAACCAAAAAAATAGTTTTTTCACAACACTTCAACATTCGAAAGGTGAACAAATTTTAGCCAGATGTCTAAACTTCGAGTTCTCGAAAATTTCTATTGTTGAAGAAAAATAGTTTCCATATGATTTATACCAAAAAATTTGGGGTTTTCGTCGCTTTTAATTCCCTACAAATAAAACAGGGTGTTCTAATACAGTCGCCTAATTTTTTGGCTGCAGCGAGGTTGAACAAAATTAAATTTACAAATAATCGATGATTTGTATCGAATTTCGGATTGTATCCGTTTATTAAACCTTTATCGTGACACCGGCATCGCCAACAAAAATTACCTCATACCGGATTATGATCGATATACATTTTTGTCTTAATATTGCATGTTTGGCCGTACTGATTTTTCGACAACTTTTTTTTTTTTTTTTTATGTATGTTGCAATATAATCTGTGCTTACCTACATAAATACGTACGTATATACATAATATACGAGTATATAGCTAGTGAAAGATACATAAATTGGCATATTGCAATAACTTAGTTATGCATTTAAATTTCAACATATTTAAATGTGCGCGCATGCAATCCCTATTAAAATTATATAGCAGCGAAAGGTAGGTATGTAGTGTAGTATGTAAACGTATACATTTGTACATATCTTCGAGAGACGATATATTCATTGCCATATTATATTTCAAACAGTGGGTAGCACTCAAATTTTAGATTAATTATTTTGAATATAAAATTTGAATTTGGATTTGTATTTTATTTATTGGAACTGTTTCAATTTATCTAAGAATTTATTTGTACAAAAAAAAAAAAAAAAAAAAAAGAAGCAAAGTATTTTGCTTTGCCGATCGCACAAATTCATTGGCTGTAATGAAACTGAAAATCAATGTTGCAAACAATTAAAATTAGTTTTTCTCACGAACACGTTGAGTGCCTGTGTGTGTGTGTGTGTTTGTGTGCGTGTATTTATCCAAAAGCATGTCTGTTCGCGATTTTTTATTTTTTTTCTTGTACTTTAAAGTAAGTTAAGGTCAATAAATATAACTGGGCTGTTCAATCTTGGGTAAATAACCTTTCGCGATGTTTTAATTAAAGTTCGTGTATGTGAATTAGCTTCCTGTCTTTTGTAATTTGTAACAGATATAACCGATTTATCCGTTTTTGAAAATCTTATAGATTCGAAAATTAATAATTTTATTTAGTTTTCTTTTTGCATTTAACTGAAGTCAGCATGTGGACTTTTTTCGGTTATTTATGATATTTTCCAGTCGATTAACAGTTAGGGTAGGGTGTCGTGTGATCAAAATAGAAATGAATTTCTTCATTCTAAACAAGTTATATATTGTTTCAATCAAAAGCATCTTGATTATAATTCGACATTACATTTGCACATCCCCGAACACATGCTCTACGATTTTTAAATTGCAATTGGGTGGTTTTAGTTAAGAAGTCTACCCTACCACTCAGCTACCTAGCGATGAAACCTCCTCAATGAAAATTCCTGGAATATAATGGCATCCTTTAGACCATCTACTAGCTTAAAGCATAATAGTCTTATTACGAGGCATATTAGTATCCTTCAATCATGAAGTGTTTTGATCCGTTGGGCTTCTTACCTGCTTTTATTCTGTGAATAGTGAAAATTTCATAAGTGCATCGAAGTGTATTCAGTGAATTATATTAAGGAGTGTTAAGTGTTTTATCAGACAGTATACATATGTAGTTTAAAAACGTTTACTATAGACTTGAATTCAATTTATACTCGTATTTCGGTACTTTGAACGTTTTTTCTTCTTCCCACGTGTTGTAACTTGTGATATAACGTAGTGAGTCCAAGTTTTATAATTTTACATCAGTAGTCGATAATGGATGTGCTAAAAGGAAAGCGATCATATATTAAAGGTCAGATTACGCGAATAGAAAATTTTGTTCGTAATATTAAGAATGACACGAATATTGAAGAATTATCGGTTAGATTGGAAAAAATACAACAGTTTTACAAAGATTTTGTGGATGTTAAATACCAAATGCTCGCATTATCTGATGTCGTTCAAACTGACATCGAAACCGTAGATGCACAGTATTATTCCATCGTTTCTACGTTACAAGGCGGTATACGCAAGATGAAGGCAACGGATCCACCGGCAGTAAATTTGGATCAAACGTTGAATATATCGCATACATCGTCTAGTGATTTTCGATTGCCGCGTATTACCATTCCCCCATTCGATGGGAACTTTAAGGAATGGCAATCATTTTTTGATTTATTTGGGTCGACAGTGCACGAGAATGTAAATCTTTCTCCTGCCCAAAAGTTTCAATACCTCAAGGGACTATTAAGAGGCGAAGCACTTGCGTTGGTTCGACATTTTCCAGTTAATGACGCGAATTATATCGAAGCATACCATAAGCTTTGCAAGAGATACGACAGGAAACGATACATCGTCGATTCATTGATTCAAGCGTACTTTGACCAACCGATAGTAATAAACGCTACGTCCAAATCTATTGCACGTTTGCATGATACATGCGATGAAGTCGTACGTGGACTCAAGGCACTTGGGCCACAAGCGGAGAGTCGGGATCCCTGGCTTATATATATTGCTACCCAAAAGATGGACGCAGAAACTAGGCAAATGTGGAAATTGGAGACATCAGACGTTGATTATCCCACTATAGATAACCTTTTGTCGGTTTTAAATAAACGTATGGATTCATTACAAGGCATCAAATTGGAAGGACGCGGAATCCGTACAACTGCTAAACAAAATGTTCAGGCAATGCACACTGTAGAAGCAGTAACCTGTGCATTTTGCGGAAAGGAACATAAATTGTTTGAGTGTGCTCAATTTCTAGAGCTAACAGTTAAGCACCACGACATCTTACATTTGGAATCCTCAGAAGATTCACCCAAAACAACTACTTGTGGTCACGCCAATTCGGTAAGTACAGCAATCCTTCCAATTGCTCAGATAAAGGTACAGAAATTTAACGGCGAATGGCAACTATGTTGCGCGCTGCTTGATTCCGGCTCGAAAACCTCATTTGTAACAGAGGAATGTTTCCAACGACTTGGTTTAAAAAGGGAGAATGGGCGAATTTGGATAAAGGGCCTGAATGATGTCTGTTCGGGAGTATCGAAAGGCGCAGCAACGATTTGTATAAAATCCCGATTGGACAAGGCAAGTTACATGACAACAGCGAGAGTGCTTATAGTACCTAACATTTCATCGTACCAACCCTCGATTCACGAAATGACCGATCTGAAAAGTTTGGAGAAATTAGAGCTAGCAGATCCGCTCTTTAATAAGGAAGGTAAAATAGATATACTACTCGGTAGTGATTTATTTTTTGAAATTATTTGTAATGTCAAAGAATATATTCCGAGGACAAAACTTGTTGCCCACAATACAAGGCTAGGATGGGTGATAGCAGGAACGCCAATTCAAATGGAAGTTGGCAAGGAAATGGTTCCAGTTAATCTCCACTTAGACGTAGATTTAGCTCTTCGAAAATTTTGGGAGATCGAGGAGATCAATGTTGTCGTTCCTTACACTGAAGAAGAAAGATTTTGTGTTGAACATTTTCAAACCACTGTGCAACGAGATAAAGACGAAAGGTACATTGTGAGTTTGCCTTTCAAATCGGGTTTGCCAAGACTGGGAAATTCCAAGGGAATGGCAGTTAAGAGACTGCATAATTTAGAAAAGAGGTTCGCGCGTGATACTGCATTCAAACAAAATTATGTAGAGTTTCTAGACGAGTACCTTAAACTAGGACACAAGAAGATATCACGAGATGCTGGTGCCGAACAATATTTTTTACCACATCATGGAGTGATTAAGGAGAGTAGTACCACGACGAAACTGCGCGTTGTATTCGATGGATCAGCCAAGACAGTACAAGGTAAATCACTGAATAATGAATTGGCAGTAGGGCCAACGGTTCAATCTAGCTTAGTAGACTTAATACTTAGATTCCGCATTCATAAATATGTATTTACGGACGATATTGAAAAAATACCCAAACGCTAAACCAGCTTGCAATTGATTATCAATCGGAATACCCGAAGGCTTCAGAAATACTACGTCGTGATTTCTATGTTGATGATCTTATGTCAGGAACCAACACTCGTGAGGATGCTGAAATGATTATCCGAGATTTAATCAATATGATGGGAAAGGGAGGTTTCCATCTTCGAAAGTGGTCATCAAATTGTGAGCAGCTTATGCAAATTATTCCCGAAGCAAACCAAGATACCTCAATTTTGGATTTTGAAGGTGACTCTCAAATTATATCGATACTGGGAGTGAGGTATTCCCCAAAAAGCGACAGTTTTCAGTTCAAGGTGAAGTTGGATGAAAATGAATTAACGAAGAGATATATGTTATCCGAGGCATCAAAAATTTTTGATCCGATTGGTTGGTTGTCACCAACTATCATAAAAATAAATATTCTTTTCCAGAAACTATGGTTATTAGGTGTTGATTGGGATGAACGCTTGCCTGAGGCAATTTATGATGACTACATGGCTATTAGAAAAAACCTGATAAAACTTGAAGACATCAGAATACATAGATGGTTGTACACTGAAGCAGAGGAATTAGAGTTGCATGGATTTGCTGATGCTTCCGAATTGGCTTATGCAGCAGTAATCTACAGTAGAGTGAAAGGAAAAGCTGGTTTCCGCATGAATATTGTTGCTGCAAAAACAAAGGTTGCACCAATTAAAACAATTACCATACCACGCCTGGAGCTTTGCGCCGCAGTATGGCTGACCAAATTAATGAACTCGGTGTTAGATATATTCAAGGGTTTGAAAGTTATTAATTTTCGATTGTGGGCCGACTCAACTATTGTGCTCAACTGGATCTCATCATGTCCAAGGAAGTGGCAAACATTTGTGTCTAACAGAGTCTCTTACATTCTTCAACACACAAACCGGAGTCAATGGAGCCACGTACCATCAAAGGACAATACAGCTGATTGCTCGTCGAGAGGCCTGTTTCCGGAGGAGTTGGTGGAGCACAGCTTATGGTGGAATGGCCCGCATTGGTTAATGAAAGCAGAGGTAGAACGGCCAAACCAAGATAAAATTACGACAGAAATACCAGAAGAAGTTCGAAAGGAACAGAAGCTAAATACGGTGGTGTTAGTCAATAATGAAGACAGTGACGACTGGCTTTGGAGTCTCATCGCAAGATGTTCAAAATTTTCGAAGGTGATAGCTGTTATTGTTCGAATGTTATTATTATTTCGGAAGAAAGGTGAATCCAGAATAGCAGAGAGTCTAGAATTCTCACCACAATAAAATGAGGCTAACCAAGATGCATTTAATTTGGTGATGCGACGAGTTCAGCTTTGCAGTTTTGCTTCGGAGATCAATGCCCTCACTAAAAATAAACATATTTGTAAAAGTTCTAAATTAACGAGTCTTTTTCCTTTTATAGACAAAGTTGGTTTATTACGAGTTGGTGGCAGATTAAGTAACGCAGATGTTCCTTACGCAATGAAGCACCCTATTATTCTTCCAGCTAGGCACCATTTAACAACATTAATAGTCAGAGACGAACACATCAAGCAATTACATGCTGGTCCAAAGGTTTTGATGACCACATTAAAACAAAAGTACCATATTTTACGGGGCAAGGATGAAGTGCGCGCAGTGATTCGGAGATGTGTCAAGTGTGTTCGCTTGAAGGCACAACAACAACAGCAACTCATGGGACAATTGCCACAAGCTCGAGTAATTTACCAAAGGCCATTCTTTAACACGGGAGTAGATTACGCAGGGCCACTATACATCAAGTCTTCGAGACTTCGAGGTGCGAAAACCATAAAGGCTTATTTGGCGCTCTTCGTATGCATGGTTACAAAGGCTGTACACCTAGAATTGGTGTGTGATATGACCACTGAGGCGTTTCTAGCAGCTCTGCGACGATTCCATGGTCGACGAGGAATATGCGGCATAATATATAGTAACAATGGTTCCAATTTTATCGGCGCGGAAAGAGAACTACAATCCAGTCTAGCAATGGTATCAAAAGACACAGCTATAATGAAGTATTGCACAACTCACAGTATAGAATGGCATTTTATACCACCAGCTGCTCCAAATTTTGGAGGTTTATGGGAGGCAGCCATAAAATCAAAAAAATTTTATTTAAAACGGGTGATAGGAGAGTCACGTCTTACTTATGAGGAGATGGCAACGTTGCTGATTGAAATAGAGGCCATCCCCCTCCCAGCAAATGGTCCAACATTCCTGGCAGAGGTGGAATAAAAAATATTTACTGTCGCTACAACAACGCCAGAAATGGACAACACGAGTTAAAGCGGAGGCAATCAAGGAGGGATTGTCATTGTTGGAGGTGGACGTTCCTCTGATAGGGTTAATCAATTATATGCTGGGAAGCAGGATTGTTAGCTCGAAGTTGAGGAACTCCACCTTCAAGAGGCGAGTAACTAGGGGAACTCAGCCGGGGGGGGGGTCTGTCCCCTCTTCTCTGGAACATAGTGGTAAATGGGTTACTACTTGAATTGGAGATAGAGGGTATTGAAGTTATCGCGTACGCAGATGACGTAGCTTTAGCTGTTACCGGGAAATTCCTGGGCACGATTGTAGACGTAATTCAGAATGCGCTTACCATCGTTACGAAATGGGCTGGCAAATGTGGACTTGGTATTAACCCGTCCAAGACAGAACTGGTACTCTTTACTAAGAAATACAAAATCCCGGTAGTTGTCCCTCCTACCTTAAATGGCACTAGACTTGCTTTTACTGATAGAGCTAGATATCAGGGCATTATCTTGGACAGTAAGCTTAGTTGGAAGCCCAACATGTATGAGAGAATAAACAAAGCTACTATTGCTTTGTACTCCTGTAGGAACGCCATTGGTCATAGATGGGGTCTGAAGCTGGAGCTGGTACACTGGCTCTACACCGCTGTAGTGAGACCTGTACTCATGCACGGGGTGTGTGTTTGGTGGCCAGCTCAGGACAAGGTAACTTATAAAAGTATGATGAGAGAGTGCAAAGAACGGCCTGTATGCTTGTTAGCGGCGCATTGAGGTCGACACCGACAAGTGCCTTAGAGGTTATGGTGCACCTTCTTCCGGTCTACATTTCTGGCAAACAGATGGCGGTAAATACAACTGTACGACTTCCAGCCGTCTCTCAGTGGAGGTGTCTTAGTAAAGGACACTCTACTATTGTTAGATCGTTGAAAGATGAGCTGTCGAATCTTGACTACATCAAACCTACTCTACGCTTCGAGAAGCGATTAAATTAAATGTAAACATTTCTATTCGTCTCCCTGATTACTGCAGCGTGTACCAAGCTGAAGTCGTAGCGATTGAGGAGGTCATGACGTGGTTGAAGCATAATGTGTTGTCCTCAGACGATATCACAATCTATGTGGACAGTCAAGCGGCGATCCGGTCGTTAGAATCGGTGTCTTTGGCGTCACGGGTGGCGTTTAGTTGTCACTCATCTCTAAATGAGATGGGTGAGCATTTCAATATCCAGGTAATCTTAGTCCCAGGTCACTCGGGCGTCATGGGGAACTGCAGGGCGGATGAACTTGCTAGGCATGGTACGACTCTCCAGCTGCAACCGGAAAGGACAAGTTTTGGGGAGGACTATCATAGCGCTGAGACAAGCACTTGGGAAGCAGGCGCTATCCTCAGCGGGGGAAAGGTGGTCTACCACCCACACCTGTAGAGTAGGCAAGACAAGTTTGGCCAAAGCTGGACTTGGGGCGCACTAGGGCATTAATATCCCTACGCACTAATTCTCACGAGACACTGCCTTTTTGGAGAACATGCAAGAAGGCTGGGTCTGGAGGCTAATGACTTCTGCAAAATCTGCTTGGACGAAGAGGAGGAAGAGACGTTGGTCCATTTCCTTTACTCGTGTCCAGCATTGGCTCTCAGAAGGCACAAACACTTGGGTAAGTTCAGGATGGACTGCCTCTCGGATCTCGAAACATTAAAGTGCGGGACGTCTTGCACTACATAAATAGCTCGAAATGGTTCCAATAGGGGTAAAAGTGGAGATATTCTATGGTATCACAATGGACCATCACCGGTCTAAGTATGCATAAGCAGCCACTCCAACCTAACCTAACCTAACCTACATCGGCAGTTGTGACATGTTGTATATTTCAAATGACTTATTGAATTTAACGATGCAAGTTGTTGTTTAAAAGTATTCCATGTTGAATGAATATTTGGGAATACCAAATCATCCCAATATAGTTTTCCAACTGTTATATCCGTGCCGATATCATGTGTTTCTCCACTGTATATTAATTTCCTCTTGAAAGCATTTGTCTCTCCAAAAGGAAACAAGGAACCGGTGCTCAAAACAAACAAAGTTTCGTTATAACTCTAAAAATAGGGTTGATAGTCGCATTCGATTGCCGCCTCAAAATCAATCAAAGCCAGTTGACTCAGCTACTTAATTCAATTGTAAATCAGGGCCAACGTAGAGCACCACATCTACAGCACAAGGGCGTTCTACGTCGGAAAATAAAACAGCAGTGGAATTTCAAGTGGGTACCGGGGTAACAGTCTCCCTAGTTGGGTTGTGCGGGTACCGTAGATTCGGTAGCCCACCTTGTTTCCCAGCCTCGAAAATATTGAAAGTTTATCGCGGAAATGAACTGTCCGTGCTCGGTACCATTCGCATAAATGTTCGTTGGAATGAGGTCGACTTAACGTTACCACTGCTAGTCGTTAATACGGAAAATAGCATATTGGGTTTGGATTGGTTCGATGCTTTAAGATTTCATGGGGCCTCTCAGGAAGACTTAACATCAGAGGCCGCGACTCTCATTCAAAAGCACGCAACTATATTTAGAGATGACCTTTGATTGTGTAATGCATATGTAGCCCCGAAAAACAAGGCGTTGAAAGTTTTGGCTATCTGAAGTCAAAACTAAATAAAAAAACTCAAATTAAAAAGAGATTATGTAAAGCTCATGGAAAACTACGAAAGTTTGGAGTCTATGGATTTACTTGATCATCACATCACGCAATATATAAAATAAGCACGTAATTGGCAAAGACGTCAACAAATTTTTCGCTAAATGACGTACTAATGGTTGGACCTCCGCTTTAGGCGGAAATATTAGCAATGTTTGAAGGTGCTTGCATGAAGTTGAGAAAATTGACGTCGTCCATTACACCGGCTTTGCTGCTTGCTATCTCACTTGATGATCGGAAACAATTGAATAATTCCAATGAAACATTTATAATATTAGGGTTAATGTGCGATTCAGGAAGTGATCGGTTAAATTTCAACGTGGCTACTAAAGATCAAATTTCTAAAATGAAACTGGAACTACTGTCAGCCATAACAAAATTGTTTAATCCATTCGGTTTGGTTTCGTACAAGTGGTTGTGACAACAAAAACGTTGATGGAAACGGTGTAGGTTGCTGAAATATTTAATGGATGGAGTGCACACAAGATAATGGACGAATACCAAAGAGAAATTATATAACATGAAATTGGTAAACGTCACGTTAATTGTACAGTAGAGGAAATCAATATACAGTGGAGAACCATATGATATCGGCCACGGGCTGGTGGGAAGCGTGAGTGCTTAGATCGTCGCACAGCTGACGGTATTTTTCCAAGAATTCCTTCTCCTGAACTCATATAGGATTCCCGTGGCACGGACTTCATAGCCCTGCCTGGGCGAGGTTGGGGTTCCGGAGCTCCCGCGGTATCTTCCTGTGATATTGACACATATGATTGATGTGCCTGTGAGCGTGATAGCGGACTGTCTGCAGAGCGAGTAGAGATGGACGGGCTAGGTGTACATCCGTTCTAGGTACCTGTCCTGGTGACGGTGTTCATTTTGACTCATGACTCTTGAACCTTCATCACCAACACGGTTCCTGATAGGAGACATAACAGCTCGTTTTCGTTACTTGTTTGATGTCTTCTTAAGGTACCAATGCCTGTGTCTATCAAGTATATGCGCCTTCTCTCTAGAACAGTTCCCTCGATCCAATTTTTCTTCTTCTAATATTGCCGCGCGAATATTGGCTGGCCGACTTTAAATTTCGTCGATTTTGGTTCAATTTCTTCGAATCTCCTGTCAATTGGTTGCATTGCTGATAGCAGCGTTCTATGCGGCCTATCATGCTAACATGCAGTAGGTGACTTTCCTGACCTATCCTAAAAAGGCCATCTTAGTATTCGGGCAACTCTCCAGGTTTTTAATTAATGCGGTGTTAAAGGTACGCACGGCTCTATTTGAAACGGCGTGAAAAGGTGCCGAAGTTAAGTGATTGATTGAATTGCGGTCGCAAACATCTTGAAACTCCTGAGAAACGAAAAGTGTTCCGTTATCGGACACAGTGGTTTGTGGCAAACGCTCGATAACAAAAATGGTCTGCAAGACCAGACCTCGTCCAATAACGACATGTAGATTTGTTCAACTTCCAAACCTGACCTTGTTTCTCGTAAAATTCTTTATTAGGACCCATTGGGAGTCTCGACAAAGCATCTGTATTTCCGTGGCAATCGGTTGGTCTATACCGAATAGTGTATGTATAACTCATTCGCGTAATAGCCCATCGTTGTAAACGCTGAATTGTCATGTCTGGCAACTATTTATTGGGGCTGAAAATTGTTGTGAGCGGTTTATGGTCTGTTACCGGTGGTACTGATGAAATTTTAAACACCGAAAATTATCGACAGAGCTTCCTTCTCCATTTGACTGTAGTTTTTCTGATTGTCTGTTAGTAATTTCGAGGCAAAAGCGGTAGGCCGTTCTGAGTTGTCTGGATAAATATTACAGCGCCTATTTCATGTAACGATGCATATGTGGCTAACATAATATTGCAGCCCTCTCTAAAGTGTACTAACTGTGTTTGTTTAAAATCGCTTGTTTCAGTTGAATAAAAGCTCTTTCATGTTATTCAATAGATCTTGGAATCATTCAACCGATTCAATGGAGCCACTAATTACGAAAAATTTTGTATATACCGATTGTAGTAGCTAATTTCTCCTATGAAAGCTTTCAATTAATTAAGATTTGTTGGACGTGGTAAGTATTCGATAGCCTTAACTCGACTTCCCGATGGCCGAATGCCTTTTGAATTGATAACATGCCGCAGATATTCGACTTCAGCGACAGCGAATTGACATTTATCTCTTTTGCAGCGTAACCCATTCTCTCAGCCTTTTACGCACTTCGATATTGTCGCATTATTATTAAATCGTCCAAATAAATTCCACAATAGGGCAATCCCATTATTAATTGTTCCATATATCTTTGGAAAATGCCTGGTCCCTTGGAAACTCCGAATGGTAGTTTTTCATATTGGAATAATCCAAAAGGTGTGTTAATCAAAGCGAGTTTCTTGGCTTCGCTATCCAATGAAGCTTATGAAAAAGCTCCTCTATTCTGGGAATCGGGTACCGATCCACATTTAATTGGGAATTAATCGTGACTTTAAAATCACCGCCAATCTTGAGCATCCCATTTTGCTTCGTAACCACGACGATTGGTGCAGCCTACTGACTGGTATGCAGCTCTTTGAGAATTACCAACGAAACTATAGGTAAAATGAATCACGGATCGGCCATTGTAAAATTTGCTGGTAATTTCCATTTTTGAAAATTTATAAATTTATTTGGAAAATTGTTATAACAATCTTATAGGAACAATACACAACTATAAGATGGTATCAACTTCATTGATTCTAGATTTGATTTTTGTGGTCAATTTTTCTTTAAATGTCTGTTTTGAAGTTATTTACGCCACCAATCGATATTTTAACGTTGTTATGCATCAATTATAATTTATTTGCAAGTTCGGCACAGCACTTGAAACATGATAATTTCCCTCTGAATCGTTTATCAAGACTTGTGCTGTTGAAAGCCATGGCTGACAAGAGACAATTTATTTTTCGGCACACTATAGCGTGGTCTTGTATAAGGTTAAGTAATTTTTTGGTAATGTTTTTGGTTCAATTGATTGACGTTTAATTATTGTTACGGGTTTGTCGTTCGATTCGAGAAGGCAGCTTAATATTGTGCCTGCAATGGTACTTTAAACAACGAGAAAATCTATACGTAAATGATTTATGTCAACCCTTTAGTCAATTAATACATAAACCTAATTGTTTCACTTGGTCGGATCTATCCTGAGGACTTGTTTTTAGGAATTTCTCGCATCCCATCAACATTCTATATGTGGCTGGTGGTATAAAGGTCACGTTAAAATTTTCCTAGCGATCTCCGATGAGAATAAAAATGTTAACTTGTTTCGATGATTACTACTCGTTGCTGTGATGTAAAAATCCCACCATGTTTCCCCATTTAGGATTTTCATTAATGCTTCATTCAAAAAACCACTTACATAACTTCCGTGGAAGAAGGTATTTTAGGCTGATGATTTTTTCCGTTTCCAATATTCAGCCCCGTATATTGTAAGTGGCCTACAATTAATTAAACTGTTTTGGCCTACAGAAGTTAAATCCTCTGGGCTTCTCTGAATTCGTCATAATTATTTTCTGCTGGATTTTTGCGGGACATAGTAGAACGAGTATTATTATTATTAATGATTGAAGGGCCATGTGGGCGGTGAACCACCTCGCACTGTGACTTAAAAGATCTATTGTGCTGGACCCTACTTAATTTTTCGTCCAGTAATATTCATGCTCTTAATGAATCTGATAATACTACCGGCCGGTACAAGATACATACTATCCGGGCTCATTGTTCTCCCTCCTAGATGTTGCAGTCCATCTTCCGTTTTTGATCCATCTGTAAACCTTACCATGGACCCTCGCTCAAAGGATGGTTCACCTGTACCCCACACATACCGCTCAGGTAACCTAACACAGAATGGTTTGTGGAGGTTCAGTTTAGCCAGCGTACAGTCGGAAGGCATTCCTATGGTAAGATCTGCCTGAAATTCCTTACGGATTTCCAGATGATCCACCATATTGCCTGGTATGATATTTCCTTCCGCCTGCATTTTCAGGGCCATAATTGCAGCATCCTTTTTAACATGCAGGTGTAACAGTGTCAGTCCTAGAAGTGACTCCATCGCAGCGGTTGAAAATGTTTTCATTGAGCCCGTAATACCAATGCAGGCAATACGCTGTACCTTATTCAATAAAGTTTGCGTTGCCTTCTGCTCAGTTTTAGGTCACCATACAACCTATGGGTAGATTGCCATAGGCCTAATGATTGTAAAAAATGACCAGTAGATCATTTTTGGTTGTAGTCCCCAAGTACGCCCATAGAGTCTTTGACAGGCCCAGAAAGCCTTGGTGGCTCTAGCTTGAACTTTCAACAAATGTTGCTTCCAGTTCAGTTTTTGATCTAGGATAACCCTGTAAGCGCGAGCTGTTTCCTCCCCGTAATAGGATCAATGACAGTTTTGTTTATGTGTGTGTATATCACCGCTTTTTAAATCCCCGTGACTAGACCGCTATGGGCCATCACAGTGGATTTACCAGTTTGATAGGCAAACTGGTCCCGATCTAGTGGATTTTTTTCAAGGACCTCATTTCTGATTTTATTCAATAGAAACGATGTGAGGCTAATTGGTCGATATGCCTTAGTCTAGATGTCTGGACTACTCCCTGCCCCCTTTGGTATAAAGATCACATTAACCTTCCTCCGCAGTTTCGAAATATAGTTAAAAGCACAATTTGGCCGAAACTTCTGGATGAAGCTGATGAGTATTTCCTCAATACCTTTTTGAAGTAAAGCTGGAAAGAAACTATCCCCTCCAGTGGATTTGAAAGGTTTGAACGTAAGAGTTACATAAATTATTTAATTTACCATCCTGAAATCTGGAATGGTTTCCTACGACAGTGTCAATTTTAGTTTTTATAGTACTAAATAATTAATGGCCTATTGTTAATCTTCCAAAGTATTTGGTTTAGGTCTTCTAATTTTCTGCACCTAGTTTTCTTTTGGTTTGGTTGGTTTTTGTGTGCACTGTCTTACAGTTGCGAACAATCAAATGTGGGACCATGTTAGTGGTACATTTAATGGACAACGCATTTTTCCTAAACACATCTCCGAGTAGAATTCGTTTTCATTTAATATTATGATCTTTAAGCGTACCATTTTTCAAAAAATTAAACAACTCATAAAAGGGGGCCTTCCTGCCAATATTGAGGCGTTAAAAATATAATCGCATATGAGTTTGACCGTGAAGTGCATTGTGTGTACTGCGTTAAATTGCAAATAATCTAAATTTGATTTTATCCCAACCAAAATCACCGATTTTTTCGAGCATGACCCTTGAATACGTGCTCAATAAATTTAATATTCCATCGAATTTGACACTATGTCGAACTCTTTCAAATATTAAGCGAACGTCACGAATATTTCTTTCAACAACGATAAATTCAAGTAGCTCTGGTTGGACAACAACAAGACATGTGGCTGTGATCCTCAACCGTAAATATCTATTTCATCGTCGAACAACCGCAGACACACAAGTTATACGGTGTTTTTCTGGCGTATTAAGTCAATAATTAAATAGGTTGAATAGGGAAGGACCAGACGTTGCCATTTTAGGTTTAAAATTCAAAATCTATTTCGAATAAAGTCCACAGCAGGTCGTCGATTATGACCGACAAATAAAGTGATTGTCAAAATTCACCTTTTGTACCCCTAAAATTCTACAAAAAAAAGATCTGAACATCATCAACCTGAGGTTGGGCAGCGTGATATAAATGAAGGTATGAAGAAATCAACTCGCGACACTATCTCGTGTGAGAAATTCGATCATAAAAGTTCAAGGAAACGAACTCCATCATTATGTTGCTTAAAGCTGATTGCTGGGGGATTACTGATTGGGATGCGATTAAGAAAATATCCTTTTGTGGATGAAGTAAACCACACGCCAAATTATTTCGTTCACAAAAAATCATCTGAAAAGTAAAAAAATTGTTATGATCTTACGACAATGCAAGGTGGTACTAGAGGCTTCCTTCAAGGCAAATATCAATATACGACTGTTTTCAAGACTTTTAGTATGACGAAAAATCGTAACAAATAAATCCAGTCGCACTTCGTTTCTGAGTGCCGACCAATTTTAAACGTGATAATTTATGGCTTACTCGTATATGAGGATCAAAATTACTTATGAATTCACCTTCAACTTATAATTGTATGGTATCTCGGCCAGATTAACTTGTAAAATTATTCAAATTGGGATGGTATTAAACAATTTGGCCCTGATTCCACAAAGGGAATCGAAAATTCTCAATAAAATACCTTGATAACTAAACGAGTTTAGGGATAAACAAAACGAATTGAGCTCCGCCTCCCAAGGCAACCATTTATCTCTACCTACTCTTATTGTATTAATTTAATTTGATTTAAGCACCTACGCAAATTAATAATTTTAATAAATTTATTTTAATAATTTAATCTTAAACTTGTTGATTTTATTAAATTTTTAGTAAATGAAATTAAAATGTGAACATGAAATCCACACACGTATCCATTTAAATGCCATTTTGAAACATAAATTAAATTAAAACCAACACATTAGAGATTAAAATATTAAAATTAAATTTATTGAAATACATTTTGAATAAATATTAAATTATTAACATTACATTTTTTTGTTAAAATTGGGAGTGCTGTAGATAATAGAGACAATTTATAAACAAAGTTGATTTCTTTTGCCTTTGCTGGGTGCCGGTTTCAATTTTTTTTTTTTTATAACTTAACTAATCGTAAAACTTATTGTATATTATTTCACGGAAGAAGAGCACAAGTCCTTTCGTGATAAAGTGGTTGTTGAAGAAACGTTATTCCATTCCTATATATTAGATAAAATAAAGCAAGAATTTGATCTGCGGATAACAAAGCGAAAACCCGATATTTCTAAGCCAGGTTGAACAGTACAGCCAAGACTGTTCCTAAGCCAACCAAAAACGTTTTTGTAACCGATAGAGATACGGTTAGTAATTAGCTAATTAACAAACCTCAGTGTTCGCAATATAATAAAAAAATAATGAGAATGGCGGCGACGGTATTACGACTAGTTCCAGTTGTGTATAACATTTTTTAATTACTGTGCCTTTAAGCTTAAAATCTGGAGAGTTGGAAAGAAGAGCACCACTATGACAGATAACCTCTGTTAAATAAGATTCATCAGATAGAAAATTTATGTTCGTCGCTTATCCAAATCTATGTTAGATTCTGGTGCTGTTTGCTTTATTCTGAAATAAAGCTTTACCCCTTGGAACGTGAATCTTTAGTTTCACATGATAAATGCTTCCACGGCCATGTTAATTTTATTATATATACAGATACATCAGCAAAATCGAATAATTCCTAATTTTTTCTCAGCCGCCATTTTTAAAGAATTTGATTAAATTTTTTATTTTTTTCATCAGTCAACTGAATTAAGATGTTCCTCACCGCTCTTAAAGTGAAATAAGCTTGGCAAGTGTCGATCAAATGCTTCTGTTAAGGTAGTGTTCATAAGTAGTTTCGGCAGCTTATAGACCCGGTGTCGTTTGTACGAAACCATTCATTAGAGTGTTGGTAAATAAATAAAAGCTTCATTATTTCTCTGTAGATTTTATCAACGACATAAATACCAAATGGAACAACAAAATCCAGAATGTTCCATATCCTCCAATAGAGAATTTGTGGAAGCCAAATATATACGTCAAATGTTTCTTTATTTAGATGGTAGGTATTGGAATTGGTTCGAAAAAGGATCTTTCCCGGTTTCGGCTTCGGACGGCAGGTACATAGGCATTTCAGCAAGAAGCAGCCACAACAGAGTATGCGTTAGGCTTGTTGGAACTATTTAACATATTAAACCAATAGGTGCTGCTTATTTCGTCACCTTTCCTAATCATTATAAGATTAAGTTTCAATCGTGTACGTCGCCAGGTGTGGGAAACAACATTTTTTCAAGTCAAATCGTCTTTTTGTAGTTAACTGAAATGTTTCGTGATATCTTAAAAGCCCGCAACAAATCTGACGGGCGCATTTTATTACAAAGGTTCTGTTTTGCTTTAAAATGTAACGAATTATTTGACTTGTCAATCTCACAGCGTCATTTGTTTGAATGAAAAACATAAAACAACACTTCACCGATTCATTTATCAACCTAACTCTACTCAATATACCACTGTGATCGAATAGAGTTTAATCAAAAGTTACTTAATGTTGTTAGTGGATTCATATCATAAATGTCTGAAAAATTGACTGTCTGCAGTTTTCTTATGGCGCTCCAAGAAGAAGTGATTGATTGAAATTAGGAAATCCAATCTCGGGATCCGGAATCGACTTTTTGTCAATCCCGAAGTACGGGATCGCGGGATAGCATTCCCTAATTGAAATTGATATATATGCGAAGCTTCATTCATATATGCGAAGCTTCATTCTGGCCACACTGGAGGCAAAATATTTAGTATTTCAAACTGCTTTTGTATAATTAATAGTTTAAAGTCTGCACATACGCTGTTATTAGCTTTTATTGTTTATTTCTATTCGAGATGGAACTCGTTAGGAACTTTTAATGATATTATAAAAAAATCGAAGTTTGCGGTTAGTCTTGGCCTGCTTAGTGGTTTGCGTTTTAAGTTTATGTCTCTACTCACAAAATATGTATTATATAATTTTAATGTTGGAAACGGTACCACATTTGGTTCTACGATATTCGTAATGTACCACAAACTGTTTAATGAGCCGCCCACCAAATAACGTTACGAGTGTCGCATTGTGTGTAACACTCATTTGGCCGTCGGAAAACCCTTGGCGTCGATCCGAAGAATACAGAAAGGATCTCGATTCTCAACTCTTCCGTGAACAAAAACACGTTCCTATTCATCGAGAGCCCAAATCACATGCTTTCTAATGAATTCTAGTCGTGCTCTTCGATGGTCTACTATTACTGATGAAATGAGTTTTGTGCTCTGAAAGGCGTTTGCTTATTGTATTCGTGCTTTCTAGCAGTTGTGAATCGCTCTCTTAATCTAATAATTTTGATAAAACCATCCTGATTGGCTCCATGCCAGCCTTGCTGCGGACTTCTTTCATAATCATGTTCTTCTTCCTTGTTCCTCAATAATGTTTAATCATAGGTGATATTTGTGTGGGACGTTTAACACTTTACAATAATAGCATGGTACATCTATCCTTCTTTAGCCAAAACACTGGCTGTTAAACATTCATCGCGGCTTAAATTTCTTATTGTTCGTTTCATATAAACTAAAGAGTGCAATAAAATAAAACGCATTTACACGAATCACTTCGAAAGATTATCATAGACAGTGAAAGAAGTTGAACATGTTCTACTTTTTGTACAATTTGGATGAATCGTGACTCTTGTAAATGCGCTTAACTATGTCCACGATGAAAAATAAAGACTTCTAGAAACAAAATGATTGATCGCAGATCAAACTTCCAATTTACTTAGCCACACAAACACACATATACATACAGCCATACATATAGACAAAATATTTATAATTTTTATTTAATGTTCGATATTCATACACTAAAATCGATAGATCGATAGAGCAAACGCTTCATATAAAATGAATGTTAATTACGCAAAATATTTTGGCCTAAAAACAATTAAGCATAACAATCAATCGTACCTCACTTTCTTAGTCAGCATGCACACCTACGTTGTCATTGATTTTATCTTCAATTCTCATTAGAAAGGGGAACAGAACTGCAATCATTTCATCTCAAGCTTAATATGGGATGGACCATAAGTTCTTATTAATCCATACATTTGGTATAAAAAATAAAAAGGGGTAGTGAAACCTATTCTTAAGGAATGCGAGACGCAAACAAATTCGACGAGTATCGCTTCGGTCACACATATATTGGATGCGACTTATTATTTGGTTCATCATCCAAATCCTAAATAAAATATTTTATTGATTTTTTCAAACAAACACTTAACTTAATCGAAGTAATTGTTAATTTATACAATCGCCGATGGTTTTCCTTGGTACTTTAGTAAGCAATGCCGTGATTGGCAACACACAAACGCTACAGTCGTTTTTCAGTAATAGTTACCTTTGCTGGGCTGCGGGACATCATTTTTTTTTTAATCATTATGTTTCAATGTTTCCTGTAGAAAATATAATTCTAAGTGGAACGGCAGAGAGGATATGGTTTCATGTAGCGGTGCTTGCAGTGGCTCTTTTAATCTTAAATGTGCAAATATTACAACGTTAGTATTCAATACTTCAATACGGTACAAGTGGCTGATTAAAATTGTTTGTATTTAAGCAGACTTCATCCAAGCAATGTGCTCGATAGCTTTATACTGATCCCTCTATTTGGGCAGTAGGAATGTGACCACCAAATGTGATGACCCACCTTTATTTCAATACTCAAACATCTTCCAGTCCAGCCAAGTTTAAATTATTTAGTATATATCAATATATTCTTTGTTTACGTGAAATCTTAAGATTCGGGAGCAAATCATGTTATGATTGGAGGGATGGTGTATCCATACCTTTGCTGGAAAATTATGAAACTCTTCAAACAGAGCAGATTTCTTGTACTCGAACTGTTGGTGCTGACATTATTCAGCTTAACATCAAATTTACCTGTGATTGGTTCTAAATCCTTTATGTGTATAGTGGAAATAAGCATTGAATGCATTCGAATCATTTCATATGTTTCACTGTATTTAACTATTGTAGCTAACTTCACTTGAATCAATAATATCTTTTTCAAGTGACACAACCTAAAAGAAGCAAAATAAAAGGTTTTTTAAAATAAAAATTAATCTGGAATCATCCGTGTTTTATTTTTAAGTTTCCAGCTCTGCTTAGTTAAATTCCATTTGTTTATGGGCCCAGTGGACGAAGAATACGGATATTTCGAAAAATTAAGGCAGATTAATTGGATAAAGTGAATTTGATTTTTCGGTGTTGTGAAATTCGCATACGGAAAAAGATGGCGTCAGCTGAATCAAGATGCAGCATTTCAAAGCTAAACGGAACAAATTATTTTGTATGGAAATACAAAATGGAAATGCTTCTTAAGGAAAAAGGTTTATGGGCAGTTATCAATGAGGTACAACCATCACCAGTTACAGCAGCGTGGACAGCAAATGATGAAAAGGCGCATTCAACAATTGCATTGAATGTAGAAGACGATCAAATTCATCACATCATCGGTGCAGATTCAGCAAGAAATACATGGAGAATTCTTAAGGAAACGTATTAATCAAACACATCAAGCAATCGTGTGCACATTTTGAAGTTAATCATACAACAGCAGCTTGATGAAGGCGGAGATGCGGAAAAACACGTGAATTCCATGAACGAGCTGTTTCGAAAATTATTGGCGCTTGGTGCAGATTTTGGTCCGAAATTTTTTATGAGTGCTACGTTGTTGGCTTCTTTGCCACCAAGCTACGACGGTTTGGTAACGGCGCTCGAAGGTAAAGAAGAGAGTGAATTGACACTCACGTTGGTTAAATCAAAGGTTCTCGCGGAATTCAAAAGAAGAATGGATCGAGGCGAAATAACGTATGACACTGCGTTAAAAGTTGCAAGAGCAACGAAAGGTCAAAAAGGTGAAAATAAAAATTTTGAGTGCTATTTTTGCAAAAGAAGCGGTCACATCAAAAAGGATTGTCGAAAATACAAAGCCTGGCTCAACAAAAAGGAAGGAAGTAATCAGAAGGCGAATCTAGCGAAAGATGAAACAGAAAAACTGTTTGTGACACATCAAGTAGGTGATGGCTGGATTGTCGATTCAGGTGCCACATGTCACATTGCCAGTTCTAAGGATATTTTCGTCAATATCGACATGAATTGTAGTGATAAAGTAAGCGTTGCAAGTGGTCAACAATTAACAGCTGCGGGTAAAGGCACAATTAAAGTTGATTTTCTGAATGAGGAAAATCAAAGTGTTTCAGTAAGAATCACAGACGTGTTGCTAATGCCAGATATCAAGGGAAATTTACTTTCAGTCAAAAAGCTAACGGAAAAAGGTTTTAAAGGAAATTTCAAGGGCAATAAGTGTGAAATAAGGAAAAACAGTCGGCAAATTGCAGTTGGCGAAATCAGCGGTAAACTTTACAGACTAAAGGAACCTCACAAAGTTTACTCGGTCGAAAAGGAATCCAATGGCTGCATACATTATTGGCATAAGGTTCTAGGCCATAGAGACATCAAAGTTGTGAAATAATTGGCGAAACGAAATTTGGTTAAAGGCATCAACTTTAACGAGTGTACAGCGGATTGCGAAATCAAGTCCAAGTGCAGAGTGTGTCTCGAAGGAAAAATTACTCGAATCAAGTTTCCGGTCAAGTCGAGTAATAAAGCAGTTGCAGTCATGGATCTGATTCATTCGGATGTTTGTGGTCCGATGCAAACGACCACACCACCAGGTAGGTAATCATTACATTGTGACATTCATAGATGATTACTCAAAATTTACAGTCAGCTACCTAATCGCAAATAAATCATCAGTTTACAGCAAATTCAAGGAATATATTGCGATGGTAAAGGTTCAATTCGGAAAGAAACCTAAATGCATCCGTACAGATCAAGGAGGAGAGTACATCAGTAATGAATTCGTGAATTATTTAAAGTCGAGCGGAATTCAAATCTAGAGAACTACTGCGTACACACCTCAACAAAACGGAACAGCGGAACGCAAAAACAGAACGTTGGTAGAAATGGCTCACTGCATGCTAATTGACGAAGGTCTAGAGAAAAAGTTTTGGGGCGAAGCTGTAATGATGGCTAACTATGCCCAGAATCGTTTGCCAACAAAGGGTACAGAAACAACGCCATATGAAGGCTGGTTCCAGAAAAGTCCGAATGTGCAATACTTCAGGAAATTCGGATCAGAATGTTACATGAATGTACCAAAACAAACAATGCGCAAATTCGATTCAAAGGGTGTGAAAGCAGTGCTGGTCGGTTATGATTACGAATCAAAGGCATATCGTTGTTACAGTCCGGAAACCTATCGAGTCACAGTTAGTCGAGATGTTCAGTTCGTCGAAAGGGGCCATTTGTTACCTATCAAGTCCAGCGAAGATTATCAACAGGAACAAATTATCGACAATTCAGAGTTGAACAACTTTGAAGATGCAGAAAATGATCGGGCGCAAAAGGAATTAGTCGATGAGGAAGTTCAGGAAGAAAATTCAATACAAGATCACGTTCAGAATGAAGATGAAGAGCAAACTGTTAGACGATCACAACGTGCTAACAAAGGAATTCCACCAAAGAAACTTATTAAAGAAATGAACGTGGTGAGTTCAGTCATTCAAGAACCAAAGTGCTACGTAGAAGCTATCAAGGGTGATTATAAGAGGCTGTGGATTCAAGCAATGACAGATGAGATGAAGTCATTAATGGAGAATCAAACGTGGGAGCTTGTGGAAATTCCAGAAGGTGCAAATCTAGTTGGCTGCAAGTGGATTTACAAGCTAAAGTGCAATTCAGATGGAAAAGTAGTCAGACACAAGGCAAGGCTTGTTGCTCAAGGTTTTTCGCAAAAATACTGTACTGACTGATGATCAGGTGTTTGCTCCAGTTGACATGAAGGTTTATCATCTAGATGCGAAAACGTCTTTTCTCAACAGTGAATTGTCTGAAACAATTTACATGAGACAACCTCCAGGATTCAAAGTTGAAGGCGGCGAAGATTTAGTGTGTCTACTAAAACGGAGTTTATATGGTCTTAAGCAATCAGCGCGCAATTGGAACAAAACAATTCATCAAATTCTCATCGATTTCGGTTTTGTTCAAAGCAAGAATGATCCATGCTTGTACACCTACAAACATGATGGAAAAATATGCTACGTATTAATCTACGTTGACGATGTGGTCATTGCTGGTGAAAACAACGAGATAATCTCCAAGTACGAAACGTTTTTAAGTTCGAAATTCAAGATTAAGAACTTGGAAGAGATTAAGGATTTCTTGAGTCTTCAAGTCAAGAAGAAAGTAGATGGCTATTAAACGTTGAATCAGACTGCTTACACTGGAAAATTACTAAAGGATTTCCAAATGTCTGATGCAAAGGAGTCCTCAGTTCCATTATCAGTTGGATATGGTAAAGGAGGAGATACGGATTTGTTGTTAGGCAACGGCAAATATCAAAAGTTGCTCGGTTGCTTACTATACATATCAGTCAACTTGGCATGAGTGATGGTACGGATCAGTTAATCGGATATGCAATCTGAACCAATATTCAAGTATTGTGACGGTATTCTCAGTTGGTGCGGTCGAAGACAGGATTACATTGCGTTATCATCATTGGAAGCAGAATTTATTGCGTTGTCTGACCGACAACAATTTTCGAAGACAATCAAAGTTGTTTGAAATTCATTAAAGAGGAGAAATTGTCGTCACGTACCAAACATATTGATGTTCGAAAGGCATTTGTCAAGAATAACATCGACAAATGTATTGTTACATGCCAATATTGCCCTACGCGGAAACTATGGTGGCAGATTTGTTGACAAAACATGCATATGGAGTTAACTCATGATTCAAATGAGGAGGAGTATTGGAAATAAGCATTAAACGCATTCGAATCATTTCATATGTTTCACTGTATTTAACTATTGTAGCTAACTTCACTTGAATCAAAAATATCTTTTTCAAGTGACACAACCTAAAAGAAGCAAAATAAAAGGTTTCTTAAAATAAAAATTAATCTGGAATCATCCGTGTTTTATTTTTAAGTTTCCAGCTCTGCTTAGTTACATTCCATTTTAAACTCCATGCTTCGAACACGACAGTCTTTCTGGATGAATTTCGTAATGTTTTGATAGCTAATAAATCTAAAAATGTGCTAGTTTTTGGTGACATGAATATCAATATTCTTAAGTCTTCTTCATCAGATTATGTTCCTAGGCCTGCACTCCGTGATAAATGAATCTACTCGCATTTCAAACTACTCATCTACTTGTTTAGATCATTTTTATTTTAGACATCCTGTGAAACTTCCTTTTGATTATGGAGCTGCTGTTCAAAATGTTGTGGAAACATCCATATAACACTGATTTAAAACAAAACTTATGTTAAATGATAAGATTATCAATTTTATAGTCAAAAAAATTTTGAAAATTCTTTAAATTGGAAGTGTTAGACTGAAAATCTTCTTCATTATCTGGTATCGGTGATACGTAAAATGTATATTCTAAGATTCGTCTGTCCAATTGCGGTTTTGAAAAACTTGAATTTTGCACTTGCTAACTCAAGTTGTCCTACGGTATAGTTTGTTTAGGAGGCACATATTACGTTAGGAATCCAGCCACTGGTTACTGTCCAGAAACATATTTTTCAATAAAGAATACTTGGCAAACTAACATTTGAGATGCGAAATATCCAATGTTTGTTAGCTAACGGTTTTTCTTGAATTGTGGGCTTTTGCTATAGAAACAATTTGCGAATTGAAGTCTAAAAATAAGCAATAGTTTAGTGACATTTTCCGAACACACGACTTTCTTTTACGAACAGGGGATTTTGAGAAATTTATTATGCAAATTTCTTGCAAATTTATTATTTTCTATTTTTTTTCTTTCTTATTATTTCTTATAACTTTAAACATGCAGTATTTATTCGTTTTTTTGTTAACCTTATACTTTTGGAGATATTTGCAAAGTAAATTTTCTGGCCAAATCGAATTGGCCATTTTCTGTTGGTCGATTTGCACTAAAATTCACAGGGAGTTCGAAACAGCTTGATTTTGTATAGAAATGTGCTCGCAAATGACACGTCATCCAAATGGCAGAATCGTGGACAGAACCGGGAAAACGGGCATTTATATAAAGGATTCGTCTATTAGCATCACAATAAATTAAAGTGACAATGCTATGATTTAAAAAAATGGCCCCTTAAAATTTATCGTGCTCGGGTGGCGCGACTATGGCTAAATGGCAACCGTCTATAGCCCCAATAATTTTGCACATTTCAAATATTTGATTAAAGCCGGATCTAATTTCTGCCGTCATATTTTGCGGAAACATAATGAATTCTTCCATCAAATGATCGACTATTACATCTGACAGCTACTAGTTGACATTTGATCGAACTAGCAAAATTAGCATTACATAACCTGGTATCATGAAAAATGATTTTACTTGAAAGAGAATAAATTCAAGAATTATTGGAAAATAAGTGTCATCTCATTTTTAGATGGCGATAGCATCCAGCCAAAGAAGCAAACCATGTATGCCATTCTTCCACAGTACCATGATTACGTTGCGAATCCTTATAGTTCCTAACATATTCTAGTGTTGTGGATTACGTTGACTTCATGCTTTCCCGGTATGACCATTATTTTTGAAGTAATATATTATCTGAGTTCGAATCAGTCTTTAATTCGATTTTTTTTTTTTAACATTTCAATGTGTGTTGCTTTAGATATCTAGACAGGATTGCAAAAATCAGGGAGTAATAGGGCGAAAAATCTGGGACAGGCATTGTAGGTTCCGTCAACTCAATACCGTGTTTTGGAATGCCATAAACGTTTAAAATTTGATCAAATTCTAAGAATAATAGAAATTCTTCACCTTTGGGTGAAATTTGGGTGTACTTGCTCTCTCTATCGACATCTTTGATCCCAAACAGATTTTCCCGGACTGCCGATTATTTTTTTTATTTTTTTATGTTGATGATAAATGTGACAATCCACCAAATTTACAGTCAATTGAAGCATTAAGTGAGGGTCATTTTAGCAAAAAAGAGTAATTTTAATTTGTTGATCTGTTTTCTGGGGGTAATATCGAACTTTTCGAAGAAATATTTTTCGACGGTTCGACCCCTTCCAAGTTCCAACAATTGTTCGCTAGGTGTCTTTAAGACTTAAAAATATTATCGTCAATATTTAAAAATAAAATATATCTAGTAAGTCAGCTTGGAGGTTGAAAATTACGTTAATGTTTTCCGTTTAGGTCCTGAAAGAAGCCCTGGTCAACAATTATTCTTTATGAGGTTTACATTTTGAAGGATTTAATGAATGAATCAACGGTTTTGACATCATCATCCGCATAAATTAATGGTCTTTATTCTGTTTATCACAGGCAAAATAAGGAAGATAAAAGATATTTAATTACAAATGTTTAATTCAACATGAAGGGACTAATTGGGGATTGGCCTATTCCTTATTAGAAAATTTGAATATCTCATACCAGAGTTTATCCATCAATAACATTTTCAAGTTAAATGCAGTCTATTAGGACGGAACTATCTCTTAACCGATTATGATGAAACCCGGTTTATACGATTTAAATGGGATTCCAAAATGAGTTTTAGATGACGTTCTTGAATATGGAAATTAGGAAGAAACTTGGCTATTTCTTAACCGATTATGCAAATGGAAGGAAAGGAACTTTTAGTTTATATGGATGCTATTGGTGGCCTTGTACGCCCTCTTAACAAAGAATCTCCAACTGTATATTATAATGCACTTATTATACCACTGAAACAAAATTCTAATGATCCTTGTGATCCGTTTCCCATTCTCAATTTTGTCAGCGCAAGTCATAGATTTGAGTCGATTTTAACTGTCCTCAAGTCAAGAACTTGGCCTGTCTTTGATGTGGTAGTAACTGATTTTAGTTACCCCCAAATTAGCGGTGCACTAAAAAGTTTTAATGGTTTGAACATTGTTCAATATCTCAAAATTTGTTATGAAACCCAAACCCAAATCAATTTGTCAAGGAGATTGTGTCAGCTTTCTTTATTATTCGAGATTACAGTCAAATGAAAACTATATTTGCGCAGTTTGTAATTCTTTTAAAATCAAAATTTACCAGTCAAACCACCGTCAATGCTTTCAATAAAATTATCAAAGCTTCCAGAGATATTCGACGATTCTAGTATTTTTACTACGTCAAGAATTATTTTCTAAAACTACTTTCGAACAAAGTCCATTTTTCCAGGACTTTAATGAAATTTACAATAAATTTATACCCGACGAATCATTAGTTAAATATCCAATAAATACATTTTACAATCCTCAATTTGTAGAAAATTTAATTAAAAAATACATCAATTATTTACCAATGTGGTCAAAATTAATTATCAAAACTGACAGACTCAGTAACAGCCAGGTCGAAAATTATTTTGCCATTCTTAAAAGACGATGTCGCTAAGCATCACATTTGGGAAAGAAATTCATCAAAGAAATCTATATGTGTACTATATTTTTGACAGATGTAAATAAAAAATTTCAAAAAGAAGTTTAAATATCTTTCATTAAAATCAAGCATTAATGGGATACATTTTTTAGACAACTTGAAAAAGAAGGAAATATGGAAACCGAAAAATATTGGCTCGCGGATGCTATCAAATTCTGATTTAAAAAATATACTGAAATTTAGTAAAAAAACGGATGATGAATAATTACAAATATCGACCAAATTGTTAATGAAATCATACTCCAAATTAACACCTTCAAAAAAATTAAAAACTATTGAAACACAACAACATGCACTAGGATTTAAAATACCTGCGCATTTGATTCATTTGCCCAATGTGTATGTAATGTTAAAATCACCAAAGAATTCATTTATAGTAAGTAATGAACAGTTTCCCCGTTCCACGTACAGAACACAATTATAATCGAATTGAAGAATTACATCATGATTCGTTATATGATATTAAAAAATGTTTACGATATGATTTTGGACTTTTGACAAATTGTGAGTCAAATGTCACTCTGGTGTCTGATTATATTTTAAAGAAGCAACTCAGCCTCACAGCAGAATTTTATTGCTTGATTTGCACCAAAGAAATAAAAGAGAAAAAATCCTATTTACAAATAAACATGCAACTATTGGAAGAAACATTTTCCCTCAAGGCCGTGTTGCAATCAAACAGTTACTGCTAAAGCAATCGAGCTAAATTCGTTCGTTATTATCAATACAGAATATTTAAATTGTTACAATCAACCGATGGTTTCAATTAAAGACATTCCATCAACCATATTATTGAACGGAACAACATTTTTATTGAATTCCCTAGTTCATTAGCTATTGCAAAAAAGCAAATTCCTGGGATCTGTATGATGATTTAAAGACAAATGTTATTAGAATCCGAAGCGAAGCTCATAAGGTGAAACCACGCTAAATAATTTACACAATCAATTAGGAGTTCTTTAAATAAATAAATCACACTCAACGTTTTTGAAATATTGAATATTAATACTATAACGCTAATAAATAACATAATTTGTGAATTTTCGTTAATTTGATGAACTGAATTGTTTTTTATTTATAATTTTGTAATTTAACTTATGGATTACAACAAATTAAAAAAAAAAATATTACAAACATTATGATAAATACGACACATGTGGCTTGTGCCAGAAAAAAAATTCTTGAGACGATACCCAGTTAAATTGCGAAAATCAAATTAAATACGATTCACAAGGATTTCGGCCCATATTTCACCATGGTATTCCCATCATAAAATTCTGAAAAACTTCCAGAATACTTACAATTGATAAGCCTAATAAAAAATCATTGGGAGATTGCTGCCAACAATACAGAACTTCAGTTATTCTAGTATGTTTCCTTTCTCATATGATAGTTTTATTTTTGGGCTGAGAGTCTGTCATGATAAATTTGCTATCATGATAGAAATTTTTTTGGGCTGACATTATAAACTGTGTTATGGGCTGACACCAAAGTATGAAGAATTTTTTATTTTTTTTTTTGGCTGATATAATAAATTGTATCACGTTATACCTTTTTGGGCTGACACTTAATCATGAAGAAACATTTTATTTTAGTGTTACCCCTGCGTGTTTTTGGGATCAATTTTGGGACAACTTCACGTACATATACATAATTCAAATTCACAAAACTATACGTTGAGTAAAGCTTAGAACAACTATTGTCGGATGAACATAAGTTGATAAAGATGCCGCTACAGCTAGTTGGACTTAATTGCTTAGTGACTTTTAAGATGAAACTTGTTATTTGGTAACTTCTTAATTACTATTCGGAACGGAACTTGTTATTGGAATTGATTCTGGCTTAATACGATGAAACTCGTTATAAACCATTTTCACTTAGAATTAGTCGTTTATTTTTTAGCGTAAACATTTTTCAATCAAGCAATTTTTCAGCATCTAATTACGACGGTAGTGGCGATGAATACAACTATGATTCTCTGTTGGAGTACAGAATTCATGGGCCGACCATGGGACATAAAGAAATCTGCATGAGGCAATTAAATGTGCAGGTGCACTACTCAAAATATATTTTTAGCCAAAAATCCTCAAATTAATTGACTTCGTTTATAAATTTTATTACTAAGTGTTATGAGGGATGTTACTTAAGTTTAAATTCTGAGGGAGCTAGTCGGACCATCAATAACAACTTTAACCGATTCAACGGTTTTGACATCTTCGTCTGCAAAAATTAGTTTAGGTTTTTAGTTATTGGTTATTAGTTTAGATGAGTCAGCGATAACTCAAAACAACATAACTCATTAAAATTTTAATATAGACGACATATCAAAATTTTCCTTTTGCTGTGGTTGTTCTTAATTTTACTTTATTTCAGAAGGTACTTAACTTGTTCAACTTGAAGAGCAAAACAGTAATAGATTACGGTCTATTATAGAAAATATTTTCTTATTGATGATGGCAAATTATTTGACGATAATTCTTTGACTATAGTTGTGGGATTTTCAAAAAATTGCTTGAATACAGAGCGGAAGGCAGGGGTACCGCCTTTGCCTTTACTAATATATATTTTATTTTTTATTTATTTATTTCTCATAACCTTACAAATACAAATTTATGAAATAATTAAAATAATAATACAAAAATTAACGTTAAGAAGATAGGTTATTCTTTGCCAAAAGGCAGTGGCGAATAACCTTTACAATAAGGCTAATATCAAATAAAATATAAACTATCAAAAAACACAAAATACAAATTTTATTTTATTTTAAAACATAAAGCCAATATCTTTATTTTAAAACAACCAATCCTTAATTAAATTCATAATTTTTCTAATTTTTAACTGTGTGCGTAATAGTTGAGGCAAGCGATTAAAAAAAGCGGGGGCCGAAACTAAGAAGTACCTGCGATAAGCTTCACTGATAAATCCAGGAACAGAAAAGAAGTTTCCGTAATTATTACAAATGTCGTAAACAGTACTTAATCTCAGAAATCTGTGCCCACTTCTAGAGAAAAATAATTTAAACTTTAAAAACATATAGGTGTTGCAAAGGTAAAATTTTACAAGCCATAAAAATTGGCCAAGAACGATCGCGACGACTCTTAAAAAACATATCCCCCAACAATGTATTTTTGCAAAATATATAAATGTTCCAATGTATTCATATCAACGCCACCCCAACAAAGTAATTCATAGGAAAGCCTAGATTCAAAACATGCATGATAAAAATTTAATAAAACGGCGGATGGACAAAACTGACGCAGTAAATACATGGCACGTAAAGAAAAATTTAATTGCTCTTTAACCTTTTGAAAATGAATTTTCCAATTTAAATTAGCATCCATATGCAAACCTAGATACTTAAAATTATAAACAGGTTCAATTGGAATGCAAAGATTGCTACAATTCACAAAATTACAATTCCTCACATGGCAAACAATCTCTGGAACATAACTCAAATATGGATCGCCAGCCAACCTAAAAAACATAATTTTAGTTTTCACACTTAAAATCATAGAATGATCATCAAACCAAGATCGCAATGTATTCATATCAGAATTAATATGGTTGGATATTTCTGAAGTAATTGAACCATAATAACTCAACGCCATATCATCAGCAAAAGCAATAATTCTGCCTTTCAAATCCAAATTAAATGTAGAATTTATTTAAACTAAAAATAACACAGGACCGAGGACCGAACCTTGTGAAACTTAAAAAACCTGTTACGAAGATATGATTTAAACCATAGAAACGGCACACCTCTAAAACCACACTTGTAAAGTATCCGTAAAACTAAATTTTGATCTACCATGTCAAAAGCCCTCTTAATATCAATAAAAACAGCACCAACACACTTTTTCCCATTTAAATTAATATGAACCCCATTCAAAAAATCAATTACAGCTGACTCAGTATTTTTTCCAGACCTAAAACCATATTGACAAATATTTAAAATATTATATTTAGAAAGGAAGGCGGCAACCTGAAATTTTAAAGACTTTTCCAGAATTTTCATACTAATGGGCTGTAAAGATATAGGATGATAACTATCCTTAACCAGTTTATCACCCTTTTTAAATAACGACCATAACTGCCATTCAAAAAACTTTGATTGATAAAATGTACAAAAATTGGCGAATTATACCAACAATTTCAGTACCGTCCACAGGATTAATAAAAAAATTTTCTGAGATGATGACTTCACTAAGATTATGAAAAGACATATTATTAAACAAACAGTTGGTTGTTCTTAGGTGAGACACAATATTAGAAAAATACAAACCAAAATCATCAGCAATATATTTACAATCCGTAAGAATTACTGAATCACTAGACATAATTTTATCAACATAATTAACAACCCTATCACCTAAAAGTTGATTAATAACTGACCATGTCTTCTTACTATCTTTACCACAGTGTTGAAATTTATTGTGGTAATATGTGAACTTGTCAGAAACAATTTTACCATCTACTTTTTGGCATAGTTTAAAGAAAATATTTCTGAAGCCTTTATTTGTGGGATGCTTCTTACACTTTTTACTAATTTTTTTTTTCTTAGCCATTAAATTTATCAAATGGAACGAGATCCAGGGTTTCAGTTTATGTTTAGATTTATGTTGAATGACATTAGAAAAACATGAATCAGATATGGAGTTAACTAAAGAAAGAAATCGTGATCAAATGACAACCGGATCACTTTCATCGATTAAACTAGAAAAATCAAACGAAGAGATTTTGTAGCAGTGAAATTTATTTCTAACACTACATTGATTAAATGATGATCCGATAACAGCAAATTATATAAGGATGCAAGGATGCAAATGTAAGTAAGACCCCTCAAAATCTGTTCATTAGGATAGAGTTTAGTTATAGTTTTAGCGCTATAAATTATTATAGCGCGTATAGTTTAACTATAACGTACGTACATACATAACAAAAAACCACGAAGATTTTATAAATTTTTAAAAATTCCACGAAACGGCATTTTCGGAGCATTCTCTATAAGATACTGAGCCGAAAATCAACGAAAATTTTATTGCGAAGCTTGTTTTTCAAAAAGTAAAACAAAAAAATTGGTCTTAATATACATATGATTGATGGATGCCTCGTAATGGTGTCGGAACAAACGGATTCAATTAGAGAAATACAGAGAGATGAGATCAACGCATTTAGATGTCTCGTCAGTTTTAAACATACGAAATTCAATTAGTACTGTGATGGAAATGTATGAATAACGAGAAAATAAAAACCAAAAATTGTGAACAAAGGTGGACGGAACACGGAACCTTATTCCAGTATTCCAATAATTTCAAATATTCAAATTCGTCGAGGAAACGTTCCTCATTGAAATCCAGAGAATCCAAATATTACAAGACCAATTATTTAATTCCCGAAATCTTACGGTATCATCAATTAACTTCAAGAACGAAATAAGAGTAAGAAGCGAATTTAGAAGCGCACCTTCTGTTTCTATGATTAAGGCGATGAATTTAAAAGCGTTTGGACCTATACAATGAGAGGATCACGAAGTTATTAACACTTGGTATTAGCGTGGTTTTCGATCCATGTTGACAAATTTTTTACACATTCTGGTTTCAGGATTGATTTGAGTTGAGGGATGTATTGACGGTCGTTAAGTTGGAGTTGAGTTAGGTTTGATAGTTTTGCAGTTCATGTTGATTTGGGGATGTTCAGTTGGCCGTAAAGTTCAAGATTTTTAAGTAGTCGAATTGGGGTTGATTTCTGGTTGGTTTAATTAGGGTTGGGTCAGAAGTTAAGTTGAAAGTTAGCTTGATTTTTGATGAGTTCAGTTTGGAACTAAATAAAGGGTTGAGCTGGCGTTCGAGTTGGAGGGTCAGATATAACTGTGTTGAGTTCTTATGCGCAAGCAGTTTTTG
This sequence comes from Tipula vernalis, assembly GCA_958295665.1. NCBI lineage: Eukaryota > Metazoa > Arthropoda > Insecta > Diptera > Tipulidae > Tipula > Tipula vernalis. The sequence goes on along the minus strand of OY282560.1, from coordinate 91,595,816 downwards.
AACCGAGTTGATTTAGTGATTGAGCGGTGAGTTGGTGGTTGATTTGGGATTAAGTAAAAAGTTTAGTTGAGGTTGAGTGAGGGGGGCGCTTGCAGATTAATTCGGGGATCGAGTTGAGAGTTTTAAGTTTTAGGTTGAGCTCATATTGAATCAAAATGCGTTAAAGCGAATTAAAAAACAACGATAATTTTTAAAAGTAATGCAGTATTATAAAAATAGAAATACGAACCCACGGAAAACGAACTTGTGTACGTATCGATAAAATCAACAAACAGTTTTTGAAATGAAAAACACTGCAGGAACCCCTTTAAATGCATCTGGTAGAGAAATCTATAGATTGGTTAACCTCTTAATTCACAAATTTTATTAATCTGTTCTAATTAAACACATTTAATTTTTGTGCTGTCCATATTTTCATACATCGAGCTGTATAAAATTTTTAATCAATTAAAAAAGTGTTCGTCATTTATTTGGGGCGTTCCTAATTTTGATATGTATTCAATTTCTAATTCTATTTTAGTTATTCATTAAACTATTCTAAACACTTCATAACCGCCCATTTTCCAAATCATCACATTTTGATTTTGCGGCTCCAGTTTAAATAATAGCCTACATAATGTATATAATTTGAGGGGCGTTTTAACCCTGAACTACATTAATTTGCTATTTTAGCTTTAGACTTAGCTGCAAACCGCTAAATATGATAATGTGAAAAGATGTTTTTGGTGGTCCGTTTTTGCGCATAACATGACCGTATAAATGGCCACACACGCGCTGAATGTTAGTTAATATTCTTATTTAAAAGTAATAACATTAAAAGTGGAAGATTTATCGAAATAGAGCCAAGATTATGCGCATAGTGCTAATTTAAAAGCAAAATGTAAATGTTATCTGTGGCGATGTGTTACCTAACACCCTACCTTAACATTTTTTTCTTTTTTTTAGGAATGTCATTTTGTGGTTATCCGTTTTCTTATTTTTATTTGTTTGAGTAGACGGACGACATTAGTCACATGTCGCGCATATAATACAAAACAATAAATATCTTATTGTTTTATCTATTTTTTGTGTTTTGTAGATGTTCCGAGATGATTAATTATCGGTCTTCTAAAAAATTTTACGTGTACATATGTATATAGATAGACGTGTTGGAAATATTGTACATAATAATAAATGTGAGAAAGAGGAAAGATGATGGTACGTATATATGTATATACGAATATAATAAAATTATACGAATTATGCAATTTAGAAGAAAAACAAAACCAAACGAACAAAGTATCAAATCCCCAGATTAATTATTCGAACAAAAACCCCAAGAATTTGTTTTTCTTTGTTTTATTCCACAACAGCTAGCTAGATGGCTAGAATCTCGTGTGGTAATAAAAAAATATCACTATAATTGGACATTTTTATTTGTTAGAATTAATATTATTATTAATAATATTGATTTCATTCAATTTGATTTTTTTTTTTTTTTGTTTAATTCTATGATGAATACAGAGATTTTTCTTATACATATATGGTCATTGTTTTCCTAATTCAAATCTCAAAAGATATTGAATTTGATGGGTGGTCGATTCTTTTTTTTTTTTTTGTTGGGAGACTGAAATAATCATATACACTTTTGAACAGTTTTTTTTTCAACTGTTTTAAAAATGTCGATGATCTTGTTGAACCGATACGTGTACGCAATTGATGTGAAGGAATTTTAAATACTCGTGTCTAAATGTATAATAAATGATGTAGTAAACGGTTTGCGGTTGATTTTGTGAGTCAATTACTAATAATATCTTCTGACATAATGTGTGGTTAATATTTCAATTAATAATTATTTGGGTATTAAATGTGATTAAAATTTGGTATAATGGGAATTGAATGAGTAAGTTTTTTTATTAGAATTTTGAATTATAAATGAGTCTGTTTTTTTTGCTAAAAGTTTTAAATTAGTTTACATTGATGATTGGAGTTTACCAATGATAAAATTTGAAATTTTTAACTTATTCGAATGTTTCGCCTAGTAGAGTGGGTCCATTCTCCAATTTTAGGATTGTCGCAGTTCATGGATCACGTGAAACTATGAGTTGGTTTAAACGAAATCTGCAAATCCTTCCTGTCGCTTGGTCAGCGTAACAACAAGTAACATTTCGAAGCAAATTAATCTCTGATTTTTCTCTGAATGGTTTGCTAATAGGCACAGTTTACTATAGTATGAGTACTCTTGTATAGCAATTCAGAAGAAATTCAGAACTAAGTGGAGTACTCTTCTGAATTGCTTCTGAAAAACAGCAAATGTGTGCTTCAGCAAAGTACTTTGGCTAGTGCTATAATAAAATTGCATAATTTCTGAATTAGAGAAAAATCAGAGAAAGATTTGCCTATTTTTTCGCTGAATAAGTTCTGAATTAGATATAAATCATCGCACAAAAGTTTCCTTATTTATTTAAAGTTATTAACGTTTTTTTATATTTCGGCCACTTGTTTTTAAATTTATATTGTTTTATAGTCTGTAAATGTTAATTTGTATTAATTTATGATTCATTGAAATATTATTAAATGTAATTACTTGTATGTGTTTCTTAACCGGATTTGAACCTAGGATCTCCTGCATATGAAACCAGCACGTTAAATACTTTGCTATCTATACTGTATATATGAAAACACTTAACATTATTCTTAAATTTTAGCAAACATTTTTCTAGTTTTTTGCACATAAGCACATTTTAGTAGCATAGTGACTGACTTTTTGAAAAGTACCTTTGACAGGTACAGCTTCAGCATAATAAAATTGAAAACATTATGCAAGGCTTGAATAAAACAAAACAAAGTATGTATAATGGAAACAAATGTAAAAGCCATTGATTAATTTAAAAAGTTTAAAAAAAACGATTTAACTTTCCATTCAACTTCAACAAGTCAAGCCAATATTGCTTTACTACTACTATTACTGCTTTATATATAGAAAATCAAATTGTTGTCGTTGTAATGAATATTTTATGGAGCAAGAGAAATTTTTTTTTTAGAAGGCTTAGACATGTTAACTGATCGATGTAACAAATGTATAAACCTTAAAGGAGATGACGTCGAAAAATAAAAATATTGCTGTCTCACTCACTCTTTTTTTTCATTTGATATTGCAAGACATTTTGATTCGCCCTCGTATACGACCTGAAGGAGCAATAAAACTAACCGACTACTGGCAAACCAGACGTTTCGTTTATTTCGGAAATCAAAGATGGTCCCTATATAAACGGGATCCCATTGGATTGGACGCCCAATATGGATAGTGAACAAATTAAGATCCCTATTAAGGGGCACTCATGGATGAATGATTGTATAAAGGCTAGAGACCGATACGCTTCGGAGAGTATACGAAAAGTTGTCAAAGCGAAATACGTCGATTTGCTAATTTTAAAAAAATTGTCCAAGAGCCGCTACGGCTCATATCAAAATGTCAATTAGTAAATTAAATTATTCAACGTATGTCCTTTTTAACCAATATAGTGATACGTGGCTACATCTCTGAGATTTTGATAAATGGTCATAGTGTAGCATCAGGTTTGGACAGTTTATTTGATTTTCACAATTTTCAAAATAGCGTCGAACATACCCAACCCTTTTTATTTTAATAAGAAAAATTGTTTCGGATAGCTTGACCTGTCCACTTTATGGAAATATAAGCCCACACCTGGTAACATCTCTGAGATTTTTGTAAATGGTCATAGTGTAGCATCGGGTTTCGACAGTTTATTTGATTTTCACAATTTTCAAAATAGCGTCGAACATACCCAACCCTTTTTATTTTAATAAGAAAAATTGTTTCGGATAGCTTGACCTGTCCACTTTATGGAAATATAAGCCCACACCTGGTAACATCTCTGAGATTTTTGTAAATGGTCATAGTGTAGCATCGGGTTTCGACAGTTTATTTGATTTTCACAATTTTCAAAATAGCGTCGAACATACCCAACCCTTTTTATTTTAATAACCAATATTGTTTCAGATAGCTTGACATGTCCACTTTATGGAAATTTTTATTATAATATAATAAAATAATATAATATAATATAAGCCCATGCCTAGTTCTACTTCTTATTTACACTTTTTTATGTAGGCCTACACTTTTTCAGTACACTTACACTTTTCGTTAATTCGTGTAGCTACACTTTGTGTGAAATACTTCACACCGGTAAAAAATTAACAATTAGTACGATTACAAATGGAAATGATCAATTCAATTCAATTCAAATGTATCCTTTATTATAATTAATATTTTAATTTACAAAGTTTACAATTAATTATTGGTTCAGCAAATTTCTGCTTTTCACATTTATTTTCTAATGATTATGCTATTTATTTTGAATTTTATTAATAATATATTTTGGCCAAACTAAGTTCGTTTGGACTACCCAATTCTTTAATTCATTAGGTTGAAAATTTTCCAACAGGCTGCAAAATCCAAGTTGTAGTGGATCGCTTAACATGCCGCACCCAGACATATATACAATATCAATTCACTACCTCTGATTTGAGTCATCAATAATTAAAATCGGTTAAGTAGTTTTTAAGGATTAGCACTCTGGAAGCTTGAGTTTTGTAGAAAAATAGGAAAACCTGAAAACGGTGAACCACCCTGTTCCGAAGAATATGGGAATAGAAGGAAACAAAAATGTATGTGTTAAGTTATTTTATGGACAGAATCTTTTGATCGGCTTTCGTACTGGCTGTATAGGTACAGTTTTTCATTTTCGCGGGTAACTTAATACAGTGGTAATAACTATAAAATATGTTATGGAAATAAAACATTTTAGTATCGATGACACGTCCAATATAAAAGGTATGGGAAGTAGAAGTATCAGGATTAAAATAAACCCTACTATCTGCCAATATTATCATGACGTTCTAATCGTAATATTTGTGTTTTTATTTTTCAGATCGACGTGTTAAATGACGAAATGATGCAATATGGTTCAGCTGCATTGATAACTTCTTTTAAGCTAAACTTTTATTTAAAACCTCTAAATATAAGGCCAACCTTGAATCATCCGACTCAACAGGAAGGATGCAAATTTTGTTGATTGGTCGCTTCAATACTCGGGATTTTGTTTTTAATGAATGTTTATGATTACTATAGTATTTACAGTTCATGATTATTACTCTCTTTTAAATATTGATATAAAACTTAATTAATTAACAAAATTCGTTAACTTAATTCAAAATATTGTATTAAATAGTAAAATTAGCGGTATTGCAAGATATGGTGCAATAAGGATGGGATTTTTGCGGCAGCTCGATTTTTGTGGATCGATGCTGCTTGTTCACTCTCTCGATTCAAAAAATAAACCATTCTTCAGCTGGAATATTCGGTATTCCGTTTTAAAATTACTTTTTATTGTCTCTTTACAAACTTTTTCTAATTCAATTTTTGATGTGGACTTCACTCCTCTCTTTTTTCTATTACCTTCTTTTTTTTTTTTCTTTTTATAGGTCGAACGCATCCATACACCAGGGCTGCTACATGGTTTTAGATGTGGCAACATTCTCCAACCCGATAAGTTGGCTCATCTCCCTAGATGATGTCGATTTGTCCACCTTTTCTGGTTGCACATCCAATACAGCCAGCTTCACGGCCGACCTTTCGTAGACGCCACTAGAGGTTGTACGACAGCACTTCTCACCTGCCCATCCTTCGCAAGGTTTGTTTCAATTACCAGTCCCTTCGGCTACGAATTTCGTGGTAAGTTGTTATCAACGATAATGACCACGTTGCCTCTTTCAATCGGTTTTACAGGCATGAACCATTTTGTTCGCTTCGTCAGAGTGGGTAAATGATATTCGGTTAGCCATCGCTTCCAAAATATGTTCGCTAAATGTTGCGACTTCCGCCAATTCTTTCTGAGTATTATGTCGTTATCATTGAATTCGCCTGGGGGTTAAGTGCCGCTTGATGATCCCAGCAAAAAATTTTTTGGTGGCAGGGCTTCAGAATCGGCGCTCTCAATGGAAACGAACGTTAGCGGACGAGAATTGATAATGTACTCAACCTCTATTAACAAGTTTTGAAGCAATTCATCTCCTGGGTTTCGCTGAGGCATAATCTGGTATAAAGTGTTTTTGATTGAGCGAACCAGCCATTCCCAGCAGCCACCCATGTGTGGTGACGCTGGCGGGTTAAACAGCCGTATTTCGATTGGTGCGCCTCGTCTTGCGATGAAGTTGCGCATACACATTATGCATGAATCGGTGGTTAAACTATGCGCTGTTTCAATATGTACTGCCCGTATCGTCAAGCAAGTGAACAGGACTCCCCACCTCTTCTCCGTACGACATCCGACCGAGACGTTCATCGGCCCAAAATAGTCTATGACGACATAAGAGAATGGTCGAGTGAAAGATGCAAGCCGAGCTGTCGGTAAATTCGCCATTTGTGGCTCACGAGGGAGGGCCATCTGATTCTTACATCTCTGGCTGGAAGATCGTACGGTTTTCAATAACTGACGTACGCCTGGAATTACGTATTGCTGACCGAGTTCGTTAACAACGGTTTCATGGTTATGGTGGTGGTATTTTCGATGGTATGACATGACTAACAGATAAGTCACCCTGTGACCTTTCGGCAGCAATATTGGTCGCTTTTGATTCCTACCTACATCTTTCGAAGCATCAATCCTCCCTTTAATCCTTAAAACGCTAACGTCGTCTAAATATGGCGAGCTCCTATGAATGGGGCTGCTTTCCGGAATATTCACTAGCTCATCTATTGGAAGCGATTTATTGCATAGCAGGATTTCTACCTACTTCTGATAAGCATCAAATTGGGCTCGTTATTTACATACCTCAACACATATGCTTGCACACGAAGGAGGCGTTGCCAGCTGGAAAATCGCTCTACCTTGATTACCGATAGATAATATTGGACTGTATGTGAGCCCGCCGTTCCTAAATGGGGGCCCCGTGGACGTCTTGGGTTTGGTTGGGCCACCATAGTTCAGCTAGTCGAAGAAATTCAGGCCCGTTCAGCCATCGACTCGATGAGTTCAAATCTGGCAGTTTCTTCCATTTTGTGCCATCATCCGCTACATTATTTTTGGTGGGAATCCACCTCCATTCCTTTAATTTCGTGGTTTCCATTATTTCACCAATACGATGTGCCACGAACTGATGATATTTACGATGGTCGGATTGTAGCCAGCAGAGGACCGTTCTTGAATCGGACCAAAGTATACGCTCTTGAATGTGGATGTAGTGGGAATCATCAATGCTGTTAGCTAGTCGGGCCCCGAGCACCGCCGCTTGTAACTCGATTCGAGGGATTGATAGTGGTTTTAGTAGTGCGACTTTAGTTTTAGCCGCAACCAGGGTGCAGTGGATATCGTCGCCACTTACGATGCGGAAGCAGACAATTGCTGCAAACGCGTGTTCACTCGCATTGACAAATATGCAGTTGTATTGTTTCTGTGTCTCCTCGTATTCCATACCATCGAGGAATCCGTATCTGCGCTATCAGTGGTAACAACTGGATCCAAGTTGTCCACTTGTCGAATTGTTCGTCATTCAACTTTTCATCCCAGCCGATCGATTATCTCCAGACATCTTGCAATAGAATTTTGGCGTGAACCAAATAAAAACCCAAGAGGCCCAGAGGATCGAATACAGACATTAGAGTCCTTAAAAATTCACGCTTGGTGGGTCGCTTCTCACCCGACAAGAGATCACTACCCTGTTGTCGATGGGATAATGAGTAACTAAATGTGTCGGTCTTGGTGTTCCACCACATTCCTAGAACCTTTTCGCCCTCTATTGCCGAGCAGATGTTCAGGTCTTTCATTGCCTCTGACGTTGTACTAACACTATCCAATGCTGATAACACTTCCGGAGCATTAGACCTCCAACATATTATTTCAAACCCTGCATATTTGTGTATTTCTTTGACCCGTTTTGCTAGTTCGATGGCTTCATTCGGGGTCTCGACGCTGTCCAACCAGTCGTCCACATAGTGGTTGTTTTTTATTGCGTTAGAAGCTCGTGGATACTTTTCTGCAAAACTTAGTGAGTTCACGTTCTTTACGTACTGCGCTGAACTGGGGGAGCAAGTCGCCCCAAACGTCATAACCTGCATCACATAAACGTCAGGTTCTTTACTTTGGTCCCCGCCTCTCCATAGGAACCGTTGTGATTGTTGATCGGCCTCTCGAATGCGTATCTGGTGAAACATTTCTTTTATGTCACCACAGATGGCCACTCTTCTATCCCTAAATCTTTGAATCACTCCTGGCAAAGCTGCAAGTTGATTTGGACCCTTCATGAGAACTGAATTCAACGATATTCCGTTGACTTTGCAGGCTGCGTCCCTTACAAGGCGAACTTTAGTCGGTTTATTCGGATTATTCACCGCAAATATGGGTAGATACCATATTCTTTGAGATGGCTTACTCAACTCACGTGGTAACAACTAAAGCGCATAACCCTTGTCGAGATAATCACAAATTTTCTCCTTTAGGATTTCGGCCAAATCCTGGTTTCGTTGCATCTTCTTTTCGAGACATACTAATCGTTTTTGCGCCATAGGTAAACTATCTGGGAGCCGTACTCCATCATATTTACAGAGCAGACCCGTTTCGAATCGGTGCTCTCTGCGGATCGTGGTTGTCTCTAATACCTCGCGCGCACGTTTTTCCATGCTATTTTCCAAAATGATGTCAGGCTTCTTCACACCGAAGTTTTCTAACGAGAAAAACTCTTCAACCATAGTCTCCATCCGCTGATCACTGTTGCAACCACACATATGTAAACTATAATGGTGGTGCGGCGACGACGAATTAGAATCGGCTGCTTTGTTTTGATCGTAAAAACCGTGCACAGCTCACCCTAATCTTGTTTTGGTAGCCGCCGGTTGCTGTGAGGTTCCCTCCCTCGCCTGTAATGGTATCCCTTGGCGTCCAGTTACCAATCCCAATGATAATACGAGGGACGGCTTGGTAGTAATCCTGGATCGGAGCTCCCCGTAGATGATGGTACTTAGCGGACATTTCTTGCGCTGCTACGGTTGCACCGGTAGATTTAGACTCCTGACGGTTCTGACGTTATTGATGCGGTATTTTCGACTCCCTTGATAGTTTCCCGATATTTGCAGCGAAACTATCTTAGAATCCTTTTCTTCTCGAACAGTGTCTGCCGTCCATCTCAAGCACAAGCTCTCAGGTGGTCCTTCTAATTCGATCTCTTTCGCTAATTCTTCATCTAAGAGCGTTAAAGATGAGCCTTCATCAAGGAAAGCAAACGTATTTGCTGATGCTTTTTCCCCGCAGAGAGTGACCGGAATGATTCGGAAAAGGGGTGATTGTGGCGATCGATGTTGTGCATTACAGTGTAAGGCGCAATTAACTACTGGTTTCACGCCTTGTTTCACTTCGGGTCGTCCTTCGCCATGAAGCAGTGGGTGGTGTAACGCTTTACAACCCTGCATGCCACATTGCTTGGCATATTTGCAAAGAAAGTGGTTGTGCTGTCCAAGACACTTTCGGCACAGACGGTTTTTTTTTACGGTGTTCCAACGTTCATTGCGATCCATGTTGTGGAAACTCTCACAGTTTTTTAGAATATGACCGGATTTCTTACACAGGTGGCATTTCCGATCATCATTAATTGTTTGATTATTTTCGGTATCTCCCGCGTGCGTATGCAGATAGCCTTTCTCGCTAGATTGTCGCTTTTCCAGCCTGGCGTTAATAATGACAGAGACGGGAGAAGGTATGATTACTGCACTTGCAGCTTGCGCGATTTCAAAAAGCCAGTTCCCAAACGTGGTGGATAACGTGACGTCTGGCACAGACTGTTGATATACGGCCCAGTTTAATTTTAACAGTTTTTAATAGTTAACTCTTGTAACAACGATGGATATTCATATGTGCCTGTAGTCCGGCAGCTTCGATCGTGGCGCATAGGTTTTGCACCGACAGCGCAAATGAAATTAGGGTTTCTAGTTTTTCTGCTTTCGGAGCCGGTTCGCCTCTGATCTTCTGAAGTAGTGTGTGGATGATCAATTCTGGGCGGCCGTACAACATTCTCAGGGTTGTTATCACATCCGATACTGACGATGGTAGCAGTAGAGGGCATCTCACAGACTCTAATGCTTTCCCTTTTAAACACCGTTGCAGACGTAATAGATTTTCAGCATTGCTAGACCCACCTGTTGAACTTTCATAGCTGCTTATGAACATCAGCCATTCCGATGGTTGCAAGCTGAAGTGAGGAAGCTCCTTGGAAACTACATGTCTTGCGGCGAGCTGATCAGCCTTCAAAATGGGCGCCGTTGCAGCATTTGGTACGGTGCCACGGTCATGTGAGACTGGTATCTGTCTATTTGAAATTTGTATCTTATTTGACTTCACACAGGGTACCGATTGTTTTCGATATGGCTGTTGACCAGTTCTCGTTATCGATACGTTTGCCATTTGGTTAATGATAGGCATTTCAACAAATGTCGCCGTGGCAGCCATATCAGCTGTTTGTGGTGGAACTTGTTTAATTGCTGGTTTTCCCCACTTCCTTTGGTGTTGCTCAACCCACTGACTGACATCCGCATGGTTTGACTTAAGCCCATCGTCTTGATCCGATTCGGGTTCATCGTCAATTTAAGTTATACAATTACAGAGTGAGATTTATTTAAAATGTAAAGGCAAAAAATTTAAAAGCCATTTATTTTTTAATTTGCTATCGTAATAAATAATTTAATACAAATTTGAAAATTTCCTAGCATTTAATAAATTTTGAGATGAATTTTCATGTTTTTTGATTTAAAATCTTTCCAAAATTAATCTTTAACTGAGATTTTGCTCCTTGTTAAGTATTTCAGCTTCAGCTACAGAAATGGGTTACTACTTCCGTGCAAATGAAAACACTCTGCCAAAAGGAGATTTTTATTTTGAATTTTGTCTATTAATTTAGTGAACGAAACCTTGACCAAACTTTGAAATACCCTACCAACAAGATGTATATTCCAATTTTGTAAAAGAATTTTTATTTTTTCGAAAAGGCTTTTAACATAAGGTACCAAAATGAACAATTTACGATTATTTTCAACGATTTGAATTTGGATTTTCGCAAGTTTTTTTGGAAAATATTTCCCGAATTGCATTGTTTCTCGATAGCCTTTTTATACCTCTAGTACTGTGTTACATTTGAAAAATGACGGAAGCCAAACTTGATAATCTGTATAGGTACCGAATTGACCAGGTTTTTTGTGATACAAATATAGAGTTAAATTTCCTTCCTCATTAAATATTACTGTATGGTATAGTGTCTGGAAAAGCTAAACGCCTTGGTTTTCAATTTCACATGTAAATTTAATTCTTGCGATAAAAGTATTAAATGGGCCCAAAAAATTATCAATTTATCATCAACATACCGATAAAAGAAGGTATAGGTTTGCCACAGTCACACTAACTTGCGAACGCATCGCTGAACCAAACACTTACCAAGATCAAACATAAATTTTAACGCTTCTACAAAATTATTTAACTCCAAATTTGAATTACTATACTTGTTTTAATGTTATTCCAAAATTATTTAACCAAAAATATTAGCAAAGATGAGTCAATGTTCGGGAACAACGAGACCAAGCAATTTGTTGGTAGAGATATATTTTTAATCTTATTTTTAAAATCTTCTACGTTTTTTACAGCCGAAAGTTATTTCCCGCATAACAATTTAAAATATTCGACAAAAATTCAGATAAACTATACAATGGAGAACCTAGGTAAATAGCTTACGATTGGATGCAAAGGAATGTCAATTTTGTGCACTTTTGGCAGACCATACATATACGCGGTGTTATACCATAGCAATTTTTGATTGATTGAGCCAAATTTTTATTAATTTTTCCCAAACGTTCCCAAGACCCAATGATTACATTTACTTTTGACTGAATTGAAAAAATACAAACTTATGGTTTTGTTTCACTTTCTGTACACTCTATTAACATAAGTAACGTTAATTTACCCTTGTCAGTGCTCAATACGTACAAACCGGGATCCTCACTCAAAAAACTTTTTGTCTTTTGAGGACTCGAATTTGTTGGATTCCTTTAATTCCTAAAAATTGTTTTCGTAAATAATTATTTGACTTAAATCTTGTTAACACATTCACCAACCTATTTTGAATCACACTCTCTCTAAATCAGCTATAATTTTGTGATAAAAAACCATTTTTTTTTTTTTAAATTTATTACCTAACTTAAAAATATTCAAAATGTCCACTCATAACGAGTTATCTGAATTTCTGCTGCAGGTTCAAGTGGCTGTCTTAATTCCGAAAATGCTACCTTTGACTTGTTATTATAGGCTATAACTCAATTTGTTATTGTATTTATAACTTAAATTATTTCCGTTAATCTGATTATTTTTCATTTTTCAAATTCTACCCTAGTTACGTTAGGAAATGATTCGTTATCAAAAATTTTCATTTAAATTATTGTATAAAGTCGGATTTTTTTCATTAAAGAATTAATAAAAAATTAAGCTACGAAAACCATGAATTAATTAATTAAAGAGATATTATTGAAGATTTATATTTAATTTTTGTATCGTACGTAATTTTTTTAATTTTCAGTTAATTAAATTTGTGTCTTTTTAAATTTGACGATACGAAGCACAAATCTTAAATGCTAGAATAATATAAAGTTTGGTTTCGCCCGGGCTAATGTTTATATAAAAAAAAAATTCTTATCACCTACGTGTATATTTCAAAGATTTCATCTTACATGCCACATATTTTGTCTTGAGTTGAAAAAATATAAAAAAATGATGATTAATTTTAAATATTCCCACATAATACCCTTATATTAATTCTACGACCCCTTGAAACAACAACACGATGACATAATTTTAAACCATCCGAAATACCTAAAATAAAAATTATTAATTTTAAAATAACAAAATTAAAATTTAATTTTAAATATACAAAATTTTATATTTCTCCATAATTATTGTCATGTCATCCACTTAGCTCGTTGAGTTTTCAGTCCTCTCGTTATGTGCTATTGCTTGTACGTATATACGTATGATGTACGTACCTACCTATGTATATTCACTTTACATAAAATTAAATAAATAAATATTAAAAAAGTTAACTTAGGATCACTTCAATGTTTTTTTTTTTTATATTTTTTGTAATTTTATTTTGATCCAATTAAAATTTAAGTTATAAATAAATAAATAAATAAATAAATATTATTGTTATAAGATTTAATAAGAAAATAAAGTCTCGAGTATTTCCCACTCGAATTGTTCGTTTTAATAAAAATATGCAACTCATTATGAAATTATATAAATTGAATATAACAAATGAGAGTTTTAAATAAGAAAGAATTAAGAAAATAACAATTTTTTGTAAAACCCTTGTGAGCACAAGGTTTTTTTTTTTTTTTTTTTTGGGAGGCGGGGTACAATAATACTCACGTACAGAAGTATATCCACTTTACAAAATTGTAAATACATAACTTTAAATCCTGCATTATTCAAAATAAAGTAATCCCACCAATTCAATTCAAACCACATTTCAAATTGGTTTTATTTGTTTTGAACTTATCTTGCTGGTTTGTGGTGTTCCGTGTGGTATTTTGTGTGTATTACATCTTTTTGACTATTCGGTGTACCTAACTGTAAAACTAAATCTTTTGAGTCAATTTCATTGCAACCAATTTGAATATCATCATCAATTTGTGTTCTTAATACATAATAGACAGATTATATATTATTATTCCTTCGTCGTGAAAAAGCAAGACAATAAAATATTTAAATACAAATTAAGAATCTGAATATTTAAAAAAAAAATAATTTAAATCATAAATGTACTCTCTTCAAAAATAAAAAATAGAAATAAAACAAGAAATCAAGAGATTTCTTAATAAAAATATTTATGTATTTAAATTTGTTAACCCTTGAATGCATTACAATTGTTGTTTGGACAAAATGAGAGTGCTTAAGAACATCTATCAGCTAGTAATTTCTTTGAACATATCTATTGACGTGTACGATTCATTTTGTGGGAAAGGTTTGTTTATATGGTTTCTAAACTGCACAAAATATGCTTTTTCTAATCATACTTTTGTTCGTGGAGAAAATTCACAATGAATTTATTACTCTCGAATTAATGAAGTAGTCATGGATTATATCTGAGCCTTCTAGAAAACAGGGCCATAATCATCAATCTATAGTAAAAATGGTGTTTGTTACCTTCAAGTTCTTCAATGAAAAAAACAGAAATATTATAAAACGTTTAGATAAAAGCTTTCTACATATATTTAACAACAATATTCAAGAAGGCTATATTGGTATTAAATAAACATTAATTGCAGAAATGTTAAAATTAAATTATGTCTAAAATATATTTTTCGAACTTTCTTTCGGCTCTGACGATGTAAAATAGTGCTTGCTAAATTTATCTTTACGTCTACAGTTGCTTACAGAAAATTAGGAAAACAAATTATTTAGTCACAAAATTTTCTTTAATTTTACGAAATTTCTGCTGCTGTCTATGTAATGTGTATTATCTTAGCGACCAAAAGAAAATGAAAATTATATAATTAAGAATTTGAAGGTTTTGATTTAAAAATTGGTTTTAGAAAAAAGAACTGATTTTCCATTTCGTCGACCAAAATCGCCGAATCACACCCAAATGGAGATAACTCCATTTGAATGTGACCTTTTTCGAGTATTTTCTGCACGAGTAAAACATTAGATGTCATAGCAATGTTTACAAGTGCATTAGAGAGTATATAGGGTTACGGTTTTGGTTGGTACATCCATCACTGTAAAGTATCACTTCCCCTGCAGAGTTCTTTAAATGTAGTAATACTTTGCTTAAAATACAATGAGAGAGTATTGATTAAAATTCGTTCGATCCACCTCCTACACCTTCATGCCATATAAAGCAATAGCCGTCATGCATTTTTAAATTGTATATAATAAAATTATGCACCATCAACTTAGTTTTATAATAGACGCATTTCTTGCCGTTTGATCTGATCCAGATCAGATCATGTCTCATGAAACGACACAAAAATGCGTAAAACAAACAAACACCAAAATTCAATTTTTTTGTCTCGTTTCGTTTTGAATCTGCCTCTTCATACTCGTACTGAATTCATTATAATCTTTGTCGCTTTACAAAATATTGTTCAACTATTTTTAGATCACCATTTGTGATCCAAAACAAGTGTTTGGATCAAATGTTGTTGTTGGTCACACATGTAAATTTTGATCTGATCCGGATCACTATGCCTCAAGAAATACAGCTATTACAGCAATGAAACATTTGATTTTGGACACACACAAACAGATTGTAAATCAATGGTACTTAAAAAAATTGTAGACTACTTTGTTTATCCTTTAACTTATCAGCTCGGGCTCAGCTGCATGTTCAATATTTTCGGTTTGAGTTGCGTTGACTGGAGATAGCTGTCTCAAATCACCGATTAGAAACAGGTCCTTTCCACCAAAAGGAACATTAAACCCCGTGACTTGCTTGAGTCGCAAGTCGACCTGTTGTAAAAGTTTCGCTAACATCATGCTCACTTCATCGATAATAATAGCGCGAACGCATTTAAGAGAGACCGAAACTGTAGACGTCTTCAATCGAAAGAGGCATCTTTTTGGTTATAGAGATTTTAAGAGCTACAGCTGCCTTGCCCGTTGAAGCGCATATAATGAATGAATCACAAAAACAAACATTTTCCGTAAAGCGGCTGTAAATGTTCATTATAGCAGCAGCATTATAAATGTTTTGCCGCAACCTGCGGGGCCGATTAAATAAATTTCCAATGGTTCGATATTCGTCCTTTGCAAAAGATTTCGTATGGTATGCATTAAAAGACCCTTTTGCCTTTCATTGGCTGATCGCATTAGTTTAATGAATTCTTTATTCGGCATAACGTTCTCTCGCTTTTTTGCAACTGGACCTAGATGATTAAGCATAAATAACCTCAGTTCATCGTTCATTTTCGCATTTGGATTAGCATAAAAATCGGCGAATTTCAAAGAATTCCTTCCTTCCTCTTGAGGGGTCGAGACAGATGGTACCTCTAAGAAAAACGGTTCATTCCCTTGGATTTTATATTGCTTATATAGCGGTGTTTGAATCAAAAAAGTTAACCAAGTTTTGACAGTGCGTTTATTCACAAGCCCCACTAAATAACTGGATTTGAAAATATTTTTCGCTTTATGCACATTTATGTAATAATCATCATATTAACAGTATCATATTACCATCGTATTAACGGGTACCGGTACAATAATGATTTGGACAAGAATCCCGTACTGTCCATTACCATGTTGAAGTCTACTTATCGTAATGAATGGAAGTAGTGGCGAGATTAACCGCTCCGTCACTAAGTCGAGCTCGGGTAGATTGGCAGGTTGTTTCGAATAAACAAAACCATATTCTGTGTTGAAAGTAATGCAATTCCTAATTTTTTCAGCAATTCGTAACAATTATTACAAAACAGAACTTCGGAACAGTTGAGTTTCGGAAATTCAGTTGAGAGAATGGATATCAAACCATGTGGGGGATTTTTAAGATCATGTTCGAACCATAGCCGATCAACCAAACTGGTTTAATTGAAAATTTTTTTTAAACTGTGCTTGAGCTTTTAAATGACTCGAATACCCCTTGTAAGTTAAATTTTCCGTTTGTGCCATCCCCGTTTGTACCATTCTTCGTCTTTTGATTATAAACATTTGCCGATCTTGAGGCCGTTTATTTCGAACCTGATCCACCGTCTTCATAGGCAGGTATTGCTGTAATTTGAAAATTAATTCTTGATTTCGATGATTGCCTAGGCAACGTTGAATTTCTTATTCGAGCCCTCCACTCCCGCATTCGTTGAGCATTGCTTTCGGCAGTAAGATTTTGCTCACATAACCGTGCTCTAAACAATTTTCCACGCTCAGAGTTTATTTTTTTTGTTGTTTTACCCATTACTAAAATACTAAAAAAGAAAACAATTCAAGCACATTTCATGTGCTGCATTTTCACTAGAATTAGTGGATTGATTTTCTGACCAAAGTTTTTCCACGATATAGACATAGTGGTACTGCACACTTCGGCCCAAGATTTCCCAATATTAAAAACTGCGTGTCTTATCGTAAAATTTTTCCAGTAATATTTTAAAGTAAGCTCGTTTTCTTCGAATCTTCGGTTAATTTCATGAATTATTTCTTGGCGAGGACGTTTTAAATAATGCGCCTTGCATGTCGCAATAACACCTAGGTCCATTGGTTGCAAAATGTATATTTTCGCCCAATTCATCCAAACTAACGGAATGATTACCAGGCGCATTATACAACACGAGCAAAGCTTTATGTGCAAGATTATTTTTTAGGGAAACCTACAAAAACCTGAAACACAAAATCCTCAAATATCATAAGCCACATTTTCTCAACACACAATACTCAAACACAAAATCCCCAAAAACAAAATCCTCAAAAATTTCAATCGATATTTTCCTCAAGAAATATCATATGTTGAGATGGGGTTGGGTCTAACATATTTAAACATAGAATTTCAAAAACAAAATGCTTAAAAACATTATCCTCAAACACAAAATCCTCAAACACAAAATCCTCAAACACAAAATCCTCTATCACGAGATCCTAATTGAAAGGATTCAGTTGATTTATGAAATTGTGAATCGGCGCGCGCCGATTCACAATTTCATAAATCAACTGAATCCTTTCAATTAGGATCTCGTGTAGATTTCAAGCCAAAAAAAATATGTTTCTTATTAAATAAGGTAAAACTATAAGCGGATTAATTTTAATTAATTTATTTTAAAATTGGTAAAATTGGTATTGTAGTGTAACTGTAATTTTTAAATATATAACGAACAAAATGAAAAAATATTTTCATAAAATATAGAATAATAATTAACATAAAGTAATATGATATGCAATTGATTTTAAATATTCTATCAATCCTATTTCTTCGCGCTTCTTCATCAAGTATCATTGAAAGAACCAACCACATCAGATGAAATAGATATTCCTGAAGAATTGCGGTATTTGGAAAACGAGTTATTTGTGCTGTCAGAAAAAAACTGCAACGAAAATAAAAACATAATTTTGGGAACGACAACATCATTGGCAGCTTTGGGGCAAGCTGAAAGTTGGCTAATGGATGGAACATTTTATACTGTCCCAACGAACATGCGGCAACTGTTTAGTATCCATGGTCAGATAGGTGACCAGATAGTCCCTCTTGTCTTTTGCCTCATGAGCTCTAAATCAGAGAGTTCATATTACGAGTTTTTCAACGAACTACATTGTTTAGCTGCTGAGAGGAACATACTATTAGAGCCAAAAATAATTATATCCGACTTTGAGAAATCAATTTGTTCGGCTGCCAGATCATTCTTTCCGTTAACTAAATTTAAAGGGTGTCTTTTCCATTTTGGACAAATAATATGGAGACGTGTCCAAAAAGAAGGTCTAGCAACAGAGTATGGCAATAATCAAAATATAAATTTAAAAATTAGAATGCTGAAGAGTTTGTCACTAGTACCTCAACTTCTTGAGGAATTTCTTCAAATTCAAAATTATTATGAGGAGCTAAGCCGCACATTCGAAAATCCAGCATTATTGAAATTGTGTTCCTGGTTCAAGAGCAATTATGTATCAGGTGACACAAGAAACAAAAAACCAAAATATGATCCAGATTTTTGGTCAGTAGTCGACTTGATAAAAGAAAATTATCCACGGACGCAAAATTCAGTCGAAGCTTGGCATCGCCGCTTAAAAGTGGTAGTTGGAAAAAAACACGGTGGACTATACAACATTTTAAGGGAATTGGCAAAGGAAATGATTTTGACTCAAACCACAATTCAAAAAATTAATGTTGGAGATATTCCATCACTCAACAAATCTAACTAGTTTGGAATTGGCTTCGTCAATACGTACAAGATCTAAGAAAAATGTTAATAATACCATAACAACGGCTACAACAGCGGTTACATCTTTAACTAATGACGGCGATCATATTCCAGTGGTTTCCAGTCCTACTAATTTCGGTGCTTGTACGACTTTCGCTGAAGTGGTGAAAATTCCTGCCGTTGTGCCTGTTGCAGCATCGAATGCACTTGCTTCTCACAGTGGTGCTCCGGATCAACCAAGCAAATACTCAATTGCATCTGTTTTGCCTGTTGCTGCTATGTTGAGAGCTGTGAGTACGTCTGCAAATGCGAACAATATTGATAAATCGTGCGGTCCAACTGGTAATATAAAATCGTTGCCATCATCACGAACTATCCAAAAGAACATCCGAAATTTTAATATTCGTGGCACTAATACCTCACCAGATATTTATATTAAAACCATTGCGCCGAAATGTTGGCTTCATTTATCAAGATTCGACACTCTTACAACTGAGGATGTTATTGTGGCTCTGGCTAGCAAATGCTTAGGTCCGAGTGTTTACAAGGCAGTTAAACTAATTCCTAAGGATAAAGATATCCACGAGTTAGAATATGTATGCTTTAAATTGGGGATCAACGTGGAGCTTCATGATAAGGCTCTAAACTCGGATGCATGGCCAACCGGTGTATTTATTAGGCCCTTCCATATGCAAAATTTTCGGACAGTAGCCTCATATGTGAAATTCCGGATACCAGCTGCAGTAGTCAACTCTGCCGAAATTTAAATAACGCAGGGTCAAAGGTGATGCGTCGGCCCAAAAGTTCTGGACAAATTACTTTTACTTCGATGTACTATCACAACGCCTCTAGTATTCGGGGGAAAGCTAAATTATTCTTGCTTGGCGTTCTTGATAACGATTACGATGTGATTATCATATCTGAAACATGGCTTACTAAAGGGTTTAATTCAGAGGAATATTTCCCACCCAACTACGTCGTCCACAGAAAAGATCGACATGATTTTTGTACCAGCCTTAAAGGTGGGGGTGTGTTGATTGCTGTTAATAGTTCGATCCCAAACGAGCTCATTGCATGTCATCCAATTTATGATGTAATTGCTGTTCGGATTAATGTATCCGAGTCATCTATCCTCGTGGTGGCTGTATATGTTCCCTCTGGATCTACTATGGAATATTATATGGGAATTGTTAATTTCATCAGTTCTGCGGTCATGCCATTGGTTCGTATTAAGGAACAACTAATGATTATAGGGGACTTCAATCTTCCCGATATTACTTGGTTTGATGTTGATGGAGTTTTCACATCCTCTTCTTCTGGCCAGAAAGAATTAGCAGTTACTGATTATTTTGCTAGCTTAGCAATGATGCAGTTGAACCGGATAAGCAATAGTCGGGGCATATTTCTCGATTTGGTTTATTCAACTGATCTTATGTTTTCGGAGATTTCACCTTGTGAAGATTTTACTGGATGTTCGAGCGTTTACCACACTCCAATTACCATATATATATTTTTAGAGAATTGCAACACTACGTGTACTTCTAGTAATTCTTTGCATTTCGATTTTAGGCGTACGGACTACGATTCGTTAAACGAATTTCTTGTCGGTTCTAATTGGGACTTTCTCGAGCGAGATGAAAATTTGAACCATTCTATTTTATTGTTCAACGGGCTGCTCAAGACTGGTATTGAAAGGTATGTTCTATCAAATAAAAATGGACCTAGGTTTCGTGAGCCGTGGTACAACAAAGAACTACTACGTCTTGAAAAAAAACGGAATAAGTTCCATTCTTTTTATAAGTTACAGGGCGCTGAGTTTTATTCCAGATTCAACTTAGCTCGTAAAGAGTTCAAAACTTTAAATTGGTTCCTTTACAACAACTACATTTTGCAAATAGAAGAGGATCTGACTTCCAACCCAAAAAATTTCTGGAATTTCATAAATGGTAAAAAGAAGGTTGTTGGGTTTCCTACTCCAATGACCTTTCAGAACTCTTCCGCAAGTCAACCCTCTGATATCGCTAATCTATTTGCAAAATTTTTTGAGTCCGTCTATGTAGTATCTGGGGATTCTGGTACCAAGCTTATAAATAATCGCGATTGCTCTGATTTTAATTTTTTACAGTTTACTGAAGCAGAAGTTTATGATAGCTTATCTCAACTTGATAGTAATAAGGGGGCAGGACATGACGGTTTTCCACCTATCCTTATTAAGAATTGTGCAAAGAGTTTAGCCCATCCACTGACTCTAATCTTTAATAAGAGCCTACGTACTGGGATTTTTCCGGATCCCTGGAAACTGTCTTTCATTCGTCCGATTTTTAAATCTGGCAGAAGAAGTGATATCAGCAATTATCGCGGAATCGCTTTTCTTGCTGCCATACCAAAACTTTTCGAATCAATGGTACAGAAATTCTTGTTTTTTCATGCAAAAATTTTTATTTCTCCTGCTCAACACGGATTTTACACGGGTAGGTCCACGGTTACTAACCTAGTCGGTTTTTGTCAACATTTATATAGTAGTTTAGAACATAGGCAACAAGTGGATGCTGTTTACACCGATTTTTCGAAGGCTTTCGATAAAATTGATCACTCGATCCTTATCGATAAGCTGGATAAACTAAATTGTCAGTTTATCCCCATCAGGTGGTTGCATTCGTACCTGTCTGATCGCTACCAATTTGTTAAGATAAATGATTTTAGTTCTTGCTTATTTCGAGTTACCTCTGGAGTTCCTCAAGGTAGCCACATTGGTCCACTTTTATTCTCATTATTTGTCAATGATGTTGTTGATTGTTTTAAATTCGCAAAATGTTTGCTTTACGCAGATGATATGAAGATATTTGCTCCTATTACTGGAGTTTCTGACTGTGTTAAATTACAAGGTGACTTGAGTAACTTTTGCAGTTGGACATTTAAAAACAAATTATTGTTGAATGTGGGTAAATGTAGGATTTTATCATTTTCTCGTACACACTCACCTGTTCTTCAGCAATATTTTCTATACAATACCGCTATTGACAAAGTTGAGGTCATAACCGACTTAGGTGTAACCTTTTCTTATGATCTTACTTTTACCAAACACATTGATTCTGTTATTTCAAAAGCTTATATTATGCTGGGTTTCATTAAGCGCAATTGTAAAGACTTCTGCGACCCACTCACACTGAAAACTCTCTATGTGTCCTTTGTTCGTTCCATTCTAGAATATGCTTCTCAGATTTGGTCACCATTTTATCATTGCCATTCATACAGAATTGAGAGCGTTCAAAAACAGTTTCTTTTGTATGCGCTTCGCGGCTTACCTACGAAGCGAGTGCACCAATATGTACTACCTCCTTATAATGATCGTTGTAAATTATTAAAATTACAACGATTAGATCACCGACGAGATGTTGCATCCGCTATCTTCGTTCAAGATGTTCTGACTTCCCGAATAGACTGTGTCGATTTACTGGCTCGTTTCAACTTTTACGCTCCTACACGTTGTTTGCGCCGTCGTCGTTTGTTACATATTGATCCGGTTTCTACAAACTTCGCACTCTCAGAACCAGTTTTGAGAATGTCGCGACTCTTTAATTCGGTTTATGACGTTTTCGATTTTAACATGACAAGAAATTCGTTTAGAAATGAGTTGTTTAGATTTTTGTCTATCATTAAATAATTGTTAAATGTTATTTTTGTGCTAAAATATTGTATAATAACTGTTAATCTTTTTGCATACCGATTATATATTTACTGTAGGTTAAATAAATAAATAAATAAAAGAGCTTTCTTTGAATTTTTACCACAACTTTCAACTTCCGTTATGTGATGCAATTGACTTTAGCGGTGATAACTACACGTTTGACGGTGTGACAAGATTCAGATACTTGGAATCATTGTCACTAATGATAATAGTGCGCAGAGGAGTATATCAAGGAACGTCTTGCCTCTGACAACCGTGATTTGTATCATCTGTGTACACTGCTAAATTTCAAAAAATGTCTTGCAAATGCCAACAAGCTGAAGTTGTGCAGGGTGTTGTTAAGGCCTGTTTTCATGTAAGGGTAAGAGAGTTGAATCGACCCGAGTTCTGTTCGCGAGATTAGACATTTAATATTTTTCAGTTATTGCTACAATCTAAGAAAGGAATGTACATGCATATTGGGCGCATCCACCGCCTGATTGATTTTAATTAGTAGTAATTGCAACAAGTGAGTTTTTTACACGATGACAGTCATAAGAAATTATCAATATGGCTACTCTGGTGATAACCACAAAAAGTTGAAAATAAAATGCTTGCCATCATTGTTGTAACATTATCAATAACATAAACCTTTTGTGTGTATCTCATAAATTCCTAATGTACGAATTAAATCATACACACTACTCTTTATTATTGTCTCAAACTAATTTGATTGATTTTATAGTCTCTTATACCTATACAGACAGTGTTTAGTACCATGAGATAAAAATCTTGAGAAAAATTTTAAAACTAAAGCATAAAAGTTAAAATTTTTGCCTTTTTTACATTATAAAATCGAACAAAACATAAAGAGAAAGACAAAATTTTACGACCGATATCGCGCAGGAAAGATCACTTGACCAGATAAGAATCGTATAGAGAATATGAACTATATAGATATACGAGTAGAGGATTGAAATATCATATGGTCATCATCAACGATCGGATCGATCGACCATAACATAAAAGAACTAAAACAACATAAAAAACAGAAAGATAACAGAAATGGGTAATCCATATACATCTCATAAGTAAATTTAAGTTTTTTAGTGTTAGCTTTATAGCCAATGTTATCGATAACAACTAAAAATGATATTCGTTAAGGTTAAGGCACACATATAAGAAACGCATGAATGGAGAAATGGAATAGTAAAGTTTGGGATAGAAAATTTCTATTTTATTGCCCATAAATTTATGGACGGAACAGGTTTTGAGATTTTTTTTTTTTACTTACCTTCATACATATTTGGTTGGGTTGTTATCGAAATTTTTTGTTTTTAGTACGTTTGGAACTATTTTTGGTTTCGAACTGTTGTCATTTAAGCGGTAGTTTTAGCATTATGATTATGGAAAATTAATGGACATGTTTTGTATAAGTGTTCGGTAAATGGATTTTATTTTAACATGATAAGCAACAAATGTATATTGAAAATTATCAATACTTAGACTGTTAAGTAGTGCTTTTGTGTATAGACCATCCATGAGAAACTTATACATTTTTGGTGATATATTTCTTCCTGTTTTGTGTGTAATATACATGTAAAAACCAAAAATATAACCGGAAAGAAGATTAGTCGAATAGTTAAGTAGTTATTCAATTTCTATAAAATATAGCTTTTGTTGATAGCTAATATTGATATCAAATATCGTCATTGCCGTATACAAGTCATCAACCCTAAAAACGTTATTAAATTATTTGAGATAAAATCGGATGAGTGGCTTATAGAAATCGTATGTATTAAAGAAAATGATATTGGTGTGAAGTTTTTCACAAAAAATATTTGTACAAAAGGTATAAACCGTATAAAAAATGCATGTACCACAGTACAAGACAGTGCACGTATAGATAAAGACTTTGTGGAAGCACTTTGTTTCCACAAAATCCTTATCTATAAGATTAGGCCAAAAATTAGTGACAACGATTTGGTCCCAAGAGTTTGCAAAACTAAATTGAATTTATGCACGGTGACGTGCATCTTGGTCTACGTACCATGTATGAATGGTGGAAAAAGCACGCGGTCGTTCCCAACGGTTGAAATATGAACGATTATCCAGCAGAAAGCCCAACATCGTACTAAATTTTGCAAATACTAGTTCCCCCTCCCCCCCTCTCTCTAACCTTTTCAAAATAAATTTTATTCAAACACGTTCCCCGTTGCTCTTCTTCTTCTTCCTAAGTCGTTTTTCATATAAAGTGTTGATTGCCTAAATTAAAGAAAAGTGTAAGTATATAGGAAATCTATAGTAATTAACACATTATGACCACTTCCATTAATTTTGGCTGTAAGTACAAGGTATTGGTGTGTTCCATAAAATATCAAATTGATATTGACATTGTTTGGATGTTCCAACGTTTTCAATTAGACATGATGTTTTTAGGTCGAGTTCGGGAATCTTTATCGCAGGATGACAATTTAGGATGCGAGATGGAGTCAGGGCATCGATATCTGTGGAGTGCAGTCCGTAAATAAGTCTGGAGTTCAGTGTGCCTTCAGTTTCGTGTTTTTTTTTTTTTTTTTTTTTTTTTTACAGGGTGAGCTATACTAGCCCTAAGCACCACGACCATTGAGGTCTATTGTGCATCCCCAGAAAGTTTCACGTAAAGTGGAGGTTCAAGTGCTTGATAAACGCCACCAGCTCATGCATATTTAAAGGGCCGACGTTAGGCCACTGTATATGTACCTGTTATGTACCAGATGAGGGATTTTAGAGACTGTCTATCCATCTTGATTGCCTGATCTAAACGTCTAATATCCATAGCTTAATAGTTTTTTGGTCTGTCTCATCCCAATGGAGGACTCCCAGAATATTTTCGTATGCTTTTGTTTACAATTCCTTATGCCATTTGCCAGATGGCTCTTGGAGTAACCAATACTAGGCTCGGGGCCAAGGAAAGGGCATTCCGCTGCCTCTTTTGTACAGCGGTCTGCCGCCTCGTTTCCCTGTATATCGGAATGGCCGGGGGACCACAAAAGGGTTACTTTGTTCTCCCTGCTGAATTTTAGAAGGTTGCAATAGCAGCTCCAGATTATTTTGGGATAGAAGACAGATGCTCCTAAGGCAAGCAATGCCGCCTGGCTGTTACGTAAATCTCGGTTTTTCTATATTTTTTTGTGAGACATCGAAGCACGCATACCTCGATCGGACAAATCTCTGCTTGGAAAGCTGTGATGGCCGTGAAATTCCTCCGGCAGTCAATAGTTTTAACCATCACGTCTGATAGTTGGATTATTTCCTCGTCCAGATCAAATTTTTCCAGGATGCTATTACGAGTATGTCCTGGTCTAATATTTTTAATTTGAGATGTTATTTTTAGATTGACTGCCCTTGAACCAGCTACTCTTTTAAGTTGCAAGTGTAGTGGTGAGAGCCCCAATAGCTTCTCAAGAGCAGCTGTAGGGCAGGTTTTCATTGCTCCCTTTACACTCAAACAAGCTAACCTTTAGATCTTATCCAATATTGAGCAGGCACCACTTTGCTCTGTCTTAGGCCACCATACAAACGCCGCTTAAGAGATTATTGGTCTTAGGATGGTTGAGTATAACCAAAGTGCCATTTGGGGATTTAGACCCCACGTTTTGCCAATCATTCTTTGGCAGGTGAAATGCGCCCTATTTGCCTTGTTTGTGATATATTTTAAAAACGGGTTCCATGTAAGTTTTTGATCAAGTATCACTCCCAGGTACTTAACCTCCGTCGCCATTTGGAGATTTTCCCCATTTAGAGATAGAGGTGGGAGAATTATTTTTCTCCAATTTGTAAAGAAAGTACAAATAATTTTGTTGTGGTTTACTCTAAGGCTCGTCTCAATACAATAGTCGCTTACCAACTCGAGGGCATATTGCATACGTTCCGCTATTGAACTCTCGAATTTCCCCTCGACCATTAAGACTAGATCGTCCACGTAGGTGATATTCGAGAAGTGAGAATTTTTTAATCTTCCAAGTAGTCCATCCATCAGGAGTAACCACAAAAGGGCAACCAATTTTTTCACCAAAGGAGGCCGTTATCCTCCTGTTTCTAAGCATATTGATTATCCTCCCTATGGTGGAGGACCCTATTCCCCTTGCATGTGCTTGTTTTTGAATCATTTCGAACTTAGCATTGTCAAAAGCCCCTTGAATATCGATGAAGGAGCATAACAAAACCTCTTTATTCCGAAGTGTATCTTCGATATTTGTTGTCAGCTCGTGGAGCGCTGTTTTTGTCGATCTCCCAGTCTGATATGCATGTTGGCTGGGGTCTAGAGGATGCCTTAGGAGGGCATTGGATCTAATATGTAGGCCCAGTATCTTCTCCATGGTTTTCAGAATAAAAGATGTGAGGTTAATGGCTGACGTCCTCTGCGGATCTTCTTTCCGTTTTCGGGCTAAAAGCTCCAGCTTGTTGGAACATATTTAAAGCTGTAGCTGGCTCTAAGGAGTCTAATCAAATAAGGCAACAATATTTGTAGGCCTTGCTGTAAAAATCCAGGATATATAGAATCCCCTCCCGGCGATTTAAAGGACCAAAGGAATTGACGGCCCATCTTATTTTTCCGGGAGTGAAGATATCTATTGAGAACCTGTAAGCTTGCCTTGGAATCAGGTAGGGATGCTCGCTGTCTACATCGAGGCCTTCCTGGCCTCCAAGGACAGTACACTCTGGAAAATGGCGTTTCACCAGGCATTCGAGAGTTTCCTCTCTGGATGTAGTTGTCTCTCCATTCGGTTTCCTTGCAGATCCCAACGGATTTCGGTGGTCCAAGGAGAGTGCCTTCTGGAGTCGACAAGCCGCAGGCAGCCTATCTTTTTCACAGAAATCTCTCCAGCTCGACCTCTTGCTTTTCCTAAGAGCAATGTTATACTGGGTAAGAGTCGTTCGATACGTTGTCCAATCGTTTGTCCTCTTAGATCTGTTGAAAAATTTACAAACCTGTCGTCTTTTAGATTCTATTGTATGGCTCCACCAAGGAACGCCGCCGCCATCTTTGGTGGTTTCGGTCTCCTCCGCACGACCGCTCTTGTGGTACACCCATTCCTTGCTCTCTCCTTCTTGAGGCGAAAGTGTACGGCACCGAACATCCAATTTACTCTATAATTGGAGCGTTTAAGGATCTCTGTCGTTTTGTGGGAAACGGACATCGTCACCTTGAGGAGGTCGCCCTCTCGCTCCTTCCTCGCCACAACCTTCTAGTCCACTCCTCTCAACTCTTTGTTCTGGATCGCCAACCCGCGAAGTATATTCTCATTCGTCTCCATGCCACAGCGTGGCAAGTATACGAAAAAGATTTTGGGGCGAGGAAGCTCGTTCTCCCTGCCCACTTTGATGGTTGCCCCCTCCCATAGCTTTAGTTTTGGTACGACGGCTGTAAGACACTCCGCCGTGTCGTCGTCCGCACGTTAACTGTGAGCTATCAGTTCCTAGTATGGTAGCCCAGAAAGTAGGGGCTGACTCCGTCTAGCGGCAGATCTGCCATTGTTTGTATAATGGCATCCTGGATTTCCAAGATCTGGGTAATACCCAGCTTGACATCTGGGAAGCCTTGGTCGATGATTTCCAATCTGATTGATTTGGTTGTTTCGCTGTAGCTGGGTATGGTCGTATTCCTAGGACCCACACTCGCCTCGACTTTGGAGGCACCTTTCGCTCCCTTTGGTGAGGCGCTGGACCTCTTCTCCCGTTTTTGTGCTAGACCCTTAGGGCTAGATCCGTCTGACCGGCTCCGCTTGTTCGTTACATTTGGATCTCTGTCCTTTATATTCATTCGGCACTGCTCCACGGCGACATCATGAGGCACACTTGACTGTTTTAAGTGGGCCAGGCGATTCCTTACGGCACCGCTAAGGCGTGACCTTGTTTTGGTTTCGAGCTCCATGCCCGCGAGATTCTCTCTGACCTCAGTTGTTGTTGAGGTAGATTGGGTCTCAATCTGTACTGGCCAATAAATGTCATGAGTCGATGAGCCAACCACGGTATTCATGCTAGAGCAATTGCTCCCGCTATCTGAAAATTTTTTCTCGGTAGTATGGCCTGCTAGAGTGCAAAGAACGGCCTGTATGCTTGTTAGCGGGGCATTGAGGTCGACACCGACAAGTGCCTTAGAGGTTATGTTGCACCTTCTTCCGGTCGACATTTTTGGCAAACAGATGGCGGCAAATACGGCTGTACGACTTGCAGCCGTCTCTCAGTGGAGGTGTCTTAGTATAGGACACTCTACTATCGTCAGATCGTTGAAGGATGAGCTGGCGAATCTTGACTACATTAAACCTACTCTACGCTTCGAGAAGCGATTTCGGACCTCCTTCCCTTCAAGGGAATCCTGGAGGGATAGACCGTTATCGGAAACCGAAGCGTTGCAATTCTTCACAGATGGCTCCAAGCTAGACGGCAAAGTAGAAGCTGGTGTATTCTGTGACAAATTAAATGTAAATATTTCTATTCGTCTCCCTGATTACTGCAGCGTGTACCAAGTTGAAGTCGTAGCGATTGTGGAGATCATGACGTGGTTGAAGCATAATGTGTTATCCTCAGACCATATCACAATCTATGTGGACAGTCAAGCGGCAATCCGGTCGTTAGAATCGGTGTCTTTGGCGTCACGTGTGGCGTTGAGTTGTCACTCATCTCTAAATGAGATGGGTGAGCATTTCAACATCCAGGTAGTCTGGGTCCCAGGTCACTCGGGCGTCATGGGGAACTGCAGGGCAGATGAACTTGCTAGACATGGTACGACTCTCCAGCTGCAACCGGAAAGGGCAAGTCTGGGGAGGCCTATCACAGCGCTGAAACAAGCACTTGGGAAGCAGGCGCTATCCTCAGCGGGGGAAAGGTGGTCTAACGCCCTCACCTGTAGAGTTGCAAGACAAGTTTGGCCAAAGCTGGACTTGGGGCGCACTAGGGCATTAATATCCTTACGAAGACGTGAATTAAGAACGGTCGTAGGAATTCTCACGGGACACTGCCTTTTTGGAGAACATGCAAGAAGGCTGGGTCTAGAGGCTAATGACTTCTGCAGAAGCTGCTTGGACGAAGAGGAGGAAGAGACGTTGGTCCACTTCCTTTGCTTGTGTCCAGCATTGGCTCTCAGAAGGCACAAACACTTAGGTAAGTTCAGGATGGACTGCCTCTCGGATCTCGAAAACATTAAAGTGCGGGACGTCTTACGCTACATAAGTAGCTCGAAATGGTTCCAATAGGGGTAAAAGGGGATACATCCCGTGGTATCACAATGGACCGTCTCCGGTCTAGGTGTGCGTAAGCAGCCACTCCAACCTAACCTAACCTAACCTATGGCCTGCTAGGCCCTTGTCATCTACCGAGGTTAATGGATTTAGAGAAGCACCACCCGTCGCCAGGTATCCGGAGTTTCGTGCTAGAGACCAACTAACCCATGATCATTCATCCCTCGGCGCACGTGTCTCACCTTGTATTTGGGTTTTTTTGTCAAGGTTATTTCTTCCTTTAGCGTCGTACTTTAGCCTGTTGTTCGGGAAACAGAACAAACAGTTACCGGTGGTCACCACGGGGAGGTAGCACGTACACTTGCGAACCGCGATTAGGTTACCCCTCACGCGATCCTGAGCCCCATACAGGACTGCTTTAAACATGACCAGAACAGCCTGCTGGAGCTCACTCTCCTGAAGGTTACGGAGCTGGAAATTACTACACAGCTTTTTTCCCCCCTTCACCAGACGCCTAGACTACCTTCAGTTTCGTTTTGCTACCAATGAACCGATTCAGATGAAATTTAGCGGAGTTAGCGTCCGCTTCCCAATACCGCCGAAATGTGGCGCACTGGGAGAATTAGAATGTTGTTAAAGGTTTCATTTAGTTTACTGCTGACACCGATGAAATTTAAGCCGTTGTCATTATACAGGTAATGGCAAATATGGCAAATCCCACATTTTACACTTTCTCAGGTATACTGGAATTGCCAAGTCTACGCCGACTTTTACCCATGATTTGGTTATTTATCTACTTCGACCACTCGGAATACAATAAATTTGTTTGGTAATTGCTTGTTCCTCTTATGAATGTCGTCTAGAATTAACTTTATGAGCTATGATCTTGGAGAAAGGATTATGGAATGCTTAATTAAATCAGAATTTTGCAGCCGTCCATTCACACGAATAGGCCAAATGCATTTAGGAAAAGACTTTACGACTTGAATTTGCTTGATTTGCGTATTTCACCGGTTGCTTGAGTTTGAGCTAGCTCAGCATTATAAAATTTATTCATGCTGACATATTTTGAATAATGCTTGAAATAGTTCTTCCCTCGTCAGACACTTGCCGTGGATTCTCGATTCCCTTTTAATAATTGAGTTCGCGATGAAGCGTGATACATTTATATGTGAATACCTTTTGACATTAGTTCATCGAGCCATAGGTTAGTAGTCGTACTTACAAAGGTGAATACTTTGTTATTAATTTACTCAGCTAAGCCATAATCGCTTTGTTGTAGAAGATTGACCAGTATTTGAAAGATTGACCGAGCTAACCTGGCACAGTCGGCTCATCTGTTGAGAATATGTACAGATCATGCTTTCGTGGTAGTGTTGGTTATTTTGTCCACAAATGTACTCCACCGTCTGGTATGGTTGGCAATAATCCAATCTAAAACTATTCGGGAGTCAGACCAAGCATAAAGTTCTGAATTTCTAGCGTAGCGCAAAGTTCAAGTCGTGCGGTAGTGAGATTTGTTTGATGGGAGCTACTTTCGTTTTAGCCGACAATGTTTCTATTCTTAGACCGACCACAGCAGCAAACGCGTCTCGACTAGCGTCTACGAATCCATGCATTTGAATGAATAATGCATTTTTTGAATATTGATTGATTCGAATTTGATCTGATTCCAGCAGGTTGAAGAAATAATCTGCTTGTAGATGTATGGATTAGCCAAAAATATGACAAAATATCTGAAGAAAGATGTGCCATTATAGACATGACTTATCAATAATATAGAAAATCATTTGAAACACTTAAAACAACGATATAGCTACAAATCAGATGCTCACATATCTCGACTTCAATAAGCTTTTTATTCTGACAATGGAGCGTCAGACTATGCATTAGGCGCAGTTCTCTCTCAGGTTCAAAATAACATCGAAAGGCCTATCTAACAAGACAGAAATAAACTATTCCACCAATGAAAACGAGGCACTGGCAATAATTAGGGCAGTAAAAAAGTACCACCCATACCTTTACGGTAATAAATTTACGTTAAACACTGCCCATAAGTCACTAATGTTCATAAAGTCATCGGGGAAAAAAATCAAAGATTTTACGATGGAGACTTGAATTAGAAAATTACGACTACAATATCGCTTATAAAGGAGGCAAAGCCAATGTCGTTGCAGACGTGGTTAGTAGAATGCCAAGAGAGAATGCAATTGAGCTAAACGTTACCCAAACTTCAGGTAGTGCGCCACACAGAGCCAAAGAGTTGCAGAAATCCACTCTGCTAATACATCGGATGATTATTCTTTTCTCAGGAAGACCTCTCAATTATTACAGGAACTCCAAATTTTAATAGAATAATTATTTCGAGGAAATCATTCGAACTGGAAAGCATTACAGATTTCATGAAGACTTATCACAACGGAAAACAATCCGCACCTGAAAGTTTATACGGTAAAATTTAGGAATGATTTAGGAAAGAACTCTCCCAAAATGGCCATTTGGTTTTCGACACCAAATGGTCGAGTATGTGAAAAATTCAGACCGTCAAAACGCAATCATAATAAAAGCCAAATAAAAAGATCATATTTCTTTCCAAATTTGACCAACAAAATCAAAAGTCATATCGGCCCTTCATCGGCCCTATAATATAAAAATATCGCTGAGGCTTATTACAAAAAAACATCTAGAAAGAGTGCATATTGATATTTTTAGTGTCAATAAAGTTAGCTTTCTCTCAATAATAGAAAATATTTCACATTATTTGGAATACAAAACAGTACCGTTTCTGATCACGTAATGACATTCCAAGTGGTACAATTCAAAGAGTACTTAAGCAGACTTAACATGAAGTTAGTGTATGCATCCTCTTCTGAGTCGAACGGACAAATAGAAAAGACTCACGCAACTATTAACTACCATAGAACTCTCTGTGGGACTTTATAATGGATCTGTGCATTCATCCACTCGCTTCTAGCATAATTAGATTATTTTTAACCAAAACAATCTTATATCCCCAAATAAAATTCAGGCACAGGCAAACATTATATTTAAAAATCTAAGTGATAGGTTAGAACTAACAAAAGTAAAATAACAAACAACAATTTCTACCAAATCAAACCAATCCATCAAAGGAGACAGAAAATATGGGATATAAGAAGCACACTAAGCATATAAGAGGCATACTAAGAAGTCATCCTAATCAAAAACGTGATGATCAACCAAGGCGTTAAGATATCACTGCCGGACGAGGCACTTCAGTATGTAACACCCAAAAATAATAGTTAGTGATGATACTATTGTCTACATATTACACATCCCCAAATTAGAAGAGGAAAAGTCAACAGCAGTAGTACCATTATTGTCTACAACAACAAACCATGGCAATTTCGTTCAAAAACACTCTGAGATCATATCACCACTGGTCATGGGGACAAGAAGCCATTGTAATGTGACACAATAAAAGGAAACGACGGTATAATTTATCGCTGAAGCCAAACTCGTAATATCGAATGCAAAAAACGAAACGCTCTCTTCGGACTGTGACCCTAGTAACCGAACATTAGGGTGAAAATTTCCTAATATCGTTTTGGAATTGTACGGCAACTTTTAAGAATAAAAAATTTAAATCCTATGAAATCAAAAGTGAAACGATAGAAATCCAGGGTGCGCTCCACAACCTCCAAGCCACTCGTCAATTAATCAAAGAATTAAGTGTTGACAACAACAACTGAACAAAGTCTACCTAAAGCAAATCGACCATCAAATATGGATATGGTCGTTATCGGGAGGGTTATCGTATATTAATCTATAGCAGCATTCAAAGATACAACAACAAAAATATCAATAGACAATCCGAGAAGTCCAACCACAAAATCCGCAGAGTCAAATTGGAGAAGTTAGGGATTAAACCAAAGAACGAGGAGCCTACCTGAAGCATATAGGGGAAGAGTAAGGGCTGCTGGATTTTCGAACAATTCCACTGTCTAGCAACTCTTTTATGTGATCTTCGACATCTTTTTTGAAGTGGTGAGGATATCTGTAGGTTTTTGTCTATACAGGATCCTCTTCTTTAGTATTTATCTTATGCTTGATGATTGTTGTAGCAGATAGTTTTTCATTCTGCTTTAAGAGAACCTTTTGATTCTCATAAATAGTGTTTATAAGAACCCTTTTTTCATGTTCGTTTAAATGTTCTGTTTGGATCATTTCAGTTATTATTTCTTGACTTATTAAGTTATTTCCCTAAATTTTTATGGGCTGGATGGTCTCGAAATTGTTTACGTTTAAGTTTAATTTTGAGAGGCATTTTGGTGTTTCTGGTGTGTTAGTTAAAATATTCACAGTTGTTTCAAAGTTTTCGGATTTCTACAATCCGGGCTCTAAAATGATGTTTTCATTTAATTCTTTGTATTCTGACACTATCCAGACACCATTTGTTTTAGTTTTAAAAGTTACCATATGATTATAGAGTTTGGTTGGGTAATGTTTCTGGAATTTAAAAAATTCGCCATTTAGTGCTACGGTATTTCTTTTATAATCAATTTTAGCATTCATGTAGGCCATTGATTGTGAA
The DNA here is from genome assembly GCA_958295665.1 of Tipula vernalis. Taxonomy (NCBI): domain Eukaryota; kingdom Metazoa; phylum Arthropoda; class Insecta; order Diptera; family Tipulidae; genus Tipula; species Tipula vernalis. The sequence goes on along the minus strand of OY282560.1, from coordinate 91,561,428 downwards.
CCTAATATTCCATCGAAGTATTCTTGGAAATTTAGCTCGTAGTACTGTATAGTTTTGACAGATTGTGACCGAAAAAGTTTATTTTTCCTGTTTTCGTCACTTCCTGGGTTCCTATAATGTTTTTGGTTTTTTATTTTTCTAAAGATAAGGCTTGATTATGTTCTTATTAACCCCCGTGTCTATTAAAATTTGTATGCTTTATTCTGTTATTTTATTTTTACATTTAATAAATGGAAAGAAGTTTAACCTTCTGAGTCCGAAGTATGATCCTTCCGAAAATTTTCGCTGTCTGCGTTTGGATCTGAATTATCTTCGGAATTTTCCTGTTTTGGCTCAAGATCTGGAACCGTTTCATGATTATTAAAGACTTTCTTGTTAAAATATCGTCTTAATCTTATGGAAGGCCCAAGGGTCAACTTCCATTGGTGAAGGCTCATTTGTCTCTTGTGCCAGCCAACTTTGTTTTTTTCATTTATAAATTTACAGAATTAGAGTTAATGCCTCTTTTCTGCTGAAAATTGTTTGGTTTATTTTAGCTATGGACCTTTCTCGAATTGGTCATTAGGTATATATAATTTATTTATTTTGAGCTCATTTTGAGTTGAATTTACACAGAAAAGCGTAAGCTTCCTCTATGTTTTTAGGTTTTGCTGCTTGGCCAAGATATGACTTATAGTACGGGAGTTCTTGTTTGTCCCCCAAGGCTCCTAGTAATATTTGTGATATTTGGTAATATCACTCAATTGAGCGGATATTTGCTCTTAATTTGCTTCTGTCATGGTTGAAAAGGTTTCTTCTTCTATGAGATCTAAGTTTCTATTTTTATTAAAGATCTCGATAGATTTCTCCCTTCTCCGATCAACTTCGCTATTTCGGGAAATCGTGGACAGTATTTTTATTTCGCCTTTTCGCATTAAGCGACGTTTAACGAGTTTCCTTAATTATTTTTTTTTGCCTATCCTGTAGTACAAAAAAAAATATGGTCAATTTACTGTGTCTATCTTGTAGTTTACAGTATCGAACTTATCTCATCTACCTTGTAGTGAAGGATAATTAAGGTAAAAGAAGGAGACTTTTTTTTAATAAAAATAAAAAAACATTTCTTACCTTTTGCAATCGTTGTTGAGCTGGTTCGAGTGGAAATCTGGATAAAACGGGTGGAATCCTAAATCCTCATAGCAGTTGGTACAACTTTCAGCCAGAGACGTCGAGAGAAAAGAAAAATCCACAAATCACATGTATCATTCTAATAGTTCCTTTTTTTCTTAGACAGATTCACTTTGAAACGCTCTTGTAGAGTCGAAGTTGTCGTATGGATTAGTACTACGAGTATGTTAGAATTTATCCACTAATTATAATACAAAAATGGATTATAAGAATTATTCTTAATGCTCTGCGTTTATCTGCTTCTTCACCTTTATTTCAGTCTTTGGAGATTCTTTCTTTTAAGCATATATTTGTGTTCGAAATTATGAAAGCTTTTTTTATTATTAATGTCAATTAATCAAATGTCATTACTACTGAAAAATTATACCAACGTAAAATTCGCTAAAATAAGCGGATTTAAATGTATGTACATATGAATAATAAATTCATGCACGTGTTTTGCTTTACTGATATAAAATTCGCTAAATCAAACCGACTAAACTACAAATAAAATTATTGGGTTTTCTGAATTCGAAAATATCTATGATGTTAAAGGTAAGCATTTCAATTCTTAATTTATAACTTATTACCTAAAGCAACTATAAAGTGAAGTAGGCTGCCAATGGAAAGAAAAATGTTTGGTTTTTTAAAGTAAACTACTCTCTGAGATTTCGACCTTCAAGGCACCAAAAACCAAACCCCAGAAAAAAAGGAGCTAAACTTACGCAACTTTTAATGCAACTTGCTTTAAAATTTAATACTTCTAAAATATTTTATTAATGCAGTCTTTGATAATTTTTAATGCCGTTGATTGACGGTTCTTCTATAACATGCTTTATATTCTAATCGAATGTTGCACTAAAATTTAATGTAATTGCTGTATTATAAATTAATGCAAATTGTATTAAATCCTTTTTAATGCAGGCTTTGTATTATTTTGTAATACAGCCTTCCACTGGACCTATGTATATGTAATGTAATTTACATTATATATAATGGAATTTAACTAAGCAGAGCTGGAAACTTGAAAATAAACACGGATGATTCCAGATTAATTTTTATTTTAAAAAACCTTTTATTTTGCTTCTTTTAGGTTGTGTCACTTGAAGAAGATATAATTGACTCAAGTGAAGTTAGCTACAATAGTTAAATACAGTGAAACATATGAAATGATTCGAATGCGTTCAATGCTTATTTCCAATAATATAAGCAATATTTTTTTATGTGCGCAACTTTCAAAATTCAGTTTTAATTCTTGGTCCGAACATCTTTCCGTTGAATTGAGAGATTTTCGGAAAATTTATAAATTTTCATCTGGCTTCAAGATATTTTTATTTAGTGACTCAAGTGTGAATGGTTTGATGCATTTTCAAGCATAGTTTAATTTTAATGTATTAACGCGTTATTATTTTGTGTGATCGTATTCGATGTAGAAGAATTAAATAATATTATGTACATCTTGTACTATATGTGTATTTGGTCATTTATTGTGGTGAAATATTCGTATGTAAATACTGTTTACACAGATGGATGGATGATAAACGTTCGAAGGAGACAGACGTGTTTTTTCTAGTGGAATTGCATGATTTTTATTTTAATGTTGGTGTAATTGTACATAAAATCTAAATATAAATGTCTCATATTTTAGATTTTAGATTGAAGTAAAATTAACTCAATTTGAGATACGCAGTTAATTTTCTTGGCTTATTTTATTTTTACTAATACTAAAACATGTTTTGGTATCTTATTTTATGTACAATTCTACCAAATATATTCTTGAAGATTGATAAAATGTATTGGAACATTTGTATATTTGTATAATTTTTATACATATAGTTTTAATAGTTGAATATTTGTATCTATTCAATCAAAACCAACAAAAATGTTTATTCAAGCCGTCTCGTTCGCTCCTTACACAGATCCTATCAAAAAAATGTACACTATATTTATTTATGTATTGGTATTTATATATCGGTATTTGAACAGATTTTTTCGTAAAATACTTTAGTTTCGATGAATCTATCATCTATACTTATTTGTTTTGTGTATATATACTTTCTGATTTATTTTATACGCATCACTAATACTACACCTTAGCGTACTTTTTTATACTTAAATGTTTGTACTGTTTGGCTTGTATAAACATTTTGGTTGTATGTATTATAGTATTACGACATGAGAGATTATATGAAAATAACTGTTTTCTTTATATGTGTTGGTGGTTTAGTACTGTAGTACGATTTTACTATTTTTGTCTGGTGTTGTTTTCACTCTCTGTGTTCTAAGTTACATAAGTCATTTATACGAGTATTATACCAAAACCGGCAAAAGTGTCTATACAAGCAATACGGTACAAACACTTAAGATATAGAGAAATACATTTTATTTGTAGGTATACACAATTACACAATCCGAACAAGTCTGATCATTTGTAACGAAACAATACATAATCAAATATAGAGAAAAATTTTTATAGGCATTGTTGTTGGTTTTGATAGTGCTCTTTGTATACTATGAACTACACAAACACAACACAAATTTTCATGTATTCAATTCAAATGGGATTCTTATACTTCGTATAATCGAGTAAATTTGAATTGAATGGGAAACTACCATATTCAATACATACAAAATTGTTTATTTAGGTAGGAATTAATATTAATAGAAATATTAATTTTTGGTTGAATTGAGTTTATTTTTGCAACACATAAGAAAGAATTTATTTATGCATGCCAAATTGTGAAATAATGAAGTGAATAACGTTGAATTATGTAAGTGGAAATCGAGTGGCCAAATGTTCTAATCTAAATTAACTTAATTGATTAAATAGAGTTTATGTTGCAGCTCTCACTCTACTAGTACAACGATGAAACATTTTTTTAAAATATATTTTTGCAATATCCTTGGTTAAGTTTTTAATTTAGGGACTATATAGCGAGTGAAGAAAGGTTTTTTGTGGTTGTTTATGAAATTTAAATTCAAGAATTATCATATTTAAATCAAGTTAAAATTAAAATTGTCTCAATTTGATAGATGAAATGTGATTCCATGTCTTATTTTATTTTTACTTATGTATTTTATGTATAATCGCCACAAATATTTTCCTGTATCTTAATCTGTTGAACAGGAATGGCTGTGTGATTTTTTGGTTCTTCTAAAACATGTTCAAATTGACATGTCTCCTCCTACGTACATGAAAGATTGTCAGAAAATATTTACCTTATCTATATGTGTTGATGGTTTAGTATTGTAGGATGATTCTATTAGCTTTATTTTGGTATAATTTTTACTCTTTGTGTTTATTATATTCATGTGAAAACTATATTGTTCTTCATAAAACATGAATTTTCAAACACAACGAATTTGATGTATTCGACTCAAATAGAAATCTTATACTTCGAATAATCGAGTAAGTTTGAGTCGAATCGGAAACTGCCTTATGTAATCCATATAAAATTGTTTATTTAGGTATGACTCATTTTTATTCGGGGTAGTATAAATTACATTAAAATATATTAATTATATTAAATTAATTTAAATAATATCAAAAGATTATAAATTAACTAAATTATATAATTAAATACTAATATAGAACCATTTATTTTGAGTTGAACTGAGATTTGGTTTGCAAATCATAATGACCTATTTATTTATGCGTTCCAAATTGTAGAATTGTCGAAATTGTAGTTATTTATAAAATTCTGATAAATTTTTATAGTAAATGCTTTGTGAGAGGTAATATATGTATTTACTTTTTTTATTTTATTAATTCGAAGTTATGAATTTAATCCGCCGCGTTTGTTAAATAGAAATGCTAAATCAAACGAGTGAAGTCATTAAATCAGTTAAACAGGATACGTGTTTATAAATTCCAAACTAAATTGGGCGTGAGGTGAAACTATAGTTAATTAAAGAGCAACTCATTAACGTATGTTCCGGGTTAATTCAATCGTACGATGTCCGAAATAGGAAGCCCCAAGAAGCAGCGTTCAACATTGAAGGGCAAGCTAACCAACATTGTTAAATTCAGTAACACCGTAAATAAAGATACGGATATCGACGCAATCAGGACGCGGCTGAGTCGTGTTGACGAGTTATTGAGCGAATTTACCAGCGTTGAAAGTCAAACACATCACAATACCAAGATTCTTTCGTTCTTCGTCTGATTCTACGGTAGATTTGCATGGGTTCTGTGGTGCCAGCGAGCGCGCGTATGCTGCAGTTATTTGCTTCCTCATTAACACATCTGACGGAGTATTCGTGTGGTTAGTGTCTGCCAAAAGTAAAGTTGCCCCAATCAAGCAAGTGTCGTTACCAAGGTTGGAGTTATGTGGTGCTGTACTTTTGTCGAAGAATATTGGTCGAAACAAGAAAGTCAATATGGATGCAAGCAAGAGGAAAGACCAATAAATGTGGAGACGTTTGTGGGATTCGTCATTAACGATTTTTTTGAAATGATGATAGAGAAGTATTCATCATTTCTCAAACTACAACGAGCCATCGCATTCATGATTCGATTTATCGAATTATTATTCGCGTTGAAAATGATATGTGAATACGAACAAAAAAGGTCATATTATGATGAAATATTAACCCTCAAGCAGTTAATTTCATTAAACCCGTTCATAGACAAGGAGAATTTACTTCGAGTTGGCGGAAGGCTTGAAAATAGTACAGCACCTTATAGCACGAAGCATCCAGTAATATTGCCTTCCAAATCAAATTTAACAAGATTGATATTAGAAGACATGCACCACAAACATAGTCATTCTGGACCATCGTTGTTACTATCAATTTTTCGCCAAACGTATTGGTCAACTAGTGGGTGAATGTTAGTACGACAAATAACGAGAAAATATGTCATATGTCGAAGATATAAAACGAAAATGCAACAGCAAATGATGGGCGATTTACCTACCCCTCGTGTTGAATTAGTGCGCCCATTTTTTAAGACGGGAGTCGATTTTGCTGGACCATTGGCAATCCATTTAACCAAAGGCAGAGGACAACGAACCTACAAGGCATATATTTGCATATTTATCTGCCTAAGTATAAAGGCAGTTCATTTAGAGCTGATAGGAGATCTCACTAGTGAATCTTTCATAGCGACCCTTAAAAGATTCGTAGCAAGAAGAGGTGTACCATCTGAGATACATTGTGATAACGGCTCAAATTTCGACGGTGTAGCAGTAACATCATACGGCAAGAAATACAAAATATCAAGAAATCCAATAATTTTTCTTCCTATCTTTCAAGCAATTCAATTTCTTGGCAATTCATACCACCAAGCGCACCTCATTTTTACGGTATCTGGGAAGCCGCAGTAAAATCAGCAAAATTTCATTTGAAGAGGGTCATTGGCAAAACGATTTTAACCATAGAAGAAATGAATACGTTGTTATCTGAGGTGGAAAGCTGTCTAAATTCGCGGGCGATATGTGTTCTATTAGTTGACCAAATTGACCCATTGACACCAGCACATTTCCTTGTAGGACACCCTTTAACCAAAATTCCTGAAGTGGATGTTACCGAACTCAAAGCAAGCTATCTCACTCGGTGGAAAACTGTCCAGCAGCTTCAACAACATTTATGGAAACGGTGGTAGAAGTAGTACCTAACGTCACTTCAACAAAGAACCAAATGGAAACAGTCAGAAACTCCAATTCAGATCAACGATTTCAACAACATGCCACTAAATCAATGGTTGCTCGGAATGGTAATTCAGCTTCATCCCGAAACCGATGGCATAACTCGAGTTGTGACATTAAATCTAAGTCCGGAGAGCTTAAACGGCCGATTCACAAATTATGTCTCCTGCCAGTGTCCAGCAAGACAGACGAAACGAGCCCCACAAAAAAAGTTCATCTTTCTTGTGAAATAGAACAAGAATCACTGCAGGTAAGAAAACAAGCGCTGTGAATTTAAACCTTAACTTAGTAAAGTTAGTTTTAAACATTCTCTTAGAATTTTCAGATAAGTATTGGGAAAGTTTACTTATTCGATTTCATAAAATATCTATTACTAATAAATAATCTAATTTCAGTATGTAACATAGTTCGAGAATTAATCAGTATTATAGGGATTAAACCAATCCTGAGTTTCAGATTTAAATTTTAGCTTGAATCAACCCTAGAAGATGAACATGTAGTGAATTAGGTCTAGTTTTGAAATTGTGTTGTCTTGTGTTAACCTTTTTATTATATAATTTCTAACAATTTACTAACTATCGATCGCTTAGGTGTCTGTAAGCGTGTCGAGTCTATCCTAACTAACAATCCTAACCTATCCATTACTAATCACTACTGGATTGTGACTATCCAAAGATTGTATTTTATGAAAATATTTTGATTTCATTTCAAATAACATCTTAATCTTCGTTTTGTGAAAATTTAATATTTAAATTGGATAAAAGCAAATTATGTAGTTAATACTCGTCAATAAAGTACCAATTAAATGGTACTCATTTTGGATTAATCATACAAATGAAGACGAAAAAGACGTTAAACTTAATCGCGGCTGTGTGCGATTAGATTACACCAAATATTTTCTCAGGCATAATATTTTATACTCTAGCAGTAATCAATGTTTAATAAAATAATCGTAATAATATAAATAAAATAAAATATTATTAAATATTTTTAATTTTTTTATAGTTTCGAACTTTTTTTATCCAACTGTTGGCACTATTACGCCTTCTTTGTCTAAACATATCTTAATTTATATTCTGGTTTTATCACATCCAACTTATATAAGATGGAATGAAGAAGAACTACAAAAAAAAAAAAACTTTGGAGTCGTATTGTTTTCTCTATATACTCGTTCAAATACAATAATAACAATAATGTTAATAATAATAATAAAAAAACAAATCCATGAAAATGTCAATAATTTTATATTTTTAATAAAAATTCATTTAATCAATAAAATAGTGATTTTATGTGACTAGAAAATACAGTATTCCGATAAAAATAAGAATCAAAACTAAACTATTTAGAAATATTTTATAAATCTACATATTTTTGTAATTTCATAAAATCTTTAGGTGAGAGAGACCCACCGCGCATCAAAACGACATTTTTTTTTGACGACATTTTTTTTTTTTTTACATACATACATACATTCATATGGAACCCGGCGCACCATAAATTATCTCCGCGTTTATTAAAAGCGCGACTCTCTATTAAGTAATTTAGTAAATTTTATTGTTGTTGTTTTGTGTTTGTTTCGATATTATTGTACGATTTAAATCAATAAGCTAATTTTTGAATGAACCAATCAAAAATCGAATTTGGTTGCGCGCTCCACATCCACATACAGTAGATCGCCATATCACAGTTAAATCTTGCGCTAAATATGAAATTGAAATTAATGTTATAATCTTTAGAAAATAAGTTTTAATAAATTATGAAATATTAAAAGTTGGGAAAATAAATATTTATAGAGACCGCTAGAGTAATTGGTTACCACAGAATGAAGAATGCTCAGATATACGCTATATCGCTATGTATATAGAAATATGATAGGTGGGGACTAAACAAATTTAATTCTGTATTATGCGGTTTGGTGTGTTTATATCTTAATAGTTTTTCCCACTGCCCATTTAGTTTTGAAAAGGCATAAAAATGATGATATATTTAATATTGAAATTGTTACAAAACAGGATTTGTTGTTGAATTTTTTTTTTTTTTTTTTTTTATCAACCAAACCAACCAACCAACCGCAAGATTGCTTGCAAGTTTACTTTTGTACATATGTATAGTTGCATCATTGATTGAGGCTAAATAGATTAAGTTGATTAAATTATTATTTAAATGGAATATCTACAGTGGAAATTACTATTTAGATGTCGATGTCAAAATATTATAAAAACCTCTATGGTATATCATGACTGTGTTAATAAATATATGGGTAAACCAGGAGACAATTTTAGTAAAATTTATGATTATGAGAGTAATAAATTATTGGGATATGCGGAGGAAAATTAAAATTAATTTTTTATTAATTTAAATTATTTAGCCTTGGGCACATTAGCTTGTGGATTAAAAGGAGTCCTTGTGTATTAAACATTTCATTTTAATTAATTAAGAATTTGTTCCATTAATTTCCGCTTTTAAAAATGTCTACTAAATTTGAAAGTTTACTATCGTAGAGTAACTGTCTAACTATAGTACAAACCTTTTCATATTACTACCTAATAGGAACGCGATTACGGTACATACAGAAGACTTGTAATGTACGTTCCACTGCACAAAACAAACACAAGCTAATAATAATTGCTAAATTTATGTTTCCCTTTATGGAATTATAAGCGGAAATTGCTTTCATCTTTTCCTATAGAATTTATGGTTAGGTTTTCCTTCATAAACTAAATCCGCTTAATTATCAATTGATTAAAAACAAAATTGTCACCACAATATAAAGAAACTAGAAATATTGACATGTACCACAGTCACAAAGTACAGAAAACATCATCCACAATATGTAATAGAACGGCTGACCCCGCCTTGGTAAATAGGTGGAAGAGGCCTTTTATACATTTCCAATCTGCACCACAAATTCATACACAAGCTCCGGGAATATTTGTATCCTAAACAAACCAAATTACCACTAAACATAATGCAATAGATATAGCCCATATTTTAGAACACATCGTATCAAAAGAGGCGAATATTTTAATAAAGTACAGCATGCTTTTAGTCAGGATCACATGATTCACATTGGATAACCACTGATTAGATCGAAAATCTAAGTAGAAATGGATATAAAGTCAATTGACTTTATTTCTCTACGCCATAAAACTTACCATATTGTTACCCATATCAGCAGCACGAGAAAATGTCTGAAGAGCGATCGATTAGGAACCAACAAAATGTGTGTTATACAATACTCCTTGTACATATACAATTTTCTTAGTCAGTCTCGTAATCTGTGAACCATCCGCCTATGAAATACTTAACCCTTTTAGTGCTGACCTAATTTTCGCATATTTTGCATAAATTGCGAAAGGATTTTTGAAAAAAGTTTTAAGTGTGCACAGAATCTTAAATATTTTCCTCAAATGTAGATGGCCGCAATTTATACGTATTAATAGAGAGTCGATTTATCGACGGTTCGCGCTCTAAGGATTAAAATAAAGTTTTCATCGTCGATTTGTCGATCTAACAATAGGTTGGAAAATCCGCTTCATTAACCATGAACGGATGTAGGGTACTGTGAATGAAGCTGTTCGACATGCAGTATATTCCACATTTTTTAATAAAAACATATCAAATTACGATAAAAATTACCTGATACGCCTCGTCACTATAAACCGATATAGCTGGTAACGGGTTTGCATCGACTCGGTGGTCGGCAAAACTTCAAATTTCACATGATCGTCGTTCTGCTTAAGCTCTGCTTGCGCTTCCATTACAATAACCATATATGTACATCATATCCTTTGTGGGAGTCTACTGTGGGTTACAAAATAGATATATTTTTTTTCTTGGAGCAAGTTATTCATATCATAGATGAGCCATTTTAATCGGCGGATCCAAATACCTTCTAAAATACGCCAGTTACAAAAAAAAAATGATTCAGACAAAAATTGTTAAGGACAATAGGGTCATCTATCTATTCTAATGACCTTTACATTAAGGTCAATTTTCAAGGCCATTGGAAGGTCAAGGTCATTTTTTCAATGGAAACCCCTATTTTTGACACCGGATTCGAGAAGTGTTTAAAATTTTACGGCCGAATATATATTTTATTTATAATGCTTATGATCTTTAAACGTTGGTGAATGATTCTACAAAAATTGGTACAGTTCGCGAATGCACGCAATATTATAAACCACTGTATAGCCGTAAAGTAGTAATTACACCGTTTTCCCAACACCAAACTTAATTTTAACGTGAACCTCAGGTTACACATCAGCAGTAAATTTTAATTTCAACGGCACGGACAGTATCAGAATCGTAAAGTAGACAGTATCAGAATCGTTGTAGTTACTTGCAGCCTGATTCTCTAAAATATAAGATAAAGTGTAAATGGGCGAATTGGAAATGTTAACTTGTAAATATTTAAGTAAAATTTCAGTGAAAAGATTACCCCAATTTTCTATCTTGGGAAAAGTAATTTATGGGTGCGTTTTTGAATGCGTTGGTACAAAATACGAAAAAACCAATAATTTTCGATGTGGAACCGACGTATGGCTCCATTGATAAATGGAATCCCACCCCCAATTTGGGGTGGTCAGAGACTTCAATGTACAAGAGTATGGTCTATACTTTACAGACTATCATATTAATATGATTAATTAATGATTGTCAAATAAACTGGAGAATGAGATGAAAACGCGCGATAATAAAGTCAGATAAAGTACTGGGAGCAAATAACCGCCGAATTTATTTAAAGCACGATTTAAAATGGGAATATGGTGATTTACTCTGATCTACTTTGAAAAAATCGAGCAATACTAATACAACAAAAGATTTGCTTCGATCAAGATGATATGCAATATCATCAATAACTTAAAGAAGAATGGTGCTATAATTGTTACGGAAACCTGATTGAAACTGTGTTAAATATTTATATTTTTGTATTAGGTCGTTAATTTGATCACGCATAAGAATCTCGAAAACTTAAGATAATACCGATACTGATTGGTCTAAGATTATCCAGCGAGTCATTATTTTGTTCCTTTTTAACCGGAATCACTTAATTTGTTTTCCATATATCAGGAAATTCGGACCGCATCATACAATTATTTATTAAGTACGTTAATGGTGATATAACAAAAGGTAATATCTTCTTTAAAAAATTTAGATTCATTGCATCATGACCGTGTATCTAATTCCATTACACTATGCTAACTGAAAACAAATTAGAAGTGAAACCACTTGTAGCATTACAATCTGGAAGAGGAAAGACAACCGACTTGTTAGGTATGTTGCAAAAATAAGAATTTACTATAGCAGGGTACATGTCAATTAAAACATTAGACCTACTTTTCCGATGCCAATCTTATTAATATTTCCTCAAATTCTTGCCATAGTTAGCTTATGGTTATGAAAGTAATAATTTTGTTTAGCGTCTCTAATCAAATCAGTAACAAAATTTCGTTCGTTCTGATATATTTTGCGGTACTTCATATCGGAAGTTTTCTGAAATTTAGAATAGGCCTGGTCCCAAAGTAACATTCTATGAGCAATTTCAAAATTAAACCATGGAGCTGCAGATTGGTCATCCAGTACTCGTTTTACCGGGACACAGTTGTCATGAATAGAGTATAAGCACTCATAAAATAAGTGAAAGGGTCGAATACATCCGACACCAATCAGCGTCCAAAAGGCAAGAAGAAATTGCTGCATTATCTATAGTCGTAAATAAGCTAGAATTATCACGGAATGAAGTTTCATTTCACCCATTATAACTGGCAACGGATTGATCATTGATCTTACACGTAAGCCAAGTTTCTGCCACGCAAAAAAAGGTCAATGGTATTAAAATAAATAAAAATTCGAATTTGAACTATATGGCAAAATAGACAGCGAGCATTAAGAAATCCAAACTTTACACACGAACTATCACCATCTTTCCAGTTTTCGTCAAAGGTATTGTGTATATGCCGATAGAGACACAAGTGTGAAACCCTAAAATACAAAACAATATTAAAAATCAATTTAAAAAAATCATAAAAACTAGAATAAAGTACATGACTTTTATAATTACGATGACCTTGACGAGTGACCGAAGAATAATCACTAATAATAAATTTATTATTGCAATGATGCTGTGGCAGGAAATTTTTTTTGACGCGTTACATTAATAAACGTTACATAATCATAAGCCTTGTTGTATATTGTAGACTCCGACCCAGCTTTAAACGAGATAAAGTTTAGCAAACTTCTATCAGGATTTTTTGGAAAAAGTTCGTGATATTCGATTTCAGCCACTGAAATTTTGAACTTATGACTAAGATAATTTTTAATATCCTCACTAGTAGTGGTTGTTTGCAGTTTCGTGCAGTTATGACATTTTCCGAGCTCAATTTGTTAACGCTGTTGGTGTTGTTGACGTTGTTGTTGATTGATTGCAAAGGCAATGGTATTGTTGTTAATAATCATTGCGCCCATTTGATCTTGAGAGACAAGGTTGTTTGTCATTGTTTGAAAAATATTAAACATATTAGTCAGCAATTTGCTAACCTCACTCAATTGAGACATCAATGCTTGGGTTAGTTCCCGCTGATTGTTATGGTTTTTGAGACAATCATCACAGATAAAGTTAATGTTTGAACCGTTGAGGTATAATTAGTTGAGTTTCTTTTTTAGCGCCATTCTTTAGCCTGTGCCAAATGGCCAAAATGTGCCAAATGACCTCAGATAGTAATGGCTGCCATGAGCAGGCAGCACGTACACTAGAGAATTGTGACCCCTTATACAATTGTATACATAACCTGGTACGGGTTAGGCCCAAAGAAAAGGCGCCTCCGTCAATCAATATTATCGCCATTATTGATTATGGTAAGGTGCAATCAATACTAAAATCGGTGACAGATAAAGAGTACCGCTTGGGTGTATCTTAACAACATTTGAAGACATAGTGGCAAATCTAAATCAAAGAGGGCTGCTAATAGAAAATGCAGTTAATATTCTTAAAAAAGAACGAAAAGAAAATGATCACGGGAGCAAAGTAATCAAAAGGGGGCTTTCATTGTTCATGTTCGCCTTTAATAATAAACGGAAAATTAAAGATATTTTCAATATAAAAGCTATCCTTAACATGAGAGTAAAGATTGAATCACTACGAAAAATCATCGGTTTAATACCGCAATGCAAGAAATGTCAAAGTTATAACCATACTGCAGGCGAGAGCCACGGTGCATGGGATATGCTGGTAAACATTATGCAAAAGACTGTACGGAGGATAAAATTGTACCTGAAAAATGCATAAACTGCAAAGGGCAACATCTGCCATAACTACACACGGTTAAAAATGATAGGATAAAAACCATTTTTACCCTAAGGATAAAATCATTTTGGATAAACTTTGGTAAATTTGTAAGATTAAATTTATTCTTTTCCGAAACCTAAAATTTGTTTAGACTAAAAGATAGTTTTTCATTATTAATTTGGATAAAATTTATTATTTTCGTTAAAATTTATTTTATTCTTTTAATTAATCTTTGAATGCAGCAAAATTTATCCATTTGTTATGAGTTTCTGTACTTTTTATTACACGTAAAATGTTTTGTTTACTTTAGTAATGTTAATAATGTTTGGCGAATGATGGAACAATTATACAAATAGACAGAGAAATCACATTTTTGTTGCGACTGCGCAACTAGAGAAACGTTAGTATCGTTGAGCGTTGCGGTTATTTTTACATTAATTGTCTGCTTTGAAACTAATAAAAATTCAGAGTATCGAAATGTCGAACGTGATAATTCACTTATACCGAATGATAGTGTTGTGTCATATGTACCTTATGAGATAAATACTCTCTCAACCGGACAATTTGGTCTAAAATTAACACCAAAGCAGCACATGCTTATTCATTATCCGACAATTATAACCAAATTGGGACCGTCAGCACATTTTTCGTGTTTGAGATCCGAATCCAAACACTATTTTTTTATAAAATTATCATCCAAAATGAATAATTTTATAAATATTTGTAAAACACTTACCATTAGACATCAAAAATTTATGGCAGATCAACAAATCATATTGGGTATCGAACATGAATATGGTATTTTAAAAACCAAAAAGTTGAATTTCTTTATAGATTCAGGCGGAAAAATCGCAAAATATTTAAAAATTTCAATAAATACTGAAATACAAGTAGCCTCTTGGATGAAATGCAATTACTTTTATAAAAGAGGGATGTTCGTGTGCAATTCATTTAACAAGAATAACTATCCTTCGTTTTCCAAGAAATTATTGAAATTTTTAATATAAGAAATAACACATATTTTCTCACAAAACTATGATCTACTGATTCATTTAGTAGTTGTCGCTATATTCTTACAGAATTATGATTACTGAAGAGTGTAATGTTATCGATTTCAAATCTTTGAAAATCAAAATTCCTCATGAAAAACATATTGATTATACCGAAAATTCACTTTATTATATAATTTTCAAATATAAATTGTTGTAGTTTGTTAAATAAGCAAATTTGTGTAAATTAAGATTGCTAAATAAATGTATAACTTTCAAAATGAAGTAACCGCATCACTGTAATATTTATTTCCTTAAATATAATTTATAAGAATTATATTCCGTGTACTTAATCATATCTATATCATCATCATAGAAGCCGTAGTTTAACCAGATTATTTTATTTAAAATGGTTAAATCTCCTTTTTGTCGTATGTCTACGCTAGGAAATTACGCAAGGAAATAAATCTGCGTTATTAGATCCATATTTTACTCTTTTTAGATTAAAATCATCATGATCCATATTATAGTCCTTTATTGCAAAAGATGTGAATTGTTATTCACATTTTATGCAGTAAAGGACAATAATATGGATCATGACTATTTTAATCTAGAAAGAGTAAAACATTGCTCTAATAACCCAGATTTATTCAAAAAAGTATAAATTAGGATGGTTATCGTTGAGTACATTTTGTAAAGAGCTTTAACGTTTACCAAATAAAAGTGTGTAGATATGTAATAAACAATTAAGAACCGCTAGCTACTAGTTCAAAAAACTGTGTCTTTGTATTTTATAAAAGTTTGTTGATGACTTTGCGAGCAGTTTTTAATAATATAAATATGATATAAATTGATAAATTTATCATTGATTGACGTTTTAAAAGAAATTACAAAAGTATATGTACACATTCGAAAATTTGATTGGTAAACAGAGATAAGAAAATTCAGGAATTTCATTCCTGCATTGCCGTCACTGCTGTTTACGGCCCTTACTAATCTCTTGTGATGAAGTATTTCTAATTTCTTTTATAATACCCTGCTCGTTTAATACGAAATAAAATTCACGGACAGAAAAACGTTGCATAATCGCGACTGCAATACTCATATTACTGCTTTTGGTTGAACATACGCATAAGGAGCCATGTATACTTACAAGAAGTAAATGAAATGTGAAATAATCGCATCGTATGCGGTATCAATCCGTAGTGTTCTTTGACGTAAAATCGAAAAACGTGAAAATCGATTAATCGACAAAACCAATCGCAATAATATGTTCTTGAAAAATTTTTAATTTCCGGTTCAAGGAATTGCAGTCTAACTGTGGGTTTCCACTTGAGATGCCTTTGCGAATGATCGCAATCTGTTTTAAATTTTTTCACATGTATAGTATACATATAAAAAATACATATCGGTAATAAATTTGTCTACGCAACCCTAGGCAAATTTACAATTCGATTCGCAATCAAAATTAGTCATGCCTATACACCTTTCTCCATTGTGAATTTTGCATTTAGAAAAGAAATAAAAATTTCCCTTATTTTGTTTAGGAAATTTTTCAATCCAGCGAAAAACCAACCAAGCTGAAATATTTTTCCTATGTGAACACTTGCTATGCGAATATTCGCAAAGCATCCAGCTGTAAACTGTTGGCTACCCAAATAAACAGTAGCTAGGTAGCCATGGATTAAAAGTTAGGCAATGAAAACATTAACACGTTATTTTATTTTATTTTTGTGAACTTCACAGAACTGATCAATTCTAAATTTGCAACCAAACGGAAAATAATGTATTGTTCTTTATCACCTTTGCATAAGATTAGGTTAGATCAGCCTGCCCAATCAATCGTCCACCCAAACAAGGAAATCAACTTGTCGTGATCATGAAACGTGCATGGATAATTGAATATATCATGTACAGCTGAAGAATCCGGAAGTAGACGTTTGTACATAACATCGTAAACACAAGATTACATCGTAACAGAAATCCATTTATTTTAATTGGTTATGCTTGTTTCTTAAATAAAGTTTATTTGCCTAATACCAAGCAGCACAGCTTGGTGAACTTGAAACTAAGCAATTCAAATTATTACGAAAGACTTCAGAATGGGAAATGATAAACATAATTGTGACTTAAACATTCAAAACAGGATATTTCAAGTAGAAATCTTGAATTTTCTGCATTTATTTTAGAAAGAATAATTTAATTTTAACTCATGACGGTCGCTAGCTTTTCATACATGATTCTCACTGTTCTTGACAAAAAACAATTTCCTATGAATCTTATTCTAAAAAAATTAAAAATATTATAAAAAAAAATTTAAATACAAAATAATATTGGAAAATTTCCACTCATTAGGAATTCTTAAAAAACATATTGTTTATCTCATTTTTATTGCAGTACATATATAAAAAAAATTGGTTTTACATACCTATATAGGTATTTCTTAATTAGGTTTTTTTTTGTATTTTAGTACATGGGCCAGGTAGTTTGTGTTTATTTTAATGGTATATAAGGAATAGTTTTACTAGCTAAAGACACATGTTTTATTATTCATGAATTTCTCCAATTCAAATTCATAAAATTTTCTTTATTCATTTTTTTGGGCCAAAATATTGAAACTCGATTAAAAAAGACACTGTTATATCACTGGAGATGTTAATTGCTTAGTTTTTAATGTTCAATTGACAAGAAGATTGTGCACACATTCCACAGACAACGAATTTCGACATGATCGGTCTTGTCACCTCACACGTGTCAAACGACCGCAACGACCAACTGTAGTTGTCATGTCAGAGGTGAGTTGCGACCGTTAAGGGTTAAATTTTATTTCTAAAATATGTAAATCAGTCTGTTAAGCCAACGCACCGAGAGACAAGTTGGTTATTTACATGAAAGATTTAGGCATTAGTATATAGGTGTACAACTGGTTCCAAATTTCGATACGACTACGATTCGATACGATTATTTTTTTCCACTTCGGTGAACTGTTAAATTTATGTAGTCAGTAGTGATCCTTTATTTTGATACTTACAAATATATTTTATATTATAACCGAAATGAAGTGTAGAACATACTCATTTATTTGCAATAGATATATTTTAAAAATAAACTAAAAAACGATCGGCTAATTTCTCTTTCTCAAATTCCTAACTTCTGTAGAACACCGCAAAAATCTAATTTATATTTCATACTTTTTAGAATAAAATTGCATTATTTCAATTTGTATTCTTTTTTGCATAAAAAGCAAATGAACATGATGTTAAACGAAAAAGGATAATTTTTATTCTTTTAAGATTAAGGTGTTTTTTATTTTCTGCATTTTCTGTCTTTCTCGTTTGTACTTCATGTGTGGGAAAAGAAAGAGATAGTTATAATCGTTTTTTGAAATTACGTTTGAAATTGAAATATAACTTCAGTAGGCAAGTGGCGTTCTTCCGTGGATACAGGTTTTTAATGTGTTATTTAAAATGATATTAAAGTTCGTGTACCTTAATCGTGCAAAATTATTAAAAGTGAATAGTTTTGTAGGAGATATTTTTACTTACGATGATTTTGTGTTGTGCGGTAAGTTTTTAAATAAATTGATAATTAATTAAATATTACTAGTGTTTTTGGTTTTAAACGTTCTCGATCATAAGAATAATATTAAGTGATAGTAAAACCCAATTTACAGTACAAAGGTTTTGCTTTGCAAAATATATTTATTATTATTTTATTAAAATGTTTAAAGTGAAATTTATTTTTATCAAAAATGGTGATAATTATACAAAATGTATGCCGATTACTATTCCCATCAACGCGATTTCGATAATATAACGGTATTTAAGTTGTAAAGTATTTAATTTATTCAATCAAAGGATTACATTTGCTTCTTTTTCAACATTCATAAATTTGGCATTTAACCATGATTGATTTTGCGACAGTTATCACATAATTTTTATAAATGTGAAATATAACCTTAAAACCAAAAGCATCACGTGTAATCTGAATAGTTTAATTATTCTGATTTGACTTGTTCTTGATTTTTAATTTTAATTAAGAGAAATTGATTCTAGAACCGCTCTCATATCGCGTTTATTTATATTATTTTTAATATAATTTTTATTCGTTATTATTCGACGGTTCCAGAAATGTATTTTCTTGTAAATGTAAAATCACAAAAATAAAATTTTTTATATAAATTTATTTCGAATTTTTAGTTTAGCTCAAACTGGATTTTCCCTAAATGAACCAATATCTTTTTACGATAAAAATAACACGTGCATTGGACCGAAATTTTATTGGAGTATTTAACACAATACAAAAGCGATACGAGCTTTGATCAAATCACATTCAAAGTAGCCATCACATAACTCAGAATATGGCCGATATAGGAGGTTTGTTATACAATATTTTGTAAATAGCTTACCGACTAAATAAAATTATTTTGAACAAACTTTTACAGGTTCAAACATACCATCAACATTTAATGAGTTTCGGTGCTCTCCATTAAGTGAAATAATTCCACCAGAGAGTGTTTCGCAAAGTTTTAGCGAAGGTTTGTTCAATAATAATTTAATAATCGTTTAGTAAATAAATTAAATTTATTAACATATTCATTTTGTAATATTGCAGGAAGCTCGACCGCACCATCTATACTATTATCATGTACCAATTCGGACAAATCAGAGTTTGCGGACCCCTAGGCCATAACACTTCGAAAGAACCTCTTCGTCGACTTACAGCAGAGGTAAAT
The DNA here is from genome assembly GCA_958295665.1 of Tipula vernalis. Lineage (NCBI taxonomy): Eukaryota > Metazoa > Arthropoda > Insecta > Diptera > Tipulidae > Tipula > Tipula vernalis. The sequence continues at coordinate 91,541,622 of OY282560.1, read as the reverse complement.
AAACAATAAAAATTCTTTGATTGTGTTTTTTTAAAATAATGATTAACACTGTAATTTTTCATTTTAGAAATTGGAATCATATATTAGGGGACAAGACCAAGGGGAATACATTTCAAATTTCTATAAAGAAAACAACCATCTTTCTACCAAAGAGAGAAATGCATTTAATCGGCTGGTGTGCCAGCACATGATATTGACATGTGGGTATTATCCTACGTCGGCTGAATTCATAATTCATATTCAATTATTATGACAAAAATTTAAAATCTGAGAACGAATGGGTAAGATTAAGAAAATATTATGCGTATACGTATATGTATTATTTTAGTCACATATTTACATATGGTGTTTTTTTTTATTTATTCGTATGTTTATTATGTTTTTAATATTTAATATTTCTTTTTATTATTTTCCATCTGAACAGGATTTATTTTTTGACCCTGAATCACATTCTGGTTGGTTGCATGATAGAATGAAATACTGTCAATCCCTAAAAAGGAAATTCACCAACAAACTTAAAAACGGCAAAGACGTGCTCAACCAGACGGATTTGTTGAGCATTCCAGACGGCCCGGAATCAGAAGAAGAGCCGGATGATTATGATAATTTGGCGGATATTTCCTTTTTAAAGAGTGCCTGTGCATTGACGCAAAAACCATCGATTTTTGAAAAATTTAAAAATACTTTTAAATTTAGAAGTTTGAATATAAAAAGAATATTGGAGGATTTTCCAAAAATAAAGGCGCTACCAGAATTGGTATTATTAATTTTTTTTTTTTATTAAATCGGAAAACTAAAAATCTTTTTATTTTGCAGATACTTACTGATTTTCAAGTAATTGCGAAACACAACAATTTCATGATGCTTTAGAATTTCAAAGAGAATTGGAGACAACATGCTTACAAGATAGATGCGATCTTTAAAAAAAACTTTAAACAGTCAAACGAAGCAGTCATCGCTAAAATATTAGGTAAACTTCTTACATACATAAATATCATAATATCTTTATATCCCAATAATTTAAAATGTTGAATTATGTATTAAATATATTACTGTTTTATTGTTTTACTAATAGAATGGAGTGATGACATACAGTTATACTTGAAGCTATTGAGCTTGCTACCACCAGTTAACTCAAAAGGAGGAAGACAAAAAAGATGTACAACTTTAAATTCGGTAGAAACTTTTATTGTTTTTTGTACCCTAACGACCCCCGAAGCTGAAATAGTAGATATTTGTATATGTCAACCACAGTTAATTGCATTTGGACCAAATAAAAAGGCCATTTCATATTTCGGGTTAAAAGTTGATGATACGCTTTTATTGTCCCCAAAAACAATAACGAACATTGACGATGCAATCGATTTTTTTTTTAAAACTACATTTTGTAATGCAAATTCATTACGATCCAGCTCATGCACAGTTGCCGAATTTTGTTCAGTATTATAGCCAGATTGAGATAAAACTGTTGCCTACAGGGTTTATTTTAAGTAAATGTTTAATATTATTGTATAAGTATTATTTTTTTTCTAGATTTTGTTTTAAATTGAAATGTACAATATGAATTATTTTTACTTAATTTTTAATTATTTAATTATTATTTATTGTCCAATTATCTGATTGGATTAATCAGGATATTTTTGAATATATAGTGTGATTATTTTATATTTCTTATAATGCACAAGCAATTTTATAATATATATATATATATATATATATATATATATATATATATATATATATATATATATATATATATATATATATTATATATATATATATATATATATATATATATATATATATATATATATATATATATATATATATATATATATATTTACATATTTTTTTTTGTCTTTTTTATTCTAATACATTTCAATACATTTCATCTATTTTTGTACAAATTTTACAAAACATAATAATGAATTATGTGCGAAATAATAATAAAAATATGTTTAACAACATCTAAATTTGTATGGTTATTTTTCTTTTTCCACTAAATTTGGTTACAAAATGAATGGTTAATATTACTGCAGCCTATCGATTTGTATGCTTCTAAAAGATTAATTCACCCTTTATAAATATACATTTTAACCTTTAAAAAATGTTTATTCTTCTGAAATGAAGTTATATTATCTCATATAGGTTGATTAAGATTTTTTTCTTAAAGATTTTTACACTAAAAGTAATGAAACCTATTCTAAATAATAATTAAAAACGTTAAAAATTTATTAAACATTTTAATTTTTCTTATTTTTTCTCAAAATTTTACTCCAGAATTGTTTGTTACTATGCTTCAGATATATCGAGATTTGTCTTATAAGTGGATCAATTCAATCCAAATAAAATTAAAATACAGCAGCGATTTAAAACGAATTATGTTTCGTAAAAATATATTTTGTTTAAAAAGCATAGATTTTACTCTTTAAAAAAAAAGATAATTAACCTGCGATAGGATACCTTTAGGTATTTTCATATAAACATTTTTATACTCTGGCTTAATATAATAATTATGTTAGTTCTACGCAATTTTCGCCCTTTTGGATAAGTGTAATAATTAAGAAAAATTGGATAAGATGTTTAGTTAATTACAAAAATGATTTGCATACTTTGATAAAGTATAATTTTACATCTAAAAAAAGGATGGACGTATAGTTATTCCGCAAAAGGATAAGAAAAGGACAGTTTTCATCCCATTTTTTTTAACCGTGCAGAGGTTGTGAAGTAGCTAATACTTTACAACAATTAAGAAATAAAGCCCACCAAGTTTCAAAAAATCGTGTAACATCAAACAGGCGAAAACAAACCATAAAGCAAGTGGAACATAGATCTCCTACTCCAAAACCACGAGAACGTAAAACATTCTCAGAAATTGTGCAACAGCAACCAACAAGCACTAGTCATAGAGTCCCCGAAAGAATACTGTTTAATGTATGAACGAGCCTTAGTATGCTTAAATAAACGGTTAAATAACCACCAAGTCATGGATGAAATCTCATCCATGATGTATTAAACAAAAAGATTAAAACGTTAAGTAGAGTCATCTGGAATGTAAATGGACTAATGCAACAAAATACATTTCAGAACTAGAAATGTTCCTACACACAGAAAAAATATATATTTGCATAGTATTCGAGATCCATTTTACTAAAACTTCATATGTTAATATACGAGGATACCATTGTTACCACTCCATCCACCCAGCAGGAAATGCTAGACGATGATCAATAATAATAATTTAAAATAACATGAAGCCTTATGAACTAGGACATATGTATTGAAACCGCAACTATGCAAGTTATATCTATTAAAGTACAAATAAACAATAATAAAGAATATGGTATCTCTTCAATTTAATGTCCTCCACGACATAACTTAAATGAGGAACACTACACTACCTTGTTAAAATTTCTAGGACCACATTTCAACATCGGAGGGGATTTCGACGAGAAAAATACCTAAACTATTTTCAAAATATTTACTGACACAAAACGAAACAACGTACATATTAAATTTACTCAGACAGGACGGCATGGGCATACAAAATGAGAACCTGATTTACAGCCTATTACAGCTTAAAGTGTTCTATGATAGTAATCATTAAACAACAACCAGCTAATTGTGAAAGTCAATATTTAACTACAAGTAGAAATAGACTACTTCAACTACGGGAAATTAGACATTCATCCCAAATCAACGAGTATAGCATATAACTTCAACTGTAAACAGATAACAAATAAAATCACTGAACCAACTTTATTCTCAAATTGCACAATAACAATCAGAAATCTGGGAAGGAAAAATTCGAAATCGAAAAATTTCATAATAGGCCCCCAGGAATTTTTAACATTGGAAAATGAATTCATACAGCAGCTAGAAATTAAATTACCACATAACGATGTATTCATTAATACATCACCTGAAATTAATCTCCACGTCACGTTGCATGTACACCAAATTAACGACATCGGAATTGTCGCTGATACAACCGAATAGATGTAACGAAATAACATATGCCGTTGTGTCTATTTTATTTCTTAGATTTTGGGACACCCTATTTTGAGCATAGGCTCATTTATAATAGGGTGTCATTTTACAAAAAGTTTTATACAATATAATCATAAAATCCACGGACACGATACAATTCTTTTAGGGAACACTTTTAATTCTCTTTCAATTTGATGGATATGTTTACACAGTAACTTCAAACTGCATTAAGTGATGGTCTCCGGCTATTGCAAAACGTTTCGGATTCGACGGTTTTCTGTTTTGCGAACTTTTAGCTCCAAGCTGTGTATATTTTAATTTAGATGCCAGAATTTTTTTTATTTTTTATTTTGTGAAAGATCAACTATTATATTTTACCGCGAAATTACTCGTATCACGTATAACATGACATTCTGTATATAGCTTGCTAAAATATGTACGAGTAGAATTTATATTTAAATCATATTTTAAGATTTATTATTATTTTTGTACTCATCATGTTATCATTGTACTTTTTTAAATCAAAAAAATAGATAAAATAAATTTCAATATCGCTCTGGATAAAATCCAGAGTTTTAAAAAAAAAAATTTAAGTTGTGAAAAACATAATTTACCAGTGGTTGCCACGAGGAGATAGAACGTATACTTGCGAATTGTGTCCAGGTTAGCCCCTTATACAATTTATTGTATCCATGACGCAGCTGCCTAATATATGACCAGAACAACTCACGTGATTCGCACCCTACTAGAAGGTTATGGAGCTGGTAGATCGATCTACTCATCTTTGGTCCATCCTCCAATAGACGCCAAACCACGAGCCTGTTGACAATAAAATATTTGGTAATTTTTCAATATAAAAACTAACAATTTTTGTAAATGCTTAGGAAATTAGGAAAAAATTTACTGTCGATAAGTATCATCTCCAAGTTTCCACATTTATTGAACAAATCGTAAACAAATTGATGAAACCGATTACACAAATTTGTTAAATAGATGTCATAAAAACAAATTTGACGCTTGTGCTGAGGTACTCAGTGATAAAGTTTACGGCTGAATATAATATTTTCACAGAATGCGATTTAGTAAAATAAGATAAACTTTATGTGTAAACTTCAGATGTGTAAAACTTTACGCTTTTTCCTATTTACAAATTATCTTATTTTTTAGAGTATCAGGCTGCTAGAAGAGGTTATCAGCAACATATTATCATTATCCAGGGTAACAATCAGTCACTACAAACAGCTAAGATTGCAATGCTGCGACAAGAAAACCGTAAGAAATTTTAATTTAAATAAGTTTAAGTTTTTCCTCATCTGTATGTATGTATGTAAACGGTATTTTCTCAATTGGTATTGGATAACACTATTTTTAAATTTATTATCCTGAAATTTATTAATATTAATAATTCATTTTTTTTTACCTCTTTATTGTTATTTTATTTTGTAAATTTCTGTCACTGACGAAATCGGACATTTATTTCGGATAACAACACAACTAGAAGGTGTAATATAATCGACTGGTGGAAAAAGATAGTCATTTATTTAGCAGTTCAATAAAACAAAAAAAAAATGTTCTAAGCAAAATGTTACTAGATCAGGATTAATAAATTCTGCTATAATTGGAGAGTAAATCCGCATACTACAGAAATATTTCAGTAACTTTTATGGCAATTTCGCAATAGATGAACTTGACGAACATAAAATTTTTTCAACTTTTTGGTAAATTTTTTCTCCTCCATACCAACTTAGAAAAGATAATTTTCTTTTCTCTATGAAAATTATGTTTTTTTTAAGTTGGTATGGATGGGAAAAATTGCCAAAATGATGTTGCGATTTAGTTTAGACTGAAATTTATCGTTACAGCCTTTGACAAAAAGTTATAGTAAACTTTACGAAAAAAAATTTTTTTTTACAAAATATAACTGAATATTAAAATAATTATATAACAATATGTGTATAAGACAAAACACCAATTTTAAAAATAAAAATAAATCATACATATTACCAATAAGCATAATCTCCAACAATGTTTATTGAATTATCACTGCGGACTTTATGTGTAACATTTCTAAAATCGATCTATTCCTAAAATTTTTTTATTGTTCTAAAATTTTCACATTATCCAAAATTATTTTATGATTTATATCTTTTATACTATATGTTGAGTGAGATCACTATTTCGGTTTGAATTTCGAAGAACATCCCTTTTGTGTTGATTAAAACGTTTTTCAATAAATTGTTTTGTTTGCCCAGTACATATTATGTCACACTCGCATTGAACATTTGATTGTTTCTTTAGAGTAATTAGGTCCTTAAGTTTATGTACGTTAGCTTAACTACAACAAGTCATAAAACATTAATTCAGTCTTTTGAGTCTAGCAGACGTAATTTTTATTTTATTCTAAAATAATTATTTTTATTAATTTGTTGAATCTAAAAATTTAAATAAAAAATTGTAGCATCTAAAATAATCTGAAATACATTTTGTTGTTAATAATTGCCCGACAATTATTAATTGTTTAATTGTTGTTTTTTAAACGTGATATAAACATTTTGTGATACGCTGTTATGTGATTATATTAGAACAAAAATTTGTGCATTGAACATTGTACCGCCAAGTGGCTGTGATACGTTTTATTTTATTTCTAATGGTATTATATTAAGCGTTGTTTTTGATGAAAAATTTTGTGCATCGAACATTTTGCTTGTGTTATTTTTCTATAAACGTGATACGAACATTCTCTGATACTCTGTTTGTGATTGTATTTTATCATAAATTTGTGCATCGATCATTTTACCACCAATTAGCTGTGATACGTTTTATTGTAACTGTATTACATTAAGCGTTGTTATATTACATGTTTTTGTTATAGTGCTGCCTTTCATACTAATAAATCATAAATCGTAATACTTAACATTAAATACCTGTCAAATTTTATCCTTACGCAACCGTAAAAATAGAGCTTACAGATTCAGATCCAATAATTGTCAACTTAATAAATCCAAATTTGTTGATCTACGTGAACAATTTAAATCTGTATTTCATTCTAAATATTGTCAGTATATAAGTGTGATTGAAACTAATATCAAACAAAACCCTAAAACATTTTGGAAGTTTGTTAACGAAAAACGTAATACAACTGGCTTTCCATCGGTAATGATTTTTAATGGAGGTAAACTGAGCACGGTTCCTGAAATCTGCGAGGGTTTTGCTAGTTTCTTTCAGTCGGTATATAAAGTTAATTACGGATCCTTTGTAAGCGACCCTACTGTTAGTAATTGCCAATTTAACATTCCGTACCTATCAATAACTGAAGATGACATTTATGAATATCTGTCAGATTTTAATGATGGATGTGGGCCTGATGGGATACCTTCGTCAATACTTAAATGTGTGAGCGAGCTCATATATTGTTACTCCATTATGTTATCTTTTTAACCAATCATTAATTTCTGGACAATTTTCTACAGCTTGGAAAATTTCTCACATTGTTCCAATTTACAAAAAGGGTAACCGTTCTGATATATCAAATTATCGTGGTATTTCAATTCTTTCGTCTATACCAAAACTTTTCGAATTAATTGTGTCGAAACATTTGTTATTCCATACTAAAGAGATAATTTCTTGTTTCCAGCATGGTTTCACCAGTGGAAAATGTACGACTACCAATCTGTTGCAATTTACTAAATTCACTATTGAGTCACTTAAAACTAAAGGCGCCCAAGTTGATTCAATTTACTTTGATTTTGCTAAAGCTTTTGATTCAATCGACCATAAAATTATTATTGAAAAACTTTCGGTTATTGGTCTTGATCCAAATTTTCTTAAATTGATTTCTTGTTATCTAGTTGGTAGGAAGCAGTATGTTCTATTGAATGATGTTAAGTCAGATTATATCTATTGTTATTCAGGAGTCCCTCAGGGGTCCTATTTAGCCCCGATTATATTTCTTTTATTCGTGAATGATATGTTTATTATTTGCTGATGATTTGAAGATTTTCATGCATGTTCAATCTGTAAGTGATGCTGAGGTTTTGCAATCTGAAATTAATATTTTGTCTAGTTGGTGCTCAAAGAATAAATTGTTCATCAATGTACAGAAGTGTAAGGTGATGTCGTTTTTCAGAACACTCAATCCAAATATTGTCAATTATTATTTTGATGGGGATCTACTTTGTAGAGTAACTTCAACTGTTGATTTAGGAGTTCTGTTTGATCAGAAATTAACTTTTACGTTACACATAGATAAAATAATATTAAAGGCCAATTCTATGTTAGGTTTTATTTTTATAATGACAAAGGATTTTATGGATGCATTTTCGTGTGTTAGTCTATATACTTCTTTAGTAAGATCTCACCTTGAATATGCTGTAGTGGTTTGGTATCCTCATCATGATGTGCATATTGCAAGATTGGAATCTATTCAGAAACGTTTTACTATCTATATGGCCAGGAAGCTTGGTCATTTATCTGATCGTCATCTACCTATGTGGGAACAGGTGCGAAGTCTCCCATCGTATGTGATTCGGTTGAGTGCCTTCATATTGATACGTTGGTTAAACGCCGAAAAGTTGACTCTGCTTGGAGCATTTATGTACCTACCAGAAGCTTGCGTCCAAGGGAATTTTTGTTTGTTGACTTTCATAGAACGAATTATGGTTCCAATGAACCAACCAAGTCAATCGCTAGAATTTTTAATGAATTTTACCATTTATTTCATTTTGAGAGATCCAGAGTGTATTTTCGGATGGCAGTTAGTAATTACAATTTTTAATCTCATTTTACGTTTTTGAAGTTTTCGTTTTTCAGGTAATGTTCCGTATTGTTAGTATTCTTTTTATTTCTTTTTAATCTATCTAAAATAATTCTTTTTTTTTTTTTTTTTACTATTCATTAAGTTATTAACTATAGAATAGATCTAAATAAATAAATATCAAAAAGAGTTGCATTCAAATTAGATGCTGGTCTTCCAACAATTTTTTATCTAAAATTTTTTATATAAGATATCGACAAATAATTTTGGTTTGCGTGTTCGACTCTACCTTCAGAATTTCTATGAAAATTTATTTGCTTCCAAATAGTAATATTTAGTACTTTATCGGGATAATGATTTTTAGCCAAAGTATTTTTTAATAAAACCAAATTTTTATATTGCAAGCTTTAAAATTTTTTGTGTAAGAATTTTGATTGTGTTAATTTTATAAGAAAACGGGAGCTAACAGCCAAGAGGGAAAATTTAAATACCTTCCAGAATCCAGATCACGTATCTTTATGAAACCAAACTACCGAAATTTGTCCATTAGGTCATTAGGTTCATGTATCAAAAGAGTATCCAAAAATGAAATTTTGTTGTCAGATTCTTTTCGATTGTGAATTTTTCGTCTAATTTTGTCGTGGTTATAATGTCGCCTACATAACAATAATAAAATAGCGGTTGAAAGTCTAATAAATTTAACGATAAATTTTCCACATTTTCCATCAATAGATTTGATATTATGGGAATAATAGGAGAACCCATTGGTAAGCCAAAAATTTGTTTACAAATTTTGTTATTGAAAGAAATTTCCGAATTATTTAACACGACATCTAAAGCTGTTAAAAATTGAACTTTCGTCAATTTTGATTTAGAATTTTATTTTATACTCCTCCAATTGTTGCTTATTATCTTTGTAATTCGTTTACAATCCACATTAGTAAATAATGAGGACACATCTAACGACAATAAGAGGAAATTTTGAGGGATATGCTGATAAACCATATGTTGGACCATCTGCTGAGGTTATAATTGGTCTATACGGAATATTCGGTTTATGTGCTTTTGGTAGTCTATAAAGTTTAGGAGTAACCGAGATATAATTTGTTAGCTTTTTCTTTAAATTTAAATCAATGTTTCCGGATTCGTAAAATACTTTTGCCATTGAATTTATTTTGGTCTGGATTGGTATAGAATTATCTTTTGGAATTTGGATGTAAGTAGTATTATCATTAAGTAGAGCATTCATTTTATCCAAATATTCATTTCTTAAGGTCAAAACAGTGATATTCCCTTTATCTGTTTCCCTTGTTTAATTTTGCTAGTTTATGGTTTACATCCAACAAATTTTTCATATTTTTCACCGTAAGTTTGCCAAATTCCGCCTTTATATAATCAAAAAAAAAAAACTCTGTGAACTTCTTTGTCTAATGGCTCTTCAGTCTTTAATGGAACCATTAAGTTAATTTTTCCTTCTAGCGATAGTCTAAAGCTTGCCCAATTAGTGTGATTATTTACTAGAAATGGGTTTCTTTCTTTCTGTATGGTTTTTTCACTTAACGTTAGAAGTATTGGTGAATGATCCGAGTTTAAGTCATGGTTTGTATCTATTTGTACATAATTTACAGATATGTTAATGATAATTTAATGATTGATTGTCTAGTGAAGTGTGTTTCCGTGATGAGACATACTACCTTGATCAACAAGTTCTCGGAATAACCACCGTGTGGCGCTCCTGGCTTCTGTTTTTTGTTAAGCTTACACCACAATGTAAACATAGTCAAGTCTATGGACATACACAAAAATATTGCAACTGGGAACCCAGGTGTGTCAAAATGTTTAGGTAAACATCACACTAAAGATTGTGTAAAAGCCCAAAATGTTCAACTTTAATACGTTCACTGTGGAGAAAACCATTTGGCTAACTATAACTGCAAGTGGTGCTGGACACAGAAAAAATCGATGTACACATACTACCTTGATCAACAAGTTCTCGGAATAACCACCGTGTGGCGCTCCCATCGTTCCGATTTGAGTTCTGTTTTTTATTAAGTTGGTACATCTGTTGTTGATATTCCCTCTCAATCTTAGCGCCATAGCTTGACATTTGCAAAAGTTACGTAGTCAAGGGTACATCTATCTCTGTGTGTGTTGGCGATTATTTACAATTTTAGACATGATTTGCGAGGCTGAATCCGATCCCACATTCATCAAAAGGATCATTACTGGAGACGAGACGTGAGTTTATGAGTACGACACGCAATCCAGACATCAGGCAAGTGAATGGCGTTCACCAAAAAAAAAACCACGTCGTTTTCAGTCAAAAAAGAAGGCAATGCTCACGGTTTTCATGGATTACAACGGTGTAGTGCATCATGAATTTTTGCCAGAAGGCCAGACCGTAAACAAAGAGTATTATTTGGGCGTTATGAGACGTTTGCGTGAAGCAATTCGCCGAAAGAGACCAGAGTTGTGGGCAAAAAACTCGTGGATTTTGCACCATGATAACGCACCGTCGCACAGTGCCATCATTATTCGTAATTTTTTGACGAAAAATGCAACAAATACCATCCAACAGCCACCGAATTCACCTGATTTGGCTGGCTCCCTGTGACTTATTTCTGTTCAATCGAGTTAAAAAACCATTACGGGGAACGCGTTTCAGCAGCCGAGAGGAAATAATGGAAAAATCGCCAACACACATAGAGTAGATGTACTCTTGACTACGTAACTTTTGCAAATGTCAAGCTATGACGCTAAGATTTAGAGGGAATATCAACAACAGATGTACCAACTTAACAAAAAAAAGAACTCAAATCGGAACGATGGGAGCGCCACACGGTGGTTATTCCGAGAACTTGTTGATCAAGGTAGTATGTGTACATAGATTTTTTCTGTGTCCAGCACCACTTGCAGTTATAGTTAGCCGGATGGTTTTCTCCACAGTGAACGTATTTAGGTTGGACATTTTGGGCTTTTACACAATCTTTAGTGTGATGTTTACCTAAACATTTTGACACACCTGGATTCCCAGTTGCAATATTTTTGTGTATGTCCATAGACTTGACTATGTTTACATTGTGGTGTAAGCTTAAATTTTTTCGATATCTGCATCAGTATCCAATGTCAACATAAACATGTTGAGATGTACTTTGCCTCTCCGTTTTAGCTTAATTGATGCTTCAGTTGCCTTAAATTCTTTTGCTTTCAGGTCATCAATTATTTTTTCTGGTTTACACGTAGAGTGTAAGTTTTTAGCAATGACCCTAATTGGTCTGGTTTATTTGTTTTCAAACGTGTGCCAAGCACGTTTTTCTTCGTTTAACATTTTTGTCATTTTTCTATAAGTTTCAGCATCTTCCAAGTTTATTTTGATGGTGTTTCCATTCATCACTTTTGCATTAAACTTAACAGTAGTAGTTATCGTTTTTATTTTCTCATAGAGTAAATCGTATTCTTTGACTTCATGTATTACTATTGGTGGTGATGGAGGTATTTTTATTGGTTGTTTCTGGATAATATTTGGAACATCATCCTTTAATTGAGGTGGGGAGGGTGTATTATTCGGTTTCCTTTTTTCTCCCACCTTTAACTCTTATTCACTCAGTTTCTCGAGCTAGTTCTTCTTCATCCGTATGGTAGTCTTGTTGAGTTGTATTCTGGTTAGGAGTAGAACCGATGTCCTCCTTTTGCTTAAGAGTTTTAACTTCGTTTTCAAGCGTCTTCATACGCTCCTGCATCCATGCAATTGTAACATTCAGTTGCTTGTTTATATTGTTGGCTTCAACTAATGTATTATTAGCTTTACACAATTCTTTGTGAAGCTTTTCTTCGTTTGTAGAACGAGTGTTGTGGCTGCTGGCCCCAATGGAGAGACTACCGCCTTTTATCGGAGAATACGCGACTTTGTTACTCCTCTGGAAGGGATGTGAATTATCCTTTTCTGTTTCACTCAACTGAGCTTGTTTATTTACCAACATGTCTTGGGATTGGTTAAAATAATTATAGTATAGCAATGGCTGGTCTCCCCCAGAATCCATGAGACCGACCTCCGAAGAGGGTGGATTTACCTGAGCAACAGGTGTACCACCTGGGGTATTAGTTTCCATATTTGTTCTGCTCATTGCTTATTTATAGTGTACTGCACTCGCCTCTAGTATTTCGCCGATGCTTCACATCGTTGCCCGGGTGTTACCACGTGGAGGTATACTAGACACATTTGGTGGTTTCTACATAGTTGCAGCGTTGGAATATAGACCACGAGATACATGGCTATAGATGGTCAATCCCTACCCTATTGAGACGCACCCAACACCCATTCCTATTATGTAAATAAAAATTATGTTGTATTGTGTATCAATTATGAACCCATTCCTATATATTATGAATTATTTTCAGTAAATTTACAAAAATTATCATCATATTGGTGAATTATTCATAACCACTGGTGTTATACATTTTTCTTACAAACGAATAATTTCGTAAACAGAAATAAAATGAATGAATTTATTCGTTAATATTATGTAACATTTCATTAGTATTATGAAAAATTGCATGGTATCTTTAAATTCTTACGTTAATAATAAGAATTTGTTCATCCACAAATGTTTTTAACAGCATTAAAATAATAACATTTTTCGTATCTTATATGAATTAATTCATAAATATTACAGTAGTCCAAAATTAAAATAAAACAAATTATGTGTTTCACTATATTAACGTATGATTTTCGTACTATTAACGAACGGTTTTATCGGCTCAGTTTTTACGAATTTTTCTTAGTATTAAAACAGTTTTAGTCTACATTTATGTAGGATTTTTTTCAGTGTACTTACCGTTGAATTCTTAAAAAAAAACATACCCACGGTTGCTTCGTCAAATCACAACAGCTTTAACGCTACGATTGTTATTTTTTGTTAAAAACTTCTATGTGGGCAAAATCATTTAATTCTTATCTGGTTTTGTTCAGCAATTAAATTTTGTAATTGTTTAAAAATTATGTTTTTTTAATGTAATTTTCCTAAGAATTATATTACTAAAGCAATTTAGTTATCAGATCTATTAAGATGAATCCTAAAATGAATGTTTTTGTAATAATAATTGTATAAACCGTTTAGAAGAGCAATTTTATATAATGCATACGTAATTATTATTTGCAGCTGATTAAAAATTAAAGAGAAAAATCATCATTTCTAATCTAAAAGATAATTCTAAAGTGCATTTGGATTTAATCCACAAAAAACATAACAAACACTAAAAACTATCAAGACGGCTCATGGCGGCAGAATAACAAAAAAAAATAAAAAATCCCTGGTTATACAGTATAAATTCTGTGGAACAAAATTAATTATATAATTTAACAAAAATGTTTGTCTGTTTGTGTGTAACGCTCAAAGGTTACTATGATTTTTTTTTTGACATTTTTTTTTCCACTGTAAAAATAACTTTGCACTGTTAAAATAGCTTGCTCCATTCAAATTATACATGTTACTTTGTCAGTTAACAATGGAAGAGCCAGCAGAAAAGAAGCGTCGATTATATCGAGAACGTCAACGCAGCGTTGGCATGCTACTACGTGCTAATGAAACTCCTGTTCAGACTCAACAACGTCTCACATCTGTTGCAATAAATTCTGCTGATCGACATGCAAATGAAACACCATAGCAACATAAAAGTAGAATTTACGTTACTGCTGAAAATCGCCAGCATCGTTTAGAGCAACAAAATCAAGCATTACGCAACGATGCAATAAATTTTAACGAGGCAACTGTAATACAACATACCTGTGGAGATTTGAATGTAAAATGTCAATATTGTGAAACCAAAAATTTCATTGCTGAGCAATTGCATCCGTCAGATGGCAAATTTACCATGTGTTTTAAGAAAGGAAAAATTAAAATTGGACAAATTTGAGGACGAACATGGAAACGAATTGCGGTATCCAGAATTTTTACAAGAATTAATTTCAAATCCTCATACTATAAAGAATTTCGCGAAACATAAGAAATTATAACAGCGCAGTGTCATTTGCTTCGATGGGTGCAAAAATTGTTGACATTCCTGGGAGAGGTCCTAATTGCTTTAAAATGGACAAATTTATCACCGCACAAGTCATTTGCTTCCAATAAATGCCGTGGCTCCTCAATACGCTCAATTATATGTGGTCGATAGTACACAAGCTACTGAAATACGAATAAAGCATCTAGCAAACGCACAATGTAATCAAATAATCATTCAGAACATTGATCATTTCAAAAGAAGATTGTCCAACAGTAAATATGATGTTTCGGAGTGATAGACAGTCTGATCAACGACGCTACAACGCACAAATATCTAATGATATTGCAATGGTGAACCTCCTTTTGAACGTGATATCCGTATTTATCCCAAAAATCCGAACAATAGTCAACAACAATATATCAATTTGAACAATTTCAGTCCCAAGCTAGCTCCAATGGCATATCCTCTTCTGTTCCCATAAGGTCAACGCGGATGGCAACCGAATTGGCAGTGCACAACATACGAGGGAGTTGAAAGGAACCAAAAGAGAATTAACATCACCAAATTAGAATACTATATATTGGTGCATTGACTTCAATCCATGATGAATTTAATCCTATTTTAAGTGCTGGAAAATTAACTCAGCAATTTATTGTTGATCATTGTTTGCAAATTGAAGCAAACAATCTTAACTACGAACGAACTGAACTCTATCAAGAACATGAAGGTTTTCAAGCTGGAGTGCCATGTACTCCGGGTCAGTGATTCTATGTACTCCGGGTCAGTTATGTTAACAACATTACTTTTCTTCAAAAATGTTATCATGGGTTTTGTGATTTTCGAGTAATCACGGATAAACCAACGGAAGTATACTGACAAGCCGAGAAATTGTTTAATCTTTTTCTGAGTTGTCGGTAAAGGCCACTCGAGAATTTTTTGTATTTTACCAGGATTTGGCTTAACCCCTTCTTGGGTGATTACATGGCCAAGAAATTCGGTTTCTCTTTTAAGAAACTCGCATTTATCGAGTTGTATTTTTAAATTAAAATCTGATAATCGTTTGAGTACTTCCCGCAGATTATCTATGTGGTTGGTCAAATTGAATCCAATAATTATAATGTCGTCCAAATAAACGTAACAAATTTTCCCTATCAGTCCGTGTAGGACGTTATTCATGGCTCGCTGGAAAGTTGCTCGTCCATTTTTAAGACCAAATGGCATTCGAATGAACTCAAAGTGCCCTTGATCTGTTGAGAATGCGTAAAAAATAGGTGGATTTCCCTAAACTGCCCAATATTTCCTCGATTTGAGGTATAGGGAATTTGTCATCAATAGTTTTGTTGTTTAATTTTCGATAGTCGATTGATTACTACCCCAATTTTACGAATACCCGAAGCGTCTACTTTTTTGGGTACTACCCAAATTGGGGAGGAGTAGGGGCTACTCGAATTTCGGATGAATCCACTATCCAGCATTTCATGAATGTAGTCCTCTACGTCCCTTATAAAATTGTGTGGATACCTGTATGTTCTGGTATATACTGGGGTGTTTGCGATTACTGTTGTTGCGGATAATTTTTCATTTTGCTTCAACAGTAATTCTTGGTGATCGTAAATGGTGTTTACAAGAATTTGCTTCTCGTTTTCACACAAGTGATCCATCCTGATTAAACTTTCGATAGTTTACTTATCTATAAGTGTATTTTCATACACTTGGATCGGTTTGATGGCCTCAAAATTGTAGACGTTCAAACTTATTTTAGGTAATTGTTTTGATGGTTCGGGTTCGTTGCTGAGTATTTTAACGGTAGTTTTAACATTTTTAGTGGTTAGTGACTAGTATGATGATAAAAACTTTTACCTGGATAATATTTGTAAAATTTCATAATTATATTGTTTAATGAAATCGTGAGGGATTTGTAGTCAATTTTAGCATTTAATTGAGCCATTGACTGAAATCCAAGTATTCCATCAAAATATTTGTGGAAATTAAGCTCGAAATATGATTGGGGTGGTAGATTGTGTCCGAAAAAATTAATTTTTCCCCATTTTTGTTCCATTTTGTATACCTAATATATTTTTTATTTGCGATTCTTGAGGTACTAATAGATGGTCTGGTATTATTGTTGGCCTAGTTACATTTTTATTAGCGCCAGTATCAATAAGGATTTTGATTGTTTTATTTGTTAATTTATTTTCACACTTGGGAATGGAAGATAGTTTAATCTTCCGAGTCCGAATTGTGGTCCTCCTCAAAAATTGTCCATATTTTGGATTTCCACTTCTGGTTAATCAATGTCGTTGGGGACCTCGATGTTATGGATTGTGTTTTTAAAAATTCTTCTCGAACGAATTGAGGGATCTCTTTCCATTGGTGTTGATTTCTCTTGAACCGGGCAATGCTGGTTCTTAAGCTTGATCTGTTCTAAATTATTTTTCGGTTGAAAACCGGTTTTTGTTTGGTAAATCAGCTTTTTTAAATTACCTGATATAATCTCATTAGAGTTAAACTTACAAAGAAAAGCATAAGCTTCTTCTAAGTTTTGGGATTTTGCGGCTTGGGCATAGCCAAAGTACGGTTTCCTTAGTCCCAATACAAACACTGCCAATGCATCTTCATCAATAAATGCATTTATGGCATGCCATGTTTAATTATATTGTGGCTTTTGTTTGGCCAATGATTTTATGTTTTGTACTATTTCCTTGATTTTATTGAAAGAGCTGTGCACTAACAAATCATTCTGCTTTGTTGACCAAAGCTGTGATTTGTAGAATGAAAGTTCTTGCTTATCGCCCAACCGATTCTAGCAAGTTTTCTTCCATCTCATGAAATGTTCGAGGATTTCCTGCTAATCATATTATATCCTTAGCTTTTCCCTCTACTTTATTTTGAATTGCTTGAATATACAAGCTAAACTATTGCGGCGTAACCAACGGTTTGAATACCCTTAGCGCATCTTCCACTGTGCTTATCCATGCCGACAACAGTTTTTTATTTCCATCAAAAGATGGAGGTGGAGGTGTCTCCGTTTTTTGATTCAGATAATAAAAATTAAATTAAGTAATTGTTCCAATTGCTTTGAAATCGCCGCAAGCTGACCTGTAATCTGTTCCATTTCCAATCGTTTTTGCAAGTCTATTGAATCAATGTTTCTATTTGCAATTTAAACCACAATAGCCTTTTTTTGAAGATCAGATTGAAAATTCAGCTATCAGTAGGCATTTGCATATACAAATCATGGGTAAAATTATGTGGCATTAAACTAGTTCATAAATAATAGAAAATCAAAAATCAAACATTTTGAAGTGAAACTTCCTTATAGCGAAGGTAGTGAGTCTTGAAAAAATGAAACGCTAATCAAAGTGAAACGCTTTGGTAGTGCGATTTATCGTTTTTGTTCATTTAGTACATTTGCTGCTTGTATAAACAATTTTAATACAGAAAACAAGTAAGGTATTATAATGCGTAACAAAATCCACACATACTACGTCTCGTATTTGTATCGTAAATTCGTAATTCGCCTACTTTTTGCTATTACATACGTATTATTATTTTTGCATTTTTCTTTTATTTTCCAACGATGAAGGTGAATGTCATATTTTTATTTAGGAAATAATATAAAATCGCGTTCCTTATATGAAAATGATTTTTTGTGAAGTGATTGAAAAGTGATTAAAAAGAACAATTTTATTAGAATATACTAACAACGTAAGTATCCTATATATGAATTTACA
This sequence comes from Tipula vernalis, assembly GCA_958295665.1. Taxonomy (NCBI): domain Eukaryota; kingdom Metazoa; phylum Arthropoda; class Insecta; order Diptera; family Tipulidae; genus Tipula; species Tipula vernalis. The sequence goes on along the minus strand of OY282560.1, from coordinate 91,523,145 downwards.
CAATAGTAAATTTTAATGCGAAAAGTCATACCGAAACAATATTAATACTTCAGAATGCCACAACAATCATCAACGAAACGCGTTCGCGAATTCAGAGCAAGGCAACGACAAGAACAAGGGCAACGACCACGTGGTGGCTATAGGCAAAATTCAGGAAGACCTCGAGGAAACCGGACAGCGGCTGATCGTCTTCGTGATTATCGACAACGGCAGCGAGAGAATCGTGCATGTATTTTTGAAAATAATTGTTTATCTACTGAAAATGTAATGAATGGTTAGTAAATTTTATATTGTCACTATACTCATTCATTGTTGGCTAAGTTATATTATGTATATGTAATAGTAATTTAAATGATTTAGATAGCTCCAACGGTGTCTTACCGGGCATAGCTAATCCATCTACCACTGGAGATGGAAATAATTATGCGCCCTATGTGTCAAACCTCAACAACCCTCCAGTTATGGAATGTTCCGATAATTTTCAGCAAGCATCAAATATTTGTGAACCGTCTACGAGTAATCAGGACGAGACGCCTGTGCGGTATGAAGGTTATCAACTGCATGCAGCTGCTCGAAAACTTTTTATGAAATTCTTGAACAATCCATTTGGGTACGCGTGCTCAATTTGTGATCGGTTATGGTTCAAAAATGACTTATCGCCTGTCTCTTCTCAATATAGTGGTATTATTAACGACATATTGCCGAACGTTGATAACGCGAAGGTATGCTTTACGTGCAAAAGGACATTGTCGAAAAACACTAAACCGACTCTATCAGTATTTAATGGATTTCAATATCCTAAAATGCCAACCGATCTTCCTCCTTTAGAGATGGTTACGGAGAGGTTGATCTCGCCGCGCTTGCCGTTTATGCAAGTTCGTAGATTGCGTCATAGTCACGGTCAATACGGCATTTATGGACAAATCATAAACGTTCCGGTCGATGTTAATACGATGGTATCTCGATTACCTCGGAGTTTGAACGATGATTACTGCATTAGCGTTCACATTAAAAAGAAAAAAATACACAAATCGTCCTATTTGTTTGGCTTGGTCAACAAAGGAACAATCAAAGCTTGGTTACAATATTTAATTCGAACGCCGCTTTATCAACGCTATAATATTACGATTGATAATTCTTTCTTTACGGAGAATGCAGTAGAAACCATACCGTCACAGGATGAAGTTAGTGAAGTTGTGCCTATCGAAGATAGCCTTACCGCGCAACAACAAACGTTACTTTGGAATGAAGATATGTATTTGCGAATTGCCCCTGGCGAAACCGAACTTCCTATCAGCCTACTTTTTGATGAGCATGCAGAAGAACTCTCTTTTCCGTCTATTGATCTTGGCGAATTTCGAATTTTCAGAGACGGCACACACATCACGCCATTCATGATGGCAACTAGTGAGCTACGAAGATCAGACCGACGTGGCGTTACCCCGTACCACTTGCTGTATATGGCAATGAAAATTATGCGACTGAGAGTTCGCGATTGTCTTACGATTGCATTTAAACACGTGGGAAATAATACTGCCATAACCCGTCGTCAAATTGAATCTGAAGAATATATTTACGATTGCATTGATCGCTTTCCTCCGAACGATTCCCAATTCAACGTGGTATTGGGCAAATCGAAAGAAAGACTTGTTTGCAATGATACGACAAAATGGTAAACCCACATTGTTTCTTACGATGAGCGCTAATGAAATAGGATGGACTGATTTACTACGAACCTTATATAGGTTGAAATATGGAAAAGAAATCACGGTTGAAGCCGTTAATCAACTACATTTTATGGAAAAAAAGCTCACTAGTTAATGATGATGCAGTTACATGTGCCATTTATTTCAATAAGCTGACAAATACAGTAATGACTGTTTTGCAATCTAAATATAAAAAAAACAGTCCTTTTGGTCGTTATTTCGTTAGGAAATATTTTAAAAGGATCGAATTTCAGCATCGCGGAAGTCCGCATGCTCATATACTTTTATGGTTGGAGGAGACGCCGGACGATCCATTGAATGCCGGATTGTACGACAGTCTTCAATTGATCGATCACTTAATATCGGTTTCAGCATCAGAAGCATCGGGAAACATCAAACTACAAACCCATAAACATACTTTCACTTGCTACAAAGGAATTACATCAAATAGGCCGCAAAAATGTCGCTTCGACGCTCCCTTCAAGCCATGCAAATCAACGATGATTCTGATACCAATGCCAAAAGACGAACCACAATTTCGTAACCTTAAAGAACGATACAATAAAATAAGATTGAATTTGGAAAATATCTATACTATCCTGATATAGATACGTTTTACGAACAAAATAAAATTACGTGTGACGTTGATTACATTAAAATTCTACAAGCTGGAATTGAACGACCGCGGGTGTTCTTAAAAAGAAAAATTAGTGAAATATGGCACAACGGTTTCAACCCATTCCTTTTCAGTATTCTCAAATCTAATATGGACATCCAATTTATTACCGAAGAATATTCTTGCGCTGCATATGTTGTAGAATATGTCAACAAAACGAATAGAGGAATCAGTAATTTGCAGCGTCAAATAATAGAAACGATGGACAAACATCCTGAGTTCGATATTGTCGATGTTACAAGAAACATGAGTGTAAATGTGCTGAATACTGTCGAAATGACAAGTCAAGAAGCAGCATGGTACCTTCTTCGAGAACCTATGTCCAAATCATCTCATAAAGTTGAATATATTCCAACTGTATGGCCTATCGAACGACAGCGGATGAGAAAAACTCAAAAAGAATTAAATCAATTAGAAGTTGGTGATGATTCTACGAATATTTGGAAGGAAAATTGGTTTGATAAATATGAGAAACGACGGGAAGAGCTAAAAAATGTTTCTATAGCACAATTTGTTGCTCATTATAATGCCAAACAAGACGGAACATTTGCGAAAAGAAATGAATCGCGGATCATTCGGTACAGAAATTATGGCATGGCTACAGATTTCACCAACTATAAACAAGAAATGGTTTCTCTACATATACCGTTTAGAAATGAAGAACGTGACATATTGGCTGAAATGTGCTTCCTAAAAATTTACGAGGACAATGAAGAATTCATTTTGGAAGCAAGAAAAGAATTTGAATCCAATTTAGATATTGATAAAACCATCGAGATTTGTCGAAAATTATGTCGTGTCCATGATGATACTGAAGACGATACTAATCATGCCGATGCTGGCGGTGCTCCGGATCCTAATCCGTTCCAACAATTATACAACGATCCTAATTCTGAACATAACAATGACCTTCGTCTCGCTTTGCTAGATAAACTTGGTTCCATCGCCAAAAGGAGAGAAAATTTAATGGACAATGAACAGTTCTTGGCCTTAATGAGAATGACTAATGATAAACAAAGAAGCCTTTTGTTACATACAATATCGCATCTATCGTCTCCTAATTCTCCACCATTGCAAATTTTCTTCACTGGACCGGCGGGATGTGGCCTAACGTTTGTCATTAAACTTCTAATGGAGATTTACAATCGCTTTAACGATAACGATGGTTGTTGTAACGCTTACATTACGTGCGCTTCAACTGGCAAAGCTGCTGTGGCTATTAACGGTACCACAGTGCATACTGCTTTAAAAATCACGTTGTCAAAACTACTTCCATTGTCTTATGAAATCGCACTCCAATATCGCACACTATTCAAATACGTCCGAGTCTTAATCATCGATGAAATCAGTATGATCGGCGCAGAATTATTAGCACAGATCGATCAACGACTCAAACAGATTAGCGGTATCTTTGATGTTAACTTTGGAGGATATGACGTTATTTTAATTGGTGACTTACGTCAATTACCACCAGTTAAAGCAACACCCATTTATAATCAACCGAAACAAAGCATGTCTGGACCAATATTATGGAGAGGGCTCAAATTCTATGAACTCGATGAAATTATGCGCCAAGCTAACGTTCAATTTTCGAATATTTTAACGAATATAGGAAACGGTCAAATACTTGATGATGTTGAGTTAATTCTAATGCAGTCACGTTTCTTTACGGAAAACGAAGTCAATGCATTATGTCCTCATGGTATTCGACTATTTTATTCGAATCAATCTGTTAACGCATATAATAATAAAATTTTAAACGAAGCTGAGGTTAAAATTACGTCCATCGCGATTGATGTATATTCTGGCAACAACGACGCTACACAGTTGGCATCACTACGTCAAAAACTGCACAAAAAGTCTACTATTGACACAGGCGGACTTCCATATAATATATTTTTTGTTATTGACAAATATTACATAATAACAACCAATATCGATGTATCAGATGGATTAGCCAATGGCGCCGCCGGCAAATTAGTTCGCGTTGAACAAAACGAGAATGAAGAAGTAACTCGTGTTTGGCTAACTTTTCCTGACATTAAAATTGAAAGAAAATTACGAATGAAGGCTGCTGGATATATGCAACAACATAATATTACATTGAATGAAGTGCCAATCAATCGACGCAACTCTACGATTTCTTTAAATAATAACAGAACAATGATAGTAAAACGAAGTCACTTTCCTCTAATATCTGGTTGCTCTATGACGATTCATAAATCTCAAGGTGGTACATTCGACGAAATCGTGTATGAGTATGAAAAAACCCACTCGGTGCAATTACTATACGTTGCTTTATCCAGAGTCACTACAATCGAAAAATTATACATCGTGTCAAAACATAAGGATTCAATATTTTATCATTGCAGAAAGGAGCCATCGTCTACTCTTCTGTTGAAGCTGGAATTTAAACGACTTTCGCTGAATCCACTCATCACATTCGATTCTGAATTAATTGATTTCATCACAAACGCACCAGGTTTGTCGCTTTATACCTTCAACATTCAAAGTTTACGGGCTCATAATCTTGATCTAATCGATAGAGTTGCTAAACATTCTAATGTTTTAATTTTGTCGGAGACGTGGGTTCACAACGACGAACATGTCGCTATACCGAATTTCAACTGTATAGTTAAATATAAACGGCTAAGTGTTCGATCTGGTGGCGTTGCTATTTACCAGAATGCAGATGATACTGCTCATGTTTTAACGACATCAAGGGATATTAGAGTACAGAAACCACTAGCATTTGGGGTGCAAATTGATGAAGTAGGAGAAGTATGTGCCTGTCAATGTTCTACAGAGCACGGTCAAACGATGTTATTGGTAGCGGTATATATATCACCACATCAAAGTGTTAAAAACATAATTGAATTCCTTTATGAAAAGTTACTTCAATTTTCCTCTGAAGCACCAATACTTAACTTAAATTTAGAAAAAATACCCATAATTCTTGGAGGGGATTTTAATGTAAACTTTGCAGCAGAATCATCTATGCAACTTATAAAATTTTTCAAAGACAAATTCAATTTGAGTATGACAAGCGATCCTGCAAAATCCCCAACGAGGCAGGGAGCAACAATAGACGCTGTTTTTAGTCGATATTTGCATACTGTAGAAACGCGAATATTTGTGTCACATTTTAGCTATCATAAGCCTCTAGTTACGGTTATACAAGAAAAAAACAATAAAATAAATCAATAATAAAAAATAATATCACAACTCTATTATTTACTTTAGAAACCGACTCCAATCATTTTACTACAGACGTTTCACTTCCATCATGTGCTTATAAGGGTGAGGCACATACATTTTTTTTGTTGCGCTTTTTCTTGTCCCGCTAAATATTGCTCATATACTAAACGAGACTTCTTAATGTAAAAACCATAGTTTTTGGTAATAGTATCTCGCTCTAAAATACAGGAAACAAATTTTTAAAATATAATAACTGTTCCAAATCGATATCCATCAAAATATGTTTGTTGTAATTAATTGTTATACACAATAAACATTAACAAACAGCCGTGTATTTTATATACAAATAATTGCGCCGGCGGTTAAATCGTGGTAAAATTCACATCTAACTGACAAAGGGTTAACAAAAAAAAAAAAAAAAAAAAAAAAAATATCAAAATTAAAATAATTGAAATATCTCAATTTCTTTCTATACAATTCTTATGTTGTACGTATATTATAATCGAACACGCTTATAAAAATTAAATCAAGATTAAGAAAAACAAAAAGACAAACAAACAGCATACAATGTTAAAATACAAAAAAAAACGGTTTTGTCTTTAAGATTTCATTTCTTCGTTTGTGTAATATTTTGTTTTATTGTTTAATCCAAATAATCATCATGGAAATGTGTACGTACGTACGCCAGCGAAGAACGGAGTTGGAGTTGGAAATTATATTCATTTCTCTTCTACATATATAGACTCTTGTACCCTTGTATTCATTTATACTTATCTCGATTTAACTTTCTTATAAGAATTTATTGTATTAAATTAAGTTAAAGGGAATTTGTTTTTCTTTTTTTTATGTGTTTTTGAACACATCGAGTATAGATAGAGGTACATCTGTAAGTAAGTAGTTTCGGTCGCACATACATAAACGAAGTCACCCAAAGAAATGATGGATCAGTATCACAAATTTTTTTTTTTTTTTATATTAATGTGATTCGTTTATCTTTTTTATGTTGGTTATGTAAAATATGTGTTAAAAGGTGGTAAGGAGTTTTTCTGTGCGTTGTTTTTTTTTTTTTGTTGAATGTAACAACACACAAAATAACAATCAGAATGTGTGTGTGTCTGTATACAGAAATATAAGAAGAAGGTAATTTATATTTTATGCTATATTGAGATATCTGATGATGAAACTAACAACTTACACTATATACAGAAGAAATACGAAAATAACGATAGGCGACCGCCTTATTTTTCCCATTCATTGGTTTTCCATAATATTTTATGAAGCTGGATAATTGAGAACGCGCGCGCGCGCGAGTTTATTGTATGAATGAACATTGGGTATTAAAATAATATTCTCGTATATATGTATAAGATACTGAACTGAATTGGTTCGTTGGTGGTGCGTTGTTATATTGTTGTCAAGCATTTCTGTTTTCGTTGTATAATAATATCGAGTAGCACATAAGTCGCTTGTAATTTATAGATATTGATTCTTACAATTGATTTTGAAAAAAAAAAAAAGAAACTTATTGAGTTGAGAACATTTGATTTGTAGTGCGTGGGTGTATGGTAAATTTATTAGAAAATACACGATTTTTTATTTTTATTGAATTTTATGATTATAAAATATCGAGATTTTTCTATAAGTAGTGATACTTAACGCCAACTTGATTTTATTTTTATTCTGTTTTGCTTTTTTTTTTTTTCAGAATTCCAACATGTTGTATCTTAGCGGATTAAGTGAGAGCGGTTACCTATGTATATCACAATAGCAAAATCACTTTAAAATGTGTGATATCAAATTTATCTACGAAATTATGTGAACATTTGATTTAAATTACACACTTTGTATAATTATTATTTGTTTGTGTGCACCGGAAATTTTAACAACAATTTCGATTTGCCATAAATATTTAATATTATGATGCGATTTGAATACATTATATGTGACTATGTATATAGTTAGTGGTTTAATGATCATAAATTATTTGGACAAATTCGTGTTTTTATATAAACACATATAAGTGGAAAAAAAAATTGTAATAAAAATGTCGATTGGTATTAAATGTTGAAAGGAGAGATTGCCGCGCTTAAGAACTTTGTTATATTCATTCATAGTTTTATAGATAAAATACCTTTAGTTTCTTTTTAAAGTTTTTAAAGCTTTACGATAAAATTTAAACAAATCATCAACCAATTTGCCAATTTTTTAGAAATCGATTTATTGCTAAATATACCACTAACTTATGTAGGTATAAATTCTTCGTGTAGCATCACGTCAACAAACTACATATTTAATTATATGGATGTTTTCAGATTAAACGATGCAGCGGCTGTTGATATCTTTTTGTTGTGAAAAGTTATTTCATTTTTTTTCCTAACACATCACTTGAGTAGAATGTACTCGTAGTTCAATAAACAACCTCTATGCTTTTTGGCAAAAAGCATTTTCCCTTTTGCTTGAGTTAATATTGAAGAATTATTTTATCTGTACAGTAGGGTGACAATATTTTGCATGGAAAAACTCAACATATTGAGCTAGATCGGGAGCTTTTTGTTTTTTTGGTTCATTATTATGTTAAAATAATCCATACAAAAAATTAGCTCAATCGGATGATGTTTAGAGGTGCCGCCCGGCCGTTTTCTCATTTTTCGTCTAATTTTGAACTTGGCGTTCCTTTATACTCCATTTTTGGGAAACTAAAAGAGACAGTAAAAATAATCTATTCGGCGCTGGAAAGTTTTTGAAATTTGTGATAATTTAACGTATATTATTATTATATTTATTTTTATTAACATGTATTTAAACCAACATTAAAACGTGAATTTTCAAAATCACTGAGCGAAATTGCGACAAAAATCATAGCCGATCATCGGAAAATGGTTGAAAAATAAAAAGAATACCATAAACGTAAGGTAAATTTAATTACAAAACTTTTTCTTCATAACTATAGTTATGGTATGTTCATTTTTTAAACACTATTGATTTATTAGAATTTGGGTAATTGATTCGGTGCTTCTCTATAATTTGGTATATAATTTGTTGTTCTTCCTCGTCGATGGTTAATATTTGGTTGTATGATGTTGCAAGAGCCACGCCTCGTTCGGCCCCGCAATTAACAATTTTCATATTTTTAATTTTCTCCAGTTGTCAGGATCTTCCTTTAAAAACTCACAATTTAAACCTAATTTTAAAAAAAAAATCTTTAGTTTTACAAGAAACAAAATCTAATAGTTGAAGATTGCTAATAGGAAAAGTGCCAATGCTTTGTACGTTAATCGTTGAGTTTGAATTTTGATTCAACGCTTCAACCATTTTTTTTTCCTTTCTTCATATTCCACTTGAAGATCAAAAAAAGCCAAACCAACCTGTTAAAGATGCTAACTTAAAATACAGAATAAACAAATTAGAATTATATAGAATCAATTTCTTCGGAAAATTGTATTGTTATATATAAATATAACTATTTATACAATCTATAATTTCATAAGGAATAATAATATAAACATATATAATAGTTATTATAATGTCTACGTGCAACATTTGTTCTATGAACATTACCAAAGCGAAATTTCCTGGCGTCAAATGCGCGGGCTCATGTGATAATACGTTTCACATAAGATGTGCAAACATTTCCGAGGAATTACTAGATGGAATAAAGAAGCGCTCAGCAAAATGGCTGTGTCATGTTTGTCGTAATTCTTCTCCGAACCAATCAATAATAATTGATGAAGTGGATTCCCATGATTCTGACGCAATGGATGATTTGCCTAATTTATCTGATGTTATGATCCTGCTAAAACGTATGGAAAAAAAGCTATCTACTCTTGATAACCTGAAAGCCATGCTTGTATCGCTTGCATCGGAAAACGAAATACTTAAATCCAGGGTAGATACCTTAGAGAACCAGATGTCGATTCAGACTTCCAAGATTCATTTACTAGAAGCTGAAAATGATAAACCAAGCCAGAAATTAAACTCGAGTAGCATAACAATTGTCGGTCTACCCAGTCAACATGGTGATATTCGTGATGTGGTTATCAACACCGTCAAAAAAATAGGAGTGGAAATTAATTATGATGACATAGTGAACATTCATGCAATTCCCAAAAGCAAGAGCACTGTCTCATATAAAGAATATACATCTAAATCATTCTCTAATGATTTATTAGTTGTCAAATTCACGACGAATGATATTAAGAATAACATTTTGCTGCAGATGAAGAAAAAGAAGTCACTTTTCACTAACGATTTGGATGTAATGTTGCCGCAAAACCATCCTGAGCAACGCATTTTCATTATGCACCGATTAACAGCGTTCCAGTCCCAGTTATATCGTGAAGCGAAGAAAATTAAAACAACGTACAATTATAAATATTTGTGGTGTACTAATGGACAAATAAATCTACGGAAATCGGCAGATTCAGATGTTTATCGAGTACAATCACTCAATGATATTTTTCGGCTTCTTCAAGCACACAATCCAATTGGGAGAAAAAATAGCGATTGTGAGATCAATCGGGAATCAAATATTTTTTAATTCATTAGGTATGCAAATTTTCTTACTATTACAAGCTCAATATTTATTGGTTATTTTTACATACTTTTCTGCCATTTTTGTTTTGATTTCAACAAAACAAATCTCATTTGTATTTGTTTATAAAGGATTGACAGTTATATTTTTTACTAACAATTTCAGTTTTAATTTGTTGGTAGCACTGACAATTAACGTGATTAATTCAAAACATCGAATAAGCTTTTTATTAGTGCTGTACCCAACTTTACATTTCTGCGGAATCAAATGCTACAATAACTACAATTTTTTTAATTTTACTCGTAAACAACAGTATCAATATTTTTTTATAATCTTGCTTTTACCTGTATATTTTATTATCTATATTTCATTCATTTTTTATGAGTAAGATACGAAATTCTAATTTTAGGATATTGGTGCAGAACATTAGAAGTTTACGGGCAAATTTTGATACTTTTAGTTTATATGTGGCAAGCCTTAACGAGATTCCCGATTTAATTTTTGTGACTGAAATATGGATTTATTCTAAAGAATGCTGTGAGTTTAGTTTACCGGGTTACAACTTTAGGGCTTGCTGTAATGACAGTTACCGTTCTGGGGGTGTTGGTGTTTTTATTCGCAATAACATTGGTAATTACTTAATCCAAGTTTACAATTGGATGACAGCAGATATTATTCGTTTTGATCTTGACATTGCAGGGAGAAATTGGATATTCATTTGTATCTACCGATTTAATAATGGGTCTATTAATGGGTTCTGCGATGAGCTGGAAAGTTTGTTGCGTATGCTTACAAAAAGTAACGTAGCTATTCTGGGTGACATTAATTTAAATCTTTTAGATATCAATGAGTCGTTTGGTTACCAAACAATGCTGGCTTCACATGGTTTAATAAACTTTTTAAATGAACCAACTAGAATGTTAGCTTGTCTGGACCATGTCTTCCTGAAAAGTGAGCAAATATTTGATTTTAACATTAGAAACCTACCTATGCATTTTTCTGATCATAATTTGATTATAGTCGATATATTTGCTTTAATGTTGAGTTCAGGTACAGTTAATTATAGATCAAATATTTCACAGGTGAATTTCACCAAACTAAACGATCTTTTAAACTTTGAAAATTGGAATTCTGTGTATTCTCAATCCAATTGTAATATTGCTTTTGAAAATTTTGTCGATATTCTAAGGTCTCACATAGCATCATCCACTTTTATCACTGATAGTCGGAAAATCACTAAATTGAAACCATGGATGAATTGTAATCTTTTGCGCAAGATGAACAAATTAAAAAAATTTTCAAAGAAATTAAATCGATATCCTTTCAATAAGAAACTGGAAAAATATGTAGTCAATCTCTCAAAGCAGGTTAAATTGGATGTTCATACTGCAAAGAACGTATTCTACAAGAACAAATTTGATTCTTCCATTAATAATTCCAAGGCTACTTGGAAAATTGTAGATGAGGTGTTAGGACGTAATTCTCGAAGTAAGCAAATAACTCAAATATATCAACTTCGAACTGAAGATATCCTTACATGTTCTAAGTCGATTTCTAATGAATTTAACAATTTTTTTATAAACATATCCAAAGATTTAACTTCCACATTTAGTGCTACTAGAAATGATGATATTGAACGTAATAAATTTATCTTTGGGTCACAGTCAAATAATTACGTTTCGTCTTGTTATTTTGAGCCTATAACTGCTTCGGAAATTATTATTGAAATTAATAATTTAAAAAACAAACGATCTAAAGGTGCTGATGGAATTGATAACTTGGTTGTTAAAAACTGCGCTTGGTACTTAGTGGATGTTTTAAAATTCTTGTATAATCTGAGCCTTGATAATGGAATTTTTCCAAATAATTTAAAATTGGCAATTGTAATTCCAATATTCAAAAAAGGCGATGAATTACAGCTGAACAATTATAGGCCGATTTCTCTACTAAGCACCGTAGCTAAAGTCTTTGAGAAACTAATAAAACGTCGGTTAGTGCATTATCTTGATAAAGTTAATTTTTTACACAATAAACAATATGGTTTTACTGCTGGTAAATCCACTGAAGAAGCACTAATTGATTTCCTTAGTCAGATATTTACAGCTATGAACAGTTCGCAAAAGCCTACAGCATTGTTTGTTGACATTTCTAAAGCTTTCGATGTAGTCAACCATGAAATAATGCTAGCTAAACTATGTAATATTGGTATTCGAGGCACAATTCTAGATTGGTTTACAAGTTACCTTCAAAATCGGCGTCAAATTGTTAGAATAGGCGAAACATTAAGTAACCCAGGTGCTGTTAGGTGTGGCGTCCCTCAAGGATCTGTTTTGGGTCCATTATTATTTTTGATTTATTTTAATTCGATTTTTGACGTTGATTTCATAGGAAATCCCACTGCTTTTGCTGATGATTTGGCCCTTAGCTACGCTATTCCTATGACTGATAGTACTTGGGAAATTAGTCGTATTCTTGAAAAGGATCTGGACAGCCTAAGTCAATGGTTTTATCATAATCGGCTTATTGTTAGCGACAAATCAAAACTCATGCATTTTGGGCGAAGAGATGCGGTTTCCCTAGCGCACCCTCAAACGTACCACACGTATTCATGCGATAGAAATCTATGCTCGCCTCAGTGTTTTGTGCTTGAGCTGGTACATGAATTTAAATATCTGGGTTTAACAATAGATTCACTACTTAACTGGAAGTCACACATCAATAATACTAGGAAAAGCGTAATCTGGGCCATTCATAAATTCTATAATCTTAGCAAAATTTGCCCAAGGGTTACATTAAGGAAATTATACCATGCTCTAGTAGAATCAATAGTAATGTATGGCATATCCAGTTGGGGTGGTACTTATTTTACTAATATTGAGGATCTGTATATCGCACAAAAAAGAATCATTAAATTAATTTACAAGCGCCCTCAGACAACACCAACAGTTCCGTTGTTTCGTGAACTAAATTTATTACCATTTAGATATCTCTATATTTATAAAGTCCTCAAAATGTTTTTTAATCGAAGTAACAGTTTTCACAATCGAACTGTAAGCATATATAATACGAGAAAGCCAAATAACTTTGCCGGCGTTCGTTGCAATAGCGAAAAATTTAGAAGATTCTATCTTTATATGGCTACATTCTTTTTCCACATGTTACCTAACGATATTAAAAGTCTAAGCAATGTGCGGAAATACAAATTAAAACGTGAAATTCGATCCTGGCTGCTCGGTTTAGATAACATTGAGCAATACTTTTAGTGGTGCAATTGAATTATTGTATGTCAAATGATACTAAATTTGAGCTTGTTATTGTATGTTATGAAAAAAAGTTGTATTAGTTTAATTTTGTTGAATTGTATAATTGTTGCTCCACCACAGATTTTAATATAAATCTAATGGAGCTTTACTTTATTTCTAATTTGCAATAATTGTTTTTCTTTAATATATGTATATAAATAAACTGAAATAAAGATAAATTTAATAATAATAATAATAATAATATATTAATATATACTTAGCTTAAAATTCACACTATGTACATGTAGAATCACTATTGAATTCACTTTTGTAAACAAAACTTATTTTGACAGTAGGCAAAAATTTTACCTGCCAGTAAATTCATTTTATTTTTTTTGTTATATATTAAATTTATACTAAAATTTCAAGTAAACTTCACGTGTTCACACAGAATGCGCGCAACTCAAGATAATGTAATTATTTAAATTTAGCGCTGAAATTACAAAATGAGCTTCAGCCGGGCAACCCGAATTTTGGTGAATGAGTTTGCAAAATATTAAAAAAATATTCCTCTTTTTCGTGCGACTTTAAAGAAGCAACAACTGTGATTAAGCGATATTCCAGCAAAAGGCGATTCAAGGAAAAGGGGCGATTCAAGCGACAAAGCGATAAGGCGATACGTGAGTTCCAAGATATTGAAGATTTGATTAATAAAAATAAAAAGATTATAATTGGTAAATAAACCAAATTTATTATATTTGCGATTTTATTTGTTGTCATTTTACAAAATTTTGAGAATATATTTAAACTGCGAATTTAACACAACCAGATATTCATTCAAATACCATAGATGCCTTTTAAACTTTTTAGTATTTTCGTATGCTATTTTTTTGTTTTTGTATTGATTTAAATTTTTAAGGAAGTTTAAATCAGATCGTGGGGTCGATGCGGCATTCAAGGTAGTATACCAATATTTTACGTACAGTTGGCAAGCAAAAATAAGAAAAGTTCGAACACCATCCGTTTCTTTCTTAGAAAGATTTAATTGCGATTTGAACATAAAAATTTTGAAGCAATATATTAATTTTGCCATCCATCTCGCACGATGGAACGCTCCTGGTATGTTGAATCTCCAGTTATCAATTTTTTCTCCCAAAAATATATGGCACAGCTGTAGGAGTTCTTTATAATCGTCACGTGGGTGTTTTTTTAGTAACTGGAGATTGACGAATTCAACGAGATCACATTTTAAAGTCCTTTAGCTCCATTGAAATTGGTTTAATCTTCCCAACCACTTTTAAATTCGTCTTTTTTTTAATTTTCCCACGTCGATCGGAATTTTTTAAACAGGGTTATATTCGGACTTGATGTTGCGTTTTCAATGGTTAATTGAAATGTATTAGATAATACTAATTCTGCTATGTGATGTCGGCAGGCTAATTGAAACAACTGTTTTCCCATTAGATTTCGAAGAAGTTGGCAAGCTCCAAAACGGACACCACTATTGTTAGCTGTGATATCAAAGCACATTAATTGAATGTTATTTTGCAGCTTCCATTTTTCAATTAACGCAAATATTGCTTCGGATTCTGTCTTTAATGTTCCATTTGCAATTTTGGGTATTCCTAAAAGTTTCGTGTAGTTTTCGGTTGCTCCCGTAACATATACTGCTAAACGATTAACATTTTTTTTTTGAGTTTATGTCTTCTAAGTGTTTTGAATCCCAATGGATTGTTAAAATACTTTTAGCATAGAATGATTTTTTGCTGTCATACAAAAATTGTTTTCTGCAATTTGTACGAGCTTTTCTAAATGATTCCCGATTTAACACAAACCTGCTTCCATCGCGTCCTACAGCCTTTGTAGTCGCAGCAAGAATATGGACAGCATTTCTATTCCTAGTTTTTGTTCTGTCCAATGCAAATGTTAATTCAGGTGTAATCAACAATTTTTGCCTTTTCGGTTTATATCAGTGGATCATTTTCATTTTATTATTTCTCATCATCACTAATCTCACGAGCCTTGAGCGAAGAGAAGAAGACAAAATATATAAATAAAAACTTAACATTAACCTGGCTTCCACACCAAATAAACATACAGCAAATATATTCGATAAACTTTGACAGTTTTTCGATTTTTGTACCACCGACTTTGTATTATGAGTATATTCTTGCTGTACAACAGCATCTAGTTTAACGACCGAAGAGGAAATACATCGCTTATGGTAACATTGTTGAGCTTCCTGAAGTCAACTACAATTCTCCAGCGTTTTACAGTCTTATCGTCTGATTTCTTGGGAACTAGCAACAGTGGTGAGTTCCGCGGACTGCGACTGGGTTCGATTAAACCATCATTAAGCATTTTGGTTACTTGCTCATTAATTTCCTCTTTTGCCGCTTGCGGCAAAGGATATTGTTTTATATATATTGGTCTAGTATTTTCTGTCAAAGGAATGTCATGGACACCGAAATTCGAAATAGTTAGTTTGTCTCCTGGTAAATGAAAAATGTCTTTGTATTCCCGGCAAATATTTAATATTGATGTTTTTTCTTCGACATTTAATCCATCAAAATTTAGAATATTTTCAAGAAGATGTAACCTTTGCTCTAGTTGATCTGTCCATGAGTTTGGATAACATACTTCGTAGTCCTCTAGTAGCTCAGAGGCAATATTACAATCAAGAATATTTACTGGATTTTCATTACTATTCGCAATACTTATGTGAGATGATTTATTTGTAACTGTCAGAATAGTATTGGCATTAAATATACCAGGATAAATTTCGCGAAAAAGGACAAAAATATTCTCCGTCTTTATCAACATCAAGAGTAACATTGCATACTTTCTCTGATCTTCCAGGAATAACGTATTCATGATCATTAGGAACAGATAATTTTTTAGAAATAATTTTTCCATTGACATTCAATTTCATATAACGATGTTCAAAATCTATTATGCACTTATAAGAATTTAAAAAATCTCACCCTAAAATTCCAGCGAAATTTAATGGGATATTGTCCGGAATAATGTGGAATGAATGGTCTATAGAAAGATTATCAATAATTATCTTACCAGGACATACTGCAAGAGCTTTGAATGTTTCTTCTCCAATTCCTTTCACAAGACATTTTTCACAAGGGTAACAATCAACGTTAAGATTAATGTATTGTTTTTTGACTACACTAATATCTGCACTTGTGTCGATTAGAAAATATGCCTTGGAAGTTTTTAAGAAATCTATGTCGAGTAACACAAAATTACTTTTCGACATCTTGATGACTGGTGAATTATGAATGCTAGGAACACTTTTCATAAATAAAATATGATCTTGTTGATGATTTTTGAGAATAGTTGTATTGGTATTGTAGATGAATTAGAATTGAATGCGTAATTAGTATTATCAACAGATTCAGTGGAAGAGCACGGAAATATTTTAGATTTTTTACCATCACTCGACCAACCGTGTTCATTAGTTCTTGCTCGAGTCGATTGGAGTTTTCCGAACTATTATTTATGTGTGAATTAACAAAAATTTTAGAAGAACTAGAAATATTAACGTTTTGCTCAACATTAGAGGAATTCTGTACATTTGATGAAGATCGCCGTAGTTCATCATTATACTTCTTTTTACGAGAATTTCTGATATGATGACCTTGGTTTTTGCAATAAGCGCACGTTATATTGAATTGGCGTATTGAATTTTGTGGACGATATTGTAGAGTTACGGGAATATTTGAAGTCTTACGTGTCAATGAGGAACAGTTATTTGCAGAATGACCAAGTTTTTGGCATAATTGGCATTTGATGATATTAGGTTTATGTGGATTGGTATTTATTTGAGGTACATTTTTTTCTTGGTAAGAGCTCTCTTCCTCAATCGCCTTCGAAATTGCTTCTTTGAGAGAAGTGAATCTGCATGCTTTTACAATTATTCTGATTGGATCTTGTAACCCATCTTGGAATGAGCGAAGAGCAGTGGTACTATTCAAATGTTGGATATATTTTGAAGCTTCTTTACCTTCCCTTGTAATACACACGTCATTTTAAGATTGGACAACATATTTTCTACTCTACTAGCGAAATTTTTACACTTTCCGTTTTTAATTGTTTGGCTTTAACCAATTCAACTTGAAGATATTCAATGGATCGTGTATCATAAAAATTCAATAAAATGTCCTCTTTTAATTTAGTCCAAGATTCATATTCATTATATTTGATTAAATCATATGCACGTCCAGAAAGTTTCGATTTAAGAATATTCAGAAATAATTCTTTATCGGATGCTTGATCAAGAGGATTGTACACCGTGTCACAACAAGCTATGAATTTGTGCAAGTTTGATGATGTTCCATCAAAATCAGGGATAATCTTTAACATAGTACTTATCAATATTTAACCCCATGTTTGTTTTCTTGAGCTTAATTTCATTAATGTTTAAAGTTGAACTATTTTGCAAAGGGTTTTCAGGGTAATTAATTATTACCAGATTTACTTTCGTCTTTGACAAAGGAATGTTGTTGAACAATCAACCAGATTTAAAGTTATTTGTTGTTGAATGATATCAGTACTTACAGTTGTAGTTGAAGATGATGGTACACTCTCTGGTACACTGTCCTCTGGTATACTCTCTTTTGGATCTTCTCTTATGATTTATCGTTTTCTCAAATTTAAAGTAGTTTTTTCATTCTCTCTTAAATTTAAATTTTGATAATAATGTTTAATTAGGTAATGTTGAACTACGGTACGTTATAAAGATAGTATGATAATTGATGACCTCAAAATTGATAACTGGATAATGTTGATTACTGGATACCGACGAATGATGATATTAAATATCAATATTAATGATGATGATAATATCGGTGAATGATGTTGTTTATTATCGTTGTATAATTTAGTATAATGTATATATAATAATATTAATTATCGAATTAAAATTTGATAACGATTAATACAGATATGTAACTGGATTAATATAGCTGACTGTAGTTGACTGAATCTGGTTTAAAGTTGAATATTTGATTATTAATAACTGAACTACAGCAATTAGCTGTTGGTTCATACTTTCGATGACCTTGCAACTCAATATAAATTAAAGCATTAATTTCGGCTGATTATGAATATTTTTCGATGTTTAGCATTAAATACTGCGAGATGAGTTCGTTGATGTATGTTGATGAATATTTTGATAGAAATATTCTTCTGAATACTTTGGGAGAATTCAAAATTCAAGGTTTGATGAATTTCACACTAAAATTGCACTTTGCCACTAAATCGAATGATACACACGGCTACATCGTACGATAAGAATGTTAACCGTTTATTTGTTCTGCAATTTTTAACACGTTGGCGTAAAAGCTAAATGCATACAAACATAATAGCTCACTACACCCAATTAAATATCCGCTGTCACCAATAAATTGAGGGATTATGTATTGGTTGTTTACTAGATGTACGGTTTTAATTCTTAATTTCTAAATTTTGGTTTCAATTAAATTATAAATAAAGTTGTTTCATTTTTACGTAGTCCTACATTAATAGGTCGTGTCTCGAATACAAGCTCGTCGGTTTTATCATAGTGACCGTTCTTTAAATTGTCTTGGTGTACTTTAATTTAACTAATTTTTGGAATATAGTTTTTCATTCAATTTGACTTCTCAACATTTTGTTATACCAACTATAACTCACGTTGCCCCTGGGGGGTAAGGGGCGCCGATTTAGATGGTCTTAATATACTAGCCCAAATGCCAACCTCACCTGCACATGGTACTTCCTGCTAATTAACTAACGAGGCTCTGGCGACCGAGATACGGCGGTATAACCGACTACCGAGAACATAGCAAATGATGTTCTCTTCAATGACCCACTACCAACTTGTACTGGTTAGGTTGGTAGTTGATACATAACCAGTTTTAAAGCAATGAGTTCAACGCAAAAAGGAAACAATACCCCAGGTGGTAAACCAACTACCCAGTTGGCTAATCCACCCTCTTACGAGGCTGGCTCAATGGATTCTGGGGTGAGCCAATCATTGCTAAACCAATTCGAAAGAAGTTCAATGTTGTTAAGATCACCAAACAATCATACTAACTCAGCAAATCAGCAGAAAGACGAAAACGCTGAACTCTGTCCAAAACTCAGTGAAGTAGAGGTACTTTTAACCCAACTAAGAAGCGAAATAGAAAAGCTGAAACAAGAAAACGAAGAATTGAAGAAGCCCAAACCAATGGAGATTTCTGAAAACCCGCTAACTTGTTATAATGAAACAAGTACTCACACCAGTTATAACAATGAGTTTCATACTGATGAAGAGGATCTCATGAGAGAAACAGATTGGGTACTGAAAAGGAAGAAAAGACCTACCAAAAAACGAAAAGCAGAATTCTCGCCTGAAGTTGGAGATCATTCGCAAGCTAATGTATTAGTAACTGGTGATACTAATACCAAACGAGCTCACCAGCAACAGCAACAAAATCGGCAACAAAAGGTTGTACCGAAAGAAAAGGCTCCTCCGCCAATTAATGTAATCAACATAACCGAATTTGCAAGTATACAATCTATAATGAAATCAGTGACAGCTAAGGAATATAGAGTAGTGTCACTAAACAATAACGTGTGGAAAATCAATACACCAGATTCCGACACATATAGAGCTCTAGCAACAAAGCTCAATGCGGAAGGTAAAGAATGGTTCACATACGAAGATAAAAACGAACGCGCAATTAAGGTTATGGCCAGAGGCCTTCATCCAACGTGTAAGAAGGAGGACATAATTGAGGACCTAAAGGCAAGAGATCTGCAAATAGAAGATGCAGTAAACATCCTAAAATGAGAGAGAGGTGAGAACAATCAAGTCAAAAAAAGGGGGCTTCCACTCTTCATGCTTACGTTTAACAAAAAAGGAGAAAGTTGAAAACATCTTCAACATCAAAGCAATTCTCAATATGAGGGTTAAAATAGAACCGCTTAAGAAAAACACGAGGCTAATACCTCAATGCAAAAAATGCCAAGGTTTCAACCATACGCAAAAATATTGCAGATGGGAGCCAAGATGCGTAAAATGTGCTGGAAAACACAACGCGAAAGAGTGTACAGAAAGTAGAAACATTCCTGCAAAATGTATAAACTGTAAAGGGCATCATCCTGCAAATTATAGAGGCTGTGAAGTAGCCAAAGAACTTCAAAAACTAAGAAACAAAACGCATCAGTTTCCTCAAAACCCTAGGGTTACCAGAGAAGAGAAACCAACTAAAACCCAAGCGGAGCCAAAACCACCAGGTATTGGTACAGAGCGGAAAAGTTATTCACAAATTGTACAGCAATCATCTAATGCTACGAATGATAATCCCCTTGAAAGGATTTGTCGAAGCATAGAAGCCATAAATATAAGGCTAGCAAAGCAAGAACGTGGTCTAGAAGCTTTATATAAGCGTCTAGATATGCATCAAACCTTGAACGAGGCAACAGCCCTCATATACTAAAATGAGCAGATCATTAAGAATTGTCACCTGGAACGCGAACGGACTAGCGCAACATGTTCCAGAGCTAGACATTTTTCTAAATTTAGAAAAAATAGATATCTGCCTTATATCGGAGAGCCATTTGACAAAACATCATTTATTAAAATACGTGATTATGAATGTTACCATGCTGTTCACCCAGGAGGAAAACCCAGAGGAGGATCAACAGTAATAGTGAAAAAGAGTCTCAAACACTATGAAGAACCTAGTATAGAAGAGGAAAGTATGCAAGTTAAAACCATAAAAGTTGAAACTAACAACAATAATGAATACAGTATTTCCTCTATCTACTGCCCTCCACGCTATAATCTAAACAAAGAAGATTATAATAGACTCTTTAGATCACTAGGATCCAATTTTATTATTGGTGGTGACTTTAATGCAAAAAACACCTATTGGGGATCAAGACTTACAACCCATAAAGGAAAAGAGCTATTCGAAGCCGGACGAATAAATAACTGCGAGTTCCACTCTGGAGGTAAACCAACATACTGGCCTGCTGGTATAAATAAAATACCAGATCTCATTGATTTTTATGTAACGAAAGGGATCTTCGAGGATTACATTTGCATCGAAAACAGCGAAGGGATATATTCCGATCATACACCTGTTATCATGACACTCAGCACAATGATAATTAATAAGGATAACCTGCCTAAATTAACAAATAATAGAACTAACTGGGACCTATTCCAAGAACTAATTGAAATGCAAATAAATCTACGAGTGCCGATTAAAACACCGGTACAGTTGGAAGACGAACTAGAGGTATTTAACAGTACTATTCAACAAGCAGCATGAAAAAGTTCTCCTGCTAGTCACACCGAATCCCGTAGGAATCAAAATTATCCTATTGAGGTCAGGGAGTTAGTTGGAGAGAAACGGAAGGCAAGAAAAACCTGGCAAAGGACACGCGCCCCGGAAAACAAAAAAATCCTCAATTTTCTATGCAATAAACTAAAACAACTTATAAAAGAAATTAAGAATGAAACTATTAACAAGTACTTAAATGGTCTCACCGAACATAAAGATACTGATTACTCTCTTTGGAAAGCAACAAAGGGATTAAAAAGAACCAAAACGCATGTGCCGCCTATTAAGAATGGGGAAGGAACCTGGGCCAAAAGCGACAAGCAAAAAGCTATTTTATTTGCAGCTCACTTGGAAGACACCTTTCAACCGTTACCTAGACAAACAGCAGATGAAAAACATAATAACAGTTAGCAAAATTGATGAATATAATATTCGATGTGTAACATTACAGGAATTAAAAGATGAGATCAAGTGTAATTTGAACGCAAAAAAAGCTCCAGGATATGATTTAATTACTGGACAAGTCGTAAAAGCCATTCTCGAGAAGGGACTATGAAAATTGGTTCAAATTATCAATGCGGTCTTCAGACTAAAATATGTCCCACGGCAATGGAAGGTTGCTGAAGTAATTATGATCCCCAAACCAGGCAAACCAGCGAGCGATAAAAAGTCGTACAGACTGATTTCACTACTTCCTGTAATTTCAAAATTATTTGAAAAATTACTGCTTAAGAGACTCAAGCCAATAATAGAGGAGAGAAATTTGATTCCACCACACCAATTTGGATTTAGAGAAAATCACTCTACGATAGAACAAGTTCACAGAATAACGGATATAATCGAAGACTCACTTGAGAATAAGAAGATATGCTCCAGCATCTTCTTAGATGTAGCACAAGCTTTCGACAAAGTTTGGCACCAAGGACTTGAATTTAAATTGCATCGAGATCTACCTAAGCAATTCTATCAAATTATTAAATCTTATATCGCAGACATTTCCGTGTAAAATATAACCAAGAGTACTCTGAACTAAAGAGAATATCAGCAGGCATACCACAGGGTAGCGTACTGGGTCCTATATTGTACATCCTGTACACCAGAGATATGCCAAATAGAGAAGGTGCCACCATAGCAACATTTGCAGACGATACAGCTATTCTGGCAACTGGAAAGTGTATATCAGAAGCAACGACCAAACTTCAAAAAGCAACCGACACAGTGAGTAGTTGGACAAAGAAATGGCGCATTAGCCTAAACGAAGCAAAGTCGGTTCACGTAAACTTCACGAACCAGAAAGTTAACTGGATTCCAGTGAAACTTAATTCAAGGCCGGTTCCAAATGCAAATACAGCCAAATACCTCGGCATGACTCTCGATTGCAAGCTTAGATGGAAAGAGCATGTTAAAAAGAAAAAAGAAGAATTGAACATTAAATATAGGAAAATGTATTGGCTATTAGGTAGAAACTCTGAGCTTACAATACATAACAAATTGCTATTATATCAGCAAATACTTAAACCAGTATGGACCTACGGTATTCAACTTTGGGGTTGTACCAAGAAGACAAATGTACAAATGATTCAATGTTTTCAAAACAAAGTGCTGCGTGGCATTGTAAACGCACCATGGTACATTAGAAATGATAACCTCCATAGGGACTTAAACATGGAATATGTAAGTGAAGAAATACAAAATCATGCGAAGAAACACATTCAGCGGATATCTCGGCACCAAAATGCAGACATACGAAGTTTGTTGGATACCACCAATGCAGTAAGAAGACTTCAAAGGCAGAAACCTTTGGAATTGGGTAGTTGTATTTAATTCGGATAGAGAAAAATAATTACTATGTAAATTCAAACGGGAGTAACCATTGGGCTACTGCCCGTCAAATGTGAATCTTCATTTAAGAAAGATAAATTACTAAATGATTTGTAAATCAGTAAATCACCTTTATTAAATAAAGGAAAAAAAAAAAAAAAAAAAAATCGCTCTTTAATATATACAGAAAGCGATATTTTTATCATTTTAACTCTTTCTAGAAAATTTAAATCACTTTGAAAGATCGAACATTTTTTTTTTTATATTTATCATTAGAGGATAAGAGCGTAAACGTATAGTGAAAAAATATATTATTGCGGGAGCAAGAGCGAAAATTTGTATAAAGAGCGATAAAAGAACAAAAAATTTAAACTCTGTTAAGAACTAAACTTAACTTTACGAGGTTCAAATTTCACCACCACAAATGTCACAATTTATTAATAATGGATTTCTGGTATCACCATTTGGATTTTAATCAATTATGATTTCAATAAGAACAAAGAAGTCTTAAGTATCTTTTCGTAGCAAAGAAAATTATGTTTTGTTTATTCTGTAACTTGATTTTCTGTCTCGATTGTTTTGTCTCATTTTCTGTGTCAAGTTTTTCCAGTTACCCCACTAAAAACATTTTTAATGCCAATATACATTTGGAGTGTACGATTTAGAAATTTATAAAATTAAGAATTCTTAAATTGAAAAATTCCAATGTAAAAAATTAAAATTTGGAATTTTTAGATTATTTAACGGAGGAATTTTGGTATTCACTGATATCGCAGATACTTTACAAATGGCGAAACTAGAATATGTGGAAAACTTATTTAGCTCTGTGTGTTTAGTGTTTAGCAGCAGAATCAGGCTAAAGTTCACTGTACGTATACATCGTGTAAATCAGGAAGGAGGGGTATATATTACGGTAGAAACCGTAAACTAACTTTTTTTCAAAAAAAATTTGTCATTATTTTATTCAAAATACGCAAAAATGTGCAAACTTTGCAATTTTTTCAATTTGTTTTTACATAGTCTAAAATTATAAATTAAATTAAAAATGGAAAAATTTTCCCAGAAAATGAGGCAACTTTCCGGGGAAATTTGGCTTCCACCTAATAAAAACTGTTGATAAACAATTCTACATTCAAAAATTTTTAAAACATGGTCTTCTTACCTGATTTTCCCGATGTATATACGTAAAGTAGAATAACGCCGAATTCAATACAAACGTGAACGGGTTTTGATTTATTTTACTTTACTTAGACAAAAAATCGCACAATTTGTACGAGTCTTCTTCGTACATTCTTTGTACGAGTAAGTACACACGTACAAAATTAAATGAATAAAAACATCCTATATGGAAAATTTGCACTGAATGATCACACAAACGTAAACAAATTTGGTGAAATATTTAACAAATTAAAAATTGAGTATCACCTTTAATTTGCTGGATCCAAATAAATTGTTTCACTCTGTTTTATTACCTTTACATTCTTGCACACAAACACAACACACGAAAAGAGCTTTTAAAACTAAAACAAATATACACTAAATTCTAAACAATACACTATAGTCTTATTGTTATATCACTGGTAATTGTCTAAGATTAAGCTCGTTTTATAACTATCGGAACACTAGTTAATACATTACAGATTAATAAGCTTTAATTAATTTAGAGAAATATTTTTTTTTTAATTTTCACCTACACGAGTAAATCATGTAAGATACACGTTTCAATTACAACTAACCAAAAATTTGACCGACACAACAACATCAGGTTTTTTTTTTAAATTTCAAACGGTAATTTAGCAAATTAAAATAATTTTCAAGTGAATGAGTACAGTGGGATACGTAAGACAATTAAATTTAATTTAATACAGTCTGGTGTTCTGAGCATCATCTAAGGTCATCATAATCAATATTTTGTTGTTGAAGCTCTTTTTCAATAGCCCGAGAACCAGAATACGTTTTTAATGCTATAATTTTGGGTACTTGAATATTCAGAATCATTTGGCAACTGCTGTTTTGTGGTACCGAGCATTCATTTTTATTAAAGTACGTTTTAACATTAGCACTTATTGAAACAGTTTTTGAACAAGGTTGTTCTGTCATTAAAACATCATCATTAGGCAATGTCATATTTATCGATGACAAACTTAATGTCACATTATTGAGTTGCTTTAACGATGTTTCATTATTCGACATTTTCGTGAACAGGTGAGCTTAAAATTATTTAAGCCTGTTCGAGATCATTTAGTATTTTATAGATATTTGAGATTGTCTTTAATTTGAGTCTTTTTCAGTTTTGTTGGTCCTAAGCCAAATAGATTAATCCGAGGTTTTAAGAAATTTTCGAGATTTTCGTGGTAATTTATGAGTTTTGAGTTTTTCGAAGAATTTTCGGAGAAACTAAAGACAGAACAACAAAAATTTTTGATATTATTCATGGTTTTTAGAACTAATCTCAATTAGGTAATAGTCCTCGATAATACAAAATTGACCCTAAACCGCGATAGTAAAAGTTCACTTGTTAGGGTGCAAAACACAAATTTGACGTGATCCCGGGGAATGAATTCTCAACTTATAAAAATGCTTAAAATGATTTATTTGGTATTTCAGTGACCGTTAACTGGTAATCGTATAGGGCACTTAGAAATATTTGAGAATTTTTTTAAGATGCTTCATGGGCGTCGTGTATGATTTTTATCCAATGAAACTTTCGCAAGACCCTTAACCTCAGGGAATAAGTTATTGGTTTTACAAATTTGTTCCGAACCAAATGGAAGTTTCGGTATAAGTTTTTGTCGATTAAAAATTATGACAAATGTAAATAGGATAGGTAGGTGATCCACTAAGGTATCTAATCGTTCCATCATTGATATTATTGTTATTAAAATGTATTATCTACAGTAAATGCAGTAAACAATTTGTAGAAGGTGACATTAAAAAAAAATTATCGAAGATTTTAAAACAAAGCCGGTGTAAATGATATAAAGCTGCACTTTAGAATTACTACTGATAAACTAAATCCTACTTTTATAAAAAAAAACAATTTTGTAACTGCTACTCGATTCGAAAAGCTTAGGTATGGTTTAGAATAGCAATACCATGGTAGTTTTCGATCTCTTTCCTTTTTTATGCTTCTTGAAAATCAGGAGGATACATGAGCTCTTCAAAGAGTCTCGAAAAAACTTTCTTCATAGTGTTTTTCAATAAGATGGATGTGGAGCCATAGTGGTCCTTACTAGTGTCAAGATAGTATATAAGCGATCAAGATCCTCCTGGTATTGTTCAATTCTAAGCACTGCATGATTTTAGTAACGAATGATGGCGAGGTGGGCTGATAAACAGAAATATTAGCAAACATATCACATATGTCTGAGGGGGAGTTATCAGATACTTTTCTTTTATTATTCATGAACCTCTTAACCCTGAATGATCTCCTGGTTTCGCAGTTAAAAATTTCGCAAAAAATTTGTTGAACAAGATAGATCTGCTTCGGGCAAAATGTAGTGTTCATTGTTTAAAATATGTCAGATGTTTTAATGATTTTTCAAGTGTCGTCAATTCATGGAGTCAGTTCACCATGACTTCAAAAATACCTGGATGAATTATAAAGTCCACCATATACATCCAGATTATAGCTCCAAACTTCTAAGAGCTATACAAGAATATAATTCTCGCCATGTTTAAGGTTCAAGGTGTTTCTGGCTTTTGTTCCACAGCCTTGAATAAACAATGACAGTCAAGAGAAGACAATTTTTCGTGTAAGGACTATATTATGATTTGGGCAGCCTAAATAAATTTTGCCTTTTCATTTTGTTGTCTCGATGTATTTCATTCAATAATCTTGACTTTCGTAATTTTTCAAATAAAGTTGCATTATTTAATTCGATAGATTTCGTCCAATATTACTGATTTGGTCTGGAAAAGTTGATCTTTGTTGAAAATATTAAACTTTCTATTCTCGATTCTTCTTTCTACAAGAGAGAATAAACAAGCTGCAAAAAAGTCGTAAATTTCCGTATCGTCACCAAAAAAATTTTGAAATTGCGTTTTTTTCAAAACGGCTCCGGGGATTTTGCTAATTTTTGTTTTTTTGGACTACTCAAACATGGAACTATCGATCCTTGAAGAAAATAGAGACGTGGTTTTCCGAGCCATTTAAAAGTGGTTCAGGCACACCGTGACTGTTTTGACTTACACGGTAATTTGGCGGAACGTAATTACCGTGTTAATCGAGGGACAGGTTTTACTGACGTAAAACACGTATTTACTGAAACTTGAGCACACACTTTGATGTGCAGAAATAAATTTATAAATTAAACGTAAATGAAAATATGATTCGTATGGGCACGCGCCACTAGAATACATAGAATTTTACGTTAATTTGTTGTAAACCAAATTTGATACAACTCAACTAACGTAATTAGAATGGTAACTGCATCCGGACATTGTCATGGGGATTTTTATTTGTTTTTTTAAAAAGAAAATCTCTTCAAAGGTTGGATGCAGTTTTCTTGGTTTATTTTCTTGAGAATTAGGTATATTTTGTAACGGGGGTGACAAGCGCCCGTTACAATTGTTGATTACTATTTAAAATATATGCAACCGAAGCCTATAAGTAATTAAAAGTTTGTTTATTAAAAAATATATATACATATAAATATTTCTACATATATTTTGTAACAGTAAATTAATAGTACTTCTTCCGAATGATTAGTAGATAGTGTGACATTTAAAGGTTTGTTCGGCTCGTTATCCGAATGCATTCTTTTTGCAGATAAAGAACCAGAAGCTGTAAAACATGTCCTGTGTTTAGTTATCCAATCAGAAATTGATGAATTCATTGACTTATCTACCGGTTTTAATTTCGAAACAGAACAGCCTTTCATATTTTTTTCCATATAGCTTTCAGGATTTCTTAAATAATTTAGCACAACAGTGTGACTTCGGCCTAGTTTTTCGGCTATGAATCGGCTCGAATGTCTTTGATCGTGGTGGTAAGCGTCAATATTTCCCTTTTCAACATCGTTTAGGCTTTTGTTTTTTCCCATTTTTTTAAAAAACAATTTAAAACACTAATTTAATTATTATTTAATATTTTTTATTTTAATAAAACTAAACAAAAGAAAAGAAAATGAACTGGATTTATTCACGTGTAACAATAAAAATGAATTTTTTTTACCGTGTTTAAATGAAAAACAAAAAAGGAACATTTCCAAAGCCAACTAGAAAACAAATTTTTAGTCATTTGATTAGTTATGAAATCATCTACCTTTCAGTATAGAAAAAACAATAGCGATAGAATCCAAAAGAGATGAATTCGGGAATTCACATTTTTTTATTTAGTGGATTTAATCTGCTGTAACGGACTGTATGTAGTTATGTATAGTTATGTTAAACAAAATACTGCTTCTTCCTAACCAATGACTGGCCACTTGACAATTTATGTGCTTGTATTGGAGGAGAATCAAAGGAAGCTATCGGTAAAACTAAAGCGACATTATTATTTGTAAGAGGTTGCAACTCAAATGAAACAAAGTGGTCGTTATATATTCGCCGTGAAATTTGCTACAAATTACGTACATTTCATCTTTTCCTTTATGTGTTACAATTTCAATAATAAAATATATTTCCTTTTCATGATAAAATGTTTTTGTTAAAAAGAAACCTGTTTTAAACAAATTTCCATTCCATATGATTTGAGAATAACTTGCAAAATTATTTTCTGAAAGCTTGAGTTCTTTATTGATCAAATGAATGTTTGTACTTTTGACTGCAAATGATTCATTTTCTTCAAGAAGTTTGGTCGTACCTGGCACATTTAAGTAATGCGAAAATTTTAGTTGATATTTAGTTGCTCAAATTTTTAGCTTACATTTTAAGTTCTCGATGTTTGCCCTCAAATCTGAGAGACCAAAACTCTTTTTTAGCGGACCACAATATTCTATCACTCGCGGATGTCAATAAATGATACTTAGGTTTCAGTTGATCGTTAAACAGTTCCATATATGGTTCGTTGTATTGATCAATCAAATTTCTGAGCAAATTAATATTTTCACTACTAAATTCCGGCAATAGCAATAGATCAAAAATCTTTATAAAAATATAAACGAACATCCAAACTTGATCATTTGCTGGAATCACGTGGCCAATCATTGAGGGGAAAAAATATGTCAATGTCCACATTATCCTTGCTGAAGCTGATAATTTTTTTATTCTTTAGATGTTTTATTGAAATTGGTTTAAAAATATTTTCAATTTTGCTTTCGCCATACGAAAAATTACTTTTTATTTTAATTAAGTCGTCTAATGTGAAGACTTGTTTCTTTATATAATACGAAATTACATTGGTAAATTATAATGGCAGATTCCTTCAAAATCATCGTGTATAATATCAACTGCGAAGTTTTTCGCTATATGAAATGATGGGATTTCATTAAATAGAGAATTTTTGTGAATTCCAGTAATTGAAACATTTTCAAGAGAAATATCTTCGTTGTAATTTTGTTCATTTCTATAGTATAGAAGGAATTGGCAATACCAGTCAGGGCCACCCATACTCGAATGGCACCTCTGGAGCTATCTGATAAATCGTGGCCCTTATCATATCGTACGTGTTCAAATTTTCGATAATATATTATGCGCCTTTTGCTAGTCTAGAATCATGATTTCCAAATATGTCATCAGAGCATAACTCTAAATTATGGAATAACACATACAGACTTGGAAAGCTTAATGTATCCTCTTTCTATCCTATATGGTGGACATGCGAGCCAATCTTTGAGGTTCGTGTTATTTAGCAAAGTGTAGAATCATGATTTTCTAATGATTTGGTTATTTGTACACTTACGTGAAATATGTTAAAAGAAAGTGTTAAAGCCAATATGTGTTGATCACCAATAGGTTGTTTTACTGGAGCTGAAAGGTTCCTAATTTTCCACATGCTTGCCCGTTACATTACTGCCGTGCTACACATATTTAACATAACTACATTTTTGGTCAAATTGAGTAATTGCCAAATTTTCCAATGCAAAACGATTTCATACAACATTCATATGTATGCATATAATGCCTTGTACTCTATTAAATTTTAAATATAACACAATGGCCATCTTATCTTCATGTTATAACATGTATATATTTCATTAAAAATACAAAAGAAAATGTTCTGCTAAGTAATTAACACAAGAAATATTCTGAGGCATGTCTGCATATTTATGTAGAGTGTAATAATCTGCACCTGCACGTACACCTAGAGATATGTAAAGTATACCCATAATATGCGTTCGTACACATACAAATATTGCGATTTGCATTTCAAATTAAAACTTGAAAAAATTTGATAAAACCGTTTTTATGGGATAAATGTTAAAATTCCAAGTACACGAGACTAAAAAGTGTTAAATTTTGTGCGGAATTTTGTTTTTAAAACTATATCAGATATGGTTCACCCATGCGCATAAGAAATTTCACTTAAAATTGGTTTTTTTGTTTTGTTTTTAATGGCGGAGTACTTAAAACAAATTTTTTTTTATTGTCTCAATGTTATGTTCGTTTATACGTACATATGAGTACATACAGGATACATTTCATAATTTAAGAGTTTTTCAGACGATGGCATATTATTATCTAACCTTCGATAATGTCAAATATTTGACGTATTTCAAATAAAATTAATTGTTTCTTGTTTTGTGTGTGTCCGCGATTGTCATACATACGAGTATATGAGTAACGATATTTTCTCAATAAATTTGTAAGTATCTAATAACCAATGTGCGGGGAATTCGAATGTGGGCAGAAAGTATTAGAAAGGTGAAAGATAATTTTGGTATATAGATATGTATGTATGTATCGTTAATAAATCATGTTCGGTACTAATTGATCAATAATTAATTGAACATACTTCAGTTGGGCTTCCAATTATAAAACTGGCGTAAACGAACAGACACAACACTGACGTGTCAGGGAGGAGGCGGGGGGTACTCATGTTTATAACGGGACACATTTTTCCAGTTAATTTCTGCATAAGGAAAACCAAATCTTGACAATGTTACCAAAACTGGTTAACATTTAAGAAACGGCAGAAGATTACCGAAAATTTCCCTGATAGGCCCCGTCTAAAATTTTAATTTGGCTGATAAAAATTATTACATAGGGTGTGTAATCATTTTTAACACTCCCACTCAGAATTCAATTTTAATAAAACACTTTATTAATTAAAATTTTTAACATGGCTGAAGACCTAAGTTAAGAAGGGCTAACACTTAACATATTGTAAAATAATTTATGTTTTAATGTTTGCCAATGATTTGGTAAAAAATATCTGCTGTTTGTTCATCCATCGACACATATTCCAGTTGAAAATCTCCGTATTGCAGATTAGTTATTCATGAACAGTACTGATATACATACAGTACATACAGTTTATTTGGAATTAGTTCAGACATCAATCGTTTTGACCAAATCATTTCCTTTACCGCTTGTGATACCGTACTCGCTTTCAATTGTTGACAAACTGACTGATTTTTCTCTTTCGAAGCACCAATTGACCAACAAAAAACGCGTAATCAGAAATTGATCGCATGATTTACCCTTAATGTATTTAAGAATCCTTTTTACGGTATATTCACATGAATATCCGAAGGATTTTCTATAAATCGGCTAGTATTATTCACAGCAAAACAAATGTTGGGCCGTGTACAAATTGCCGACGGCCTTGCAATGGCTACCACCCCAACTGTTGATTTCCAAATTCGTCGATGTATCTGTAGATGTGCTCACCGGATTGCAATCAAACATTTTAACACGATCGATTGAAATCGACCCATCTGTTTATGTAAATGGCTAGTATAATTTCACTACCATTGGAAAAACGCACAAAAACACATGAATCGGAATCACATAGCTATTTTAAAATTGAAACGTAAAATAAAATCGGTGAAATTTTTATTCCAACATTGGGAAGCCTGTTTTAAACCATATAACTTTCAATAATTTGCATATTCCACCACTGTCGTCATCAATCCAATCGGTTGCTTCATGGAAACTGTTTCATCGCCGTTTTTACTGTCTAACTGGCACCATTTGATGTGAATTTTACTAACCGGCTAAATATTTTCTGATAAAACACTCTAATATTCCTGCTTAAAACAAAGTGCTATAAAACGAGTCCTAAATCGTTATGTGGAGCCATCGAATTTATACTTAAATAAAAAAAAATACATCGCAAATAAGGCAAACAAAGTATACTTTGGGTGCCAACGTATGTTTGGTAAAACATGGGGCCTAAACCCACAAATGATAATCTGGCTTTACCAAACCATCATAAGACCAATGTTATCTTATGCGGCGTTTATATGGTGGCCAAAGACAGAGAAAATAAATGCTCGTTCAGTTTTGGACAAAATTCAAAGGTTAATATGTTTGGGCGCAACGGGAGCAATTAGGACCTGCCCTACTGCTGTCCTTGAAAGATTGCTGGAACTCTCACCACTCCACATACATGTTAAAAGTGTGGCAGGTTTGAGAGCCATAAAACTGAAGGTAACAAGTCAGGTTAGACTGACTAGTTCGGGACACAATAGCATCCTTGATAAACTAAACTTGGCAGACGATATTGCCCATCTATTAGATATGATGGTAAAGACTACGGACTGCCCGAGGAACTTCACGATCCGGATACCCGAAAGGGACATGGTGGGGAACATCATTTCCTCCTTACCACAGCACGCATCGGTGTGGTATGCCGATGGGTCAAAAACAAACGAGGGCACGGAAGTGGGGGTCGTGGGGCCCGGTTTCAGGTTCTTTGTACCGTTGGGAAAGACCCCTACGGTTTTCCAGGCAGAAACCGTGGCCATCGAGAATTTGCGGGCTTCAGTGCCTCAAAAAGAAGTATATAAGAACGGAGATCTACATAATCTCGGATAGCCATGCTGTTTTATTAGCCCTGGCAGCTCCGGTGTTCAGCTCTAAACTGACATGGAGCTGCTACAGCAACCTTAGAAGGCTGGGTAGGGATAACAAGGTTTTCCTCTTGTGGTCCCCCGGCCACTCTAATATACCAGGAAATGAGGCCGCAGACACCTGTGCAAAAGAGGGTGCGGGTGGCATCTTCTACGGCCCCGAGCCTAGCGTTGCCTATTCCAAAGGCCATGTAGCGAGGAGAGTCCTCTTCTGGGAGCAGAGATGTTCTGCTTCACTCTGGGAGTCATATCGGGGAATGAGACATACAAAGAAGCTCCTAAATTACAAGATCACACACTTACAGGATATAATCTGAATGGATCGATCATCTCTGAAATCCCTCATATGGTACTTCACAGGACATGGTCCCTTTAACTACCATCTATTCAAAATGGGGAAAACCCCATTAGAGAACTACAGGTTCTGTAATCTGGGAAGAGAAACATCCGAACACTTGCTGTTCGAGTGCAGTGCGATCGCTGTAAGAAGAATTAAAACACTCAATGCTTACTCTATTCAGTGGCCTCACGCCGACCCTGTGGATGTGCATGACTTTGTGGCGTTTATCAAGGACCTGGACCTACATTTCACAATAGATTGATTTCTCTACGCTTACACAGGGATGCACAATAGATCTTGCTGGTCGAAGTGCACAGGGTTCCTCTTACCAACCCACCCTCTTTAAAAAAAAAAAAAAAAAAAAAAAAAAGGTTTCTGGTAATTTAGTCACGTGTTTCTCTCTCAATATTATTAGTTTTTTAAGTGGTGGCAATTAGTAAATGTAGTATAATTGTGTTGGGCTCATGAGTAAACTGAACCAAACGGAGTCACTCAGAAAATTGCCGTTCATTAGCACACATATTTTGAATCAAATGAATGTCCGTGAGAGAAAAATGAAATTAATCGACACATACGCTTTACACAGCCCTTTTTGAGATGAAGATCGAACAAAGAATCTAATAACATTTCTCCAAGTAAGCAATTGTAAGACTTGAATGCAGTATGTTCAAGTAGGCCTAGTGAAAGTGCTGTTTCTTTGAAGATTACTTAGGTTACGCCATTAAAGAAGCGATTTAAACCATGTTTTCATTGTTATACGATTTGATTTTGGTTCTTCGAGTGCTTTTGTTCACTCCCTGCTACAAAGTAAACCAATTACAATATATGCCGAGTCATAATATAGTAGTTTATTGACACATATTCGAAGGGGTTACATAAGCGTTGAATTGCAATAGTAGGAACGGATTGTTGGGCGGTATTTGGATTGATTTTCCAGTAAGTTTGGAACTTTCGTAATTTCGGACAACACTTGGTCCGACACAGTTTAGTTTTGTAATTTTCAACATTACCATATACAATGGCGTCTCTAGCGAGTATCAGAAGCATGTGACCGTAAGGTAATCTCTATATGCAACGAAATTATCTCAAAAATGTTGGAAGTTTCAAAGCATCTCGAAATATCGGAAACTTCGAATAATCTTCAGCAACTCAGCACTCAAAGCTTTGTCATGGAAAATTCGAAAAACATCAAAAGTGTCGATAAAATTTCGTAAACGTCAAAATCCTGCAGGAAACTTCGAATAAACATGGAAAAAAACTTGATTATCCATGAAAAAACTCGATTAATCTACAAGAAACAAGTATGATCGCGAAAAATTTGAATAATAACGAAAAGTTGGGAAAAATATCGCATTACATTTACGCCTTTAGTCTCCGGATCGAACACTCGAAAATATCGTACAACCTCTTTCGCTCTGCGTTTCGATCTTGTTTTCAGATTTTAGTTTTTGTTGTTGTTTTTATTGACGATATTACCAAAGAAATGCTCCTTTAACATATAAAAAACTTATCGTTCCCATGCAAAAAAATCCAAGTTTTCTACCAATATTACATACATCGATATTTATTTTAAAAATGAGAACTGTCAATCATTTTTTTTATTGTTTTGACAAATTGCCAACTTCAAAATGAATGATTAATACCTCAACAGATAACAGACTTCGCTTCTCTTCGCCTTTATGATTTTTTTCAACCACATCTAATCAGACATTTACTTGTTTTAAAAATGTTTGGGTTTTGAGAACAAATATTTTCATAAAAAAATATTGTATGTAGAAGTTGTATGAAGCATCAGAACGGTAGTGTCATTGGAAAAATAAAAATGTTCCATATGAAATACGTATATGGATATCCTGGCGCCCGCGCTAAAGGTATCCAAACGTGGCAACATCTTGGCTTGTTTATGGGTTAGCCCGATCAATTATGTTTTTTGCCTTCGCGGCCTTTATGTACTACGGTGGATATTTGGTCGCCAATAACGGTGTGTACTATGCTGACATATTCAAAGTAGCCCAAGCCTTAATTATGGGTATAGTTTCAATAGCCAATACATAGCCAAGCGTTTGCTCCAAATTTCCAAAAGGGATTAACATCGGCCGCTAAAATATTCCAGCTTTTAGAACGTGAGCCTAAAATCAATGAACCCTAGAAAATCGACTCCAGCTTAGATGAATGGAAAGCAGAAGGAAATATATCATATAAAGACGTTGATTTCTTGTATCCATCACGTCCTGATGTAAAAGTGTTGAATAAATTAAATTTAAACGTGCTCAAAGGACAAACGGTTGCATTAGTCGGGTAATCTGGATGCGGCAAATCTAAATGTATTCAATTAATTGAACGGTTTTACGATGTGATCGATGGAAGTATTTCAATCGACAGTAAAGAAGTATCATCTCCATCGTTTAGACAACTGCGATCACAATTGGCTATTGTGTCGTCGATCAATAACGTTTCGGTCGTCGGATTTTTTATTTTTATTTTCGTCGTCCATCTTCTTGACATTCTTGAACATTTATAACATTCAAATCACACAACGATCTTTTTGGTTTAGGATCTTTCGGCATCGATTTCTATATGGTATCTTTTTCTGGTTCGATCGATCACATGCACAAAAATATTTTTGGCTTCGGCCAAAAATCGCTTGTCCAAGTCATTTGATATTAACATTGTTCTAACTGTCTCGACTAGTGCGTGATTGTCCCTCTCTGCGCACCCTCTGCGTCTTTAACGAATTTTAGTGCGTTCTCTGATCGACAAATTTTTACATGATGATCATATTTTTCGGACACATCTGACATATTTTTCATCGGATATACACATGCCGGTATTTGGAACAGTCATTGCGGAAAAGTAAAAAATATTTAACACCATCGAACGACTCAATCGGCATCGTACATACGTCGCTGTACTCGTAACTTTCTCACGTGTGCTAGATTTTGTTGTCCAAACCGATCATGCCAAATTCGAATCGAAAGATTATTGCTTTTGGAAGTAACATTTGCTATCATCATTTGAAACCACCTTGAATAACATCCTATTAACAACACTTCCCTCGTTCAATATAGGACATCCCTCTTTGTTTTCAATAACTACTATGTTATGCAATGTTACCGCACTCGAAAAGAATAAACTTGTATGCAATGTTGGAACATACAATGTAAAACATTTGCTAAATGTTTCTTGAATCAGACTTGAGAAATGTTCCATCTCTAATTTTTATTGATGACGAAGTCTCTACAAAACTCGTCAACCATTTTCGTTGATTACTCCTATGATGTGTCGCACCAGAATCCAACAACCACAATTTACTATTGCTTTGTGAATTACCACTCTCACACATTAACACGACGTCATAAGGGTCGACTGAACGTACGTTATTCTGGAGCTTGAAAACAGAAAATACTTTTCCTACAGATCACGAAATATTAAGCTAGCTTTTTGTCTGACCGACCATGTACAACTACAGGTAACGTTTGACTAAAATCTCCACCAACTAGCATTGTATTACTGTCAAAACATTTCTGGTTCTTCATTATTTACGTCAATAGATGCCATTCGCATAGAGAATGTTCAGATTTCTACGATTGGTATAGGTAACTTAAATTGAGAGTGTTATGTTCTGCCTCTGTTAAGAAGAGTGGCTGTTATTTTTGTTGAAGCAACGGCAAGCACATCATTTGATACTCCACAAATTGTGTTAAGCAATGTTTTGTACAAATACGGTTTACAGGGACCTCCACCATCAATGAAAAATAATCGCTCCGGAAGATCGGTTTGGACAGATATTTTCTATTTTTCATTTAATGTGCATTGCGTAACATCTCCGATTTCTTTCTGGATATGTCCATCATAATATTAAGTTGGTAGTCCAAAGTCAGACAAACCAAACATCTCACAAATTGTGCATCCACCAGTATGTATGGTAATGTAGTTTCCAATGTACGATTTTGAGCCGCTTCTTTAAATGATTAAGAAGATGTAAACTTATACAAAATCTTTCGATATCTAATATATTAACCGAAAATATTCGGCCAATGGTCATAATTCCTTATCTTTGTCGGGGTTTGTCAACTTCATAATGATTTGGGATAAGGGGATATAAATATCGTCGAGCATTTTCGTCAGTTTAGGTAATTAATAGAGTTTGATCATCTGGGAAGTGGTTTGCCAGTTTCGCAATAACGTGTGACTGTTATTGCATGTTGAAACTTAACAGGCGAGAAGATGCTTCAAGTGAACTTACGTAACTCAAGTCCATGTACATTCTAATCTCATCGTAGTTTGGGTTTTGCTAATTAATTGGGGTTTTGCTTTCCACAAGGATCGTGAAGCCTTGGATAAACGTCAATAACGGGAATTTTTGCAAAAATAAATTTATCGATTGTTCCTGCATCTTTTACCAATTTACCAAATTAAGTACATATTGGGGTGCAAGATGATTATTCTGCCTCTAAGAAGATCTAAGCTTATGTAAATGTAAACAATGTCAAGCTTATACACATAGAACTACACAAAAATATTGCAACAGGGTACCCAGGTGTGTCAAATGTTTAGGTAAACGTCATACCAAAAATTAAAAGCCCAGAGGGTAAAAGCTCGAAATGTTCAACCTAAATGCGTTCCCTGTGGAGAAAACCATCAGACTAACTACAGAGCACGCAGCGTTGCTATTGAACTGCAAAACATCAAAAATAAGCATATGATTGCTAAATTAATACGCGCGTATATCATAATATATCTATAGCAAATGATGATACATACATACAAAAAAGCCATAACTA
This sequence comes from Tipula vernalis, assembly GCA_958295665.1. Classification (NCBI taxonomy): domain Eukaryota; kingdom Metazoa; phylum Arthropoda; class Insecta; order Diptera; family Tipulidae; genus Tipula; species Tipula vernalis. Next base: position 91,484,555 of record OY282560.1, on the reverse strand, counting down.
CGCCTTTTGGAATATTCGAGTTCAAACGAATGCCTTTTGGCTTGCGTAACGCGGCCCAAACATTTCAAAGATTTATGGGTAGTAAATTAAATAGTTTGCCGTTGGTCATATTTCACAATTAAAACAGGTTATCGAAAAAGTTAGATGCTTACGATGTTAAAATAAAACCTACTAAATGTATTTTTGGCGCTTCAGAACTCGATTTTCTGGGGCATAATATATCCGCTAAAGGAATCCTACCTACCAAAGATAGGATAGAGGCTATACTAGCTCTGCCTAAACCGACATCAATAAAGCTGATAAAAAAATTTCGGGGATTAAGTTCTATAATCGATTTTCACCAAATCTCTCCGATTGTCTTGTCCCAATATATACTCATCTCACGGTATTGATTAAACAAAATAAACAGAAAAAACAGTTTAGTTGGCCAAGCGAATGCAGTTTGGTGCACACCAAATATTGTATTGCCACAGATGGTTCTAATATTGCGATTGCGGTTCAGTACTTCAGCAATATGACCATAAACTTCATTGCTGGAAGCCATTGGCATTTTATTCTAAAAAATTACAGCCCACCGAGACACATTATTCAGCTTTCGATCGTGAATTGCTCGGAATTCATCTATCTGTCAAACATTTTCGACATTTTGTGGAAGGACATGATCTATTAATACTAACGGATCACAAACCCCTTACCACTGCGTTAAATTCTCGAACCGAGCAAACAAGGCATATGGAATTTATCGCCCAATAGACAAGTAACATTAAGTACATAGCAGGAAAATCAAACATAGTTGCAGATTATTTTTAAGAGGCCGGGAACTGATGATATAAAATCACAATATACTTAACGGGATATCATTTAGAAAAACTGGTGCAATGCCAAAAAGATGAAGACGAATTAAAATTATTACTCGATAGACCAAGAAAATGTAACTGGTATTTGGAAGTTAAAGACACATTCCTTTGTGCGATAAACCGTGAATATTTTCAAACATATCATTACACATTGGTAATACACGGGCGGGTTTTTCCGGTAGACGTAGGTAGGTTCGCTGTATATTTTTTTACAGGGTAAACCAATGCGTAACGATATGTTTGAAAATCTTCACGGTTTATCGCACAAAGAAATTAGGGAAACTCGTAAGGCAATTGCGGAAAAAAAATGTTTGGTCAAAGCTTAATGTAGACGTGGGTCAATGAGCAAATTTGAAAAAAATTATTGGAAAATTTGTAAGTTAAAATTTGAGAACTGCAGAGAGAATTTGAGATTTTTGAACTGTAGATTTGAAAAAATTCATATGGATAGTAGGGCCACTACTACCTTCTATCTTTACCTTTTAATGATAATAGATCGGTAAATATGGGTCATTCTTTGTCAACTGGACACCCCTCCACCCAAAATTGTATTGGTCGTAGGAAAGAAACAAACTTTTTACTATCATCTGGACTTTTACAAAAATTCAAAATGGCGGTTCAATATGGCGGTTTCAAGTAGTGGACATCACTCTGAGCTAGCAGTTTTATTTAGTTTAAAAGCGCTCAGGGTCTCGCAAAAGTCTAGGATGAGTCTATTTCGATGTATTTTTTATCTATCAGAAATAGTTTTGAATCAAAAAGCTCACTGATTTGAAAAGCTGACAATGTTTACTGCACCAAAAACGTTTACGAAAAGCCGAAAAGATATATGTTGTAATCCTTTCAGATATCCTGATAAAGTACGATATGTGTATCAGAAGAAAATGCGGAAAAAATTCAAATTTGATTCTGAATCAATCAACGTATCTAGGAATAAAAATGAAATTGTTAAAAATATGCAAGTTGATGAAAGTTGATTTGATGGACACAATTATGATGAAAACGTCAATAAAAATCACTCAGGAAATGCTAAAGGAGTTCAATGTCAAATTTGCAAGTTTGGAAAACAGCGATCCTCTGAAACTAAAAATTTGGACTACAGCTCCGTCAAGTTGGAGTGTAAACCAAATATCACAAGACTTTAATACATCACGACGTTTAGCGAAGAAATTTAAGGAACTTAAAGCTGAGAAAGGCATTCTAGCTGAAACTACCGCTAAGGTAGGTAAACATGATGTTGCTTCCGAATCTGAAGGAATTACATTCGGAGCTACTGGAATCTATAGTGTGTGCATATGCACTATTCATCAAAATTGGAAACTCATGTTAGATGTAATAAATATCAAACCACTAACATAAAACTCAAATAATCCGGCCCGGCTTTGATGCGCTCGGTTCTTTGTTGTTAGATTCGCTATGTTGAGAGAAAATACTCTCAAGTATAGTACAGCTTTTGGACGGCAACTGACAGGTGTAAAATAGAAACATTAAAACAGAATGATACCGATCTTGTCGATAGATTGAGTAATAAATTAAAAACGCTAAAACCACACTTATTCATCGCTAAGCAACAAACTACTTTTATCGCTGATAAGAAAAATTATCTGAATGAAGCAGAAGTTATGAGAGTCCAAGACGCAGCTCAAGCGTTCTTTTGAATAATTATTGGATTGGTGCAATTTTCAAGAGAGAAGCATATATGTAGAGCTAGTCTTACAGCAAAACCAAAAGATGTTTTTTTAACACAAAATGCAGGAGACTCAATAAGAGGTTTGAGTCAGCGAAACCTGTACCAGAAATTCAGAAGAACCACTGTTTTCAAGTTACAAAAGAAAAAGAACTTTTGGTTAAAAGATACGCAAATGACGGTGAACGCTTTAAAATTAATATTTAAGAAGTGAGAGGCAAGGGGCTCACTTAAATCAAACACCCCGAAAAGTAAGAGGCAAGGAGTCTCCCTGTTAGCAAGTACTGCTAAGGAAACAAAAGCCTACTACGTCTATGTCGTTGTTTCTGGGTAACGCTAAACGTATGTCACAGTTTAAGCGATATAAGATGCATATATAAAGTGTACTACATTTACACTTGTCAAATAGAGCAAGATACTGTCTGCGATGAGATCAAATCATTGATATTGATAATTTTGATTATTTTACTCTATATGTCAACTATAGCAAGAGTTCAGCGATGATAAAAACATACAAATAGGCTTATTCCAGAAATTTGTGAAGCCTTTAACGATCGCAAACCGCGTAAAACATCTTTTTTAGAAGTTTTTGGAGGTTAGGAATAAACTGCGAAGCTTTTAGCCATAAGTGAGGTTATATTCCTTTTCAGCGATAAAAATACATCGAATTAGACTCGTAATTTCAAACATTTGCGACGCCATCAGTAAGCACAAACTACGTAAAACTGTTTTTTGAGAAGTTTTTGGTGGTTATCAATAAACTGTGGAGCTTTTAACCAGAAGTGAGGTTATATAAGTGAGCAGGCTTTGACTTTCGAGTCAGGCAGACAATTTTTATTTTATATTTTTACTTTATTGAAAAATAATTATTGGTTTTTTTTCTTTTGTTGAATTGATATTGTGCAAACTGTGCTTTATGGTGAAATCTCTTAACTGCGGGGACATGTGATGCAATCGGAAGCGATTCCGAGAAGTAATTTTAGGCAAATATCGGAAAATGAGTTGCGTTGAGAAAATGCGTTGAGTAAATTGTCACTGAATTTGCTTGGTGCCGATGGCGGTTTGGAAAGGCAAGAAAATGCTTCTTGTAAGATAATGTGAATAATGATCTGGTTTGCGCTTGCATACAAGCTGCGACGGAGGACCGCGAAGCCTTACAATACAAATTGTTACCACTGGCTGGAGTTTGTGTGAAACTGTGATCATGAACGGTGAAGCTGCAGATTATATGCAGATTAGCTTATTTTCTTTTTTTTTAACATGTTAAACCACCTCATCTTATACAATCTGTTATGAATGAGCTCTTGCTCAAAATAGATTGTGTAAGTAAGGGGTTGGTTCCTAACCAAAATTTATGTAAATAGATAAATAAAATAAATAAATAAACAAATAAAAAAAAAAAAAATAAATAAAAATATTCCTGATTAGCGATAAAAAATACATCGAAATAGACTCATTCCAAAATTTAGCGAAGCCATCAGTGAGCACAAACTACGTAAAACTGTTTTTTGAGAAGTTTTTGGTGGTTATCAATAAACTGTGGAGCTTTTAACCAGAAGTGAGGTTATATTCCTATTTAGCGATAAAAAATACATCGAAATAGACTCATTCCAAACTATTGCGACTCCTTCAATGAGCACAAACTACATAAAATTGTTTTTTGAGAAGTTTTTGTAGGCTAGGAATAAACTGTGGAGCTTTTTAGCTAAAAGTGGGGTTATATTCCTTTTTAGCGGCCAAAAATACATCGAATTAGAACGATTATGCCAGACTTTTGCGACGCCATCATTGAGCACAAACTACGTAAAAATGTTTTTCAGAAATTTTTGGAGGTTAGGTATAAACTGCGGAGCTTTTAGCAAAAAGTGAGGTTATATTATCAACTCGCCAAAGTATTATGTGAAAACCTTTATGTATTAGTATCCATTGAATCATTTTAAGCCTATCAGATGGGCCTGAGAAACCAATGCAGATAGACGGCTGCCGTTCGCTCAGTATTTAAATTGCGTTCCAATTTTGGTTTGAAAAGACAATAAACTATTCTATATTGGTTTTGTAGGACGAATCTTACCGCCATTGTTTTTTACAATGTACGGAAGAATGAGGTCAATGATCTTTAGGTTTAAAAGCAAAACAAAAAAAAAACGAAATTGATCTGATTTGATTTATACTTTTATAATTTTGTAATATTTAAATTCTTTACAATCACAATGATAAACTCTTTATAACCCAAATACTTTTTCTCTACTGTCTACATTCAATTTACATCTGTTTTTATATTAATGCTACTATAAAAGTTTATTGCATATCCATAAACATTTGGATGCATTCTTTAAATGACTTATTTTTTAGTAATTTAAATTTGATAACGACATACAATTAAGCGACAATGGTAAATATAAAGTTAAAGTGACATAATTGATATATTACAACTTAACCTAATAAACAAAAGTTTCGATAAGTAAATTTAAATTTTTTACTATTTTAGTTCGTTTTCAGCTCAATTATTTGCGCAAACATTCCGCCCCCCGTGAATCGCTAGGTTCACTAATTGGTAGCATACATAATTTGTGAATCGGTCGCTTAAGTTCACCCGCACTTGTCTTCAATTTTACTGCTCTCGTCAATCCATCATTACCAGAATAAACTTCTATTACCTTACCAAGGACGTACTGTTTTGCTACTAGACTTTCATCCTTAACAATGACTACATCATTAATTTCGACGTTCGGTTTTTTGTTGCACCACTTGCTTCGACGTTGAAGAGTTAATAAATATTCATAACACTATCTTGACCAAAAATTTCTTTTTAATTGTTGTACCATTTCCCATCTTTGTAAATGTGTTGCTGACCTTTCCTCACCATTTGTGTCTGGAATACTTGATATTGGATGCCCAATCAACAGATGAGCAGGTGTTAGACAATCAATGTCATCACCGCTCGTTCGGCAAAGCGGCCTGGAGTTCATAATACCCTCAATTTCCACAAGCAGCGTTTGAAACTCATCAATTGTTGGAACAATGTTACCCAGAACTCGGTGCAGATGTGTTTTCATAACCTTAACGGCTGGTCCCCAACTTCCTCCGAAATGTGGAGCTCCTGGTGGATTGAAGTGCCATGATATTTGATTCCTTAAAAGATATTCAGAAATATGATTAGTGTTTGACTTCAGAAACTTATAAAGCTCAATTAATTTTCTGCTAGCTCCGACAAAATTTGTACCGCAGTCAGTGTACACATCAGTGCATATTCCTCGTCTTGAAACCATTCTGTTCAGAGCAGCCAGAAATGTGTCGGTACTCAAATCAGCAACTAGTTCTATGTGAACAGCTCTTGTTGCCAAACAAATAAATATACAGACATATGACTTTATAGACCGTTGTCCACGACGTCTCAGTGGTGTCACTTGAAATGGACCCGCATAATCAATTCCAATTTTTAAAAATGGTCTCGTATGTTCTACCCTTGCAAGCGGCAAATCAGCCATCATTTGTGTTTCAAACCTTGGATTTGATTTGATACATTGGACACAACCTCTTATTAATTGGCGAAGTATGGTTCTCGCCCCAATGATCCAGAAACGTTGCTTCAATAAACTCAATACCAGGGTCGCACCCGCATGATGATATTTTCCATGCCATTCTTGCATCATCTTTCGTACTAGCTCAGCTTTTTCCAATAATATGACCGAATGTTTTACATTGAAATCAAGAGTTGCACGAGACAACCGACCACCAACCCGAAGAACTCCATGACTATCAAGAAACGGATTCAACTGTATAAGTCTTGAATTACTTATTATAGAACGGCCCAGTTTAATATTGTTAATCTCCTCTGGAAAATGCTCGCTTTGTATGTACTTGAAAATCATTACCTCTGCTCGTGCCATGTCAATGATTGTGATAGATGGACTCCACCATTGTTTGGACATTCGGGTCATTTCTATGAACTTGCATATAATGGCCAAAGTTCTGGTAATTTTATAAAAACTCGAAATTCGCTCTTCCAACTGACCTAAAATTTCCTTGACGCCAGATGTCACCACGAATGATCTTAAACTCTGATAAGGATTCTCTTCAAATGATGTTACGAATTTTTGCTGCGGTTGTTGAGGCCAATCATCATTTGAGCCAGAAAGCCAAGTTGGTCCATGCCACCATAATCGAGATTTCAATAACGACTTTGCTGTGGCTCCTCTTGATACTATGTCAGCTGGGTTATCTGTTGAGGATACATAATTCCAACAATTACGGCAGTGGTTGTCTAAAATAGCAGCTATTCGATTATTTACGAATACATCTTTAACTGGATAAGCAGACAACCAATCTAAAACAATTGTGCTATCCGTCCAAGCAAACACTGCGTCAACATTGACGCCCAAATCGTCTTTGACAACTTTCAATAATGTTGATACTAGAAGTGCTGCGCACAACTCTAACTTTGGAATCGTAAGCTTTTTCAAGGGTGCCACTCTTGATTTGCTCGTGACCATTACTACTTTACAACTTCCATCTCGATTTACCACCTTTGCATAAACAACCGCACCATAGGCTTCAGAACTGGCATCAGAGAACCCATGAATTTCGGCAACATTTGAAGTGCATAACCATCTTGGAATCACAATTTGCTCTAGACCTTTCAAATCATCACGCATGCTTATCCACTTCTTCTGTAGATCAGGCAAAAGGTTGTCATCCCAGTCTAATTTCTTCTTCCAAATTTCTTGAAGCAAAATCTTTATTTGTACGATGCAAGGTGCCACCAGTCCCAGTGGATCAAATACACGGCTTACTTCGCTCAGGATACCTCGTTTCGTTGGTATGATTTTCTCGTCTAAATTCACCTTGAATTTGAATTCATCATTGACTGGATCCCACTGCATGCCTAACACCTTCAATGACTCAGGAGTTTCTTCAATGTCTCTCGGTCTCAAGTCAATATCTTCTAGTGATAAGCTATTGATTACTCGTTGTGAATTTGATATCCATTTTTTTAATGACATCTTTGAATAGTTGAATGCCTCGACTAATTCATCACGTATCCGCACAAGCTCTTCTTCTGAATCACAACCAGTCATTATGTCATCTACATAAGTATCATATTCAATCGACTTTGACGCTCTAGGATACCTGGTTCTGTTTTTGATAGCGATTTCCTTCAATGTTCTCGTAGCCAGATATGATGCCGGTCGTGTTCCATATGTGACCGTTTCTAGTTGATAATATTTGACTGGCGTCCTTGGATCATTTCGCCACATAATCCTTTGCCACTTAGCATCATCTTCATGCACTCTTATCTGACGATACATTCTTTGCACGTCTGCTGTCAATACAAACTGATGAACCCGAAATCTTAATAAAATACTGTATAATGACGATTGCACTACTGGCCCGACCCGCATCGTATCATTTAGAGAGTAACCCATGGAACCCGTTGCAGAAGCATCGAACACGACTCGAAGCTTAATACCTTGGTTAGATTGTTGCAATACACCATGATGAGGCATGAAATAGGTATTGTCATCTTCACTATTCACCGAAATTTCCTTCATGTGTCCAAGATTGATGTACTCCTCCATAAAATTCACATATTGCCGTTTTAACTCCGGATCTCGATCAAGTCTTCTTTCCACTGAATGTAGTCGCTTCAATGCCTGATAAGTGTTATCACCAATTTGTGATGGGTCCATCTTAAACGGAAGCCTCACAACATATCTGCCAACATCATCTTGTTTTGTTGTGGCAACATATAAGTTCTCGCACGATTCTTCCTCGGATGTCAGATGATCCTTTTTCGGTAAACTTTCTACCTCCCATAATTTTCGTAATGATTCGTCGATTGATTCCAAAGTATTCAAACCAACAAACAACGAATTTGTTGTTACTTGTGGGAACTGACCAGACACTACCCAGCCTAGCTTCGTATTTTGTGCCACTACTTCATTCTGTGCGTTCCTGATTTGCCCATCCACTAATAAATTGAAGAATTGATCAGCCCCTACCAGTAATTCGATTTCTCCTGGAACATTGAACTGTGGATCTGCAAGATTGATATTTTTAAGATATTTGAGATGATTCACGTTGAATTTTTGATGTGGCAAATAAGTAGTGACTTTCGGTAATATATGTGCCACCAATGAGACTACTGGAGTTGATTGACTATTAAGTATTTTAATTGAAACGGATCCTTTAGTTTTTCCAATTGATGTACCACCCAAACCAGCTACTGGCATTGACTTTGCTGTTACATTAAGTCTCAACCTTTGCACTAGCTGTTCGGAAATTAATGATACCTGCGAGCCACAATCCAGCAATACCCTGCAGCTGCCAATTGGTTTACCATATTGATTTGCCAACTGTACTACAGCGGTTGGCAATATGGATTGTATCTGTATACCAGCTGATTCCACATGACTGATGATAGTATTGAACCCGTTCTGTGATTGACTATCTACATCTGTCTGCACCTCATCATCAACCACTGCCGAATGACTTGGAAGTTCGGCTGTTGACACTGCTGGGCGATCGGAATGAAGGAACGTATTGTGTTTGTTGCCGCAAACCGAACACCTTATTGCTGATCCACATCGAAAAACAACATGGTTAGGTTTCATACAGTTGAAACATAGTTTTTCCGCTTGCACCTTTTGTCGTCTTTCTTCTACTGACAAATCTGCGAACATTGGACATTTGACGATATCATGACCACTCTGACCACAACACCTACATGATTCAGAATTCAACACTACATGCCCACGTAAGGGCATCCTTGTGTTCCATTGCACCCGCTTCGTTGGTTGAATTGATTTGACATTTTCCAATTCATCTACCCGATCTTGCAAAAACTTGAAAAAAATTTGGATACTAGGGAAATCTTCATTACGTGATTCTTTCATCCAACACGATTTGGTATGATCATCTAGCTTGTTCAACATAATTCGTATAATCCATGGATCTCTTGCTTCTGCTGAATTTCCCAATGCCTTTTAGCCTCGCAAAATCTCGTCGGACGTATCCAAAATTTTTAAAAGACCACCGGCTGACGCTGTATTAATACTTGGCTGTTCCAGAAATGTACCAATAAACGAATTGACTATTTGTTTTTTGCGATTGTACCGATCTCTCAGTTTCTGAATTGCCTCACAATAATTGGCATCAGAAATTCTCAAATGCTTAATTAAATTGAATGCTTCGTCTTTTAAGTAACTACGTAAAAATTGAAATTTCTGAGACGCAGTTAAATTAGTTCGATCATGGATATTTGCACAGTAAAGATCATGAAATGTCTGCCATTCTGTGTATTCTCCGGAGAAAACTGGAACCGCAGATTTGGGCAACCTTAACTCTTGACAAGCGTTTGACCCACCACCCAATGTTGTATTACTCATTGTTGCATTTAAATTTACATCTGTTGTTTTGTGTCGTATCCATGATCCCAATTTGGCTTCAATTTCATAAAATTTTTGTTCAACTGCATTTGCCTCTAATGGTTCCTCAGGATTTATGAAACTTATATCTCGTTCGATTTCATGAAAACTTGACATCGCGTCGCGCGTAGATGACAATCGAATTTGTACACCTTCAATTATTTCATCATCTGGAAGGGCTGCTGTATAATCCAATAATCCATCGATTTTTAATATCAATTGAGCACGCTGTGCTTTTAGCGCCTTTAATTTTTTCTCCATTATGCACAATTTCTTTATCCAAAACCTGTGTACCGTTTCACGTGTACGATTAATTTGCACTTAGATTGAATGAAAACTGCACTTTCGAAAAATAGAGTTTTGTATAGTACAGTAAAATTGATGAATCGATGTTTTTTGTATATATAGAGCAATAAAAATCGATGCCTTTTTGCACCAAGACTATTGGTTTATACCATATGCCGTATATCCTAAATGTATTACACCAAATTTGCATCTAAATTCAACAAATACCGCAATTTGTTAAATCGCCCCAGAAATCAATTCACTCAAAGTCTTTTCAACACGAACAACCATACACTTTCAAAATTCTTGGTTTATACCTTTAAAGATTCAACCTAGTGAATCCGGCTCGAAGGACCAAAATGTTTTTTACAATGTACGGAAGAATGAGGTCAATGATCTTTAGGTTTAAAAGCAAAACAAAAAAAAACGAAATTGATCTGATTTGATTTATACTTTTATAATTTTGTAATATTTAAATTCTTTACAATCACAATGATAAACCCTTTATAACCCAAATACTTTTTCTCTACTGTCTACATTCAATTTACATCTGTTTTTATATTAATGCTACTATAAAAGTTTATTGCATATCCATAAACATTTGGATGCATTCTTTAAATGACTTATCTTCTAGTAATTTAAATTTGATAACGACATACAATTAAGCGACAATGGTAAATATAAAGTTAAAGTGGCATAATTGATATATTACAACTTAACATAATAAACAAAAGTTTCGATAAGTAAATTTAAATTTTTTACTATTTTAGTTCGTTTTCAGCTCAATTATTTGCGCAAACAGCCATTGATTAGTTAAAAATTGAAATTTTAATTTTATTTGTTGACAAAGAAAAATACAAACGAGTAAATTTCAGTATAACCATGTCTCGGTGAGCTTGAGCAAAGTACAGTTCTGTTAAATTAATCATCTGAACCAGCCCTGTACGCTTTAAATACCAGTACACCATTACACGAATCCCTCGATTTACGAAATTTATTTTTACGAATTTTCGGAAAATTTACGAAAAATTGGGTTAATGAAATCTCCATTCACCAAATTTTCCGAAAATTCGTAAACAGAGATTTCGTAAATCGAGGAATGATTGTACTCACACATGGCAATCTTGTTGAAGATTTCATACTTAGACTTTTATGAATGGTCACAACCAATCCGGTGAACAAAGCAAATTATTGGCATTCCTTGCGTGCATCTTTAGAGAATATCATTCGAATCTGTTTACTACTTTTACAGTTTTTGTTTCCTGTAATCCCCGCATAATCAAACGCAGCAATAGCATGAGCAAATGAGCAATACTAATGTCGTTTTCGATTGATTTTTTACCCCTCTTTGAAAGTGTAACCTCAATTTCTTCGTCAATCGAACATAAACACCGAATTGCGTTCTGTCATCTGTCAAACCATATTAAAACGACAGTCAAATCGAAAATGACAGCACAATGACAGTACTATTTAGTGCATTTGTAAAAAGAGGGGTAAAACTACCAAAAAAACTAGAGTAGTCGAAATTGCACTGGTGTAGCTGTCAGTGCAATTTTTTTTGGTCAATCGAATATTTCCAGAATAAAAAAATTACACTTTTTGCACTGAGTGCAATTCAATTTGGTCAATCGAAATCCATATAAATATAGCATACCGATTAAACAAATTCAAAATTATTATTTTATTATGTATCAATGTATAAGTATCATTTGCACAGCTCGCTAAGATGTATAATATTTAATATTTAAAGTATGCGTGTAATCTAATGTATTTCCATCTCACTTTTTTGAGTCACTTACACTACACATGCATAATTTTTGTACTTTTCCATTTTAATCCGACGGAAATTCTAATTCGAAGTATATAAGTGTGCAAGTTCGGGGCATTTTGTGTTCGTTTTTCTCCTAAATAATTTGAAATTTCGTTCGTACCGGATTTTCCGTTCCTTTTTTTATAAGAAATTTTTGACTTACCCCCTCTAAAGATGTTTTCACATCAATAATGGAATATAAAATGTGTTAGTTATGTTTTCTAAATATGTTTTCCAATTGTGAAATTAATTCCACCACTTTTTTACTTTTCTCATATTGGAATATAGAAATTATAGATTTTGTTTTTTGTTGGAATAATGATACCATCCCGGCTCATATTAAAAAATAAAATTAATATCAACTTTATTAAAAATTTGAATGATTTCCACATGTTCAAAATAAGTTCCACAAGCTTATAAAGAATATAAGAACGAGGCTAAAATTAATCAAAATTAAGTTGATCAATTTCGTTTCATTATTTTTATTTTTTTTTTTTTGAACAAATCGTAAATCTCGCCAGTCGAATTTTTAACGGCTATTCAATAAATTGGATTCATAATGTGTGTTCCCCCTTCAATGGTTGTTAATATTTGCTACATATAAATTATATTTAATTTTGCTTGCACCATAAAACTGCTGGAAAATATTTAAATACGACGTTCTTATATCTACAAGATAAAACAAATAAACGTTATTACTTTCTAGACGACAAAAGCGAACGTTTGGTAACGAATTGCAGAACTAGTTTAAACCACGACTAATTGAGTCTTCTACCCACAATTTGATTTGTGTCTCAATAGGTGTCAATTAAAATTTTATAGACCGCAAGCGTCTGATGATTATGTACTATTACAATAACTATAAATTTTGTGCGCATACATATTGGTAATAAAAAATAAAAAAAATAAAAATTATAAACCAATATTTGAACATATATTAGACATACGAGAGTATGTACATAACATATAAAGATCCCACAAGAACAACAACAACGACAAAATCAAATTTAAAGCCATACAAATATGTTTTAAGCAAGCTCGAAAGCAATGTACATCTTAAAGTGTTATAAATTAATAGATGATATTGAAAATAAATAAATAAAAGCTGTCAAAACAAGAAAATAATATTCATAAATGGTTGGCTTTATATGAACGAGTTTTATTTTTCAGTACACACACAAACACACACAGCACAGACCATACACAAAACACAAAAATTGAGCTGGGGAACAAAATAATCTTCATTTTCCACTTCTTCCCTCCCGTTTTTCATCTTATTATTAATATTTTTGGTATATATAGCAGCTACACATAGGTATTATGTGTGCTGGATTTTTATTTTTATTCAGTCTCTATACAAAAAAAAATAAAAAATTTTATTCTGAAAATCTTAAAATTTTTTTTTTGTTTATAACATACATAAAGGGATAATCGGTGGGACATCAAAATATATTTTTGCCTTTCAAAAATTTCACACCATGTGGTTTTACATGTCTGCCTGTGTAAATATCATTAATTGATTGCTTCAAAAAAAAAAAAAAAAAACAAAAACAAGAGAGACGAATCTTAAAAGATGAGAACTAACACAGAAAAAGGATTAAGAAATTAAGCAGAAGAAAAAAAAATTCTATTATTACCGTTCTTGTCTGGTCTGGAGTGTTAAATTATTTTGTTTAATGGAAACTACCGCCGTCTCTATTTTTACTACTTCGAAACGTTAAAACACCGTAACACCTTTATTTATAAATTCGTTACACAATTAATCGATTTTAATAATTATGGATTGAACAAGACACAGTCAGTCAGTCTACCTCTTCTTGTGCGACAGTTCAGGGAGTACATTTTTTGTTTTCTTTTTTGGTGACCCATACAGGATGATTGTGGTGACGAAACAAGGTGATGATCGTTACAAAGGAATAGAAATATGAGATTTGTAAAGTATACAAAAGAATTATACAGGTATATGAAATTTATGAATGAATTTTATGTTTTTCTTATACATTTCAAGATTATATCCATTCATATGTATTGTTTGCGTTTTTTGAAGTAATTCAAAAGAAGAAACGAAATGTGCAGGATGAAGTAATAAAAGTGGATTCTATAGAAGTCGAAAGGTCCGATAGACTAAGAGGGTGGTGTTGTAATCCAACCTTGTACATAGTGTTACGTTTTTGCCTTGTCAATTAAAGTTCGTATCACTGGATTGTGAATAATACAAAATCAATTTTATTTATCACCAACGAATTTGATTACAATAAAACTACAAATATTTATTTTTGAATCAAGTTGGATACTTTATTTTGAAGGTTTACCGATGCCATTTATGTATGAAAAATGATATCACTCAAATGTTCACCATTCGGCTGGATTTACGGACGTCTATCCGATGGTCAACATGGTTTATGAAATTTTCTAAGAGAGATGATTCTATGGCAATGATATTGTTTTTTAGGTCTTGAGTGGTGGCTGGAGTATCAACGTACGCTTTGCTTTTCAAAAATCCCCATAAATGCAGGCCAATTCACATTTCCGCGTCGCGAAATTAAGCGATTTTCGAAGATCATTTGCAATTAGACCATATTCTCAATAACGTCTTTGCAAAATAATTTTTATTTTCCAGCGTTTCATTTGGACAACCTTTTAGTTATGTTTTTCGTTTCTTTTTGATTAAATTTCTTGTTTCAGTTTTTCGTTACGTTGTTTAAATTAAATTTCGGTTTTTTGTTAGGTTTCGATTACGTTTCACAACACTGGATTGAACACGAGAAGAGCAGAGATAATCTGCGTTTTGGTTCATATTCTTCTAGATTGATTTGCCACCTTAACAATCGTGAGGAAGGTTTTGGGTCTTTGGCTAACCATACTAGAGGGCGATGATCAGTAATTTTCCAGAATTTATGTCCATATAGAAATGGATGAAGTCTATTGAGCCCCCACCTCTCCCCCCCCCCCTACTAGCAATTCCTTTGCTATTATTGGGCAGTTTGGGCAGATCGCCTGTTTTGGTATTCTGTGATAAAATAGCCCCAATTGCATAATCACTGGTATCGGCAGTCACGTTAAAAGAAATGTTTTTGTTTTAGTTTATTGAATGCATCGTCACATTTAGCGTCCCACTTAAAGTTTGAATTTTTGTAGAGAAGGTAGGTAAGTGATTCAGATGAATGAGAAAAATTGTCTATAAATCTCCTATAGTATTGTAACTCACTATATTCCTAAAAATGATTTAATTTCCTGCTGATTCCATGGAATTGGAAATATTTTTACAGAATCAAGTATGGAGGGATTTGGTTTTACACCAGAACTCGTAACTATATGCCCAAGATAGCAAACTTCCTTTCTTAAAAAGCTACATTTAGAAGGTTGGAGCTTTAAGTTGAATTTTCTTCGACAACTCAACACATCAACTAGTTTTCGATTGTGATCATCCAGATCTTATCCATAAACTAGATTTATAAGACGCTGGCCCCTTTTAGCCCAAACGACATCCTACAAAATTTTAAATGTCCAGATTGAGTGCTAAATGCTGTTGCAATTTTATCATCCAGTTGATAGATTATTTCCGTAATATTTGGAAGAGGGTATACGTCGTTTATTGTATTGAATTAAGTTTTCGCCATTTCTTTCGTCTTTATAGTTGATTTTTTTTTGATACAATTAGTAGAGGTGCATTCCACGGACTCACACTATGTTCAATAATACCATAGTGTGAAGCATTTGATCAACCTGTTTATTGATCTCAATTTTAGTAGATTCTGGCAAACGGTACGGTTTTATATTTATAGGCCATGAATTGGAATTTAATGGTATTCCATGTAAACACGCGGTGGTAATGGAAAGTTTATCGTTAGGTAAAAAAACAATACTCCATTGAAATATTCCCAAATTTTTATTATTGACTTTTGCACTTGGTCAATTTATTTCCTTTCTAATCCGAAATAGGATACAATGATTCTCCATTGGAATTTAGGAAACAAAAAGGAATGGTGCCATTTTTGAAATTTAAGGCAGAATTGGCAATGAAAACAACAGAATTAATTTCTTAGAGTAGAGTTTACGAATTGGATTATTTTTGGGGTAAAATTAACTTATCGCAACAAATGGTTAGAACTTTTAGAGGCAAACTACAAATTGGAAATGCAACTGAATTGGAATTTGGAATTTTAATTTCAAATATTTTTATGGAAAAATCTATGCTACACTGATCTCAATTATACCAGAACATGGAATTGAAAAATAATTTGGTATAGGTCTAGATTTCATGCGACACGGAAATATTGTTTGGAAGAAAAATTTGTGATTTACATAACGCTAAAGATTCGATACTTTCTGGGAATTGTCAAGTTTGCTGTAAGAACAGAAAACGATGAAGAAAATATTATCGAGGCACTGGTCCTGCCAAGTATCACTACAAGGGTACCACCTAACATGCATGATCATCTAATTACGGATATTTACCAAGGAATCAAGCTAGCCGATCCCAATTTTTATGTATCTAGTAATATTGACATTTTGATCGGCGCCGACCACTTTTTCGAGCTCTTGGAAGTTGGCCAAATCAAATTAAATAACATCGGACAGATATTCCAAAAAAAAAAAAGTGTTTGGTTGGGTTGCATCTGGCAAAATCGGTAGTGTGATCAAAAATGATACAATCTCAATGATGACAACAAGTGACAATCTTTCAATAATCGACATTGACTAAACGTTGCGAAGATTCTGGGAGATAGAGTCAATATCGCTCAATATCAACATCTTGTCTCCAGAAGAACAGTTATGCGAAGACAAGTTCACAGAAACATTACAGCAAACGGCAGATGGTAGATAAAGATTACGCAGCATGGAACGTCGATTTGCCCGTGATCCAGAATTTAAGACACAATACCAGAAATTCATGTTTGAATACCTGGAACTTAAGCACATGCAAGAGATCCCACAAGAGGAGGTTAATAATTCAGGCTTTTATTTACCATATCATGGCGTGCTGCGACAGTCTAGCACCACAACAAATCTAAGAGTTGTTTTCGACGGCTCTGCGAAGAGCTCTTCCGGAGTTTCGCTAAACGACTGTCTGGCAGTAGGACCAACAACTCAATCAACATGCAATAATTTTGAGGTTTCGTGAACACACCATTGTTTTCTCAGCCGATGTTGAGAAAATGTACTGCCAAGTACAGATCATGGAAACTGATACAAATTACCAAAAAAATAGTGTGGCGTACAACCCCATCAGAATCAGTGACTTATGGACTAGCACCCGCTCCATTTCTAGCAACCAGAGCAGTGACACAAATAGTGGTAGAGAACCAAAAAACGTCGCCTATGGCAGCCAATATAATTAAAAGAGACATATAGACGTCGACGATTTGATGCAATACAACTCAAGGATGAAATTTCTTACTTATTAAAAAATCGCGGTTTTAACCTCCGAAATTGGTCATCAAATTCAGTAACCATATTAGATAAGATTCCTGGTGATAACAAAACTAACCGATAAAAGACAGAAGTGACCGATGAGTTTACATTTTCTTCTGATCTTCGATGTGCTCAAGTCTTAACAAAACGTGCAATATTGTCTCAAGCCAGTCGTCTGTTTGATCCGCTTGGCTGGTTAGCTCCAATCGTTATTTCAATTAAGATATTTATACAACAACTGTGGCCGCAACAAATCTAGAGCGGGATGATTCCTTGCCAGAGCGCCAGGCCAAGGAATGGCTAAGCATCTATGAGGAAATGGAGAACGACGTCGAAAACATCCAAAATCCAAATGCACGGCTTTTGTGGCTCCATTCAGGAAACTTATGCAGCAGTCGCCTTTTTTCGAATAGAATCGGTAACCGGCCAAGTCTCTTGCAAACTGATCTCAGCAAAAGCGAAGGTGGGACCAATCAAACAAGCAAGCTTGCCACGTCTGGAGCTGTGTGGAGCTCGTCTTTTAAAAAATCTCCTATCAAGTAAAGAGAGAAACACAACAAAACATCGATAAAGTTTTCTGTTGGACGGACTCCAAAATTGTTTTGGATTAGCTCGCCAATCATCCTAGGCGTTGGAGCACTTTCGTAGGAAATCGGACAACCGAAATTTTAAACTATTGGTCACGTCACCATTGGAGGCACGTACCGTCTTCGGAAAACTCGGCTGATTTTGCTTCACGTGGTTTATCACCACTCGAACTGAGTTCGCACAAATTATGGTGGAACAACCAGTACATCGATGGCCTGCTCAGCAAAACAAGTACGGGCATATTGAAGAAGAAAGCAACCAGTAGTTTTCATTTACAATTACAATTCAAAATACGAATATATGGCTTGACGAATTAATCTCAAAATATTCATCATTACGAAAACTTAATAGGATTTTATCCTATACGTGCCGGTTTCTCAACAACCTTAGAAAGCCAAATTGGATAAGGACAAGAAATCTTCAATGCAGATATAATAATCTACAAACACGAGCAGAATAAATATTATTCAACTGAAATTGAGTCACTGTAGTCAAAAAACTGCATTCATAAAACTAATATTCCTTAAACTCTTCATCCATTCATCGATGAATATGGCCTCATTCGCCTCGGAGGGAGGTTAGAAAATAGTTTGGTACCGTTTTCTACCAAAACATCCCATAATTCTTCATGTCAAATCCCGTATAACATCGCTGTTCCTCGGAAAGATACACAGAGACAACAAGCACGCTGGAGCATCGCTGTGTCTAGCAATAGCAAGGTAACACATTTGGATTCCTGGTGGCAAAAGCAAGGTGAAACAGATAATCAACAGATGTGTCATATGTACAAAGTTTAAGTCTCAAATGCAAAGTCAATTGATGGGCAATTTACCACGTTGCAGAGTAAAATTCGTCAGACTTTTTTACGTCATACGTCAAAACTAGAAAATAATATTGTTACGTTTTTACCTTGTCAATTAAGGTTCGTATCACTGGATTGTGAATAAAACAAAATCAATTCAATTTATATCCAACGAATTTATTTATGTCACACAAAAATTATAACCACACTATTTATTAACGATAATTCACAAAATCGCTTTATATAAATTATTCTCAAATTTTACTGTTCACTTATAATTTTTATTTCGTACTACAACACTTTTTAAATCATTTTTTAATTCCTTTTTAATCTTTACTCTATCGCTTACCAAATATTACTAAACCAATTCGACTTCGTTCGTCTTTTTATATATACAAACCAAACTTCTAGAAAGCTCATGATTTTTCTAGTTAGAATAGCGTAGAAACATTTAGAACAATTTTATCATGGAAAATTCTATTTTAGTACAGTTTAACATTGAGCTATTAATTTTAACTCTATTACACACTAGGTGTCACCGTTTCACTACCCCTCACATAAGCCTGTTCGTCACGAACAGGACACAAATCATCTCCTCTGTATAGGGCCAGCCTCTCCAAATGCACCACCTTTGGTTTACCTCGATGTCCCTTCTGTATCCGATAAACCACGTCGTTCATCCTTCTGATGACAGTGTAAGTTCCTTCCCATGCTGGTTGCAGCTTCGGTGATAATCCCTTTTTCCGTTGCGGGTTGTGAAGCCATACTAATTGCTCTTCCTGGAACCCTGATTATTTGCTCGTGTGTCATATCGAGCCTTCATCCGGTTACTTGACATCTGTATTTTTCCCCATACAAATTGATGAATCTCGTTAAGTTCCTCTTTCATCCTGTCTAAGTAATCCTGTCTATATAAAGCCGCTGATGGTACAGCCCCAAACTTTAGTTCTCCAAGTAATCGTAGGTTATCCCCAAATAAAGTTTTAGCTGAGGTCATTCCGGTTGTGTCATGGATTGCAGAACGATAGGCCATCAGAAACATACAGTTGCGTTGGTTTTCCTCAATGACCTACCCCCACTTGCTCCTCCGTGATACTCATTCAGGATTTCCGCAATCCGGCACTTTGGTATCACCAGCAATAATTGCTTCACTTTGCCATCCTTGCTTTCCCACAATCGTTTTAAACAGCCAGTCTCAAGACGGAGGCTATCCCATTGAGCCGAATAAGCCTTGACAATGGGAGTTTTGTCCGCGATCTCGCTCCAAGTTGGCCGGGATTCCTTTTTCTTCCATTCCATTATAACTGATAAATTCATATCCTCCAATTGCTCTTTCCTGATCATTTAGTCGGTCCACTTCTCATCAGACAGAACTTGAGTAAGCCTAACGTCGATGATGCCTTTCTTTGCTTCAACATGGCCGCAATGTTTACATTCTACTGGACACGGCCGTCTTGATATTGCGTCGGCATTTCTGTGTGCACTTCCCTTTCGATGTTCGATTTGAAAATCGTAGCTTTGGAGACGTTCGATCCAGCGTGCTACTTGCCCCTCTGGATTCTTGAATTGTAACAGCCACCGTCAAGCGCCGTGATCTGTCCCTAAATGGAATTTTTGGCCATAAAGATACTTATGGAAATGCTTGACACACTCCAATATATCCAACAATTCTTTGCGTGTCACGCAGTAATTACGCTCGGGTTTTGATAATGTTTTGGAGTAGTACGCAATAACTCGTTCTTGGCCATTAATTTCCTGTAATAACACACCTCCTATACCATCATGACTTGCATCGGTGTCCAAAATAAATTTCACGTTGGAAATAGGGTACGCGAAGATTGGCGCAACACATAACCGTCTCCTTAGTTCCACGAATGCTTCCTCCTGGTCATCGTTCCATTCGAATGGCTTGTTCTTCCTGGTCAACTCGTGTAAACTCTTGGCAATGTTGGGGAATCCTGGCACGAAGCGTCTATAATAGGTGCACAATCCCAGAAAGCTTCGTAATTCGTTTAAGTTTTTAGGTCTTGCCCAGTTCTTTACTGCTGCGATCTTTTCTTCATCGGTGTGAATTCCATTAGTTGTTACAAGATGACCCAAATATTTGACTTCAGTTCTGAACAGTTTACACTTTTTTGGGCTTAACTTTAATCCGGCGGCCTGTATCCGATCCAAAACTTCCGCCAAGTTCTTTAGATGCTTGTCAAAATCCTTATCCATGACGCTGAAGTCGTCCAGATATATTAGGCATGTCTTCCAATGTAATCCACTTAACATGCGCTCCATTAATCGTTCAAAAGTCGCGGGGGAATTACATAATCCGAACGTCATAACAGTAAATTGCCAAAGCCCGTTACCCACACTGATCGCTGTTTTCTCGCGATCTTCCTCATGGACTTCCACAAGCCAATAACCGCTTTGTAGATCTAATGTTAAAAATATTCGAGCACCCGATAACATGTCTAACGTGTCATCGATCCTTGGCAGTGGGTAGCTATCTTTTTTCGTCACATCATTGAGTTTTCGGTAATCAACGCAGAATCTCATGCTACCGTTCTTCTTCTCGACCAATACTACCGGTGATCTCCATGGGCCTGTTAGATGGTTCGATTACTCCTGCCGTCTGCATTTCTGTTACCATCCGCTTGACTTCTTGTTGTTTTGCCAATGGTAATCTCCTGGGTGATTGACGAACTGGCATCTCTGCTCCCGTATCAATTCGGTGCCTTACCATTGAAGTCCTTCCGTTATTATCCGATGTACTGCAGAATATGGACGTGTACTGTTTGAGTAGTTGATGTGCAGAATCTTTTTGTGCCTCAGTAAGATCTTTGGTCCATTTCTGCATGAGTTGTTCTACCATTTCTTTCTGCCCTAGCATGTCGGCTTTTTCAATCGGACTTTTCTGTTCACACTTTACTATAGTTGAAACCTCGTTACATTTGCCGATGACTGTCCCTTTCTTGATGGTTTTCATCTTATCCGAGAGATTTAGACCCCTAATTGGTATTTTATAGTCGTTGTCTGGTTTAACTAGGGCTTTTCCGATTATAATTTCTTTGGCTCCGGTTCTTCTCTTCGTTAGCTTCCACAACCCACAACCTTGGTGACCCAGAACCCCATTCTAATTTTCCCCACACGATCGTCTCCGAGTTCGGTTGCAGCTTCTCCCGATGATCAATAACAATTCGCCTGGTAGTTGCTCCGGCACTGCTAGATTAAAGTGGCCACTCGATGTTATAGTAAATTAAAACTCTTCGTCCAACATCCACCACGAAGCCATTTGCTCTCATGAAGTCCATCCCCAAAATGACTTCATCCACAATATCAGCAATCAGTACTTTGTGTTGGAAAAGTGTTCTTCCGAACTTTATTTTCACAATCTTTCTGCCTTTTATTTTTGAACTACCTCCAGTTGCTTTTTGTATTTTTAATCCATTACATCTTTACGGACAATCGTGCGATTTGCTCCCGTAACCAGGGTGATGATGCAGTCCGTGCCATTAATGTCGCCTTTGATTGTTAAGCTGTCACCGCCTCTTGCTACTTTCGAAACGCGGATGGAGGTTTTAAGGCAACCGGTTGTGGGAGTCAGCTTCTGCCCTTTTAAGCTGACTCGTTCAAGTTTAACGACTCGTATCTTTGGATATCAAATGCCATCAATTTTTAGCCTTTCCATATAATCGGCCGATGTACTGGTATGAGCTAGATGAACTAATCGCTCGATTGCCGATGAAAATTCCTGAAGTGATTCTCCTCCCTTTTGGTACCGGATTTTCAGTTCCATGCGATAAATTTCCCGCTTTAGGTCACTGCCGTACTTCCTATCCAGCGCCTACATAATTTCGAGATGACTGTTGCGCTCTTGTTCTGGGATGGTTTGAAAAGCCTCTGCTGCTTCGCCTTTGAGGGCTACTATTAATGCCGCGACACGATGTTCGTCATTCCAATGATTTTGATTGGCTGCCGTCTCAAATTGAAAGTTGAAAATGACGAAAGATGTTGTTCCGTCGAATGTTGGTGGCTTTAACTTAATTGATTGGACGGTCTGCACCACTTGCTTCGTTGATCCACTTCCCTTGACATCATTTAGTTCTTTCCCGAGACGTTGAACCTCCGCTTGTAATTTTTCTTCAACCTGTTGAATTTCCGTTTTGATAAGTTGGACTTCCATTTCTAATTTTTGGTTAACCTGTTGAATCTCCATTTTCAGCTTCTCCACTTCGCCGTGTATGTTAGTTAATAATTCGAGAAGTTTCTCGTCGACTCTCGGTATTCCCAATAAACACCGGGTCGAGAAACAAGGAAAAGAAATTAAGGACCATCTGTCATTTGGTCTTAAATTTCTTCTCCTTGTTTCTCCACCCGGTGTTTAAGTTCTTTGTTTGACTGATTTATTGTCTCCAACTGTCGCTCTTTTGACTGCTCAATTTTCACCATTGGTCGTTCGTTTTGTTGTTTCGTTAGACTCATCTGTCCCGTCATCTGGTTCGTAGCAGCTATTAACTGCGACAAATCGAAGCTTCCAGATGGTAGTTGTGTTGTTTCCACTGACGGTTGTTTATCTCCTGTCTTCTCTACCGTTGCCGCATCCGTTACTTCTACGCCAAAATCATGTTGATCTGCATCTAACCCTTCTTTCTTCACGGCACCACGTAGTCGCGCTTGTACAAAAAACAAAAAACAAACCCAGTTTCTCTAGTTCTCTTTTTAATTCTGGAACTTTTAATTCGTTGAGAATCATTTTCTTTATCTAATTATTCACAATCCCACCACTGTCACCAATTGTTACGTTTTTGCCTTATCAATTAAGGTTCGTATCACTGGGTTGTGAATAATACAAAATCAATTTAATTTATCACCAACTCATGGAACCATTTGGAAGCTGGCCGATTATGCAAATTCCAGGGGACTGGCACCGGAACAATTACAGCAGTTTGAATTATGGTGGAATGGCCCAATTTAGCTAATGAATGAAGACGACTGGCCAGAAAACATAAAATCCCAATCAAATACCGTAGAAGAATTGCGTAGCCAGTAGATAAAGGTCCAGATTTCCCAATCAAGCATAATCGATGAATTAATTGCGAATATATCCAGCTTTGGTACCATGGTTTGAGTCTTGACTTGGGTACATGGATTTATAAACATTAAATTAAAACGAATTCATAGCATAGCAGAAATACAGAAATCTCAGATTGTCATTTTCCGTCATATACAATTAAAACACTTCGAACTAGAAATAACGGCAATTAAATCCAGTAAGGAGATTCCTGCATTAAGCAGAATTAAATATTTCGAGCCATCCATCGATGAATTAGGAATACTTCGGGTTGGTGGAAGAATTGTGAATGCATCGATAACATATCACATAAAGCATCCAATACTACTTACGGCACAAGATAAATTAGCAAAAACCATAGTTCGAGGACCAACGCTAACGATGGCCAAAGTACGACAGAAATACTAGATACTATAGGTGGAAGAAACCTAATTCAAAAAGTAGTCCACAGCTGCGTAAAATGTGTAAAATACAATGGAAAGGGTCTCAACCAAGTAATGGGTCACTTGGCCAAGCCTATATAGAGTCGAGTTAGTCAGACCTTTTTATAAAGTCGGAGTCGATTACGCAGGGCCATTTCAAATATATTTTACCAGATGCAGAGGGCAGAAACCCCATTAAAGTTATTTAAGCATGTTCCTTTGGCTGGCCACAAAGGCTGTACATATCGAATTGGTATCCAACCTCACATCAGATGCATATTTAGCCACACTCAGAAGATTCATAGCTCGTAGAGAGATTTGGAAGGAAATCCACAGCGATAATGGCATCAATTTTATTGGAGCACGCAGTCATCGCTATCAATTTTTCACAATTTTCTATGATGGGTCTGTGGATAGACAATCTGAATCTATTGGTGTACCTTATCATAAAAATTTAAAAAATAATAATGAAAGTGTATATAACGTTCCTACTATAGTCAACGTTTTGAGTTATTTAACACAATGAGTGAATCTCAAATAAAAACAAAGTTTTCTAAGCCCAAACCAACTAAGTTACCACCTATAATGACGCCTGCGAATTCAGCTTTAATCCCTAAATATATGGAAAGTAACGGGATTAAACAATATCTCATCAAAAATGTAAAGACCGGTAGCAAAATTATACTGTTGCAAAACTCGTTGACTTCAATAATATTTAACAATGGCTTGCCGAAAACAAAAAAAAATTTTATTCATTTCCGATGGACAACCTTAAATTGAGTACATTCATATTATATGGCCTTTACACTATGGAAGACAACGAATTTTTGAAATGTTTATCGGATATAAATCTCAAACCCACTAAAATACATAAAACAATTTCAAAACAAGGTGCCACGGTATACTTTGTATCATTTAAAAAAGGGGAATACAACCTTAACCAATTGAGGAACCATAAATACGTTGCTCATACTATAGTGCGATGAGATGTTGCAAAACAGACGGCGGGTAGGGTCACCCAATCCAGACGATGTTTCTGTTATGGTTATGGTGAAGCAAACTGTCACATGACTAGAAAAGGCAATTACTGCGCCAACATTCATAAGGAAGATGATTGTCAATTAAAAAATAATACGAATAAACTTATTTGTACCAACTTCCCTGGTTTAACAAAAGAGTTAAGACCAAATTCTAACTATACTAACTCTACTAATAATTCAAACACTACTTATGCTTCTGCCCTTTTAACTGAAGGCTCAGCTAACCCGAATATTTGGTTTAGTGCGAACGAACTCTTAACAATTTTTAATAAAATAGTGAATGGAATTAAAAATTGCAACTCTAGAGAAGAACATTTTGTTAGAAAAACCGTTAAAATATGCATTTAGATAAATCATTAATAATTGCCACCTGGAATGCACAAAGCGTTCGACCTACAAAACTTGAGTTACAACATTTTTTGACAAAGAATAATATAGATATTATGTTATTGATGGAAGCGCATCTAAAACCACACTTAAACTGTTCTTTTCCAGATTACACTTTCTATAGAAACGATAGAATTAACAGATCATTTGGAGGTGTTGGGATCTTAATAAAATCGAATATACAACATTCACTTTTACCGGATCAAAATCTTTCAACTATTGGAAATCTTGCGATATCAGTTAAGCATGTAAGCAACTAAAGCAGCAACTAAATTTTAGGGGGCGATTTTAATTGCCGACATCCCATGTGGAACTGTGTCAGGTCTAATGAATTTTGTCGGAATCTTCATAATCACATAAGTAGCTCTCAAAATTGCTCTATCATGGCACCATAGGATCCGACCTTTGTTAGACCCAATTCTACTCCTAGTATTATCGATTTCTTCTTAACAAACCAACCAGAACATATAATGATGAATTAAAAGTCTGCCTGAAGTGGCATCAGATCACCTCCCAGTCGTATGTGCTTACAATTTCAGTCTAGCTTATAAAAACCCAATTAACTACCGATTTAATTTCTCCGGCGGTGATTGGACTAAATACAAACAGCAAATAGAGGGGTCACTAAATTGTTTTGATCAAACAAATCCCTTGAACACTTCTCCCGAAATTGACTCGATGATCGATTTATTTTTAGAGTTCATTAAAAATGCTAGAGACAACTCAATTCCTGTCACCCCATTGACTAACACAAATAAAATAAATTTAACAGAAGATATACTGGCTCAAATCAAGCTCAGAAATTGTTTAAGGCGCACATGGCTTAGGACTAGAAGTAGAACTGTTATAAGCTTTGTTAACATGCTAACCAGTGTAATAAAACATAAGAGCTTAGACTTACTGAACAAATTCTGGCAAGCCCAGCTTATGGACCTTGAAAAGGGATCTAAAAAATATTGGAATACTGCTAAGTTTGTTAAAACGAAAAGAAGACCAATACCGCCACTGAAAATTCAGGAAGGTGAAACCACAGTAAAACTATTGTTAAACTCACAAAAGTGTACAGCACTCACAAATACCTTTCATTATGTTTATCAATCCACTCATAATTATGGGTCCATTCATGAATGTGATGTCAATATTAGGTTCCAACAATTAATAACTAACTATCATCAACAAGAATTTGAAGAAATTCATATAGAAGAGCTATGTGATATTGTTAAAACCCTACGACCGTATAAAGCATCTGGGATGGATGATATTCTTAACATTTTGTTAAAACAGTTGTCAGACTGTGGTGTTAAAACTCTCCTGCTAATTTTTAATAGTTGCTTAAAATTGTGTTATTTCCCAAATTCCTGGAAAATAGCAAAAGTTACTCCAATCCTCAAACCCATCACTATAGGCCTATAATCCTTCTAAGCCCTATAAGCAAGATTATTGAGAAACTTATCAAAATTCGATTACAATCATTCATGGAAGATAACGAATTCCTTATAAATCAGCAATTTGGTTTCAGATCTGGGCATTCTGCGGTACATCAAGTGCACAGAATAGTACAATACGTAAGGGAAAATCGTATTAATAAAAAATACACAGGGCTGGCATTATTAGGCCTCTATCGAGCTTTTGATACAGTATGGATCAACGGTCTTATCCACAAAATGACAACGTGAAATTTTCCGAAATACCTAATTAAAGTTAAAGATTCCTACTTAAAGAACAGGAAGATTTATGTACAAATATATAATGAAAAATCCAGTCTAATGAATATTCCTGCTGGTCTCCCGCAAGGTTTCGTATTAGCTCCTCTGTTATTTAACATATTTATTAATGATATTCCTAGATTTGAAGACTGCCAATTAGCTTTATTTGCTGATGAGACTGCGATATAATACTCCAATGTTCTCGCCAATAACATAATATCCAAACTTAACGGCTATATAAATGCACTTAACTCTTATTTCACAAATTGGAAACTAAAGATAAATACTAGTTAATGTGAAAGCATTTACTTTACAAGATGTCGTGCACCAGAAAAAATTTCGCAGCTACCTTTAGTTCTGAATGGTACTCAACTTCAATGGAAATCGGAAGTGCGCTATCTAGGCCTAATTCTTGATCCAAAGTTGACCTTTGGGAACCATCTTAACCATATATCCACTTCTAAATAAAAATAGTCAACTTAGCTTCAGAAATAAAATACTACTATATAAAGTAATGGTGTTGAGCGTTATTCTATATGGTTCATCCATATGGTCCAACTGAAAAAACACAAATAGAAATAAAATTCAGATTCTTCAAAACAAATTTCTGAAATTGATCCTAAAAGTTCCTATTCGATATAGAACGATAAGAGTTGATCGTGAAACCGATATGAGGTTTATAGAAAATTTAATTTCTGAAGCTAGACACAAGTATTATTGCCATCTGACATATAATGTTAATAACGACTTAATTAATAACTTAAATTAAAATTGAATGTTTAACTTTTGATTAGTTTAAGTATTTAGGTTAAGAATTAGATGCCAAACTACGAGATTAAATATTCTATTT
The DNA here is from genome assembly GCA_958295665.1 of Tipula vernalis. NCBI lineage: Eukaryota > Metazoa > Arthropoda > Insecta > Diptera > Tipulidae > Tipula > Tipula vernalis. Next base: position 91,456,217 of record OY282560.1, on the reverse strand, counting down.
AAATTGTATTACGATGTCCCCCAGATACTTTATAACTTGAAGAAAAAAATAAAATCCTAGTTGAAGTAAAGCCAAGTAGGTTAAGCTCAAAATTTTAGTTACTAATTAAGTGTAAAATTATCCTTTGTATTAAATTATGCCAAATAAATAAAAGTTAAAAAAAAAAAAAAAATATTAATGCTTTATTATGTAGACATTTTGAAGTAACATTACCTCATGGTCGGGAGAAAGGAGAAATTTATAAATAATAAAACATGTCACAAAAGTTGTAAAATATTCCTTACATAACAAAAAACTAAACTAAAATAGTATATTATTCAACAAGCATATAATGATAGCTGTTATTCACGAAGATGAAGTTTACCGACATGAGCCGATAGGCGAATGTCGTAAATCATCTGAGTGAATAACAGCCATTATATGCGAGTAGAATCAGTGCCGTCTAGAGTATAGAGCCATAATTATAATGACGTATTTTTTAAAAGCTTTTTAGTGGTATAACTTTCCATTGATTTCCATAGGAATCCATAGTAAAAATGGTGTTTTATAGCTTCAAGTTTTTCAATGAAAAAAGCAAATATATTATAAAACGTTTATATAAATGTTTTCTACATAGGTACCTTAAACAACAACATTCAAGAAGACTATAATGTTATTGAAAAATATTTATTGCAGAAATATTAAAATTAAACTATGACTAAAAATTTTTCGAAGTTTCATTTTGAAAAATACATCAAAGTTGGCTCTGATGAATTAAAATAATACTTGCTAAATTTATCTTTAGTTTTGCTAGTGTACGTAAGATGTCTAGAATATTTACTATATATCACTGCCATCTATGTAATGTATATTGACTTAATGACCAAACGAATCGTAGTAAGCTTTTATTTCAATTTGACCAGAATGCTGTTGTTATGAATTTTTTTTTAATATTTTGGTTTAAATAAATCAATTATTACAAGAAAATGAAAACGATTTACTTAAACGACATTCATATATGTTGAAATTCAAATATTTATGAAAGTATTTCAGAAATCATAATTAAGAATTTAGAACGTTTTCATTTAAAAATTTGTCTTAGGAGAAAAAGTGATTTCCCGTATGTTTTGTGTATTTTAACTATGAAAAGTTTGGTTTTCTCCTCGTTTCTAATTCCTTTATAAAATCTGTGTTTTTTAGACTATTGCTTTGTATAATCAAGGTTGCTTTAGTAGAATACGATACTTTGTCCACGACCGACAAAAAAATTGTATTTTATTGTAATATCAAATCCTTTAACCTTTATGTAAACAACCGCATACCCGGGTATGTTTTTCAATTTTAATGACCAAAATTTTATTAATTTAGGTATCTTATCGACACGAATCCTTCAGTAGCTTAACAATTATATATTCTGAATGGAATTTCAAGAAAGTTTTTCCAAAACTCGATTATAACTTGTTTTTAGTATAGTTTGTTTCGAATAACCCCTCAAATTGACAACCAACGTACTCGGGTATGTAGGTAAATCTTAACACTAAATGAAAATTAAAAATTAGAAAGTTTCTTATTATTTAGTTCATTATTTATTTATAAAACTTAAAATATAATAAAAAATTACATTAAAATTAATTCCCGGTGTTTGCGGTACATCGCAAACAAGATGCTACAGTCAATGTGTGCTGCGCGCAGACTGGTTTTTTGCAATTCGCACTATTTTTCCGGGTCAATCTTCTCTTAGAAAAGAGGTGGCAGTTTCCTTTGTGTATAATTCTACCGCTTGAGTCACGTTTTTTTGCGATAGATGTGCTTTTTACATCTCTTGCTTCAATTTCCACAGTATGGCCCACAATACTTCCGATACCGTTTTTAACCAACAGCTCGCATAATTGTTGCAAAAATTTACGCCGGTGACTGGAGTTTTTTTTTTTTAAAGAAAGGATTATTTTCTATGTATGATATATGTGTTGCTAAAGCCGCCACATCCAAAATGTTATAAAAAAAATGCCAGTGGCCAGAGATTCGTCCTCCTTTTGCATGAATATTACACGCTGCCCTTAGTTCAGTTATAATCTAGGGTCATTGTTGGTTTATTGGCTGTAACGATACTATGTAAGCTTACCTTAACCTAGTAATGTAAATCCACCTTAACCTATCTATAACTGTCAGGTACATGTGAATACCAATAAAGTCATATCTTAACACCCGACACGAATGGTTGTAATCTTATATGGTGTCAGAAGTGAAAACTAAAAAAATAAATAAAATAAAAATCGATTATCATCGAAATAATCATTGATCGAAATGTTTCAAAGAATAAAAAACACGAATCAATAATAATTACTGAGTAATAATTAAATAAAATAAATAAAAATAGAAATCACGCGGAAATTGTTTTTCATAAAAATTAAAAATTGTAGTCCTTACCGAAGAAAAAGTAGTTCGAGAAGACCAACAACATGGCGGAGAATCTTCGACCACCAAAACAATTAATCATCACAGAAAATATAGCGGATGATTGGAAAGTGAGGATACATAAATTCCAGTTCTATAGCAAAGCAACGAAGCTAGACAAACAATAGGAAGAAACTAGAGCGGCTACGCTGATGACGTGTTTAGGAATCGAAGCGGGAAAAATCTTCGAGACATTCCAGCTAAAGGAAGACGAAATTAATTACGACGCAGTGGTAAAAAAGTTTGCCGAGCATTTTACACCAAAGAAGAACATCACGTATGAACGGTATGTGTTTAATAAAATGTCGCAAGCACAGAACGAAAATTTTGATGAATTCTATACAAGAATCAAAAGTCAGTTAATGAAGTACAATTGTGACAAATTAGCCGATGAAATGTTACGTGACAAGATAGTTGTAGTTGTATATTCAAACAAAGTAAAAGAACGTTTGTTGGTCGATAGTGAAGTACAGCTAGCTAAAGCAATAGATATATGCAAAGCGAGTGAATCAACCAGCAAGCAATTATCTGAAATAAATTAAAATCAAGCATTGCATGTTATAGATATTAAGAAATCAGATAGAATTAAGTCAAATCATACAAAAAAGTCGAGAGATGACCAGGTTTCCGACATGACACATAATAATTGTGATCCGAAAATTTTCTTGCAGTTGCAAAACTAAACACGGTAGAAAAAGTTATTTGGCATACGGCAAGAAATGTGGAAAATGTGAGAAAGTTGGTCATCTGGCAATAGCATATAGAATGAAAAATAAAAACATTAATGAACTAAATGAAAATTTCGACGACGAAGCCGAAGAATTGTGTCTCGATATATTGGTCAACGGAGAGGAACGAGAGAAATGGAAAGCGTGGTTTGAAAAAATTAAAATAGGCAACGATGTGATAGAATTCGAGCTTGACACTGGAGCTCAATGTAATGTGATAAATAAAAAGTTGGCAGACAGTCTTAATTTAAAAATTGACACGTCGAATACCAAAATGCTAATTTCATTTGGCGGTCACAAAACTAGGGTTATAGGTCAAGCATCCATAAATTGCATAGCAAAAAATAAACCAGTCTGAGTAACGTTAAAAATTGTAGACGAAAGTACAGGCACGGACGAAATAAACATATAATCGAATGATGAAAGTTTAGCAATCGAAGATCATGTATTCGAAGGACTAGGTTGTTTGAAAAATTACGCTTATGATATTGATCTCAAAGCGAATCCGCACCTTGTAGTTATCCCGCCGAGACGTATCCCGATAAGAAATGATGTAAAAAATGAATTAGAGAACATGACTAAACAAGGAGTTATTAAACCAATCAAAGAACCAACGCCAATGGTGTCACCAATGGTCATTATAAGAAGAAGAAAAAATAAGATGCGAGTATGTATAGATCCTTCTAACATAAATAAAAATATTCTTAGACGTCATTATCCACTAAAAACTTTAGAAGAAATATCAGCACGAGTTAAAGGATCAAAATTATTTACGCTTTTAGACTGTAAACGTGTATTATGGCAAATCATCATGGGGTCGTTACACCTGCCTGAGATTACCGTTTGGGTTAGCGTCAGCTCCTGAGGTGTTCCAACAAATAATGTCACAAATGTTAGATAGTTTCGAGAATGTAGAATGTTCGATGGACGACATTCTTATTCATGCGGCATCGAGTGAAGAGCTGGAAGTCAGAACAAAACAGGTGATTAAAAAACTCACATCAGCTGGCTTGAAGCTAAATAGGGACAAATGCTTGTTCAATAAAAAAAATTAAATTCCTAGGGCATATTTTATCATCTGAAGGGCTAACACCAGATGATGAAAAAATTGAGGTCATCGGAAAAATCGAGATACCCAAAAATACGAAGTAACTACAAAGGTTTCGTATGTAGCTAAATTTATCGGCAATTGTTCTGAAATTACTTCGCCCCTCAGGGAATTAGTGAAAAAGAAAGTTAGCTTTGTGGGATTAAGAACAGCAGCAAGCATTCGACAAATTAAAACAACTTTTAGCTTGAGCTTCAGTCTTGAGATATTATGATGTCAATGCAGACGTTAAATTATCAGTGGACGCAAGTCAAAAAACGATGGGTGCGGAATTAATGCAAAATGACCAACCTATAGCATATGCATCAAAAGCTCTAACCCAAGCGCAACAAAACTATCCGCAGATCAGAAAAAAAGCGACAACCATGAAATTTGCCTGTAATAAGACTTCCACGAGTACATATATGGTAAACGGCTGTAAATAGAGACAGACCATAAGCCTTTAGAAACAATCTTTAAAAGAACAATCGAGCATGCTCCAGCTAGATTACGTAGAATAATATTCGATGTGCTGCAATATACACCAAACGTAGTACACAAGAAAGGTACTGAGATACCAATCGCGGATACATTAAGCAAAGATTGCATCACGGAACTCGACAATACGGAGGAGGAAGAGTTACAAATACAAATAATCCTGCCTATGTCACCAGAAACGCAGTATAAATTGACAGAAGATGTTAAAATAGACAAATAGCTCAGTCAGGTTGTCTCATATATCATAAATGGGGTGCACATAAAAAAAATAAAAGGCACCACAACACCGAATCGGTGTTACATAGTGTCCCACCGATCGGATATTTAAAATTTAAATCCAATCGGATATTTGAATAAAAATGACATAAAATACATTTGGATAAAAACTTTTACACCGCATAAAAACCAAACAGAAATATTCATGTGTAGGAACACACCGAAAGGTGTATTTTATTAGGAAAACACCGAAAGGTGTATTTTATTAAATCCAAAAGAAGTTTTTCTAAAAATTTATCTTTTCGGATAGTTCAAAATATTTATCCGTTGATGCGTGCTTAATTTTATTCGGTTGGGCAAAAATAAAATACTTTTTCGGATAAAAAAACAAATTAACACCGCATATTTTTTTGAGTGTGCCTGATCAGGAAAGGGACATCTCGCAAAGTATTTGGCATTTTATTAATTTCAAGGAGGAACTGGCTGTATACGAGGGAATTATCTTTAAAGGTGACAAAATAGTAGTGCCAAACACACAAATTGAAAAAATACTAAACACAGCACACACTGGTCACTTGGGCATTATGAGCACACTGAAACGGATAAGACAATTATTCGATTGGAAAAGCTTATCCAAGGATGTGATTGACTTCGTACAGAAACGCTCAATATGTCAACAAACACGAAAGGAAAAATGTAAAAGAATCAATCTTGAACAAGGAAATTCCAGAATATCCTTGGCAAAGAGTAGCAACCGACATATTTACATTCGAATCACAAGAACATCTGGTAATAGTGGATAGCTACTCAGGGTATGTGGATTTCGAAAAATTACAAACTAGCCAGTCTGCGGAAGTAATAAAAATTCTGAAGAAATCGTTCGCTATACACGGAACGCCAGAAGTGCTAGAGAGCGATAACGGCCCTTAATTCTCATCACGTGAGTTTAAAAATTTCGCAGGGAATTGGGAGTTTGTTCAGGAAACATCTAGTCCACATTTTCCAAGGGCTAATGGTTTGGCGGAACGAGCCGTTTAAACCGTTAAGTCACTACTAAGAAAATGTTCCAAAGACAAGACAGACATATATAAAGCATTGCAAAATCTGAGAAATATGCCAAGGGATAATAGCCTAGAATCACTGAATCAGAGATTGCTAAGCAAAATGACTCGAACGAATCTACCGATAAATTTACAACGAGTAATACAGAAACAAAAAATCTATGCCGACCAAAGGGACTAAAGAAGTTCCGAATTTAAAAATCAATGACAGAATCAGAATACAAACAGGACATAGAGAGTCGACGTCAGGTACAGTTATAGGTAAACCAGATGCACCACGGTCGCTGATAGTGAAAACAGACGATGAGCGAACATTCCGTAGAAACAAACATCATTTGGCTAATACTGCAGCTCACATCAAACCTAAAACGGAAATCACCCCGGACACTTCGGATGACTCAAAAAGAAGTAAATCAACCCAAATAACGACAGAAAATAATGACTGTGAATCTCGAAGAAGTCAACGAAATAATTCAGATACTGAACTAGGAGACCGCAATACAGAAGTAATAACTACACGATCGGGAAGGGTAATTAAACCATTGTCAAGGTTGAATCTGTAGGTCAATTACACGGTTCGTTCCTTGACGTTGAACAATAAAAATACAATTAAAAAGATTAGTTTGGATTTATATAAAATTAGTTATAATTGAATTATATTTTTATAAGATTACATAAGCTTACCATCCTGAAAAAGATAATAATAAAAATAAAGCAAATGAAATTTAGAATTAAGTAAGACTAGGTATATGTAATATAATAATATGTAAAAAAAAAAAAAAACAAGGGGGATGTAACGATACTATGTAAATCCACCTTAAACCCATGTACAACTATCAGATACATGTGAATACCAATAAAGTTATATCTTATATTGGCCGATCCTTGTTTCTCCTTATCATAATGCATAGTGGATAAAACCACCACAGCTTTGTTTTGTTTTTGGAATATACGAACACATTGTGATGTTGTTAGAAAATCCGAAAATAGACGATTCGACAGGTCAAAAATAGCATTTTACAACTAGTAATTCCGCTGATACGAATTGTGGTTAACTAGAAGCTAAATTGACTTACATAACCACTTCTACGAAAAATAGTCAGCATAAATCTTTAACAACACGTTCTCCTTGGTTACTTCCCCTTTGTGAGTTTGCAGCGATTCCAGTGTAGATTTGTTCTTTCAATGGATACGAGGTAGTGGAGTCGAACACTCACCATACTTTAATTCCATATCTGGCCGGTTTTGTAGGAATGTGAAACGTGTGAAACGTCATCAATCGTAATGCTTGCTCTAGCTACATGACAGCAAGTATCCGTTGCACACGGGTATTCTCATTATCACATCTGATATACCGGCTTATAGTATAAAAGCGCTGAACATCCATCTTAGCGCGATAAAGGGGATGAGAACTAGATCTCCACAAATCTAGTATACTCATTCTTGGATCGGCTGACACCGGAAAATATTATTAATATTCATACCCGAATATTATTTGGATTTTTGTGGTTCCATATTTGGTAACTTTGAGCTCCTCTACGATTAGTCTCGCGAATGATGATGTCACAAATGTCTTCACGTATAAATAGTTTAGATGATGCTTATAGATTGTTTGTTTTATTTGTTGGGCCTGCAGTGGCCGATTTAAAAATGTTATGCGACATATTTTTGCAGTGTGTTGGTGGAATTTTACTCCAAACTGTTCTATCCCTTGCCTTATATTCCAAAGGGTTCGATTGTTCCACGAGTTCTTCTGCCAACCCTTCCGCCACAATATCCAAATCTGAATCGTCCTGTTTTATTATCTGTTTCACTCATATTTTTAATTTTTTCGTTATATTTGTTGATAAGTGTCGTGCCGAAATATTCCGTTATATCATAAATAAAACAGGGTTGTACAAAACCAGGAAATACAATAGCATGATGCATTAAAAAATAAAATTGAAATGATAAAAATTCATTTATACATACTAATAATACGAATAGAAATCGTATATACTTACCCGGGTATGTTGGTCGTAAAGACGAAGAAAAAAATTCGGTTGTAAATACAATGGTTAAATAAACCTAAAATAATTTACGTTGACATTTTAACATCTCAATTTAATAATAGTGTTCAGTCACGTGAACACACCAACTCACCATGCTGCGCAGGCCTGGCCTCAATCGTATAAATGGTCATTCTTGTTATTAGTATTGATTAATGAAATTTAACTACAATGGAAAAATGTATATTATGCATTTTTCCTTAATATAACGTTTTTATATTTTTAGTCAGTTCATTGACACCAAATATATAATTTTTTAACATACACATTGTAATATTAAAATCAGCAATTTTAGTCGATATTAGTTGTTATTAGTATAATTAATGTATGACCATTTTGTATATAAATCAAACATTTGTCTGAGTTACTGAGTTCAAAAATTAATTGACTCAAGAAAACATCGCCCCGACCAACGGTAAGCGAGAAAAGATATAATAAAAGAATAAATTCCAACAATTAGTCTTTTATTAACACCAAACTAAATAGTACCCATCTGGGGTAATATAGTTAGTTTATTTTTTGGTAAATCAAACCTATCTTAAATTTACAACTTAAGAACTAAAGATTGAAACCAAACATGGTCCTTCGAAGCTAAAAAAAAAACAGGCACCAATTGAGAAATACATTGCCAAACAACAACCGGCATCAAAAACACCAACAACCAACTAGAAATTTACGATCTGCAAATTCGAGTCATCAAGCAACCAGCATCTATAGCAAGCCAACAAACAACAGGCAATCGACAGAGTTAACAACCAAGCAGCACCTACAAGTTCAAGCCATCAAACAACAGCGACATACCCAGCAATACACTACCAACAAACGGCGGAACAATGTCGACCTTAGGCAAACAAGAAGAAGTAGGCGGCAAGATAATCCAGATGCACACAAACTACAATAAAGATGGAAATGCTCGGAAAACGAAGACATATCTGGAAACAAAAATAGATGCTTTAAAAGCATTGTACACAGAATATGTCGCAACGGATGATATCATCCGACAGATGCAGCCACCGTTAGAGCACAATCATTCCTACTTCGACTCACGAAAGAAGATAGCGGAGATTTACGACCTCCTAATCGATGATATGCGAAAACGATTAAACCACGGGCCACCACTAACACCGACACCAACAACATCAGCGGAACACTCGCAAAGTACATCCTTAACAATCTTAAGTACAGATGACAGCAGTAAACCAACACCAAATGAAAGACAAAGCTCATCTAATAACATTCCAACTTCCGCGACAGCCAACAGGAAGGAGTTCGACCAGATGATGAAGCTACAAAATATAAAGATGAGGGCTCTATATAGAGAGATAAACACAGCTAAAGAGGCATTGGCACACAAAAAATCAAAACAAGCACTAAAACTTGTTTTGAAACATATGGAGAGGATGATGGAACAAATCATGGACCTCGACGATAAAATAAACATAGAAGTTTCAGAAGAAGATGAAATCAATGCAAAATATTTCATGGAGAATTACTTCGATAATATTAAGCAGGCGCATGATGACATTGTGATTGAAATTCCAATGGAGATTGAGAATGATCAACAATCAAAACACAATTCAATAGATATCCGACTACCAAATATTGAAATTCCACATTTCTATGGAGAAATCATAAGATGGAAAGGTTTCGCGGATACATTCAAGAAACTCGTGCATACAAACCAAGTGCTTACGGATACCCACAGGATCAACTACTTAAAAAATCATTTAGGAGGTCCAGCCGCTAAAATAATAAGCCATCTTGAATCAACCGCAGAAAATTATCAGGTGGCATGGAATATATTAAATAATCGCTACAACAACGAAAGAATTCTGGCAGCAGCATATTTTAACCAACTAATTAATCAACCAAATATGATGACAGAAACCGCGGCAGGAATCAGAACAATGCATGACACAACAAGTGGAGCCATTCACAACATCAATAATATCTTGAATGGTGAAGACAAATATGATGCCCTGATAATACACATACTTCAGAAGAATTTAGACAACGAATCCATCAGAGCCTATGAGACAACTTTAGACGACCCAAAAAAGATTCAAAATTTGAATCACCTTTTGTTGTTTTTGGAAAAAAGATTCCAATCACTAGAAGCACTAGGAAGTAAACCGAATCGACAGCCCTTACCAACCGGCCGATTACAACCACAAAAAGCCATGACAACGCTAGCAGCAACAACAAACAGATGCGTCAATTGTAAAGGATCACATACGATTGAAGCATGCAAATTATTTTTGGAGATGTCAACAATAGATCGCAGCAAAATATGCAACATGAATAATCTATGTCGGATATGTTTAGGAAAACATAATCTTTCAAAAATATGCTTGACAGAAGGGAAATGTGTGGTATGCAAGGGAAGACACCATACTCTTCTCCACACCAAAGAAGGTGCAACTAACAAAATTGAATGCCGACAAATAAATCCACCTGGACAAAACCCAAAACGTGGCATACCAGTTGTGGAAACACACATGATAGACAGCACAACAACAGCAGCTCAGGTAATACTGAGCACAGCATTAGTTAAAGTTCCAAGCAACGGAGGTCACCCACAACTACTTAGAGTGCTGATTGATCCAGGTTCTCAAGCATCATTCATAACTCATGAGGCAGCTAAAAAATTAAATATACAGAGCAAGAAAACGCATGTAGAATTTAAAGGAGTAGGAGGAGTGACAGCCGGAGTAGCAGAACAACGGATGACATTCAATATTGAGCCGAGATTTCCGTCGAAATTCAAAACACAAATAAGCGCGCTAATAGTAAATCAACTAGTGGGAGATCTACCAGAATACAGTTTTAATGCCTGGAAATGGCCATATATTAGTAATTTGTTATGGGCAGATCCAGGGTACAATAGGCCTAATAAAATCGATATATTATTGGGCGCAGATTATTACCCAGCGATAGTAATGAATGATGTGGTAAAAGGCGAAACAGGAGAACCAGTGGCACAAAAAACAGAACTAGGATGGATAATATGTGGACCAATAAACTATAACGAGCCACAAAGGGTTCAGTGCATGATAACAAAAACGGAACTTGACAACAGGTTAAAATCATTCTGGGAAATAGAAGAAGTACAACAAGACAGGCTATTAACAGAAGAAGAACAAAACTGCCAGGAACATTATGAGGCAAATTATCACCGTGACGCTGATGGGAGATATACAGTTCGAATCCCATTTAATCATAATCCACCAATACTTGGGGCTTCAAAAACAAGAGCATTAGCCAGATTCCTGCAGTTGGAGAAGAAATTCGCAGCATCACCAACATATGCCAATGACTACAAAAAATGCATTAACGAATACATTGAACTAGGTCACATGCGACTCTGTGAAATTGAAATGAGTCCAGCAGAAGAATACTTCATACCACATCATGCAGTAGTAAAAGAAAGCAGCACAACGACAAAGCTACGTGTTGTTTTCGATGCCTCAGCTAAAACCAGCAATAATAAGAGCCTCAACGATCAACAAATGGTTGGGCCAACACTACAGGAGGAATTGATTTCGATCCTGTTAAGATGGAGGAAACATAGGGTGGTCTACACAGCGGACATCGAGAAAATGTATCGCCAAATACGAATACATAAAGATGACCAAAGGTATCAAAAGATACTATGGAGATCAAACGAGAAAGATCCAATTCGTGAATATCAATTAACAACTGTATCCTTTAGAACAGCTAGTGCCCCATACCTGGCCATCCGCACGTTACAACAGTTAGCCGATGATGAGAAAAAGGAGTTTCCCATAGCAGCCGATATAACTTCACACAATTTCTATGTGGATGATTTACTAAGCGGCAGTGATTCTGTAGAAGAAGCACACACACAGCAACGTCAAATCATTACAATGCTAAGTAAAGGAGGATTTCAACTACGGAAATGGGCTAGTAACAAGCCAGATCTATTACAACAGATACCACTCGAATCACGGGCATCGGTACAATGGATATCAAACTAGATGACACAATAAAAACTCTGGGCATATCTTGGAATCCTGACACTGATACCTTCGGATTCAAAATAAATATAAAAGAGAAGAAAACTGAAATCGCCACCAAAAGAAAATTATTATCCGAGGTATCACAATTATTTGATCCTTTGGGATGGTTGTCACCAACCATTATAGTAGCAAAAATATTACTCCAACAACTTTGGCTAACAGGATTGTCTTGGGATGCACCATTACCTCAAGACATCTCAATGAGATGGAACAGTTATTAAAATTCATTGCCTGCGCTCGAACAAATAAAAATACCGAGGTGGGTGAACACTTCCAACAATTCGCCCATAGAACTGCATGGATTTTGCGATGCATCTGAACATGCATATGCAGCAGTTATATATTGTTACCAAAGAGATAATATAAATAGTGCACTTCGACCTTATTTACTAATATCAAAAACAAAGGTCGCACCAATAAAATCAAAACTAACAATTCCTAGGCTAGAATTGTGTGGAGCGTTGTTACTTGCGAGGTTGATGGCAAAAGTAACTAAAAGTCTTCGAATTTCCAAAATAACAACTTACGCATGGACTGACTCAATGATAGTGCTCGCTTGGATCAAAACAGAACCACATCGATTTAAAATATTTGTTGCAAACAGAGTAACAGAGATCCACAGTCTAACCAGCCCAACAACATGGAACTATGTTAAGTCGTCTGAAAATCCAGCTGATTGTGCTTCAAGAGGCATAGAAGCTGACTGTCTCGAAAAACACCAAATATGGTGGAATGGTCCAAGTTGGTTAACAAACACTCCAACAAATTGGCCAGTTCATAATTCTTCTGAAAAATTTGAAAATATTCCAGAGAAAAGATTAGTAGCACTAGCTCAAACAACGGAAATAAAGGACGACGAAAACCCATTTGATCATCTTTACATAAAACATTCAAGTTTAAAGAAGATTCAACGAATAATATCATATTGTAGACGATTTATCAACAAGTTAAAACTAATGAAATACGAAATAAGTAACATTATATCACCTCAAGAAATGCAAGAAGCTCTCCATCAGTTAGTTGGAAGGGCTCAACTAACCCAATATAGGAATGAAATTCATAATTTAAGGAACAACAAACCAATCGACAACAAAAGTAAGTTACTATCACTCTCACCATTTTTAAAAGATGGACTGCTAAGAGTTGGTGGACGATTACAAAACTCAACCGCCTGGTCATATGATGAAAAACATCCCTTGATTCTTCCACAATCACATCCAATTGTTAACCTGATCATCCAAGAAGGCCACAAATCAACGATGCATGGCGGTACTCAGTTAACTTTCGCACACATCCGAACAAAATTTTGGATCATAAATGGTCGAAATGTTGTCAGACAACAAATATCAAAATGTCTGAGATGCCACCGATTCAGTAAAAATATTAAGCATCAACTAATGGGTAATTTACCAGAAGCAAGAATAGCTCCTGCTCGGCCATTTTTAAAGTCAGGAGTTGACTACGCTGGACCTTTCAACGTAAGAGTATCGAAAGGTAGAGGCAACAAATCATATAAAGGCTACCTAGCAATTTTTGTTTGTATGGCAACAAAAGCTGTTCACATTGAGGTGGTCAGTGATTTAACAGCCGAAGCGTTCATGGCGGCATACAAACGTTTTGTGTCTCGTCGAGGAATATGTTCCGATATTTTTTGCGACAATGGTACTAATTTTGTTGGCGCTAGTAAAACAATGGAATTACAAAAAAAAGAAATAGTAGAACAAATAGCTTCAAACATTGTAAATTCTACTACGGAACATGGTACTAAATGGCATTTTATTCCACCGGGAGCACCGCATTTTGGAGGATTATGGGAGGCCGCAGTAAAATCAGTAAAATATCATTTAAAAAGAGTGATAGGCGAAACAACTTTGACGTTCGAAGAAATAACAACATTAACTTGTCAAATAGAGGCTTGCCTTAATTCAAGGCCAATTTCACCAATGACCAATGATCCAAGTAATCCGACCGTTTTAACTCCAGGTCACTTTTTAATTGGAGATGCTATCATAACCCAGCCTGAAGTCAGAGTCTCAGACAACAACATGAACTCATTGACTCGATGGAAATTGGTCCAAAAAATGAAAGAGGACTTTTGGAAAAAATGGTCCCAAGAATATTTGCATCAACTACAACAACGAGCAAAATGGACCACGAAGACACCAGATCTGAAGATTGGACAACTTGTTTTAATTCGAGACATCAATGTTCCACCATCCAGATGGATAACTGGACGGGTTGTACAAACTCACCCGGGACAAGACGGAATCGTTCGTGTAGCTACACTCCGCGGCCCCGGAAGGGCCCTTATAAAAAGGCCAGTGACAAAATTAGCACCTCTCCCAATTGAAAACACCATACAAGAACAAGGTACAGAATTGGATACCGAGGCCATCACCGTATTGTCAACCACGTTTCGCAACACCATCACCACGAGGAAACGTAAGTCAACAGAAACACATGAAGGGAAAAATCCACCAAGGAAATGGTTGCGAGGGCAAATAGACGATGTGGTAAAAATAGCTGCAGAAAAAGTAAAAATCAGTCCTCAACCAAAAAAGAAAAAAAGGACAATTAGACCTTGTTACCAATCCAAATTGATGTTATTAACTATGATTCCATTAATAAGTGTACTCGGCATATGCTCAGCAACTTTAAAGGAGACGACTTTTGATATTACAACTCTAACTTCTACAATGGGAGTATATTTTGAAAACATTGGGATAGCTCAGCTCTCCCACCAACAATGGACTATAATATCTTACTTTAATTTATCGGCAATGTTCTTAGAGGCTGAAGTATACAAAGCCGCTGTTGATAGGATGACTCAAACCTGTAGCGAGGATAAGGGATGGTTGCAACTAAGACAACTTTGCAAGCCCGCAATAACACAAATGAAGCAACAACTTTCCAATATAAACCTCAACAAAGAAATACTCCAACCCACTTACAATCATGTTCGGACGAAGCGAGGTTTAGTGAACGTAGTTGGTACTCTCACAAATCAACTATTTGGAATTCTCGACCAAGACGACGCACAACGGTATGATAACGAAATCACTTCATTAAAAAATGATCAACAGCACATTCATAAATTGCTAAAAGAACAAATTTCAATAATGGAATCAACAACGAATATCGTCAAAAGGGACTGGATAGCAGTAAACAATCAACTACAAGAAATAGATAAGCAAACAGTGGCTTTACACAACTTAATAAAAAGAAACGAAAACGAGCATATAGCAGTACAAAGGTTCATGGCTCTATGGATTCACCTATCATTGGAAATGGTAAACTTTTATTCAATGCAACAGCAGCTAATTGACGTCGTCATAGACATTCACCATAGCAAGATAAACACATTTATTCTCAAACCTAATCAACTCAGGGCAGAATTACAAAAATTACATGAAATAATCCCAGCTGATGCCACCATATATAGAGAAAATAACATGATAAGCTTGTACCAGATGATGACGGCTAAAGTTGGACAAATAAAGAACGCGTTAATTTTTGAAATAAAGATGCCGTTATTCAACAACAGAATATATCAGATCTTAAAGCCGATTGCTATCCCAACCAAGCATAAAGATATGTATGCTTATATAGAACCATCAAGTGAACTCTTATTGTTAAGTTTGAATAGGGAATCCTATTACTCCATGTTAGAAGACGAGCTCACATCTTGCAAGTCCATGAGATCTTCAGAATATCTCTGCATGATCCACAACGTTATTCATAATATACAAAATAATCCAACATCTTGTGAGA
This sequence comes from Tipula vernalis, assembly GCA_958295665.1. Taxonomy (NCBI): domain Eukaryota; kingdom Metazoa; phylum Arthropoda; class Insecta; order Diptera; family Tipulidae; genus Tipula; species Tipula vernalis. The sequence goes on along the minus strand of OY282560.1, from coordinate 91,440,335 downwards.
TCGATATAATCATAAATAAAGAAGTACAAACAGATGCTTGCCAGATTCGTTTTATGCTACCAAGAAACTTATGGATTCCAACCCACGATCCAAGCGCATGGATTTTTATCTCCGAAAGAAAGCGTACAATAAATATCGTATGTAATAAAGAAGTGACAACCACAATCATAAATGGAACGGGAATTATCACGTTACATAAAGCCTGCACTATCACGGATGGAATGACAACTATACATTCAATCGAAAACTTCAACACAAGAATGAAGTCTTTCTATCAACCAACGATAAACCTCAGCAGCCTGCTTATCCGGTCCAAAAATACCACCAACAGAACTATGATGAGTCATGAATTCAACAACATTCTCATGGATTTGGATCAACTATCAACTAATGTTACACACCTAAAAAATTTGGCAGAAAGTGAAAACCAACAATTAAATTATCACGATATTCATCATTACGTTTTACTCTACGGAATCATTGCCACCTTTATCGCACTTATCGTTGCATATCGATGCAAGAAAACAACAGCTACACAGTCATCAGAACAAATTTCAAACGTGCTCCCATTACCTCGCCGGTTCATATCAACTAAAGTCGCCGCGGAGGATGTTCAGTCACGTGAACATACCAACTCACCATGCTGCGCAGGCCTGGCCTCAATCGTATAAATGGTCATTCTTGTTATTAGTATTGATTAATGAAATTTAACTACAATGGAAAAATGTATATTATGCATTTTTCCTTAATATAACGTTTTTATATTTTTAGTCAGTTCATTGACACCAAATATATAATTTTTTAACATACACATTGTAATATTAAAATCAGCAATTTTAGTCGATATTAGTTGTTATTAGTATAATTAATGTATGACCATTTTGTATATAAATCAAACATTTGTCTGAGTTACTGAGTTCAAAAATTAATTGACTCAAGAAAACATCGCCCCGACCAACGGTAAGCGAGAAAAGATATAATAAAAGAATAAATTCCAACAATTAGTCTTTTATTAACACCAAACTAAATAGTACCCATCTGGGGTAATATAGTTAGTTTATTTTTTGGTAAATCAAACCTATCTTAAATTTACAACTTAAGAACTAAAGATTGAAACCAAACAAATTGAAAATAGCAAGAGACTACTAGATAAAATTTCAAAAATGAAATTTTTGGTAGTAGTGAATAACGGAAGCAGGGACTACTAGATTTATGGATATCATTATAATTGAATAGACAAACGTATAATGAGTACATTATACGTTAGTCGTGGACAAATAAAAATTCAAAACTCTAGTGTCAAATTTAAATCTTTTATTTCGTTTTGACAAAAATCATCACCGGTGCACTTTCTAATAACTTTAGGGTTAATATTTTCACGACAAATTATATCTAATTGGCGAATGGATTTGCCCAATGCAACTAAGTATACCTATACGTTTAAAAATATTGTGAACAACATTAAATTACCACCCATATAATATTCGAAGGGGCCCTACATCAATATTATAAATTTATCCACAAGATTATATAGAGTTTAAAAATGTATTTAGCCTTAAGTTTAAAAGTAGTTTAATACACATAAGTACTGGTACATCGAAATAGAATTTTTATTTGGCCAATTGCTTTGTCCGTACGTACATGAGTAAGATTATTTATTATTTTATTAATATTTATTGCATTTACTGTAAATTGTAATAACAACTATTATTATATAATGAAACAAAATCATATATGTATCCTCTCGATTACCAATCAAATAACATATCATTAACGTTCCCAAAAGGTATTTATGAAAATTATTATTTTTAAGATAATTTAACTTACATATATGCGATACATCCTTATAACATTCGATCACTTTTCCGAGACGAATACGTATCAACGAAAATTATAACATTCCATAGATTAATCAAGAACATACATACGGCAACACAAAATAATATTTATGCGACCGATAACAATTTCTAAAAAAAAAATGCAAAAATTATGAATATTGCATTTTGAGATGTGAAATAAAAATAAGAATATAACCTTCAGCTTCGGTACGAAAAAAAAAAACACAAATTTATTGTAACATAAAGAACAATGAAGTCTTTTCATAAAATACTCTCGGTAAAAAGAAAATATTAAGATAAAAAAAAAAAAAAAAAAAAAAAACTTAAATTAGTGATACATATGCTTTTACAGATTTTCTTCATTGATAATCTGACTTGTTTTATCTCGGTGCTGTATATCGTGTATATTTGGTTGGTGAATACAAAGTCGAGCGATCGCTTAATGAAACGACAGGAAATTATAACATGAGAATTTTAAATGTTTATATGTTAAGCATACTTATACCAAAAAAATCTGTATTTTGATTACCAATGGCAGTATATCTGAATATTTAAATCACAATATCAAGTGAAATACCTTCCAAGAAATTCGACTTTCCTGTCGATCATTTTGTTGCTTATTTATAAACATAAAATTTCTTCTTCGACGTTTCTTATTTATGCGCGAATTACTACTTACTGTTGCAATCAATTTTTTTTTTTTCTTGTGTTTCGTAACCAATCAAAATTCACTCGATCTTGGGATGCTGATAAGTTTCATGTCAAAAATTATAGAGGTTGATTTTTTTTTTTTTTTTTGATTTCTTTACTTTTGAAAGTTTACTTATTTATGTAGATATTGTATATTTATGGGCTTATATCGGCACCTGAAGTAACGGATTTATATAATTAAATTGATATAATCTAACTGCTCGTTTTGCCGCAGCTGCTTTTCGTAAATTTTTCATCCAAAATTATAATGTTGAAGAGTCTAATGCAGTACTGATAATATTATAACTATTTTTCCATCAATCTATCTCTCGGTTCTCCATCTAGATGATCTTCCGAAATACATTTTTAAACAAATGGCAGATAAATATTTTATTATTTAAATGGAGGATTATGCAATTGTTTCCAGGCGAACACGGAATTGTAGTAGTAAACTTAATTCGTAAGTAAATACTAAAATTTGGCTGGTTAGCATATTTTCCTTTAAGCTAATACAAAAATATATTTCGCCAGAATTTTTCAGACGGTGATGTATCCGACTACTCAGGGATGGTGCAGTAGCTTGAATCTTGAATAATCACATATTTAAGAATATTAAAAAAAAACTCAACGCAATTCAGATCAATAGCTATCAAAACCAAACCGACCCGGAATCTCTCACAAAATCACAACTTCGCCATAGATTGTTCAGCCGTAAAAATTAAAACTGATAAAATTAAGCCAAACTACGTCTAGGAAAAGAACACCGATAAGGAAATGGAATAAAGTTCGAGATAACTGAAAGCCAATATTTAGAACAAAAAAGCAGAAAACAACGTTTTCAACAAAATCAATTTAGATACTGAATCTAATTTGGCTAAATCTATTTTAAGGAAAAATAAATTAAAATGAGCCTAACACAATGAAAATTGCACAATTACAATAAAATACTGAAATTCAATAAGAGAAAAGAAAAAATTGAAAAGACAGGCAAGTAAAAAATTATAAAAGTAATATTACGGGTTTTGTTTTATCCTCCGGCAGCCGATAACAGGGGGATCGGTAGATCGTAAAAAATAGCGTTTTCGAAAATCCCGTGTTTTAAAATCCCGTCTTCTAAAATCCAGCAGTTTAAATATTTTTATGGAACTCAATTTTACTAAGTTTATTTCATTTTTGGTAGACCTTGTCTAATTGTGCTTTTCGTTTCTCATAGATTTTCAGACGAGAAATTTTTTCGCCTCATTTAACTTTTTCAACAAAAATTACAATATTTTATAGGTACCTCACCGTTTTCTCGAAAGAAAAAAATCCCCAAGGGGACAAAATCTCGAAAATTAAAATTAACGAAAGACAGAGTCTTAAAAAAAATGTCGACACATTAAAAGGTAAAAAGGTACGGAGATTTTGTATAAGGTTGTTTTTTATGACTTGTAAAAATGTTTTAACAGATGTGACACCACCGATTTCGACACCATAGTTATAAAATTCAGCGCTACAGCTTAATGTACACTATGACAAGTTTCAACAGCATGCTCGAATTCAACCGTGTAACATGACGTTGTAAAGATCTCTGGCACTCTAGTTATAAAATTTACCGTTACAGCGTTATTGAATTGCTGGCAAGTATTTGCTCATTTCCAGATATCATAGATTTTTCTCATTATAGTGCCATTAGAAAGACGATACCTGCAATTGCTTGCAGAGAATTATTTTCGCTGTGTAGTACTTGAATTTGGGCTATTTCTTCCTTACTAAGTTTTTTTCCTCGACACATATTTTTATTTTTTTATGTTAAATTGGTAACGTTTTTAAAAAAAAGTAATTTAAGTTAAGTTTAAGTTGCTAACACTTCAAATTTATTGATAATTATGGTCGTTTCTATTCAAGTGGAACAAACAAAAATCACAATTTTTAAGAAAAAACAAAATAAAATAAAAGTTGGATCGATTTCGAAATATTCCAAAAAAACTGTCGTTCCTATTCAAGTGAACTGCAGTGTATTTGATTTTTTTTCTTAGCACGGCAGTATACGCGTTTGTCTATTGAGAGATACAGTACACGTTTTCTTCATTTTATTTTTAAATTTATCGTTTTTGTTGTTTAATAAGCCAAAAGAAAGATAGTAGTCTTGTCTTCAAGCAGCAGTAGTGAGTATGAAGAGCCCATTAGAGGTAAAAGAAAAAGTAACAAGCACGTGCACATGGTGTTGATTGCAGGTTAGTTTATGTTATGTTTGTTGTTGAATAACGTATACGTATTAAATTTTATTTTACAGATGCAGATGGAAGTGTTTTAGTTTTATTTCTGAAGGAGACCGTACGGAAATATATACAAAATTCATCTCATTCTCACAACCCTTTAGGAGACAAAGAAAAAAGTCTGAAGAATCAGAGTATAAGAAGCTAAAAATGTCATCATATAGATATACAGTTTCATGTTCAAGTGGAAAAAAATGTAAGTAAACAAGAGTTTATAAACCTACACAGAATTACGCCTGATCGCTTTCGTCGTTTGTGCAATTTATTGAGAGAAGGAAAAGTACCTTAGGATTTGAGAGGATCAGAACCATCAGGAAATTCTATACGTAATCGAAAGTTAAAACAATGTGGAGAATGTTCAAAGAAAAACATCAAGATGATAATGTTGATCACAAGTTCTATTTTCAAATTTTAAAGAAGTTTAATTTTTCATTTGGGAGACCTCAGGTCCTCAGGAACTCAAGATAAAGTTGAAAAACGCTCACCTCAATAAAGCGGCAAAACGTGTGGCTACTGCTGTACTACTAATACATAAGAGTAGAGCAAAACAATTTTATTCCAAGATAGAACAGGTTAAGAAAGAAGGTGAAGAGAAAACTGAGGTTTTAGGGATTTGCATGGATTACATGCAGAACTTGCACTTGCCAACTATACCGTTACAAGAGATTTTCTATTTGAGGCAGTTGACTATTAATGTATTTAATATACATGATCTAACCACAGGCAAATCTGTGTTTTTTATCAATAATGAGAGTTACATGAACAAGTACCATCAACTGTCAAGCACCTGCATATTTTTTCTGATGGATGTGCAGAACAAAATAAAAACAATATTGTTACAAGATTTATGCTTGCCATGGTAGATGAGGAAAAACTTGCTACAATTAATCAATATTTTCCCATAAGAGTTCACTCGTTCCTGCCTTGCGACTGAAATTTTAGCGTGGCAAAAAGAAGTACTGTGGATCGATTATATACATCAACAAAAAAAAAATGTTAAAGTGAAATTAGTTCAGACCAACAATATTTTAAATTTTAAGGATTGGTGGACATTCTATCAACATAATCTCATGGAAGGCATATCACAAGAGATCAAAAGGAATCTTTTAATATAGTATGATACCAAAATGTAGGTTTTGCACAATGATACACAACGAGTCAGAAATATGTCCTCTCAATGAAGACGTCACTAAACATTTATGTGCTAACTGTAAAGGCAATCATATAGCAAACTCCGTAATATGTCCGGCTAGAAGCAAGTATTTAGAAATGAAGGAGCAGCTGTCTATCAAACAGCACCTGCAAAGCAAACCGACGCCACAACACCATTACAATGGATTTCAATGGAGCTCAAATCAAATAAACAAGACAAAATCAGAGCAAATACAAATGCTCTCTGAAGTGGCTTGTAGGTATGTTGGTCAATCATATTAATTTAATAATTTCTACTAGGAACGCACGAAGTGTTAAACCAAAAAAACATTTACTGGAAACTTTCTTAGAAGCTAATAATGTAGACATAATGCTACTGACAGAAACTCATTTAAAATTTAACATAATACTTACTTTTACTGACTATTATATTTACAGAAACGACCGTTTAGTACAAGAAAAAGGTGGAGTGGCAATTTTAATTCGAAAAAATATTTCACATAATTCAATGTCTGCAATTAATTTGAAATCTATAGAATCTATTGGAATATCCGTAAATCTTGAGGGAGGTGACCATTTAAAAATATTCTGTTGTTACTGCCCAAACTCAAATCATAATGATTTTCGAAATTACTTGTTGAAATTGACCAATTTTACATCTCCCTTTATTTTGGATGGCGACCTAAACTCTAGGCATACCAGTTGGGACTGTGTTAGGAACAATAAGGGTGGTCGCATATTACATATTTTACATATAAACTCTAATAACTTCACAATTCTAGTTCCTGATAAACCAATTTATTATAGTTATAGAGGTGTTCCAAGTTACTTGGATCTCTTCCTAACCAATCAACCGATGCATGTTCATGGCGTTAAAACCGTACTTGATCTCAATTCAGATCATTTTCCAGTCACTTGTGAGCGGACTGGAAACTATATAGGCAGTTTATTGAGTATCAAATCGCAAATGATGAAATATTATGTACTACTAGTACTAGTACACTAATCCAAAACTGGATAAATCAATTTTCTGACATAATTATTAAAGCCCGTTTAATTAGTTTACCTGAAATACCGGTTAGACACTCGGAGCGCATCCAGCTGACGGATGAGATCAAAGAACTTAGCAAATTAAGAAATATTAGGCGTAGACAATATACTAGGTACAGATACTCTCATTTAAAAACAGTAATAAACTACCTAAACAAAAAAATACAGGAAATGATTTGGACCTTGATCAACGTTAAGTGGCAAAATAATCTGAAGGACATTGAAAGAGGATCCGAAAAATTTTGGAAGACAGCTAAGAATTTTAAAAATAAACCTTGCTCTATCCCTCCACTTAAAGATGATAATAATGACACGCGTCTATTCACAAACGAAGAAAAGTGTAATGCATTTTCTAATGTATTTGAATTATTACCCTCAAACAATTACATTTGTAATTTAATAGAAAATGATATTAGAAATACATGCGAAGAAATTAACTCAATTATTATATCAGAAAGACCTTCTAGTGTTGACCTAATAACAGTTGAAGAATTAATTTCAGTTATTAAATCAGTCCGACCACTTAAAGCTCCGGGCATAGACCAGATCCCTAACTTGCTGTTAAGAAAATTACCAAGGGTTGCAATACAGAAGCTGACTAACATGTTAAATAAATGTCTTTTGTTTGGGAAAATTGCCAAAGTATTGCCTATTTTAAAACCAGGAAAAGATCCTACGAAAGTTACCGTCCAATCAGTCTATAAGTTGTCTATAGGAAAGATCTTTGAGCGACTAATAAAAGCTAGAATGGATGAGTATATAACAGAAAATAATTTACTTATAAATGAGCAATTCGAGACAAATCATGAAATTCATAAATCTACGGGTATGGTACTTTTAGACCTTAAAAGTGCATTTGATCTTGTATAGAGAGATGGGATCATTTATAAAATGAAATGTTTAGTTTAGTTTTAATTTATCCACTTGAAAATTTGAGAATATTCAAATGAATAAGTTGGCCCCAATCTAGTAGATATCTCATCAAAAATCTACTCGAAAACATAATTCTTGCTTTAAAATCAATGCTTTACTGACTAATAGACATAAAAACGCTTAAAACAAGTTACAGTTATGGTGCCATTGTATAATCCTATCTTTCATTGTACCATATGAGAACTCATGTTTACATAAAAGCTTATTAATCATCATCGTGTAATTCTCTTACCTATGAATTGGTGAAGCACCCGTGATACACGCTGCTGGTATCTACCAATCGTGGAATTTTGCTGGGGGGCCTTCTATCATTTCTTTGGTCAGGTTGTAACGCCCTCAATATAAAATTAGTTCATTTATGAACGTATCCTTTGATGTGCACAGTGAATGCACCTTTATTTTTATAACAAAGCTTTAAAAAAAAACCGATGTAGTAGTCGGATGCGGGTATAGGGTTCCTATAAAAACTCAAAACCGAAATAAAATTGGGTTCAGAAAAAAAAGGAAATCGGAAAAAATATTGTAAAGGCGTTATACATCGACGCAAAGAAATGTAATTTAAATAAATTTGTAAGTTGTTTAAAACCAGTTTAATTGTTGTTAATTATTGAGTTCACCGAGTGATTTCCCATCCATTGAAACCCTAACCCCAACATAAAATAAATTGTGGATTATTCGCCTATGAATATAAGTCGAACCTGTATCAACAAGGAAAGTAACCTACATTTGGCGCTCAACGTGGGGCCAGATCGATTGGGAATTTTCACTGGAGGACTTAAAAAGGGGAAAACGAGGACAATTTTGCTGATATAGAAACGTGGTTTTCAGGGATGAATGGTAAATATAACAATAAATGTTAACTAGAGCAAAAACTAAAATAAAAAACAGTGAAAATAGTGACGAAGTAATTAAAACAAATAGTTTTAACGAAATGGCTTCCTTTACGGACGAGCAATTTAGTTCACTTTTGGCGGTTATCGGTAAGATGGCCGACCCTAAACAGCGAAAACGGTGTTGCCGAATACAAGTGGTACGTTTTTAAATTGTACATCACGATTTAGAGGTGAAGTAAATGAGGATATTTCCGCATTTATCGACGCTATAACAACCTACAAAGATTGTGGCGGTGTCTCGGACGAGAATGCCCTAAAGGGTCATCCGTTACTTCTGGAAGGACACGTTGCAAGCTGGTGGGTCGGCATCAAAAACACTCAGGGCAATTTCAAAGAAGCTCTCGATCTCATGAGATCCACATTTGGTCAAAAGATGCCTGCGTATAAAGTATATTCGAATATGTTCTCAAAACCACAAAAAGAGGGGGAGCGTATCGACATTTTTGTAGTTTATATCCGACAATTGTTCGCACAATTGTCTTCTACTGATTTATCAGAAAAAGTCAAATTAGATATGACATACGGTCTTCTTAATTCCACATATCGATCCGAAATGAAACGAAGCGACATTACCTCTTTTGATGATTTATTGCAAAAGGGTCGCGATATGGAGGAATTGATGAGCGAAATGATAAATATCAAACACATGATTAAGGCGAATATCGATACTAATGTGTCAAATAAAGACAAGCTTTCTAGTCCCAAACAAAATTATAGTTATCAGAAATATTGTAAATTTTGCAGGCGTCATGGTCATAATGTCGAAGAATGTAGATCGAAGCATAGAAGCACAAAAAGCAGTGATAAACCCACTGAGGAATCACAGAAGGTCAATTTTCAGAGTAAGAACATTTCGAGTTCAAATGACATCAAATGTTACGGTTGTAATAAGCCTGGGTTTATAAAAAGTAATCGTCCCAATTGTAGCCTCAAGTCTACAGCCATGGCAAGTCTGTTAACTGAAAATCATGGTGAATTTCAGCGTCATTCAGTTTATATTGACATCTTTGACAATATAGGCTCCGCTCTTCTGGATACTGCGGCGAAAACTAGCGTTGCAGGATATGAATTATATCAGATGTTGAAAGAGTATGGTGTTCACTTTGAGGAATCCGTCAAAAGCATTATGCTAGCTGATGGGACTTCAAAGTCCGAAAATATTCTTAAAGTATATATAGACGTGAAGTTGGATGAGAGAGTCATAAAAACTACATTTATCGTTTTCTCTAATAATGCTAATAGTCGAACGCTGTTAGGCATCGATTTTATCCAAAGTGCTGAATTAATCTTGGACTTTACTAACCAAACTTGGAGATTTTCTGATGAGAATATCTCTCATACATTTATATTTAATAATAATGATACTATCGATCACGAGCTGGAATTATCCACTTTTGATTTGAAGGAGAATGAGGGTAATAGCTTGAATTCGGTTCAAAGAGATGAGGTGAGTCAGCTCTTGGCTGAGCATGAATCAATTTTCCAATTCTCTGATTCTCCTACTCCGTACGCGGAGCATCGCATAAACTTATCAAACAATTCACCGATTGCAGTTCCTGCATACATAATGCCACCCAATAAGCAGGAAATTCTAAAGCACCAGCTGGACGAAATGCTAGCTAATAATGTCATCGAGGAATGTGATTCACCTTGGGCAGTTCCAGTAGTTTTGGTTCCAAAACACAATAACGAATTTCGTCTATGCGTAGACTACCGAAAATTAAATTCGCAAACCATAACCGATTCATATCCAATGCCCCGAATCGATGATATAATTCACATACCAAATAAGATTGAATTCTTATCTACAATTGATTTAAAGGCAGGCTATTGGCAAGTCAGTGTGGCCGAGACCGATCGTGATAAAACATCTTTCATCACGCCCTTCGGACTCTTTCGTTTTCGAAGAATGCGTTTTGGCTTAAAGAATGCCCCTGCAACGTTCCAGCGCCTGATCAATCAACTTAAAAATGGCATACCGGATGTCAATCTCGTCGCTTATCTAGACGACATATTAATTTTTTCAAATTCCTTCGAAACCCACAAACGTGATTTAAAATTGGTATTTGATCGATTAAATAATTTTAATTTAAAAGCAAACCGGGATAAAACTCATTTTTTTAAAGAATCGGTAAAGTATCTCGGTCATATTATTTCAAGGAAAGGTATAGAGACAAACCCAGAGAAGATGTCTGCTATTACGGGTATGAAACCACCTATTAATTTAAAACAAGTCCGAACGTTTATTCAAACGGCTTCGTGGTTTCGAAAATTTATTAATAATTTTTCTTCTATTGAAAAGCCACTGTGTCAGTTGACAAAAAAGAATGTTAAATGGAAGTGGGGTAACGAGGAACTCGAAGCTTTTGATCAACTAAAACCAGCATTAGTCAACGCACCAATCTTGAAGCAAGCGGATCAGACACAACCGTTCTTGATTAGAACCGATGCCAGCAACTATGGTTTGGGGGTGGTTTTGATGCAGTCCTGGGAGGGTCAGGAACTTCCCGTCGAGTAGGCAAGTCGACTTTTAATAGATGCCGAAAGAAAGTATCCTACTATAGAGAGGGAGGCTTTAGCAGTAGTATGGGCATTGGAAAAATTCAGAGGCTATATCGATGGATGCGAAGTAACTGTCTGTTCAGACCATCGACCACTAAAATGGCTCATGACATTGCAATCACCAAGCGGAAGATTAGCGCGATGGGCGTTGAAGCTTCAATCATTCAATTTGAAAATCGAGTATACCCCAGGCAAGGATAACGTCATAGCTGACACACTTTCCCGCCCTAATGGGGAGGATGAGTCGCAAGAAACCGAACAACTATGTTGTGTAACCAGCGATCTACCCAGTAAATCAGCTCCAAACATGCGAGAGGAACAACTAAAGGATCCGAATCTGTAGAAAATAATCAAGTGTTTCGAGGAAATAAATAATCTAGAGGTCGCTAATTGGTCGTCGAGAGGTTATATCATGGCACATGGATTATTATATCGGTACCTGATCGACTCAGATTCAGAGGAACCACAACTCGTTATTCCTACACAGTGTCGTATTGATATTATGCGAAAAATTTCACGATGTACCAACTGCTGGACACTATGGCGTTGACAGAACTTACGCCAAAATAGCCCATAAATACTATTGGGTCGGAATGAAAAACGACATTGCTTAATATATCAGGGATTGTATCCCATGTCAAAAATATAAAATAACGAATCTGAAACCCGCCGGATTGCTAAGAACACCAGTCATGGCACAACGCTTCGAGATTTTATCCATCGACTTAGTTGGACCACTGGTTCCCACCGAAGCCCATAACAAGTGGATTTTTATTATAGAAGATACTGCCACAAGGTGGACTGAATTATTTGTATTGCCAAATTCGATAGCAGAAACGTGTGCGAAGACACTCATCAACGAAATTTTCCTGAGATACGGAATCCCACGGCGCATAATCTCGGATAACGGACCTCAATTCGTGAGCGAAATAATGCAATATGTCACAAATTGTTTTGGCATCCAACAAATACTTACGCCTGTGTATCATCCAGAGGCCAATCCAGTAGAAAGAAGGAATCGTGACCTGAAAACACAATTATCCATACTCGTCGAACAGGATCACAGTACCTGGGATCAACATTTAAGTTCCATTCGTTGCGCGATGAACACGACGAATTGTTCTTCAACAAATTACACACCTGCATTTCTAACGTTTGGACGTGAGCTGTGTAATTTTACAGATGTGGCACATGATTTTCGCACCATAGTCCAAACAGACAATTTTATACCCGAGATTACCACATATTTACTAAAGGTCACCGAATATATGTTCAGAGCCAGGGAGCATAATGAGAAACAACAGGATCAACGAAAACAGTATGCGGACGCGAAACGACGACCACACTGTGAATTCGAAGAGGGTGATCTAGTGTTGCTACAAAACCACTTTCTCAGTAATGCGTCCAAAGTAATTAGCTCTAAATTCATGCCCAAAAGAGACGGTCCTTATAAGATTCGAAAATGTTGGCCCAATACTTATGAGGTCGAAACACGAACGGGTCATTATATTGGTAAATACCATTCTTTTATGCTCACGCCCTTTAGAGGCGCAGGAGATCAGTCACCATTGCGTGAAATTCAACCTAGAAGGCGAAACACACCGAGTCTCGCCGCCTCATTGGCTGCGGAAATCCCAAACCCAACCATGGTAGATATTCATGAAGCAACGCAAACCGGAGTACTCCCTCGGCAAATCCATACTGAGGATCAAAGTGATGAGTCACCACCGGAACCTGTACCACAATATAAGCGAACGAGGCAGATTAAAATACCGCTTCGATTCCAGTGAGTTCCTCAGACCCCTTCCACTAGTAGTGCGAATGAATTAGTTTAATTGAATTTGTTTTGTATACAATAAAATTAGAAATTTTGAGAAAAATTATTGTAAGACACCGTGGCGGAGCAATGTCATGTTTGTTTGTATTGTTTTTATATACCAGCAAGCATGAAATATTAGATATATCATAACCAATTTATAAAGAAATACTATATATAGCGTAAGATATAGTATGTGCCAGGTTGGTAATGAAGTATCATATTAGGTAACGTAAATATTATTATATTATTTTATAATGTGAAATTAACATATAAAATCTAAATTTGAAATGTACATATATTTTAAAGTAAATTTCAAGGGGGAGATTGTAACGCCCTCAATATAAAATTAGTTCATTTATGAACGTATCCTTTGATGTGCACGGTGAATGCACCTTTATTTTTATAACGAAGCTTTAAAAAAAACCGATATAGTAGTCGGACGCGGGTATAGGATTCCTAAAAAAACTCAAAACCGAAATAAAATTGGGTTCAGAAAAAAAAAGGAAATCGGAAAAAATATTGTAAAGGCGTTATACATCGACGCAAAGAAATGTAATTTAAATAAATTTGTAAGTTGTTTAAAACCAGTTTAATTGTTGTTAATTATTGAGTTCACCGAGTGATTTCCCATCCATGTAGAAACCCTAACCCCAACATAAAATAAATTGTGGATTATTCGCCTATGAATATATGTAAGTCGAACCTGTATCAACAAGGAAAGTAACCTACAAGGTAGCCCATCAAGGCTCAATATCATCCCCGGGGATGTTGTGTCGTAAATCTAAAGCTGTAATATCTTGTTCAAAATCATCCCCATTAAAAAACAAACGAAATCAATCGATATTTTCTCAAAACAAGAATCGCATAAACAGGTTCCGCAGTACACAAACAACAATAACAACAACAACAGCATGTACATATGTATCTATGTATATTTATGTACATATTGGTTATTTTGAATGTGTGTGCAAAGGGTCAAATAACGGGATCTTTACGTTTGTGAATGAGATGGATATATGTCGAAATTACGGCATAAAACAAAATTTATATAGGCGCTTCCACGTCGCAGTTACTTTTGATGTTAAATTTATAAACACACACATCCAAACATAAATATGTATTGTTGATCTGAAATATGTACATATATACAATCACACCGTTAATTTATGTGTACATAAACAGTATGGTCAGCAGCATTGCATTTGTAAACTAAACAAAATATACCCGAATAATCACGTTCACTACACACTATAATTGAAAATTTCACACACTATTCACTCTCACTGTAACTCACGAGCACGCACGTTATTACAACACTCTTTTTACCTTTGCTACCTTTGTAGTCTTTAAGAGGTAAAATAAGCAAAAATAGTGCACACCCACTTAAATCTATTTAAATTTACTATTTTTATTTAGCATGTAACACGTGCCACATGCATACATATACATTTATACACATAATACATATATAAAACCGACGCGATTAATTTAATTTAAATTTTTACACATAAAGTCCAAGCAAATCATTTAATAAATATAAAGAAAAATTACACAGATCGTCATCAAACATATGTTTTCCAATACGTGTGATGCGAAAATACCTGTTTCTAACTGTACTTAAGAGTACCGTTAATTTATTTTTGAGCACGTTTCATCACGTTTTCTTGTTCAAAATCATTTCACCTTAAACTATTTATTGCACTACACTTAAAACACAACACATCACATCAAAACTATTATTACAATACACACTATTACATATTACACTAAATAACAACACAACACATAGTAACACCAATTTAATTTAATTTAATCCAATATTTAAACTTAAAAACTTAAAAATAAAAATTTAAATTCAAAATAATATAAATTTCACTTATGGAGACAGACTAAAACACGTCCATCTCCATCGAGCGTTCATCGCCCACCCGCCAGACGGTGGATCTTTATAAGAAGAATTTCAACGATTACAAATTTCAACTAAACGATGGTCATGCAAATAGAATGTTATCTAAAGCCAGAAATGATGGCCAGTATGAATATTTGTCATATCGCCTCAGTGTTGATAAATAAGTTTTTGTTACTTTAATAAATTCTAATCTTTGGTCGTCTGATATATTCATCAAGGAGTTTGAATTTACGCAGAAAAAAACTTATTTTTTGATAAGATGATTATACCACATTTGACTTAAACGAATATTGTTCAATAAATGCTCAAAAGCATCTAAAAGTGAATCAAAAATCTTTACTTAATTCAAAGATGTGTTATGCGATGTGAATGAGAGCTAAATGCACTTTTTATGCACCAAAGAATATTATAAAGTGACAATATTGATGATACTGATACTCAGACTGAGGAGGAAATTGATTTATCGTTACCTGAGAATAAATCATTTCTGAAATATTTAAAATCCAAGTTACTGGTAAAAAAAGGTTGGAAAACTGCCTACACTAAGAATTTTACAAATGCGTATGATTTTATCAAGTGGATTGCATCTCAATCATTTGATTATGCTATACCTCAAATGTCTTCTTGAAAAAATGAGAATTATTTAGAAATTTCATCTCTCATAACTTGCGCTGCTATGCAAGCCAAACTATAGCCAAATGTTTTTTTGTTAAAACCGCTTTTCCCCCAATATCATATGGATTTTACATATACCGTTCAATATAACAACGTGTTATGAAAGAGCTTTATCGTCTCGATGGATTACTGGTGAGCCTGAAAATTTTTGAAGTCTACCATTGTGAAAGATTCTCCAATCGCATCTTGGTTATTTTATGCTGATACATCTGCTGAGTCCTATACTACGAGGACTCATCGTTGGACTTACAAAACTACTACAACCAATAGATTTATCTTATGCCCTTTGAAGTTTCTTCTTTACTATCGGCACACATCTTCTTATATGAGAACAATAAACACATATAGATATGAATATCAATGGAATTCTTCAAATTACCACCAAATATCGTAACAACACAAATTTTAAATAATACATATTATCTAACTTTCACCAAAGCGGATAAGCATTTATTAATCGCCCAGCCTACCATACCACCTCAAACGCCAAAGAGATAACGGGCATATTTGCTGCAGTTCTCATTTCAGCCATTACCGATAAAGCCATTCTGTCTCCTTTGATGAATTTTAGAGTCGGATTTGGCCCGAACGATTTACCCTAATCTACTCGTAAGTTACAAACCTGTGCTAGTATTTTAATAAATTCGTGGGAAAATCTCTAAGAAAGTTCAAATCATTAAATCAGGCAAATAGAATGATGTCACATGATATTTGAACTAGCTCTATGCGACGCTTTTAAATCATCACTAATACGTCATGTAGGTAGATCTACATCTACTAACCTGGTTGCATTCACCAGCCAAGTAATAAATGAGCTAGCAAAAAATCATCAAGTAGACGTACCTTATACAGATTTCAGTAAGATACTATATTTCATTCTTTTTCATCACCATAATGCCCTCCAAGTCATTGCATTTGGATTTTCATTAGAATACATTAATTCATTCAAGACATACTTAACAAATCGTCTACAATCATCAAAGTGACATCTGGCGTTCCTCACGGATCAGATATTGGACCCTGGAGTTTTATCGTTTTAATGGATCGGATAACCAAGATCATAAAAAACTCAAATGTTTTCATATTTGCTGATGAAGTAAAAATATATCGTAAGATTAAACAAATTAGTGATGCTTACAAACTACAAGATGACCTTAGTAGGCTTAGTGAGTGGAGCGATCAAAACTCACACGACGAGATACAGTTGGGTTAGGCCGAGGTAACTCAAAACAAAGAATTTCAGACGCTCACAAATCGTATATTCCCTTTGTTGCTGTGTTGTAGTGAAGATCGCTATTCATTCGCGCCAGTTAACTCACAGACCGGAGAAATAAACGCTAATAAAACAGTTTCATGTAAGAACTATTACAGTTACAGAATGACCCTCTTAAACTTAGCCGAAAGTTTCAAGACGAAAGTGAAAAGTCGATAATGAAGGTTATTATATTGACATCCGTCGAAAATAAATCAGCCTGAAAAGCGTTATGTCTGGAGATGGATTGCATTGATGTGACTTGTCAATAGGTATCGCAGGAAAAAAATTCAGTTCAAGTTTCCCGTGGAAAATTTCGGAAAATTCAAAAAAGTTTCCAGCCGAAAGTAAGAAATGGATGAAAAAAATCAGCCTCTAGAGTGTTATGTCTAGAGATGGATTGCATTGATATGACTTATCAATAGCTATCGCAGGAAAAAAATTCAGTTTAAGTTTCGCGTGGGAAATCTCGAAAAATTCGATTTTCCAAAAATCATTAGAAAATTTGTACAAAATCAGCCTTTAGAGTGTTATGTCTGGAGATGGATTGCATTGATGTGATTTGACAATAGCTATAGCAGGAAAAAAATTCAGTTCAAGTTTCCGGTGGAAAATCTCGGAAAATTCGATTTTCCAAAAATTATTAGAAAATTTATACAAAATCAGCATCTATAGTGTTATGTCTGGAGATGGATTGCATTGATGTGACTTGTAAATAGCTATCGCAGGAAAAAATTCAGTTCAAGTTTCCCGAGGGAAATCTCGAAAAATTCAAAAATGTTTCCAGACGATAGTCGAATTTACCGAGATTTCTTACGGGAAACTTGAACTGAGTTTTTTTTCTACGATAGCTACTGACAAATCAAATCAATGCAATCCATCTCCAGACATAACACTGCAAAGGCTGATTTTATATAAATTTTCTAATAATTTTTGGAAAATCGAATTTTCCGAGATTTCCCACGGGAAACTTGAACTGAATTTTTTTCCTGCGATAGCTATTGATAAGTCACATCAATGCAATCCATCTCCAGGCATAACACTTTAGAGGCGGATCTATTTTCGGCTGGAATGTAAATAACGTAATTTGCATTATCGACTTTTCACTTTCGGCTGGAAACTTTCGGCTAACTTTAACAGGGTCTATTTACTTTCGGCTGATAACTACTAAATTTTTATTTTCGGCTGGAATGTTAATATCATAATCTGCATTATCGACTTTTTACTTTTCGGCGGGATTAGGCAATTTTTAAACTTTGGATGTTAAATATTAGCTGGACTAACACAATCTGCATTATCGACGTCTCACTTTCGGCTGGCAACTTTCGGATAACTTTAACAGTATTACAGAATCATTGTTTGTGAAAGCGAATTCAACACTTTGCCTAGATACAAAAGACTGCTTAATTGGATCGATAGGCTTTTATACCACCATGTGACCCCATACAATACTGTTTTATTAAAATCGTTTAACGCACATATTAACGAGGAATATTGCATATTATGGAAATATTATGTATAACCTGTCAAATAAATCTACATATACGAGTACATACGAGTACATAAATAAAGGTAGCGACCAAGTCACATTTAGTGTTAACAGTCACGACGAAGTCCAATAATTCTAATCAGGCCGTTATATTAGCACTTCTGAAATAGTTTGGAGAATTTTTCCTTCTGTATTCATGAAAGATCATCCACTATTATACATTTTGCTGTACATCTTGCTATACACATCCTGAGAAGCTTATGAATTTTGATCCAAATAATACGAATGGAACCTAATGGAAGGCGACTCTCATTACAATACTATGAATGAGGCTACGCTATGTAGTTTATTTTCATCGTTGACATATTTACCATATTTTCAACCCTGTTAAAGTTTGCAGAAAGTTTCCAGCTGAAAGTAAAAAGTCGATAATGCAGATTATGTTATTACAAGAAGATTTTGTGCCACTATACAACTGTTCTCGGAACTGTCTATAAAAATCGGGACGTATTATGCCGAGATCCTTTAAGGCACATTACACGGTCAATATTAGTGTCATTACTGTCTGAGTAGTAGTGATCGTGTCACTTGAAGTAATCATGAATGATTATCGGTAGTGATGAAAATCCGGATTTTCTGATTTCGAGACATCATTACCGGCGGTCAATATTAATGATAGTGTAGGGTTCGCGTCAATACTATTGTGTATCATTACTCTTCTGTAGTTCCACCGCGTTAAGAATTTGAGGTTAATGTGACAAATTCAATATTGGTTTTCTAACAATTTACATACTCGTAAATGTACATATAGTTGTATTAAATATAAAAATAGTTTAAATAAATAGAAAAGTGTTTTAATTTATAATGCAATATATTAAACTGTATTATGAAACGGTATTTAGATATATACGTCGACATCTTGTATTGTGTGGTAGAGGATGGTGAGTTAAGTTTGGATTTCTCCGACTGTAGTGAGCCAATTTTAACAGAGATAAATAGTGAAGATACCCAGTGTAGTGAATCATCAAATAGCATTTCATCGAGCTTTATAAAACACTACCAGAATTATGGAATCCAACAAATCCGGGTCACTTCGATCTAATTATAGAAAAGAGTTGCAAAAAATCGTGGATTCGAAGAGATCTGGTAAAGGTCAAGATGAAGTTTATCAACTAACCTCATGGGTGTTTTATTCCCTCCAGTTTCTGGATAAATACGAACAGCCAGTTAATTCGAAAATACAAAAAACAGACCAGGCCCCTATTGCACCAACTAATTATCACTTATTACTTATCAACTTATCATAATTTTTGATAATTTTCTGTTGCACCAAATTAAAATTTGCTAAGGATTTAATTGAGTTATGATAAGTGATAAGCACTCACTTATCAAAATTAAGTTGCAACAATTCGCGAAATGATAAATGATAAGTAATATTTTGATAAGCGATAAGTTTGAGGTTTTTGATAAGTTTTTCGTAGTTCTGTTGCACCAGAAGTTTTAACTTATCAATAATAGACTATTTTAATGATAACTTATCCAAAATATCAATAAGAAAAATTTCACTACTGAAATAAATTGATAAGAGCTACAAATTGTAGTGGTATAACAGAAGTTTGTTAAAAACGTTTTGTTTTTTGCTATTATTGTTAGATGAGAACTTTTGTTCAATTTTAAAGAGTACAAACACATTTTTCAATAAAATTATTTATTATTCAAATGATTATAAATTATAATGACAATACATCTAACAATGTGTTTTCAAGTGTATAATATCTTTAATTTCAAAATTTATACCGCTGTTTTATTGTATTCTAATAAGTTATAATATTAACTCAAAGTAAAAACAATTTCATTCTGTTCGATTGATCATAGAGGTAAGACAGCTACTAAAAACACTGCATTGGTTAGGAAATGGCGCGCAATATCATGCAATGCAATGATGGTGTGTGGCTCAGACCGCCGCTTTTATGCAGTAAATTCAAATTGGCCAGGTAATGTCCATGACTCCATGAGAGTATTGCGAATATAGGTTATTTAACAATTTTGAGTCTGGTTTTCGCCCGTTCACCGGTGCTGTGATTTTGGGTGACAGTGCTTACCCCTTAAAAATTGGCTTATCTCACCAATGGGAAGAAATCCGGATGATGCAATAGAGCAAACATTTATCGTACTCATAAGCGACCGAGACGAATAGTGGAAAATAGTTTTGGTTTCTGTATGACGAATGCAATTTTTGTATAATGTAGTTAAATTCAATTTGTTTGTTAATAGGAATTCTCTTAATTCATTCATATTTTAAAAGTAAAAAAAAAAAATATTTTACAATTTATTCTAAAAACTGAAATAAGAACTCTCAATTGAGAAAAGATTCGGTTCATGTGTTTTGTACTTTATACATGCAAAACTGTTGTTGTTATTAAATTACAGAATAACAATTTTTAATTGTTTTGCTACATACACATAGGTACAAAACCATTGTTTATTTATTTATTTATTTTAACATATAAAATTTGCGGAAAGCACATTATTTTGCAAACACTATCACATTTATAGTAATTTTGTATAGATCATTACAACTTATCATAAAAATTTGATAATTTGTCAATTGATAAGTTATAGACATTCTGATGTGCATCGCTTATCACTTATCATTATCAAAATTTGATAAGTTTTCGAATTGATAAGTGAGTGAGATTTTGTTACTTTTGGTGAAACACTTATCACTTATCATTATCAAAAAAAAACTAACTTATGATAAGTTGATAAGTAATAAGTGATAAGTAATTGGTACAATAGGGCCCAGGCCCTAATTCAAAACGAGAAAGAACAATGTTCCAACAATTGCAATAGCTTGCGGTGTTGCGCTCACAACACTGGATCCTCGGCAACGAATGTTTGCTGAGAAAGCAATAGGTGACATTATTTTTGAGGCACTGCAGGGAAATCTTCATACATATTCGATTATAATAAATGATCAACCATGGCCGGTTAGCTCACCAACCAGATTCTCAAATTCATTAACAACCTCTTCTTTTCTGCTAAACTCTTCTCCTCAACCTCCTACAGATGGACAACAGAAAAAGAGCACAATTTCTGGATTTTTTCTATATTTCAAAATATGAATTTCATTTTAAGTGTGTTTCGTATATTTTATTTTAATAATAATTTTTACATTTTTTAAACTTCTATTCTAATTTGCCTTTATTGTTGTAATAAGCACATAATTTATCTCGGTTTTGTTTTTCATCTGATGTACTGTTTCTGCTTAAAGTACTTTGGACATCAACAAAGTTGTAATTATATTTGTACTTTATTTGATACAAAGTATGACTGATAGCAACATGCCATGGTAATAATTCCTGCCTTTTGAGGTTTAAGGCTAATTGGTTTTTGTAACACTCCGAATCTGGACGCCAATATACTGAAAGTGTTTTCCAAAACTACTCGTGCTCTTGATAACCGTCTATACTAAATACGGAGTAGGGTTTTAGTAAGTTAACATTTAATGCAAATCCTCGTCCGCGACGAACACATAAGGATATTTTTCACTAGTATTTGGTAAGGGACGAGCATGAGTTCCTCAAATTTCGAGTAGCACATAACTCTTCCATCAGATATTCGTCCATTCATTCCGACGTCTAACTGTTTTTTTGCATTTATAATAGCCAATAGTACAATGTTATAAAAACCTTTGTAATTATAGTATAATGAACCCGAATTGGAAGGTTTTTTTAATGGCAATGTGTTTGCCGTCGATTGACCCTAACTTATTATAAAATTGATGGAATTTTCCAAAACCATCGGCATTTTCAGCCCATCATCAGAAGTTGTGGGAAACTGAAATTAAAAAACAAATTTAAAATATAATAATAGGTATTTACGTATATTCTTACAAACCATCACTTACTTTTATATAATCTCGCAATACGTATATGAGCACCTTACATGTTTCAATAATATCATTGTTTATTGAAGCAGGTGACATGAAAACGGAGAATTTTAGATCTTCAAAATTCCTCCGTGTCGCTAAGTCCCTAAGCGTTAATGTGAACCTTTCATTTGCCGGGATGCTTTCCCTCATATTTGTATCCTGCCTTACAATGAACGGTTTAACCATTCGCAGCAATTGTTCAAATTTTCTGCCGCACATTCGAAAATAATTCTTAAAATCGGCTGCTTCAGTTGCACAAATTTCTTTTAAGAGCACTACAAGTGAATAGTTGTTGCGTTTTTTAGCCAATCCTTCATCCAGCATGAACGCCGAATATTTTTTTTAAAGATAAAGCCAAAATTATTGCAATACAAGCTTTTTACTGAGAATCCATTTTGTACTTTTAATTTAATTTCACTTTAATTTCTTACTTCACAACTGACAAATACGCAGCAATGATGATAATACTGATGTGTAGGAATGATCGTGTAATGCTACAAATTATTGAAGGGAATAATGACGCAGGTAGTGACATTATGGTAATGACACTAATATTGACCGTGTAACGGGCCTTTTTTAACCGATTCCGAAATTGTCGAAAGCAAAATTATCAACCTTGCTTTATGACCGCAAAACGGAAGCTTCTTTTTCTTACAACGTATAACGGCTGTAAATCATGGAAAATGCAATGAACTGATAAATTTTTCGGAACAGGTATGAAGGGTTATTAATGTGCTCTTATAGATAAGTATAGGGTTGGTCAAGATTTTCACATTTCTCGACAAATTAGGTTAGGTTAAAAAATGTTGTATCCGTCCTTCCTCCTGAAATTCCTCGCCAAAATTTCCAAAAAAAAATTTACGGCATTTTGTTGATTGAAATTTCAATGACATATTGAACGATACATGTTTTGTGAATTGCTTTAATGGAGTCATTTCTGAAGGTATTATTTCCCAGTAAGTATGGTACTAAACCTCTTTTAGAATATTAATAGCAACATACAAAGTGACGCCCTTAAAAGATACTATATCATGCTGTTAGAGTGAGTAAGAAGACTGGTACGATTAAATGAAAATGATTGGGATGGAGCTTCGCTCCGACGATAAAAATGTCCATATTTCTCTGATTTTGAAAATTAGTAAAGAGAAACGGGTGTACACATTCGGTGGCCGACTGGTGTACACATTCGGGAATTTAGTAATACAAATTTCGGACAGTATTGCCTCCACGAGTGAAGTTTCGGGCAACCACTGCAGCCAACAGTAGAACATGTTAAATTCTAACAACTTGTATTGTAGTAAAATTGTTCCAAGTGATAATCTGCAGGTAAATGTAAATTGTTCTATAAAATTTGGCCATTTAAATGTCCGTAGTTTGGTTAAACATTTTAATGAAATTACTATTCTGTTAGAGTTATACAAATTTGATTTTCTTGCTTTAACTTTTCTTAACAGCAAAATTACAAACAAGTCGCTCCTTATCAATAATTATAAACTAATACGTTTTGATCGTATTAATAATAACCGATGGGGTGGTATTGGTATTTATTTTAGGGCTACTTTGAGGGTTAGTAAATTGTTCTCGGGTGCCTTTGGTAAGGTTGAAGTTTTGGCGTCTGATCTTGTCGGGCGATTTGGTAAAATTCTTATTTTGGTTATTTATAACCCGCCTCCTGCTTGTACTGATGATATTAATAATTTCCAAACAATTTTTTCTGAATATTTATCTTAGTATGAAAAAATTATTTGTTGTGGTGATTTAAACTTTAATATGTTGATTACCAATAAACTAAGTGCTTGCTTGAGTTGACATAAT
Source organism: Tipula vernalis (assembly GCA_958295665.1). Taxonomy (NCBI): domain Eukaryota; kingdom Metazoa; phylum Arthropoda; class Insecta; order Diptera; family Tipulidae; genus Tipula; species Tipula vernalis. Next base: position 91,416,066 of record OY282560.1, on the reverse strand, counting down.
TTATTTTATTTACCTTTACAACCGACTAGATTGGATAAAAGCCTATTGGATTTGATAATTTTGTATGAGGCTGATAAGCATAATATTATTTCTTATGGCTATAAGTTCAGTCATTCATATCTAAGGCTATAAGTTCAGTCGTACCAGAGATAAAATTTCATATACGGTTGTTCCTGATTATAAAGCAATCAATCATGAGTATTTTTTAAATTGTTTCTTTTCGTTAGACTGGTCAAACCTTTATTTTTATCCTGATGTGAATGATATAGTTCAAGAATTCAATTCAGAATTCTTAAAATTAGATACTAATAGTGTGCCTCGTAAAACGAGTATAAATAAATGTCCCACTGCTCCGTGGTTAAATGCACATATTTTGAATTTAATGCAACGAAAAGATTTGGCTTACAAAAAATATAAAAGATTTGGATTAGAGCTCGATTTTGAATCATTTAAATCTTTTAGAAATAAAACCAACAAATGTATCAATCAAGCTAAAAATATATTTTATTTTGGGAATTTGCACAAACCAAAAACAACCTGGAGCAATTTGAAGAAACTAGGTATTTCATGTAAGTCGACTGAAGCAGTCATTGACTTTTAATGAATCTATAGATATTTTGCCTTTACCCGATTTTGATTTTATTAGTTCTGGTGGTTATGGGTTTGTTTTTGATTGTGTCGATGAACTTATGGTATTGAATGCAATTCGTACTGTTAAGTCTGATTCGATGGCATATGACATGGTAAACTTCAGAGTAATAAAATTATTTATTGATTTGTTTCTGTCCCAAATTACATTTATCATTAACCAGAGTTTGACCAAATCAGTATTTCCTAATTTGTGGAAAGTGGCATCGATTATTCCTTTACCTAAAACGGATGTAATTTCGAATATTTGTGACATTCGCCCGATTAGTATTTTGCCTGTCCTATCCTAGGTCCTGGAAAAAATTAAACAACTTCAAATTCTTCAGCATCTCAATAGCTTTAATTATCTATGCAAATTCCAATCTGGATACATATCTGGCCATAGTACTACTACTGCACTTGTGCATATTGTTGATGATTTATCTGCTATTTTAGATAAAGGTAACTCATTTGCAATTTTAGTCCTATTAGACTTTTCTAAAGCGTTTGATTGTGTTAATCATATCCTTTTGCTTCAAAAGTTAAAGTTATATTATAATTTTTCAGATTCTGCTATTTTGTTGCTTCTTTCAACAATTAGGCCCTTTACTATTTTCCATTTATATAAATAACCTACCTTGGCATATTTTAAATTGCCGATTTCATCTTTATGCTGATGATTTGCAACTGTATATTGGTGGTGACTTGTTAAAATTGAGGGAAATCGTTATCCAACTTAATGCAGATCTTAGGAATATTTCGTCATGGGCCAAAAATAATTCACTTTCCATTAATCCAACTAAAAGTAAAGCTTTATTGCTCACTAGAAATAATTCGCATAATATTGCACCTGTGCTATTTTTGAACAATGATATAATCTCATTTGTTCCAACGGTTAATAACCTAGGATTACTATTGAATTCAAAACTTACTTGGAATGATCATGTAAGTTCTATGTGCCAGCGTGTTGATTACGGTCTATATTCACTCAGACTAATAAAAAAGTTTTGTCCAGTTGACTTACGCCTATATCTTGTGAAAAGTTTTTCAGCTATTGTGATGTGATATTTTCTAATTCTGATAATTCCTCAAAGCGGTTACTTGAGGTTACATTTAGTAATTGGGTGAGATATGTTCATGACCTTAGAAAGTTTGATCATGTTTCCGAATTTAAAGATTCAATCCTTGGATGTGACTTGTTTGAGTTTTACTGTTATAGAACTGCTGTCTTTATTTTTCGAATAATTAAATCTGGTGTACCATTATACTTGCATGATAAATTACATGTTTCTATGTCATTGAGAACTAGGAACGTTAATTTGCCAGTTAGTAGAACTAATGTTTACAATAACTCTGGATTAATAAATGCGATTATCACTTGGAACAGTTTGCCTACAGAATTAAAAAGTATAAGCTGCTGGCGTAAATATGTGTGATGTACAAAAGCCACGGTTTATACATTGAATAAAGCATTATTATTATTATTAAAAAACAGAAATTAGAGGGAAACATCCTATATTACAATGGCACGACCAACCATATAACACTTCACGCAAATAAAAGTTACAAAAAGCTGAAATATACTGTGCAAGAAATAGAAAGCTGTGGAAAGAACACTTGGTTTAGTATCAAAGTATTCTATTTTCATTAGTGGTGAAACCTTTTGGGAAAACATGATCTGTGATGGTCGGTCTAATAATAAAATAAATCCTACTAGAGGGTCTCACAGTTTGGCATTTTAAATTTTGTTAATTTCATTCATTTATACCTCATGACTGGTTAGTAAACCCATTTGATTAATAATCATTTATTCACCTTGATGAATATTAAGTATATGATACGAGTCTATAAATTATAAATCGTTTATGCTACATTTGGATTTGTCTCACACGATCATAATAAATGAAAACAAAATTCTTTACACGATAAATCCCATTGTAAATATTCATTACATATTACAACTATACGTTAATTAACACTTTATATGTGCGTTACCGTTTCGCCTCTTTATATTGTAATTCCACAACACAGCTTTTAACATTTATGAATCATGCGCAAGCCCAGACACATAATTTTGTAATACTTAAGTAACACAATTGGGTTTTGTGTTTAGTTCCGTTGTTGTTATTTTATTTGTACGTACACACACCAAACACACAAACGTAATGTATTTTAAAACAATTAGACATGGAAATACTGAATAGTAAAGAAGTACGACTTTTTTATTTTTTAATAATATTCTAATCATAAACTACCATAAATATAAAAAATTGACATTAAACGGTTCATTAAATAAACATTTTATGTATTTATTCCATATTATGAATATTGTGTTGTGAATGAGAATGCGAGATTTGATTTCTTTTCTTATTCTTTGTACGTCTTGCCAGCTATACAGATGTATTGTTGTTGTTGTTGTAGTTTATGTACGGGGGAACAGTATACATACTACACACATTAGAGAGTACAATTGTATCGTTATCCGATAAAGTCTTTTTATTATTTTTTCTTAAGTCATATTCTTCTTACTTGTAGGACCGAATGTCTTTTGTATATTGTGTGTGTCTGCCTGCACACACAACTTATGTTTGCTTGATGAATATATAAGACATGGTGTACGTGTATATATCAGAACACTGTAAGTAAAAAACAAACAGCAAATTGTATATAATGCAATCAATCAACTCAATTTTTATTGTTAATTTCCGTGTCTTTCAATTTTTTGTTGTTGTTGTTGTTTGTTGCATTTTGGATGCGATTATCCCTTTAAAAAAATATTGGGAGTCATGGATTTACCTTAAAGTTATCTTTGTGAATAATTTTATGTCAATCTCTTGATTCTCGAGTGTACAATTTGTTAGATGGAGTGTTTTTAATTAAATGTACGTACAACAACGTTGATTCATATCAAATTTGTTTAAATATTTTATACCTATGTACAGCATACATACATACAAACACTCACTTATATATATTGCTCAACTGCCCGCTAAACTAATCCAACCCCAACTCAACCCGCAAACGGCCCCCAACTCAACCCTCAACCGAACCACAAACTCTCTTTCAATTCAATCCTCAAACCAGCATATATAAAAAATTGGTAAATATTTCTATAACCAGGTGTTTTGGCTCAATTCATAAGGCAGGTACCCGACCCTCTTGACGTACAGGCTCCAAAAGCTTTTCAAATCTCCGCCTTGACCATAGAGAAACAGATTGGCGAAAACAAATTCTAAATCTGACAAGCCGTTCTCGAGATACTATCGGTATAGACATACAGACATTCAGACATCCAGACATCCAGACATCCAAACATTCACACATCCAGACATCCAGACACCCAGACGTCCATACAGACGGACGGACATTTTTTTTTTGCTTTTTAGATTGGACTTTCAAAACGTCGAGGAAAGTGTTAGTGAGACAACAGGATGACAGGATTTCAACACTTTGGTCTGTTTAGACCGAAGAAATTGCGGCTAATTCAAATAGCTGTTCTAAAATCGCTTTCAAATTTTGGTAAGCTTTTTTCTAATTAATGATGTTCACTTCGAAACTCTGTCTCTTTGTATTATTCTTCATCACTTTAGCTTAACTAGTACACCAACGCAAACATATTTTCGGTTTCGTAGAAGCAGATTGCTTCTTTGAATGTCGCACCTATAATCGGTCCCGATTTTGTTAAAAGCTATTCAATAGTTTTGGCGTGAAAGACAAACATTGCCAATGTGGAGAGAGGCAATCCGAAAGACAAATTTTTTTTTAAAAATGTTTGTTTATGTTTAGACATCCTATAAATAACGTAAAAACATGAAAAGATTCACTTCTCACACTATTGGATTTAGCCCAAAGTTTTCAGCTGAAAATAAAAATATCGATAATGCAGACAGTGTCTTGGATATCTTAGGCGAAAGTTCCGTACGGGGGCCAGCCGACCAAACGTCACATTGGTTAAAGCTGCGACGTTTGGGGCGGCTAGTATCGGGTTCGAATCTCGATAGGGACAGGATGCATAGCTAATTTTCATCATCCTGAATACAATGTTGAAGACATATATGAATACGAATATGACCCCCTGTTGAGAGTGCAGAATTCATGGGCCGACTCACCTTCATTGTCAGTAATATAGATTGGCATGAAGTAGGGCCTATAGCCATTAAAAGGGGATTGCGAAAAAGTGGGAGTGCGTTCAGGCTCATTTTGTTTTCACAACTTACTACAAGAATTATATGTTAGGTTTCATGTGGGGGTCAGAGCAAAATTCGTTTGAAAGGAAGATCCATCTACGTTACCTATACTACGAATTGCAGCTTCACAGTGAGGGTTAATAATTTTTCTAACAATGGGCATGGCAACCTTATTGAACTACTTCACAGACATGACACATTAAGGATTTAATTAATACAAATTTTTAAATTTTATGTGAGCCTTTCATTCAGCAGAATTTTCCCGGGCTCCCTACTTGAAACTTGACCTATAGGGGCTTACTATGTAATACGAAACGAAAGTTGTTTTGTTGGGATTTAGAAATTTCATACTATTTAATCCGAATTTTGAATTAAATTTTTCTATTTTCGTAAGTTGAAATATATTTCCGAAAATGAACGCGAACCGATATTTTTAGAATTTTTGATACGCATTCCGATTTTCAGATGAGTAATAGACAACATCTGGTAAACATTATTAGAAAGTTATTTAGTTACAGAAATTGTTGCGAAAATTAAATGTAAGCAATCTTTAGATTTCAAAATTACATATTTTGATTGAAAGATGGGTATTTATTCATTTCAAATAAATTAATTAATATTTTGTAGGCAGATTTAAACGAATATTATTTCCGAATGATTGACTTCAAAATTATTTAATCTCGAATCATTTAAATTCATCTGCTCTTTCATTTATCTCGATACCTTAGCCTGATTTAAGTTATATGATTATTTATCTTCCCTATACAAAAATATAAAGTGCATCTTCTCTCTGTTACCTCTCTCCGAGATAAATCAACCTTGTTAAAGTTAGATGAAAGTTTTCAAACGAAAAAAAAAAAATGTCGGTAATGTAGATTATGTCTTTGCTATCTCACATAACTAATGTTAGTGATAAACAATAAAAACTGTTAAATATTAAATTGAATAAAGTAGAGTTTGAAATGTGGTTCAACTAGAGTGGCTTGCCAATTACTCCTGGAAAATTATCAGGTTGAGTTTTATGTGTCGAGTGTCGAGGCCAGAAAAATTCTTTTGAGTAAAATTAATAAAATTTTAAGATTTGTATGAATTCAGCTTCTAAAGTGTTATGTCTCGAAAATGGTTCAATAAGTGTGCCTTGATAATAGTTGTCCCTGGAAAAAGTATCAGGGGCCTTCTACGGTGGCCCTTATTTTGGTCAATATTTTTAAAATCTTAGCATCACCCTCTAGAAATCTGTGGATGGACCAGACAACAGTCCTGGAAAATATTTTTACAATCTCTATGATTCAATCATATTCTTTGCATGTTACTATTGCTCTACACAATTTTCTTTAAAACAAGTTAATAATTATGAAAATAGGCCAAACTTTTAGGCGTTCCTAGACTTTCTTCCGTAAAGAACAAAACACGGCTTATGCTGTTCTTGAATTAGTAACGAAATGGAATATTAAAGATTCAGCGCAAGCTTTTTGTTTCGATACCACCAATGTCAATACTGGCAAATTGAATGGTACTTGCAGATTTTTGGAAGAAAATTTTTAGAGAAGCATATTGTTTCTCGCTTATATAGACAACACATATATATATACATATATATATATATATATATATATATATATATATATATATATATATATATATATATATACGGATTAATTTAAAAAGCGATTTTTGAATTAAAGTTTCCAGGTACTACTGGACCAAATAAGCCTAGTTTTGTACGATTTAAAAGTGCTATAGGAACGATCTCATTGGTGAAACTCAAACATTTCATTTTAACGAATTAAATCAAGAATTTGTAAGAAATTATTACAAAGAGCTTCTACAATTTTCGTATGGCTTGGAAGAATACCAACTTTTTCATTTTATGTGCCAGCACCAGTATTATACCAGACCCTTCTAGAGTATAGAGCCTTAATCAAAATGACGTATTTTTTAGAAGCTTTTTAGTGGTAAATCTTTTCATTGATTTCCATAGGAATTCGTAGTAAAAATGATATTTTTTAGTTGCAAGTTTTTCAATGAAAAAAGTAAAAATATTATAAAACGTTCATATAAAAGTTTTCTACATATATTTAACAACAATAAACAAGAAGTCTATATTGGTATTACGTAAATATTAACTGTAGAAATATTCAAATTAAATTATTTCTAAAATATATTTTTTCGAACTTTCATTTTGAAAAATACATCAAAGTTGGCTCTGACGAATTAAAATAATACCTGCTAAATTTATCTTTAGTTTTACTAGTGTACGTAAGATGTCTAAATTGTTTAGAGAAAAATACGAAAAAAAAATATTTAGTCACAAAATTATCACACATTCGGGGGGGGCGAGTAGCAGGGACAGCAGAGACGCAACGATTTCAACAACAACGTAAAGCAACACTACCTACAGTTAGTACAAATTTGGGTGACCGCATGGGAACATAATGATGGAACGAAATCTCGCCCCCCCTCTCACAATCGCCGATGGAAAAAATGGTGGAGGGGAATAATATAATAGTTGTTTACAGCTTTTCAGAAAAAAGAGTTTGCGGTACCAGGAAATTTGTGTTGTCATTGTGTCTTCTTACAGGTTGGAGCAGTAGATGAACTTTAAAAATTGTATTGTCTTGTGCTAAATAAAATTACTAACAAATTTACTAACTATCAACTACTTAGGTGTCTGGAACCGGGTTGAGTCTTTGTTGCTAACATTCCTTTCCCATCCCTCGATCTTGTTATATGTAAAAAGGTGTACGACGGCGGCCTGGCCAGGGGCGGATATCACAACTATTAGACTTATGTAGTTATCGATGTGACGCCTTTCTTTACAGGGTTTGGCTTCATGAAGAATGGTGTCGTGTTGTGTAACATGGGTATAGTGGTGTTGGTATTCGCATTTATAATACGGGAGACTCGCTTAATGCTTGATTGTACATCGCAATCAATCAATCAAACAAAATTATCACACGTTCCTATATTTTGAGAATTTGTTTTGCTTTTCCTACAATTTTTGAACTTGAAATTTCCCCAGGTGGTATTTTTTGGTACGATTTTACCAAATTTTTACGGTCATCACTGCCATCTATGTAATGTATATTGACTTAATGATCAAACGAATTGTAGTAAGCTTTTATTTCAATTTGACCAGAATACTGTTGTTATGAATTTTTTTGATATTTTGGTTTAAATAAATGAATTATTACAAGAAAATGAAAACGATTTGCTTAAACGACATTCATATATGTTGAAATTCGAACATTTATGAAAGTATTTGAAAAATCATAATCAAGAATTTGTAACGTTTTCATTTAAAAATTGGTCTTAGGAAAAAAGAGATTTCCCATATGTTTTGTGTGTTTAACTATGAAAAGTTCCGTTTTTTCCTCATTTCTAATTCCCTTATAACGGCTTTATATAATCAAGGTTGTTTTGATTATAGGCGTTCAGACTGTTGCTGAATTGTATTTACAACTAGCTGTTTGAGATTGTAATCTACCAAACAAGTCTATTGTCACATCAATAAAACTCAATAGTGAAATTTGGAAAGGTCGATTTAATTCAAATTTTAGAATCAAATTTCCTCTCCAACATTAAACGAAAGCAACGATTTTGAAAAATTAATCTTTAGCACGGACATAAAAATCTATTTAAATTTAAATGTTTATATATAACAATTATTCTAGGAACGAAAATCACAACTGTCTTAGTGGATTCATCAGGTCAGAAACAGTTTGGAAATAAATGTCTATAGAGAAAAAAAACTGAGCTCGTGAATCTACCATCAAGTCTCATTTTATGACCAAAATCCTTGCTTTTCCTGTGTGCCTTAAACTGACTTTTCTGGCTAAATTTTGGACTTTTCTAAATAGTTGGTGGGTTTTTACCAGTCAAGATTGGAAGAATTTCATCGAATCCTTTTGTTATTTGAATAAAATTACCAGGCATACTGCATGCAATTTCGTCAATTCCGTATTTGATTTTGTTTTTGTGTGGCCTGCAACAGACCAAATAGCACAGTCTTACATAACGATATATATGTTTGGATCTGAAGGTATCGAGTTCCAATCCTGATAGAGGAAAGATGCAAAAGGTGTTTTTTCTTTATTTTTGATTCTATATTTAGAAAATTATCGGTATTTCTAATCGAAAAAATGTTTGTTATTTAAATAAACTCAACTGCTGTCACTGACCGGGTTTATGTTTTTAAAGAACATGTCGAAATGAACTTTAGTAGTGGTAAATGTACATGGGATTAGGTGATGGGATTCATTGCAACCATCAAGCGAAAATTCTTAATAATGATGATTCTTGATTACGAAAGTATAGCCAAATGGACCAGTCATGAAGTGTGATATTTAACATTAGGACGGCATAAACGATTTGTGTAAAATCGCAAAATCAGGAATTGGATTCGAATGACAGCGAACGGATCGCTCATTAGGCTCTTTATCGATGATGATGGCTCCTCATCTTATAGCCCTGGCATATTCTGGTTGTTTGGAATAATAAGAAAAGCTGGTTTGCCATCGAAATCAATGTATCATTATTATTGTTACTACGAATGATGTGGGGTCACTTATTTCAATTCACTTATTCATCCACTTAGTGAAGTGTGTGAAGTTATCCCAGATTCCATCACAAGAAAATATATGTAAATAATTGATTCGAATTAGGTAGAGGCTGTATGATGAAATTTATAATATGTCTCGGAGTGTTTGTAAATGGCTCTTATGATTTCGACTCGACATGATGTCCACTTACATTTGAATATTGCGGTACATGGATCACAAAAAAACACTTGTCAATATTCGTTCGGTCCATGACCATCCTAACTCTTCTTTTATTTATCGCTTATCGACTCGACATGATGTCCATCTACTGTCGTACATATTTGAAGACCAGCGGTATATTGAGATTTGCGTTAGAGGCCCATTTGTATAAAGGAAAGGATGGCTTATTCCTAAACGTCTTTTATTACCTATTTTGTCATATAAAATTTTGTGTCGGTTTTTTTTTTGAAATGATTAAGTGAATACCATTTCAAAAGACTTTGGTCACTCCAATCGACTGAGCGACCAACAAAACTTGATTTTCGGTACAAACGACAAGAGACAGCACTACGGAGATAAGGAGCTAAATTAAGAGAAAAAATGTGAACTTACTAGAATTAATTAAATCAGCTCTCTTAGATTGAAAAAATATGAAGACCAAATAAAATTGAAAAGCATGATAGGAGTACCACAATATCATTAGTTACCATTATACATACACGTCAAATACGTCAAAAGCAAATAGAACCTTGCACTTCTAATAAAATATTCGAAGAGAGTTGGGCTGGGTCAGTTCGATTTTTTGATTAAATTCTTGACTTTTCATTTCGATGCCACTATTAAGGTAATCACGTTCCTGAAATTTTCTCGAGAGGTTACTACTCAATTTTGTTGCATTTTAAAGGGTGCTTTATGAATTTCAAAAATTTAAATTTGCGCCACGAATATTTTGCGATATATCTATCTTATTAAACGAACAATAATTGTATATAGGTATATCTGTAAATTTTTTCTCGAAAACGGCACTATAACTTTTTCTGAAAATTAGAATACTACCATTTTCCGGTGTGAAAAAATGATCTAGATAGGTCACGAATTTGGGAAAATTCGTTTAGGGCCTTAATTTTGGAAAAACATTTTTCATATTAATGACGTTACCAATACTTGGAATAGTTATAATAAATTTTGACTTGTTTGCGATGACCGTGCATAAATCTCAAGGGCAAATGTTCGAATTTGTTGGCATCGACCTTCGTACACCTGTCTTTAAATACGGTATGTTGTACGTAGCATTTTCCCGTGTTAAACGACAAAATAGCTTGAAAGTTCTATTACCATCTGAAAATGAACGTCGCACGTATAATGTTGTGTAGAAAGAAGCATTGAACGCTCCTGATGAAACTTCTATAAGTCTTGATAATGAAAGTGACGACGGTTACCTCGGCAACATCGATTTTTATGTCTCAGCCGAATAAAATAAAATGAAATTAAAGTGGTTTTGCGAAAGAGATTAAAAAAACTGTCTTTCTTTTCACCGAGCGCAACTCGGCCCCTGCTACTTAAAGTAACAATGACATAATATGTAATGAGAGAGAGAGGAGAGAGAGAGAGAGAGAGAGAGAGAGAGAGAGAGAGAGAGAGAAAAAGTAATGAGGTGAGTTCCTAACCATTATTATTTCAGAAATTTAAGTAATTTGTGGTTTAAACCAATAATATGAATATCACAGTGATTATCGCAACATGCCATTAATGAGGAATAAAAGCCTTGTTTGAACATTGGTTTGATCAAGAAAATACTCAAACGAGCAAAAGCGATATTATGACGTATTAAAAAAATTAATATGTGGCATTACTCCCACCGTTAATTAATATAGTATACACCGTTTTATTCAAGACACTTAAGGCTATTTATCCCCATCAATGGAATTTTATGACATGGCATTCATGTTATTGGTTTGAAAATTACTACACAAATGAGAAACAACTTCTTTACGTCAAATAAGGTTAAATTCTGTTTGTTGAGCATTATTCTTGATTTGAGAATAATTCATATACTAATACTTTAGTCACAGAAAAGAATTAACAGATATGGAAGTTCCCTGTCAAGTATTTACATTCCAATATTCAATCTAAGAAATTTATATTTCGCTTGTGTGAAAGAGTTTTTTTTTAATTTTTATTGAATGCACAAAAATAAAAAAGATGAGAAGCGAAATATATAAAATATTGAATTATATTGTCTCTGTCTTAACTGGCTAGATTAGAGAAGGAATAAATTTATTAGGTTGAATATTCAAATGTAAATACATGAGATGGAACTTCCATATCTGTTCATTCTTATCTGTACAGTAATGAAAAATTTTGCCTGCCAATAGTTCTCGAAAATATAATATTCCTGTCAAAAAATTCTAAATACTATTTTACTTTAGCATATTTCACTCAAAATTCTTATTGGAATTATACGAAAAATGTATTTCCTAATACATACGACCCCGTGAAGTTTCTGACAAAAAATGAAAACGTATACGATTCAAATAAGAATAATAAAACTTTATAGGATTCCAATTAAAATGTAAATGTATTAGTAATTTTCAATAAACCTTTTGAGTATTTTCTATTATGGCCAAAATAACAATCACTCCCAGAGATTTGGGAAAGGTTCGGCAATATAGATCATTTAAGCCAAGGTATGGGGCACATTATACAGAAGAAGTTTTTTTTCGAAATGGAGGATTTGGAATCATGTTAATGGCTCTTTTATAAACAACAATTTTACTAACTATTGACTACATAGGTGTCTGTAACCGGATCGAATTTATAATATTAAAATTCCTTTCATATCCTTTGGTATTGTTTTGTGTAATGGGTATACGGTGGGCCCGGCGTCATCCGGGAGAAAGGTCTAGGCTTGGTCGTACACTCTAATCAATCAATCAATCAACGATAATAATGCCGTGTGGCGTATATTATATGATAGTGGAACAGTTGTGTTACTTAAAACTAATTGTGTAAAAGATTGGACGTTAAATTTTAATGCATAATAATGTCTGCTCCGTTTCGAAAAAATTCTTATATTACCTATATTTCCGAACCTTGCCCAAATCTCTGGAAGTGCTTCTTAATGGGCCATCAATAGAAAATACTCAATTTTTCAAGTGTTAAACTGCCATTAACAAGATTCCAAATTTACATGGAAACACTCATTCAATTACGTTTTAATGGGAATTTAAAACCATTTTTTTTAGTTAGGATGTGTTTCGTTTGGAATTAAATAATTATACGTTTTAATTATTTGTTAGAAGCTTAATGGAAAGAAATCACTCAGTTCATTCCAATAATAATTTTGTTTTAAGTATTTTTAATATATACATATTTTTGGCAGAAACTTCACGTCGGTTAATTTTGTTATTTGTTAGAAACTTCACACGCATTGATTTTGTTATTTTTATTATAACCCGCATGTATGACAGGTTCTTATATTGTTTTAAACAGATTCCTAACTTTAAACTATTCACTACTTTCAATATTTCGTTAAGTTTCTCTCAAGTTAACTTTTGGTGCTTTTAATTGATAGATATACAAAATAAATTTCTGCTTTTATTTATTTTATTTTAAAATCTTGGATATACATATGTATAAGGAAGCTTACACTGAAGTCTTGAGTATATCGCATATAAATAGGCTTTGTTCAAAACCTTTCGTTTCACTAGATAAATTAAAGTGGCAAATGCGGTTATTTTCCTGTTATAAATATCTGGTTGTCAAATGTCAGTTATCAATCTTGGGGTCAATTTTTGTGAACAGTACTACATACGATATATATATATATATATATATATATATATATATATATATATATATATATATATATATATATATATATATATATAGTTATAATAACATAATATGCTGAATACATAGTTTAACCGGATGCTATATCGCCACGCGCATATCATTTAAATAGATCACGCCATGCCAATGACCAGACATCAATGTAATGTGAGGATAAATAAACTCTTTTTTAGATAAAATAAGTAGCATAAGCACTTTTTTCAAATTACAATAAATAATAATACTTCATATACTTTTTATATTAAATATGTAGAATAAGCATTTTCAAAATCATTATAAATAGATAAAATAAGAAAAGTAGTTAGTTGTAAGTTAGATTCAAAACGTGTAACACTTAAATTTGTAATAAAGTGAAAAAAATAAAATAAATAATTTTTTTTTAAATTCGCGTAATCCTACTACTCATAATTGGCGCAGCCGTACGGCAAAGTGAAGTGAAAGTGTGTGTAACAGTGTAGAAAAATAAGCAAATAAAAACTTATTTTAAAGTGAATCCATCACAGACATTCAACACAGTGATTTTTTTTAAAAAGTGTTTGAAAGTTCACGTGATATCTCGGGCTACAGATTTTATAATCGTCCAGAAGACTAGAGGTTCCACCGCATCCACACCAAACCCGCTTTGAGAACTGTTACATCCACGACTACAAACCAGGTAAGAACTTTATATTTTTTTTACCTAACCTCTTCGGATCTCTAAGATAAATTCGAAGATCTGGAATTGAACCATATTAAAGTGCACTACGAGATAGACACTAATTTTGGGAAATTCCACGGGAATAGTCTACCATCGCGCACTACTAGATAGACGCGAAGAGACAGTTAAAATTTCTTAAATCAGTGCACATAATTTTGACAAGATTTTTCGTAAAGAAAAAAGTCACACTGAGAGAAAGAAAAATATTGAACGCTTTATATTGAATAGAAATATAAGCTCAATAGAAGAAATAAACCAAGAAATGGAAAACTTGGAACAAATAAACGCTCAACTAGCTGCAATTGCAGGTCAGTTGGGAAACCTAGTTCAGAAACAAACTGAACAGGATGAGGTACTCAAATACCTCGGCCAAAAAATCGAGGAACCAAAATTTCAAAACAAGGAAGAAGTCAGATCGGATCGGCCGATTGCTGATATATTCCGCATTCCTGATCCCATTAAGTCGATGCCTTCGTTCGACGGGAACAGAAAACAGGTTACGGCCTGGCTGAAGACAGCAGAAGAGACGTTAAGACTCTTCGAACATTTAGTCCCACAAGCTCAGTTTACAATGTATACTCAAGCTATAAAAAATAAAATAGAAGGTAAGGCTAGAGACATTTTATGCCTAGCAGGAGACCCAGAAACGTTCCAAGAAGTGAAGCAAATACTTCTCGATACCCTGGGTGATAAACAAGAATTAACATACTACAAGTCCCAACTATGGGCAAATAAACAAAATGAAAACATGTCGATTCATAATTTTTATACTAAGACGAAACAAATCGTCCAGAGTATAAAATCGCTAGCAAGACAACAGGAAATTTATAACCAATCCTGGCAAGCGATCAGTACATTTATAGAAGAGGATGCACTGGCAGCATTCCTGTCCGGATTAAGTAGACCCTATTTTGGCTTTGCGCAAGCAGCAAAACCACGAAATGTAGAAGAAGCTTATGCATTCCTCTGCAAATTTAGCTGCAATGAATCCATTGCAAACAACTCAAAGAAAACGAGTCACATAAACCAACAAAGGTTCAATCAGTCAAATTCTTACCAAAAACCAAATAACCAACCTACAAATTTTCAACAATCTAAACAGTTTCAACAATTTTCGAAACAAAATTCAGAAAAACATTTTAACATGCCAAATCCAAAACCAAAATGGCAAACAGGTGACACACCAACACCTATGGAGGTAGACCTCTCTATGAGATCGCGAAATTCGTTCAACAAAAACATGATAAACAATCATGAAACCCACGAGATTAGCTCGAAAAACGATTATGATTCAGACAATCAAAACGAAGAAGATCCTCCCAGTAATTTCGAAATAAACTCAAATTTTCAAGAGGAACAGGAAAGCGATACGGAAGACTAAATTTCCTTCCATATCTAATATGCGAAAGCATACAACCAAATAAAAAAATAAAATTATTAATAGATACGGGCGCGAACAAAAATATCATCAAACCCGGTATCGTCCCAGTAAATCTATTAGAAACCCAAGATACTTCTATCAAAAACATCCTCGGAAACCACGTCGTCAATAAAAAATGTAAATTTAATTTTCTTCACAAAAACTTACCTGACCAAACCTTCTATGAGTTAGAGTTCCATAAGTTTTTCGACGGAATTTTGGGCTCTCAATCAATGGCAAAACTTAATGCCAAAATTGATTACAAGAATAATGAGATTCTTCTAAATAACATTAAATTTAAATTTTTGCACTACTATCCCACTGGCAATGTGTATAATCACGTAGTCTCATTCGAAACAGCCAAAGAAGGCGAATGGTTCGTCCCTCAATACGAAGCTCTAAATAAAGAAATTATAGTTCAACCAGGTATATATAAAGCAAATAAAAGTAAAACTATAGTAAAAATCCTTACGAACGAACCAGAACCCCCAAAAAAACTCCGAAGACTGAAATTAGAAGTAAACAACTTCGAAACTTTAAAACCAATCCCAATTTTTAATAATGATTCGATCACTAAAGACGACATAATAAACGTAATTCGAACAGCGCACCTCAATGAGAACGAGAAAAATGCCCTCATTGATAAAATATATAAAAATCAATCAGTTCTGCTGAAAACAAACGAAAAGTTATCAGCAACGACAATAATAAAACACAAAATCCTTACACGGGATGAAACACCCGTATACACTCGAACCTACCGATACCCACATCACTTCAAAAACGATGTGGAAGAACAAGTCCAAGACATGTTAAACAGCGGCATTATTCGACACTCAAGTAGTCCTTATTCCGCACCAATTTGGGTCGTTCCCAAGAAAGCAGACGCTTCTGGGATACGCAAGGTAAGGGTAGTGATTGATTATCGAAAGTTGAACGAGAAAACTATTGACGATAAATACCCTATGCCTCAAATTGTGGAAATTTTAGACAATTTAGGAAAATCAACCTACTTTACTACATTAGATCTAAAATCTGGCTTTCACCAGATACAGATGGACGAGAATTCGAAAGCGAAAACTGCCTTTTCTACGGACAAGGGACGCTTCGAATTCTGTAGAATGCCATTTGGCCTGAAAAACGGCCCAGCTACTTTCCAACGTGCAATGAACCACGTGTTACAAGGGTTGATAGGCACAATTTGTCATGTTTATCTAGATGATATAGTCATAGTTGGCGAAAACCTGAAAAACCACCTAAATAATCTCGAAAAGGTATTCAAACGACTCTCGGAATTCAATTTAAAAATACAACTTGATAAGTGCGAATTCCTAAAAAGAGAGACGGAATTCTTGGGACACGTCATCACCCAAGAAGGAGTGAAACCAAACAAAGATAAAATTCAAAAAATCCTGGACTGGCCCTTACCCAGAAATGAGAAGGAAATAAAGCAATTCCTAGGTCTATCAGGATATTATCGGCGATTCATAAAAGATTACTCAAAAATTGCCAAAAACATGACTAAATACCTAAAAAAAGAAACCACACTGAATCTAACAGACCCAGATTACATAAAGGCATTCGAAATGTTAAAAAATACGATAGCGAAAGACCAAATTCTGACCTATCCAGATTTCGACAAGCCGTTCATATTAACAACAGACGCTTCAGATTTTGCTCTAGGAGCAGTGTTATCACAGATACAGAATGGTACGGAAAAACCAATCGCGTTCGCATCGCGAACACTTAACTCAACTGAAGTGAAATATGCCACAAACGAGAAAGAGGCATTAGCCATAATATGGGCAGTGAAAAAGTACCAACCTTACCTATACGGTAATAGGTTCACACTAGTAACCGACGATAAGCCTCTTACCTTCATCAAATCTTCGGAAAAAAATTCCAAAATCCTACGATGGAGATTAGAGCTGGAAAATTACGATTACGACGTAGTTTACAGGGAAGGCAAAACAAACATCGTAGCAGATGCTCTAAGCAGAATGCCGACAATAAATAATACGACGGAATTAAACACAAACGAGTTAGCAGATAGAAACACTCCACGTGAATCTGACGGAACTCAAACCGAACGCATACAACCTTCTGACGACATCGAAACCGTTCATTCAGCAAATACGTCAGATGATCATTTCATTCATTTTTCCGACAGACCAATCAACTATTACAGAAACCAACTAATATTCAAAATTGCAGACATAGATGTAATTATTTCGGAAGAAATCTTCCCCAGTTTTAAGAGAATTATCATGTCGAAAAAAAACAATCGAAGAAACCGACATTACAGAATTCTTAAGAAGTATCATAACGGTAAACAATCGGCAATAATGGCACCCGAAAGTTTATATGATAAGATACAAGCATCATTTAGACGAAACTTCTGTCAAAGTGGTCATTTTATCTTCGTAACCAAAATAGTTGAGGACATAACAAATGAAGACAGACAAAGTAGAATGATAATAAAAGAACACGAACGGGCCCACAGAGGCACCAACGAAGTCGAAAGTCAAATAAGGCGAGCCTATTTTTTCCCACGGATGGGTAACAAAATTAGAACCCACATTAATGCGTGCAACATCTGCAACACGCATAAATATGACCGCAAGCCTTATAATATAAAACTATCCCCACGGCCAATCACGAAGAAGCCGTTAGAAAGAGTACACATCGATATTTTTATTATAAACAGAAATAATTTTCTTTCAATCATTGATTCATTCTCAAAACACCTCCAGATGATACCAATGGAGACGAAAAACATAGTTGATGTGACCAACGCATTAAACAAATATTTCACACTCTTCGGAATTCCGAACAACATAATCTCAGATCAAGAAACTACATTTCAATCCACCCAAATGAAACAGTTTTTAAACAACCTTAACATCAAGTTAGAGTATGCTTCATCTTCCGAATCCAATGGTCAAATTGAAAAGACTCATGCCACCATAATAGAGATTTTCAATACCAATAAACACAAAATATTGAACCCGAATATTTCAGCTACCATTGAACTGGCAGTTGCTCTCTATAACAACACCGTCCATTCAGCTACTGGCTTCACGCCAAATAAAGTAATATTCAATCAGAATAACTTCATCGACCCAAGAGAAATTCAAGAAAGAGCAAAGGACATATTCAAAACGGTTAGTTATAACCTAGAAAAAGCAAGAGCAAATATGATAAAAAAGAGGAACCACCAACACTGGTAGAAAACCAAACAGTGTTCCTCAAACCGAATGTGAGCACAAAGACACAACCAAGAGGTATAGAAATGATAGCTAAAAATAATCAAAACAAAACTTTCAAAACAAACAGAAATATCAAAAGAAATATAAATAATATAAAAAGGATAAAAAGGAATAACTAAATTTTTTCTCCATTTCAGAAAAATGTTTTTAAAATTATTAATGTTAATAGTAATAGTTAAATTTGGCAGAACACAAAAGTTAGAGATAAGGAATTTGTATGAAGACCCAATTGTAATAATAAAAACAAATGAATGTAAATTACAAATAGGAAATATTAAATTAGTACATCCAATAAATTTAAAAAACTTAGAAAATACCATAGAGTCAATAAATAAGTTTGTTAATAGTAAAGTAGACGATAAGTTAGAAATAAAGAAAATAGTAGAACAAAAATTAAAAAAATTGTATGATAACTTTTATCAAATTAAACCCACACACATTACAAAGCATAAAAGATGGGATACTTTGGGCTCAGCATGGAAGTGGATAGCCGGAACTCCAGACGCGCAGGATTTAAGAATTATCAACAGTTCAATGGATGAGCTAATAAATCTGAACAATCAACAATTCCAAATAAATGAAAAAATTAATAAACGAATACAGTTAATTACGGATACTGTAAACAAGGCGCTAGCAAACACTACGATGGCTAACAAGATAACATTGAACGAAATCGAGTCAATCACAACAATAATAAACATCGATACGGTTAACAGCGTCCTAGAAGACATCCAAGAAGCAATAATTAGAACAAAATCGGAACTACCAAGCAACAAAATCCTTCCTCTAAAAGAGATCATCTTGATAAAGGATTTAATGACCAACCAAGGTGTGAACATCTCCCTACCCGATGAAACTCTGCAGTATATTACTCCTAAAATAGCAGTGAATGATGAAATCCTTCTTTACATCCTACATATTCCAAAACTAGAGGACGAAACCTCAACAGCGCTAATGATAATGCCATTAATCATCAACAACACGATCATCAGTAAATACCCACAACACCTCATCAAAGCAGTGTTATAAATGTTGGTGAATTCAAATGTTATAAATAGTGGTGAGTTGAGTGTCCAAATGTTATATTTGTTGATGAGTACTAAATGTTAGGTATTGTTGAATGTTAATTGTTATATTGAAGTGTGTATGAAGTTAAGTGTTATGTTTGACCAATTGTCTTAATTGTTGGTTAATGCTACCGTTGACCTATATCTATCTTCACTCTATGGTTAGGTGTAGAGTGACGATAAATTTCCTAATTTTGTTAGTAGGACCTATGACGCCTCAATGTGCCCTCAAATGAAATAAGCTAGTGAGTTCGAAGACTCTTGTTCACTTATTTCCGTGCTTTGCCATGCACTGGTTAATTGAGGTTCACAAAGTATTGTCGTTTGGTATATGATTTTGCCAGATCATGCTACCGTGGTTTAGTAGATATTATATCAATTTTTCGATATTGATATAATCGGGGATAGGTTTAGGTAGAAAGGATTAAAAACCGAATATTGGGAAAATTATTCGATAGTAATACTCACAATTTTTCTTAAGATGATCAGCTGCATCTGCTTATGTTGGTAAAAAAAATAAAGATTCTTGTTGTGGATTTTCGTTAATTTTAAAGTTTATTTGACTACGATTTCTTTATTGGTTAATGAGATTTGATTTATGTCACCCCGCAGAACTAACCCATTCGGTTGTATTGTATAAATCGACTCATAATTAATTTCAAAAATCAATAGTTTATATACCGATTTTTCTTTATTGATTTACAATAACAATTTTAATATACTTTAATAACATATATTTTAATTTGGGGCATAAATATTTTATTTCGCAATACGTACATGATATGCTTAATTAAATTTGTTCGTGTAATCATTTTCCATATTTTGTAAATTTAGAACATACGAAATGTTTACATTTTAATCCAGAGCATATATTATTCATGTACTCATACATTTTGCGTTCAATATAATATGTACACATTTATTTCTTACTTACTACGTAATTTTGTAGTACGTAATATGTGTCATGTTTGTTTTGGTTTTGCTATATGTTATGCTTCCGTATTTTTAGTATGTATTATGTATATTTTGTATTGTCTCTTTAATATCAATTACGTTTTTCAATGTCATTTGAAATTAATTATGTTTTGATTTTTATGCGTTTTTATTATCTTAGTTCTATTATCTTAATTAGTTTCACAACAGCAGACAAGAAATTGTTTACAACGACGAACTATCACAACTTTGTGCAGAAACACTCCGACATTCAGGAATTTAAAGATAGCTGTATCAAACCTTTAGTAATGGGCACAAAAAGTCATTGCAATGTAAGACTAGAAACAGAAACAACAATGCAATTTGTGACTGAAAACAAACTGGTAATAAGTAATGCTAAAAATGAAACTCTATCGTCAGATTGTGGTCCCGACAACAGAACGTTGGAAGGAAATTTTTTAATATCATTCCAGAATTGTACAATAACGTTCGGCAACAAAAGATTCCAATCGTTCGAGATAAAAATTGAAACTATGGAGATTCAAGGCGCATTCCACAATCTTGAGGCTACGCGCCAACTCATCACAGAGCTAAATGTTAATGAAATCGCTCAGGAAAACGTTGAAAATAGGAAGCGGTTACAAAAAGTACACCTTAAACAAATGGATCACCAAACGTGGATATGGTCACTATCAGGAGGAGTGTCATTCTCATCATTCTGCATAATAGCTTCAATCTTCTACATTTGTATTCACAAGCAGACAACTACAATAAAAGTGGACACCGCAAATCAATCATGGTCAGAAGAATTAAGTAAATCATATTCAGACCTACTTAAAGACGCAGGAATTAGAACAAAGGACGCGGACGCCCTTTCTTCACCCCCGGGAGGAGTTATAATAACATAATATGCTGAATACATAGTTTAACCGGATGCTATATCGCCACGCGCATATCATTTAAATAGATCACGCCATGCCAATGACCAGACATCAATGTAATGTGAGGATAAATAAACTCTTTTTTAGATAAAATAAGTAGCATAAGCACTTTTTCCAAATTACAATAAATAATAATACTTCATATACTTTTTATATTAAATATGTAGAATAAGCATTTTCAAAATCATTATAAATAGATAAAATAAGAAAAGTAGTTAGTTGTAAGTTAGATTCAAAACGTGTAACACTTAAATTTGTAATAAAGTGAAAAAAATAAAATAAATAATTTTTTTTAAATTCGCGTAATCCTACTACTCATAATTATATATATATATATATATATATATATATATATATATATATATATATATAAAACAAAAAACAGGGTTTAATTCAAAAACAGTTTTATGAGATATGCGGGAACGTGCCAAATCCGATTATCTTCCTAGTATGTATGTGCCAATCTTCAGGGCAATTTCTGTGATCGGCACTATTGACGATATATCAATAGTATTTAGTTGAACAACAAAGAAATCAAAGTGAAATACAACGTCGGGACCCGTTAAATCAGCGATATTTATGTCGATCACATAATAAGGAAAACTCTAAAAATGCCGTATTTGGAGGGAAATCATGTGAAAAAATTAAACAATGTCCATGCATCCCTTCAAGAGCACGTGAACATGAATATCGCTGATAAAACGGATCCCTGAATTATCACCTCCTCCCGAAGAACGTATTTCAAATATAAACATACCTTTATTCTATGCAAAACAACATCAGCAATCATTATTGGTGACAATGCAATTTATGCGGTGCGAGTCTTGTAATTTTTTATGTTTCGTCGCCTTCTCTAATTTTAAACCCGTATCATATTTAACCTTATACAAAAGTGTATGGTATATATGCAACTTAAAAACGGAAGCTCTTTGTAAATTATTTAGATGTATAATATCCTGTGCAACTGGAATCAAAAGACTTGGTCACAAATGATGTAGAATAAGAAACGAACCTCATTTGTATTAACTTCTATATACATACATATTGGATGTTGCAAAATCTTGTTTCTCATATTTTGATGGTTTAGCTTTTTATCGACTAACCTCAGTATAATTTAAAATTGTTAGATCGTTTTTTTTATTTGGGTACATGTGGGTACTATGTCTTCTACTTTTTCTTTGTGTTAACCTTTGGGGAACCTGTACGCAATCAACAGTACATATATTCGCTATTTCAACAAAAGCATAGAACTTTCTTGTAATGAGTTGTATTTGTATATTATAACGTTATATTTTTTTGTACATATATACGATAAATCGACGGACCAACACTATATAGATGAAGCAATAAAAAATTCTTTAAATTTTGCCCTATGCTCCATCATCGTATCATTCATTCATTCATTAACTAAGTTGAAATTTTCGAATTGCCAAATCTCTATAAACGAGTATAGGATTTTTGGTTTGTTTTTTTTTTGTTAATATCAGTTAGCTGTCTTTAAAAATATCTGAATGAGGTGTAATAAGGCTAAAAGAATGTGGTATAATACAACAACAACAAACCATAAAACATACAACATATTTTTTTATTTTTATTTTTTTGTGTGTTTTGATGAAATATCATATTTCACTAATTTTTGCATATATTTTGCGCTGCGACGATGATGATGATGATGAAAAAATTGGCAAAATTTTACTTGGTTTTTGTGACCAACTATATATAAAGACAGATTTCATTTGTGTTTGGTTGTTGTATTTTCATGGATTAGAATTGCATCTTCCAGTAAGTTCGTATACGATATTTTTTTATTTTTTTTTTGTGTACAGTAGGTATTAAGGATTGATTTTCATGGTGTCGTCCGAAATGATTTTTTTGTGCGGTGCTCTGGTTTTTTTTATTATATATACCTACATCTTTCAAATGAATACCTTTGTACGATATTTAATATGACATGAAACGGCATTGACTTGCCTTGAGAGTTGTTAAAAAATTTAAGACACAATTTGTGTCAGTTCGATTCTTCTCAGTCTATGGTTTGATTAAGACTAGCTGTGATTTGAAAAATTCATTTTAACACTAAAAGAAAGGAAAATTCCTATGGACCTGCAAATATTCAAATATCATTCCCGTATTTCGTGGTTTTATCATTGTCGAGTGATGCATGTCGGCCAAATAAAAAAATAAACCATTCGACTGGGATTAATGGATGCTTTGCTGCTTTCGAATTTAATGATGTTGGTGGAAGAACCATTAAACATAAAAATTATGAACGAATTTTAGACCTGCTATCAACGCGGAGTTAAACTTTGATAGCAAATAAAGCCATGTGCCATGTGCCGTCTAAATATAACCCTGTTGATATCGCATCTGAAGTATAGTCATGAATATAGCCAATTAGACTGATGTACGCCCAAATGTAAGTGTTATGCAAATGATACAATTACCGATTTGTGAGGTTGTTACTTCAATCCAGAAAAACAGGGGAAAAAACAAAATAACCAACAGTGGAAAATGGTGAGTGGTGAAACGTCTCCGGAATCACAGTGAGGTTGACCCAACTTAGCGAACTAGACTTCCGGATTACACCTAGCCCTCCGTACAACCTTTACACATAACAAGACTAAGGATAGTAAATTTATACTAATAATTATAGAAATTGACCCGATTCCAGGCCCCTAAGTTGTCAAAATTTAGTACGGTTTTCATTAATCTCCCTAATATAGTGCTCTCCTGTGAAAAGCTGTATTTCCTTCCAAGTTCCCATGCGGTCCCACAAATTTGACCCATGCTGATATACTCTGTTATAAATTTGATGTACAAATCTCTTAGGTCCTGGTAAGAGCCCAATTTCTTCTCGAGCTGCAGAAAACGTTGTAGTGCTCGTTGCTTAGAACACCCTAATTGATCCAATTGATTTTCCGTGAATGGTAGTCGTTTGACATATCGTCCATCTGCTTCTCGTTTGGTGGTCGCTTGAAAGATGGTTTCGAAAATGATGTCTTCAGCAGATTCCACGATGTTATTGCTCTGTCAATCGGGACAGGGGTGTCGAACCTTGGATCGGCCAAGATTAACCTATTCCAATTGTTGTTAGTTGATTCTCGTTTAATTTGACGTTCCGGAAACTCCGTTGTAATTTTTGGCAATACGTATGCTTCAATGTTTATCCGAAATGGCGATGCAAAATGTGGTTGAAGACTTACTTGGATTAAAGCGGTTGCCGTGTTGATGTACGTGAGTACGAGATACCTTTTTTTCTGGTTATTGGTAAACTGGTGATGCCTGCCGCGACCGAACGTACATGCTGGCTTTTCCGTTCACACAATTTTCTTCAGAAATGGTGGCACCTGTTGATCAAATACCCATTCTCACTGCAATATGGGCATGTTATCGTAGATTTATGAACGATGTCTCCCTTGAACTCCTTTCCCATATTTAGAAGTACTCTTCATTGAGCATCTGGCTTTGGCTTATCTGCTCGTATGCTGAATGGCTTATGCATGCCTGATGCTTCCAATGGCTGAAACCACCTCATTAGGAAATCCGGAAATATGTCTAACTTTGAAACCTCGCGTGGACATTGTAGACTGGTTTCGTATCACTGCAGCGTATCTGCATCTAATTTCTTCATCACAATATGCGCGATGAGGGTTTCAAACAGGTTTTCCAATTTCAAATTTTTGATGTTGTGCATCATCTCGATGATAGTATCATGTAATGTTATAATGCTTCCCGTGTGGGATTGGCTAGCTCCCCCATCGGTTGCCTCCCCAGGTGGCGGATAGGGGACCGCCCGCCAGATATGGCAGGTACCGGGGAAATCAAATACCCGGGGTGGACCAAAAGCTAGCACACCCAAGCTAAGGTGGCACTACATACGACGATAGCTGCATGGCTAAGGGGATGCTTAGTCGCTAGTATAAGCGGGAACAGAAAAAAGCGGTCATCGAACTAGATGATCTAGCTGCCAAAAAACTGCTTGACCAAGGGCGTATCAAGATTGGCTGGGTCTTCGGCCAGCTTTCAAGTGCCAAGGATATGGGCATATCAGGAGTAACTGCGCTGGCAGTTCCTGACCGCAGCAATAGCTGTTGGAAGTGTGGCGAAAGTGGGCATAAGGCTGCGGCGTGCGAGCTGCAAGCGAAATGTCATATATGCATTGGGAAACCCGGTGGCAACAACCACATACAGGGATCGGGCAACTGCGAGACTTTCCAGGGGCTTTTGCGGCCAACGAAGGAAAATAAACGTAGATGAAGGTCCTTCAAGGAAACTTGAATGGATGCAGAGCTGCGCAGGATCTCTTGGCGCAGCTTGTCTGTGAAGCAGATGTCCAGATAGCAGTTATTTGCGAGCAATACCAGAACGATAATCGTCCAAACTGGTTCTCAGATCCCTCGGGGTCTGCGGCAATATGGGTGGTCGACACCCATGAAGTACGCATTGATGCCCATGGTTCTGGAATTGGCTACGTCTGGCTGAGAAGCCGAAACACGCTTTATACTGTGTATCTGTCACCGAACGATACAATTTTGGAGTTTCAATCCAAATTGAATGGACTGGAGGACAGGGGTACTAGTACTAGCTGGTGACTTCAATGCATGCGCACTAGAATGGGGTATGCCACACCAAAATACCAGGGGGAGACATATACTGGAGATTGTCTCAAGACTGGATTTATGCGTTCTAAACCAGGGATCTACGCCAACATAGTGGCGTCAGTGGTTCCACGCGGGAAGGCCCTGCAAGGGGAAGGAAACCTACTTTTATAAATGCGATTAGGCAAGATGTCCTAGATTTGACACTTGCTAGTCCGCATTTCAGCGAATTGGTCAAAAACTGGTATGTGTCTGAAGAGGCGTCATTATCGGATCACTTGTTCATCAGATTCGATTTGGCGGCTGAGACCATGCAGCGGCAGAAAATCAGAGTTCCAAAACTGACCGACTGGGACTCTTATAGAGTCTCACTCGAATCAGAAATGCCCTCGGTTGTGGGGAACATAAAATCTCCAGAGGGTTTGGAGATCTGTTCAAACCAGCTGCATAATTCTATACACTTGGCTTACGAAAACAGCTGCCCGGTTAAGCGAAGAGAGTCCACAAAGATGGTCCCTTGGTGGAACGGGACGCTGGGTAAACTGAGGAAAAAGACGAGAAGATTTTTCAACAAGGCTAAACGCACCGGTAAATGGGGCGAGTATAGGATGGCCTTGACGGAATATAATCTCGAATTAAGAAGATCCAAGACAGCTACCTGGAGGAATTTCTGTGATTGAATCAATGAATTGCCCTCTGCAGCTCGTCTCCAGAAAGTCCTTTCCAGGGATCATTCAAATGGTTTAGGACTTCTCCAGAAGCAAGATAGTTGGTTCACTGAAAACCGGAAGGAAACCTTAGAGGTACTGTTAGAGACCCACTTTCCGGACTCAGTAGTGGTAGGAGCCCAAGAGGACTCATATGATCCTTCGAGTGAGGTGGCCTATTCGCCTCACAGTAGGATCTGGAGTCTCTCTGGGAAAATTTTCACACCCAGCAAGGTTCGATGGGCTATTGGGTCTTTCAAACCTTTCAAATCCGCTGGAAGGGATGGTATCTTTCCAGCTTTACTTCCTCAAAAGGTATTGAGGAAATACTCCCCAGCTTGATCCAGATGTTTCGGGCAAGTTATGCTTTTAATTATATTCCGAAACTGTGGAGGAAAGTAAATGTGGTCTTTATACCAAAGGGCGGGGGTCGCCCAGACACCCAGGCCAGGGCATATTGGCCAATTAGCCTCACATCGTTACTATTAAAGACGATGGAAAAAATCCTGGACTATCAAATAAGAAGTGAGGTCTTTGGAAAAATCCGCTGCATCGGAACCAGTTTGCGTATCAAACTGGTAAATCCACTGTGATGGCCCTTAGCGGTCTAGTCACGAGGATTGAAAAAGCAGTGAGGGGGCGTTTGATAATGACATTGAGGGGGCGTTTGATAATACCTCCTATGGATCTATAGAGAGGGCAGCAATGGAAAAAATGGTTCCGCTTTCTACAATTAGGTGGATCCGCTCTATGCTGGAACATCGTGAGATTACTGCCAGACTAGGTGGCGGGTCAGTAACCATCAGGGCCGTAAAGGGCTGTCCCCAAGGAGGCGTACTATCTCCTCTTTTGTGGTCATTGGTTATTGACAGACTACTGGTCCGTCTGAGTAGCCATGGGTTTGATGTCCAGGGCTATGCGGATGATGTGGATATCATAATCAGAGGCATGTTTGATGAGGTCATTTCTGATCGCATGCAAAATGCACTCAATTTAATATGGCAGTGGTGTTACCAGGAAGGACTCAGTGTCAATCCAAACAAGACTGTCATTGTTCCTTTTACGAGGAGGAAAAAGCTTGAGCTTACAGCTCCCTCTTTAAATAGTACTACTGTTCCTTTTTCCAGCTAGGTTAAATATTTAGGGTTAATCCTAGATTAAAAACTGAGCTGGAAGCAACATTTGTTGAAAGTTCAAAATAGAGCCACCAAATCTTTCTGTGCCTGCCAAAGATTCTATGGGCGTACTTGGGGAGTACAACCAAAAATGATCTACTGGCCATTTCTTACAATCATTAGGCCTATGGTTACCTACGCATCGGTTGTATGTTGGCTTAAAACTGAGCAGAAGGCAACGCAAACCTTATTGAATAATGTTCAGCGTATAGCCTGCATCGGTGTTACGGGCTCAATGAAATCATGTCCAACCGCGGCTATTGAGTCACTTCTCGGACTGACACCGTTACACCTGCATGTTAAAAATGATGCTGCAACTATGGCCCTGAAAATGCAGGCGGAAAGAAATATCAAACCAGGCAATATAGTGGGTCATCTGGAAATTTTTAAGGAATTTCAGACAGACCCTACCATAGGAATGCCTTCTGACTGTATGCCAGCTAAACTGGACTTCCACAAACCATTCTGTGTTAGGTTGCCTGACCGGGATGTGTGGATTACAGGTGGACTATCCCTTGAACGAGGGTCCATGGTATGGTTTACAGATGGATCAAAAACGGCAGATGGGGCGGGGATAGGAATACACGGGAGTGGCATTACCCTCTCGAAGTCCTAGGGTACCAATGCTACCGTTTTTCAAGCAGAAGTACATGCTATAGAACTTTGCGCTAGGATAGGCATCGCAAAAGGCCTAAACGATGCAAAGATTTATATTGTATCAGACAGCCAATCGGCCTTAAAAGCTCTTAGGTCTTGCACCGTTGAGTCAAGGCTGGTGTGGGACTGTCTGAAGGTTATTAAACATCTGGCAGGCTCAAATAAGGTAACACTTATGTGGGTGCCAGGACATACTGGAATCGAAGGAAACGAGGCAGCTGATTGATGGCCTCGCCCGTGAGGGTTCTGCCTCTCCATTTATTGAGCCAGAACCCTTCTGCGGCGTCACTAAGGGACACCTTAGAGCAGCGGTAAAACGCTGGCAGGATATTCAAAAGTCCTTCTACTGGCGCAGAATTCCAGGTTGGCGATAGGCGAAGAAATTTATATAAACTTCATCTGTCAGGGTTAAGGAGTGTCTTGAACTTAGGAAACCTGAGTTGAGGCTGCTTACTGGCTTCCTCACAGGTCATGTCCGACAGATGGATGCCGCTTCTGCGATCTAGAAGCGGAATCAGCGGAACATGTTCTGGCCAATGCCCAGCCATTTTCCAGCAAAGACTGCAACATCTAGGAGGGAGAAAAATAAGCCCGGATAGTATGTATCTTGTACCGGCCAGTAGTATTATCAGATTCACTAGGAGCCTGAATATTGACTGAACGGATAATTAAGTAGGGTCCAGCACAATAGATCTTTTAGGTCGCAGTGCGAGGTGGCTTATCGCCTACATGGCCCTTCAATCAATAATAATAATAATAATCTGATTCTTACACTTGTCTAAAATTGGTTTCTGGATTAGTAATGGTAACAACTTTGTGATTGGTCTCTTGATGCTGGGGTTATAGGCGGTTTTTAACATTGCGACGCGTGTGAGCCCATCATTCTTCTTAATTCCAGTTAGTGAGTAGTTTCAGCTCGTCTCGGATTAAAACGATGTTCCCTTGTCTATAAGTTTATCCTTTCTTGATGCCATTTCAATAGATAGATCGTTACTCTTATGAGGCGTTTGAGAGACGACTGAATTGATGATTACCTATGTCTCTATTCTTTGGACATGTGTTCCAACCGTTGTTTTCTTTTCCTCCGATTATCTTCGGATCGGATATGTTTCCATGAGTGTATGCTTGTGTTGTTCTGGATCTCTGTTACTCGATTTGTCACAAATGATTTCCAGGTTGATGCCGGTTTTCGTATCCATGCTAAAGTGATTATGGAATCAAACCACAAGGTCACGGTACTTATATCCACGTCTAGTACCTTTATCAGTTGTTCAATTAGTCGGCTTAGCAGTACTGCGCCACATAGCTCTAAACGAGAGATTGTTAACTTTGTTTTAAGAGGGCGACGACCTTCGATTTTGCTGCTAGAAGGCGCACTGCTATTTGGCCTTTGGTTATGGTTCTACAGTAGACTAATATGCCTGTTCTGAGGAGTTTTTTTGCTTTTTATTTTTTGTACTTATACAAAAGTCAGTCTAAAATGGTCAACATTTCATTTAGTGCAACCAAACTGCCCAAATTCTTGCCAACTTTATATTGAGTTATTGTTAAATTTCTTTAGATTACGATTTGAATGTATCTTCGTACAAAGATTTGGTTTGAATGAAACTTACGCTGCTTCAATCGTATCCGAAAGCAAAACCAAAGATCGGGTCTCACAACCTTTCGCTTATTTACATAGTTTTTTCCTAAAGAAAGATATGCGTAATTTAGCTATGAAGTTAATTTCCAGTTTCTTCATTAATGTTTAGGATAGTGCTGATTTTGTATGTGACGGAAATCATTGGGGATAGTCAGTCACTATATGCAATAAATACTGTTTAACTATAAAACGTTACAAATTCTTTATATATGAAGGTCGTTTAAGTAAATCGTTTTCATTTTCTTGTAATAATTAAGTTACTTAAACCAAAATTTAATAAAAATTTCATAACAACAGCATTCTGGTCAAATTAAAATAAAAGCTTACTACAATTCGTTTGGTCATTAAGTCAATATACATTACATAGATGGCAGTGATGGCCGTAAAAAATTGGTAAAATCGTACCAAATATTACCATCTGGGGAAATTTCAAGTTCAAAAATTGTATGAAACGCAAAACAAATTCTCAAAATATAGAAACGTGTGATAATTTTGTGACTAAATAAATTTTTTCGTATTTTTCTGTAACCATTTTAGACATCTTACGTACACTAGTAAAACTAAAGATAAATTTAGCAGGTATTATTTTAATTCGTCAGAGCCAACTTTGATGTATTTTTCAAAATGAAAGTTCGAAAAAATCTATTTTAGAAATAATTTAATTTTAATATTTCGGCAATTAATATTTACTTAATACCAATATAGTCTTCTTGTATATTGTTGTTAAAGGTATGTAGAAAACTTTTATATAAACATTTTATAATATTTTGCCTTTTTCCATTGAAAAACTTGAAGCTAACAAACACCATTTTTACTATGGATTCCTAAACTTCTTGTGGATCTACTATGTAGATATACTCTAGTAGGCTCTGCTATAATACAAAATTTATTTCCATTGTTTATAAACAAAATTGAGCTGTTTATTTTGTGTCGTTTACATAAAGAGCATCGTGATTCATGTAAAAGGATTACGTGTAAACAATATTGCTGTACCATAACGAAATTGAAAGTGTACCGAAAATATCAAAACCCATAACAATAGAATCTTGTTTTTAAAAAGAATCTGCAATTCACTTTTTTGTTCCCTCTATTCTTTTTATACATAGCGCATAAAGATTGTGTTGATGAATATCGAGATGAAATATAATACCCTCGTACACACTACGTATGTATATTGTATATAAACCACCAATCAAACGGATATCGCGCGTATTTATATACTCTTGTGTTGTAACTTTTATTGTTGGTGTATTCTGCACGTTTTTATCTTTCTTTGCCTAAGTACATATTGATTCTATACTATAAGATGATGAAGATGATGATCAACCAAAAATACGAACGAATTTTTAATTCAATTTGTTGGTGTGCACAGAGAGTGCAGTGTGTGTTAACAAAACTTAAATCTGTCCTACACACATTTTTCATATAAATAAACATGAATATTTTATACAGGTCTTTGGAATTTGAAATAGTCATTTTAATTCTTTTTCTTTTCGTTTTTTTTTTTATTCTTAAGATTTTTTTCTTATGTATACTCTTACCATTTCATAATATGTATGTACGAGTATATATAAATGAAATGAAAAGAAATAGTTTGGATTTTTTCATTAAAACTTAATATTTTATTATATATTTTTATCTCTCGGTAATATAAGTACATGTGTACATACTACAAAAACTTACCCTAAAAAACAAAACTTCGAAAAAATATTTTCAATAAAAATTTTGAACAATAAACGTGATGGTTTTGTTGTTCAGTGTGCTCGCTCATCTCTTATCTCGTTTTGTTAGGTATTTTTTTGAGTTTTCGACGATTTTTTTTTATTGTTTTGTTCATTTCTTTCCTTCCTTTATTGCTAGAACTAAGAAAAAATAGTTTTTGTTTTCTTTTACATGATGTAGTTACGGTTAAGTAGTTATAATTTACCACTCAATGGTCTTTTCGATCGAAACCGTGCAATGCATATGCCGCCGCCAACGCGATCAGCAATTAGACCATACATTTTGTAGTGTTAAATTAGATTGAATTGTTTACATTTATTGGGATAATGAAAATGTTTGGTGTTTTTTTTTTTTTACCGACAAAAAGGAACTTACTACATTACATACAGGCTACCATTTTGTATAAACAGATAACCGGTCTTTAAAATAATATGTCAAACGAAAAAAAAAAAAGGATATTATTAACTAAATGCAAGTCATCGATCGCTGTGACATTCAATAATTTTTTTTGTTTTTTTTTTTTTTTTTTTTAGAATGAAATAGGATCCCGCTGCGGTAAGATGATTGATGATTCCTTTGTTAACCTTTTTACCTAATTTTGTTTAGAAATATTTTTTATGTATGTATAATTTAACTGAAGTAATACGCATATCTAAATCCGTAGTTCTAATGCTGTGTGCCTCAGAAGACTTTTCAAACTAAACTTTTGTAAGACCCAGTAATTCATGCAATATTTAAATAGATGTCACTAGGTTAAAAGTATTCAATTGTGCCTTACCTATAGCCAACTAAACTTTTTCAATGTCTCGTTTAAATAAATGACGTCTAATAAAATATAAACCGAGTCGTTTATTAAAAGTATGTAATTCAAAATAAGATTTATGTAGGACTAGCTGTACCCTGCGCCAATTATAACTTGCAGTCATGGAATTTAAAGAAAACACGATTCGTTACTTTAATTTTGTTATAATAAATTTATTTTTAATAATTATAACTACTGGATTGATCGGAGGTTACAATAATTCTGATTCTTATATTTTATCATTTTTATTTATACGAGTACAATGCAAATATAAAGAAGAAAGTAAGTAAAGAAGTATACTTATGAACATATGGTATATAATATACTTCTGATAATTAGAATAAAACGCATTGGGGAAATGCAAGTGCAGATATAATTATTGTTATTGAAATTAATTTCAGTCAAAACAAAAATTATTATATTACAATAAAACGAAATGCTGATTAAATATTACTATGACATTAAATATTGATAATTATTATACTGAAGATTTTTTTTTTTTTTTTTTTTTTTTTTTTTTTGACCCTGTCCAAAAGCGGCTAGCACTGCGACCTAAAAGATCTTTTGTGCTGTTGGGTACTGTTACTCCAGGAGCTTCTCCACCTCTCTAATAAAGGCGAGAATGCTGTTTATAGAGGCCAATTTACATTTCTCCGGGGCCAGATACCTCTCTTCAAAATGAATCCACCTCCGTGTGCACAGAGCAACACACTCACATAGTATGTGTTCTGCGGTTTCTGTCTCAGGTTACAGTGACCTGAGAGAAAACTCACAAGTTTCCTAATATTTTCTTTGCTGAAATTGATCGCCAAATTTTTGTGGTGAAATGGTCTGATCAAAGATTTGGCTTGTCTAAGGCCGGGAATACAGTTCCAATAATTCAAGCACTGTATTTTTTCCCATTTACCGATTGTGTAGGTTGCAGAAGCCCACGGGTTACCACAAAAAGGCTCAGGGCCAATGAGTGTAGTCGACGAGCCTGTCCGTGCAAGTTCGTCGGCTATCTCATTTCCAGTGATGCCCATGTGACCAGGCACCCACCACAACCTTACTTTGTTTTGACAAGAGAGAGATTGTAGCAGTTTATAACAACTTTGAACCGACTTGGAATCCAGGCAGTTAGAAGCCAATGCTTTCAGTGCTGCTTGGCTGTCAGACAAAATGTGGATGGATGCGCATTTAAGACCTTTGGTCATAATAGTAGAGGCGCAGATTTCGATGGCGTGAATTTCGGCTAGAAAAACACTGGGGTAGGTACCCAGTGATTTCGACATTTTGTGATTGGGTCCAAAGACACCAATGCCGACTCCACTCTTCATTTTTGATCCATCAGTGTACCAGACTAGGCTGTTAGGTTCCATCTGAGGTAACCCAGTATCCCAGTCTGTTCTATCGGGGATTGTTACCACGAAATTCCTGCCAAAGCAGAGTTCTTTCGGCATAACGTCCGGGACACTAAAGAACATATTCAGGTCTGGAAGTTCATTCAAAATGTTCAGGTGACCCATATGGTCATCATGACTGTATTGATTCACTAGCTTCAATCTAGCTGCACAGGTAGCAGCTGATTTTTTGACGTGGATATGAAGTGGAGTGAGCCCGATGAGAGCTTCCATTGCCGCCGTAGGGCAGGTGCGCATAGCACCTCTAATTCCGTGACATGCTAGTCTCTGTAATGAGG
Organism: Tipula vernalis; assembly: GCA_958295665.1. Classification (NCBI taxonomy): domain Eukaryota; kingdom Metazoa; phylum Arthropoda; class Insecta; order Diptera; family Tipulidae; genus Tipula; species Tipula vernalis. The sequence goes on along the minus strand of OY282560.1, from coordinate 91,381,548 downwards.
TCAGCTTGTTCATAATAACTTTTTGCTATACCTTAGGCCACCAAACTATTGCCCCATATGTTACAATTGGCCTCACTATCATGATGTACATCCAGTAAATCATTTTTGAGTTCAGGCCCCAGGTCCTGCCGAACATACGCCGGCAGGCCCACATGGCCCTGGCCGCGCGTTCGGTAGTTGAAGTAATATGAGAGTTCCAAGTTAGTTTCTTATCTAGGACAACACCCAGATATTTGACTTCATTGAAGTATCCGATATTTATATCATTTAGACTAATTGAACCAAGGTTTAAATTACGTCTTTTGGTGAGGGGCACCAGGACTGTTTTGCTAGGGTTAATCGAAAGGCCCTCCCCAGTGCACCAATTCGAAATAACAAGCAAAGCCTGTTGCATGCTGGCGGACATCGTACGTTCATGCCCTCCAGAGACTATGATAACCAAATCGTCCGCATAACCAATGGCATCGTACCCAAGTAGATGTAAATTATCAAGCAACTCGTCGATCACGAGTGACCACAGCAAAGGGGACAGGACACCGCCCTGCGGACACCCTCTTGCTGCCGTAATCGTGACTGTCTCATTACCTAATTTAGATGTAATCTTCCTACTAACCAACATGGAACTAATCCAGTGGTTAGTCGGATCGTCAATACCTCTACGCTTGATTGCCCTAGCAATTGAGTCGTATCCAGTATTGTCAAAAGCTCCCTCAATATCCAGAAATGCACACAGAGCAATTTCTTTCAAGCGACAGGCTGCTTTAATCTTGGTGACAAGTAGATGCAGCGCACCCTCTGTGGATTTGCCTTTCCTATAGGCGAATTGATTTGGATTTAGAGGTCTGGTTGCAGTTAACCAGTCTCTGATATGAAGATCTATAAGTCGTTCCATGGTTTTGAGAATAAACGATGTAAGACTGATAGGTCGAAAGGACTTAGGAAGTTCACATGGCCGATTGCCAGGCTTTGGGATAAAAACCACGTTTACTTGACTCCAAGCCTGTGGTATGTGACCCCAATTGAAGCTAGTTCTAAACAAGGCCACCAGAGCAGGGGTAATCAAGTCCAGGCCCCTTTGGAGGAGGGCTGGGAAGATTCCATCCCCTCCTGGAGCCTTGAAAGGCTGAAAAGAGTTAATGGCCCATTTGACTTTATCCGGAGTAAAAAGCTTACCGGATAAACTATTAACCCAACCCATATTTACACCCATGTGTGTACCAGATATCAAGTTAGTGATTGTATTTGTGTCGCAAACAGTGCAACCCGGAAAGTGCACTTGAAGCAGGGTTTCGAGTGACTCTTTGCGACCTGATGTATAACTACCATCGGATTTCAGAAGAAGCCCAATCCCGTTGGACTGATCTTTAGCTAGAACTTTATGGAGTCGAGCAGCTGTAGGTATATCCTCGATATTTCCACAGTTTTTCCTCCACGTGAGGCGTTTGGAACGCCTTAGTTCTGTGTTGTAACTGGTTAGGGCTTGCCTATATTCATTCCACTCATTGGAATGCTTTGCCCTATTAAATAATTTTGTAACCTTCTTACGAAGTTTAGCCAGCTGTTCGTTCCACCATGGAACTTTGCGATTAACCACAACGTTACGCACCACACAGCTGCTTTCGTAGGAAGATAGGAGCACGTCATTAAGCAGACCAGCTGCGGTTTCTAGGTCACTAATTGAACTCAAAGATGTTGGCAGCATGTCTGCTTTGATAAATAAAATATCCCTATATGTTTTCCAATTTGTAAAACAAGGGATACGACGCTCTGTTGCCTGTATGATCACTCCCGGTATATCGAACCTGATGTGCATGTGGTCCGACAGAGAAGCTTCGCTTGAAACATGCCAGTTTGCAACAGAGTTGGAAATAAACTGACTTGACAAAGTGAGGTCCAACACCTCTCGCCGAGTCGAGTTTATGAAAGTGGGGTTCGAACCTTTATTTAAAATGTCTATGTGACTACTCATAAGATAATTTAAAAGGGACTCACCTTTGCCATTTGTATCACTGCTGCCCCAAATGATATGGTGTGCATTAGCATCGCAGCCTATGATGAAATGCTTGTTTTTTAGGTGGCAGTAATCCACCAGATCCTGTACAACTACAGGTGGAGCACTAAACGACTCACCAGGGAAGTACGCAGAGGCACATATTGTCTCCTGCATTCCCCTGCTAGTCGGAACCTCCAGGATTACTGCAACCAAATCCTTAGTGGTGAACTCTGGAATTAGAAGAACGTTAATATTAGATGAAACAAATATTGCTGCTCGGGGAACTTCCTCCCTTCGATCGTAAATCAACTTACATGACTTGAGGTGGAGGCCTCTGATTTTTCCTCCATTAACCCAAGGTTCCTGGATAAGGCCAAGGGTTAAGTGTTGTTTCGCGAACCTGTTGCAAAAGGTATCCGAAGCTCCTTTTGCGTGATGCAGATTCGCTTGTAGTACCCTAATAGTACCAGCCATACTGGATGATTAGGGTAAAGGAGCTCTACGCTCCTGGCTGCTTGCCAGCCGTCTGCTTTGCGGTATTTGGCCTGTTTCTGCCACTTTTCCCAGTAACACCCCGAGCGCCCATATGCTTAATTTTCGGGGTGAGTGCCGATTTACTCGATCCTACAGTAGGAGTTGCGGAGAGATCCGTTGATCGTGCTCCCGACGAAGAGGCAGCAGGAACAGAATGCTCAATAGCGCTGCTGTTCCTGGATGCCTCCTCGTCTGTGATTGTGCCTACTACTGGGGCTGGTAAAGTACCCTCCTTACTGGAGCTGACTCCAGTGGTTGGGTTGGTAGAGGGGGAATCCTTCTTGAGAAGGAGTTTTATCCTACCAAAGCGGTATGCGATGTTCCCGTTGGATTCGCGCAGTTTCTTCATGGAAGACTCGCCTATGGCCATAACCAAATGGACGAGTGCGCCAGTTGTCGTCCGTTGCAGTATCTTCCATGAGTTGGCCGCGAGACCATCGTTCTGCGCGGCCATTGTAGCGAGAATCTTCTCGCTAGTTAAGCTAAGGCTCTGTGGAAAGAACCCCCTAACGATGTTTGGCCGAGGAAAATCATCCTCTTCCACCAAAGTTATGTTCAGACCAATTTTTTCCCTTAGGCTTACAAAACTGTTCCTCATCCATTCCGCTGTGGAATGATCGGAACATATTAAAAAAAGCCAACCTGTTCTCCGGAAACAGCCAAGGAATTGCGGCTTGTGGTTTGAGCCTTGCATCCCAATAATGAGGTCAATGACACACTTCTGTATGTTTGCCATTTGCTCCATACTAAGAGGATTGCCACTGAGATCAGCTGGTAAGATGCCCAGCTTAACACTGCCTGCTACCTGGCTGAAAGAGGGCTTTACCGGAGAAGGCCCTTCTTTTGCTTTTTTGGCAGGTGGTTTGTTTAGTTCCGGAGCAACCTCGAAAGACCTCTCACGCTTACCACCAGACCTCTTGTCTAGGGTAGGAGCAACAGGCCCCGAGGGTGCCCCGAGGGTAACCCATTTCCCGGCGTTGAGGGACATGTTCCCAATATCAACACCAATGGTTGAGGTGCCCGATAACTGAGAGGTTACACTAATGTTGTCATCACAGAAGGTGTCCGTAGTAGAAGAGGTGGACTGTTCCACCTTTTCATTGGTCCGGGCGTTAAGATAATCAAGAGTGGTGGCCCTTGTGGCATCTACCATTCCATCATAACTTAGGAGACCCAGCTCAACAGCTGGTAAAGTTGATGCTTTTAAAGGGGCATCACCCTCTATGTTTTTTTTAAGTTCGGTTTCCATTTGAATCCCACGAGTATCCGAGAAATGAAGGTCACCCACAGCAGAGATCGGTATACTGTGGGAAGGCTACTTTAAACCGGGGGTCGCCTGGTACCCGGAGTTCACATACTAAAGACTAAGCTTCCCCTTAGCCACGCAGCTCTCAGCGTATGTTGTCCTACTAAAGCTTGGGGCAATGGATTTACCGCCATTGCACGGTCGTGTAAGTTACTTGGCTACATTCTAGGATGCATTGCCCGGTTGTCGCCACGAGGAGGCGTAACTACACTAGGAAGAAGTCTTATGAGAATCGCATATCCTAGAAAGCTTTGACTCCTAAAACTACTCCCCCAACAACCTATACTGAAGATAGTATTGAAGTTGTTGTTGTTGTTGTTGTCGGTTGTTGACTCGTCGTTGAGGACGGTGAGTCCACCGGACGTAACTCCTCCCCTCTAAGAGATGGCCAAAATCTGCAGGATTTGTGGACTTCAGTAATTACATTTTTATTGTTTCCAGATTTCCGTCTGTTGATGAATATTACTAAGAAATATATAATTATGATACTAACCATAGGGGAAAATGACCCATTCTTTTAATTTGGTAATGTTGATAGGTTCGTATACTGTATCGATGATAATATCGTTATATGGCTGAAGGATTGTTGTGTCAATGAATGTACCCATTATTTGATTATAGTACCGTTGATTATTTATGTCAATTGTGCAGCTGGAGAAGTGAATTAGTTTGATTCCTACAATATTTTTCTGTTTTTGGTTGCATATTAATAAGATTTCCGTTGGTTATTTTGTGGAGATGAAGATTTATTGTGGAAGTATTTGACGTATTTCAACCATGTGTAATCTAACAAATTCAGGCTGCTGGTTGATTGTAGATAATTTGTGTGATGCAATTATTTTTACTCTTGCCTATACTTCCTTGTTGGCAATATAATATATCTTCTACTTGGTTACATGGCGTAACTATTTCTTGGTATATGTGATCGTTGGAAATGATATAATTGTAGGTGATAGGAATGGTATAGGATTGATTAATATTGATAGGTTGGATAAAATAATGGAATAATTTTTCGTTGTGGAGGTTCGATATTTGGATAGATAAAATTATATTTGAATGATTGTAGTAGGCTTGTAATGATAATAGATCATACAAGCTATTTTCGGACTTGATAAAAACGTCTTGTTTTAACAAGTGGTCATTTATATAGTGAAGTTCACCATTGTTTAATATATGACGAGAGATTACTTGAAGTTTAGCTAAAACAATTAGTTCTATTATATCTTCTAGATGTTTATTTAAATATTCAATATTGTATCGTATTTGATATAAATGTTGATCCAATTTCAGAATATTCAGTAAATTTTGACTATGATTTCTATTGATTTCTAATTCCTGTTTTGTTATTCTAGTATGATTGTTAATGAATTCCCTAATGTCATTAAATCTTTCTATCATTTTAATATTAATGCCATTTTGGTCGTTAATTTTTTGTTGCAGTTTATCCTCGTTATTCTTAAGTTCTTCTATAGCTTTACTAATTTGTATGTAATCGTCATTGTCCATATTTCCTGATAATATTTCAAGTGCAGATTTTTTAAATAAAATAAATTATTACAAAACTTTAATAAATGGAAATTTTTTAGATTTAAACGATAGTTACCAAGTGCAATGGATGATTGCTAATAGTGAATTAGTGAACGGCATACTGTTGTTTTAAAGTGTACCTCCTAATTATTTAATAAATCTTAAGTCGGACAAAAATTACGACGAATTATTGAAAACCTGTTAGTAGACTTTGATATAGAAATATTGTATTCCGATTTGAAAGGTAAATTATTTTAAATTTCGTGTTAAAACTTGCATGTTAAATATGAATCTTTATTCCAACATTTATTTTCAACAAATCAGTGTTCGAGTTATACAAAGATAATACAGTTCAAAGTAAAAATTTTGTGGAGTTTTGAGGTGATTAAAATTTATTATTTTTATTTTTATGTGCCACTTGAAATGTTCATCATACAAAATTGTCACTTCGATCTCTAAATCTTTAGAAAGATAATAGCGGTCGCGGTCCCATGTAACTGTTGAAATAAACGCTTCTAAATCAAAAATCCTTGCAGTAATCATTTTTTAGTTTTGTTTAGTGCAATTGTCTCTGGTATTTGGTTAAGGAAATATTACGTCATCCTCCTGAGGAGAAAACACCAATTACTTCCTAATTTTCACAAGTATTTTGTAATTTTAATTCATTTAAACGGCATTTATTAACACATCAGAATAAGAAGAAACAAGTTTTATTTGAAAAAATTGCTTTAAAAACTAAAACGCCCTTGGATGATTCGAATCAATTATGTACATTGCAGTCTTCAACGCCGACATCATACTCTTCCAGTCAAAATTTGAACAATCATTGCAACTACAATTTTTAAGTAATCGTAAAAGATTTGCAAAAAAAGCATTAGCTTTATCCCAAAAGATGTTATCGAAATTCAAAATACGGTAACTGATTTACTTTAAAATATTTCAAGTTACATACAAATGATAATTTCGAATAACGCGAGTGGAAATTTAGAATTAAAAGAAGACTTAGACTGTATACTGGAGTTTACTAAATACCCTGTTGCAGAAATAAAATCAGAGTATCGTTTGTTTAAAATATTAAAGGAATGGAAAATTTATGAACAGCCTAAATGTTTTATCATTAGGAATGACATTTCGGAAACTGTTATTAAGGGTAACAGTAGCTCGAAAATCTCAAAGTCTGCAATTAATACCACTGAGATTTCAATTTAAAAGCCTTTTTGGATTATTTAAAGAATTATTTCACAAAGATCATATTGATAATTTTGCAAATGGCCAAATTTTCAGATTAAAAAAAGAAAGATTTCAGTCTCAATATATAATCCCCTAGGTACTCATACGTTTCCAATTTGCGGGTGTTACTATAATTCTCCTACAATGCTACAATATTTACTAGCCAAATTAGATTTTATATTTCACGCAGCTAAAAGCATCAAAGGATTTAAAAAATTGTGGAAACGAGACTTCCAATTATCATTTAATTGAAGAATTAAAATTTCTCGAGAAAGGAATTAAAATTGAAACCAACAATAAAATCTTGAAAGTTCATTTCATTTTGTGTTTAGAGGAAGGGGATAACTTAGGTTTAAACAGTATCTTGGGATTTGTGCCTTTGTCCTTTAATTCTAAACGCTGTTAACGATCATGTAGAAGAACTAAAGAGGAAATGAGGATAGATAATAATTACCAAAAATATCTCTTAGAGAAATACTGTAAAAATACAGGTGTTAAAAGTTACTGCATTTTAAATTTGCTAACCAGCTTTAATATTACTGAAAATGTCTACTTTGATCTAATGCACGATGTTTTAAAAGGAGTGTGTGTTTATGACATTTGCAATATCCTGCTTAGTTTAATCAACAGTAACATCATTTCGTTGGATACTTTAAATAGTAGAAAACGATTATTTCCGTTAGGAGAAATTGATGTAGGTAACTAATCGTAATTCATTAGTATTAATAGATTAAATATGAATAACTTGAAAATGTCTTGGAGACTTAATTCCTAGGGAAAATAATTATTTGAAATAGAATTACTGATGGAAATAATTGATATTTTATTTAAATCAAGCTTTATTTCTAATGATTTGGACAAATTGACCACTTTAATAGATACACATTATAAGCTATATTTAACACTTTTTACACATTTGAAATCAAAGCACCTTTTTTTAGTGCACTGCCCCCGTGCAATTAAAATGTGTGGGCCTCTTAAATTTATTTGGGAAATGCGATTTGAAGGCAAACACAAAGAGGCAAAAATATATTTCAATAGCATCTAGATTAAATCCATCATAGTCAGCAGCTATAAAACGTGGCCTTAATTTTGCAAATTTAAAGATCCAAATTATGATTGAGATTCTTAAAGACCCAAATTATGAACTTTTTTAAATTAAATTATTCCTTCATGAACGTTATGATATATACGTCTTATGTTTTCCAATTGAAATTTAAAAGTTTGACAAACATTTTCAGGCTTATGAAATCGGGAGGAAATTTGAAATTTGATAGTATGAACATTAAGAAAATATCTCAATTTACTACGTAAAACTGATTTAAGGAATAAAAATTGTGCTTTTGTTTCTGAAGAACGATTTAAGTGGTATCTAAGTTTATTTTATTTATGCTAGATTAAGTCATTCTAGTCTAATTAAACTTTGAATATTTAGACTTTGTATACATAAAAAATTAAATACTTAACCTGAACCACAAAGTAGTGTAATCCTCCGGCCAGACCCAGGTTTAATGAAACTGATTTTTTGAATTTAGTCGTATATTATGTCAAGCTCAATTTTAGCTAACCGCATTTTTGTATGAAGTATAACTGATCGAGTTTAGCAAAATCGGATTTATGAAACTGCAGTCTGACTAGAATTAGTGTTAGAAAAATTTGAAGTTATGCTTCTGTTAATTATACATTTCATTTTTTAATTTATAATAATGAAATAATAAAATTTAAACTTATGTAAGAAACGTAATGTTTTAAGTTTTTTAATTTTCAATTTTTATTGATTAGTACGAGCATTAACAAATACGAATAACAACGTGTACTAAAAATAAAAATAAAAAATTTCTTTAAATAAGTATATACATACACTACGTTATGTATATGCCTGTTTTTGTACAAAGCTTTATTTTAAATTTTTTAGAGAGTATTTAATCTTGCTTACTAGTAAGCATTCATGTATTATGCTATATTTGTATATTTGATCAATAACTTTTAATATTTTAATAAATAATAAATACAATTATTTTAAGAGAGTTTTTATTTTGGTAAAGTATCTACTTTAAAGTTAATAAAGTTCGATTTAAATTATACTCTAAAAGAAATATTTTTAAATTAAAAACGTTCCAGTTAAAATTTGTAGGTAAAATGTTCACGTTAGAGTTAATAATGTACCCATTTAATTATATTTTAAAGGAAAGGGGTGATGTTGTTTACGGCGGCGGAGATGGACGTGTTTTAGTCTGTCTCCGTAAGTGAAATTTATTTTATTTCATTTAAATTAGTTAAAATTAATTAAATTAGTGTTACTATGTGTTGTGATGTTAGGCAGTGTAATAGTGTATTGAAACAATAGTTTTGATGTGATGTGTTGTGTTGTAATATGTAGTGCAGAAGTGTTGTTTTTTATGTACATATATGTAAGTGTAGTGCAATTAATAGTTTTAAGGTGAAGTGATTATCGAGGAAAACGTGATCAAACGTGCTCAAAAATAAATTAACGGTACTCTCTAGTACCGTTAGACAGGTATTTTCGCATCACACGTATTGAAATACATATGTGTGATGACGAATTGTGTACAGTTTTTCTTTATATTTATTAAATGATATGGCTTGGGTAAGGAATTTTTTGTGCATTAGGGTATATTAGTATTAGTGTCTACGGTAAATACTAGTTGAAAATTGGTATTAAAAAAAAAAAACAGAAAAATGTTGTAGATTTGTTTTGTATTTTGTGCGTTGTTTCATGTTGTATTTTTGTTTGATTTTGGTTGAAACAAGTTTGTAAAGCATGTCGTATTGTGAGTGCGTGCCACCGTATTTTAATTAATGGGGAAGTGAACCGTATTTTGTTTAAAATATAATGATGATACACGAGTGTGAAGTTTTCCAGGGGTGACCATCACTTTTTTCGCTTCGATGCGTTTTCGGCAGAGTAGCGGTATCTTACATCTAAATTGTTTTAAAATTTTATATTTTAACAATGGAATACAGTTATTCTGTCGGGGTTGCATCAGTGCGAGAGGGGTGATGGTTGTAACATGTCACCCCAGACATTCCAGAGGTGTATCAATGTATTAGTATTTGTCAAAACAAATTCTTATAGGAAAATTGAGTATTATTTATTGAAACAATTGAGTAGGATTTCGAAAATGATTTTAGATAATCAAGCTTTAGCTAAATTACAACAAAACAAAAAATATTACAAATTCTTATTCGTTCGATATTAAAGTAATTTTGATTGATTTATTTTTTAAGTGTTCATTAAAAACGGAATATGGCGTTCTAAAGTTAAGGTATGATTTCAAAGAAAATACTTTTGTAGAACTTTTATTAAACGTACGATTCGTATCGATTAGGAATTTTTTAAACTAAATAATTTAGGGGCCTATTCCAACTTTTATTACATTTTTGAACTTTTAAACTTTTATTAAACTTTTATTAAGGTTTTATTAAATTTTTATTAGACTTTTGAACTTTTTAATTTTTAAACTTTTAAACTTTTAAAACTTTTAAACTTTTGTTAAACTTTTATTAGACTTTTGTTAAGGTTTTATTGAACTTTTATTAAATCTTTATAAAGCTTTTATTGAACTTTTAATTTTTTTAACTTTTAGATTTTTGAATTTTTAGACTTTTATTCTTTTAAACTTTTAATCTTTTGGACTTTTAAACTTTTAAACTTTTAAACTTCTTTTAAACTTTTAAACTTTTAAACTTTTGAACTTTTAAACTTTTGAACTTTTGAACTTTTAAACTTTTGAACTTTTAAACTGTTAAACTTTTAAACTTTTAGACTTTTAAACTTTTGAACTTTTAGACTTTTAAACTTTTAAACTTTTGAACTTTGAAATTTTTAAACTTTTAGACTTTTAAACTTTTGAACTTTTGAACTTTTGAACTTTGACATTTTTAAACTTTTAATCTTTTATACTTTTATACTTTTAATTTTTTGGAATTTTAAACTTTTAAACTTTTTAACTGTTAATTAAGTTTTGTTAAACTTTTATTAAACTTTTATTAAATTTTTTAAACTTTTATTAGACTTTTACTAAACTTTTAATAGACTTTTGATGGGCATTTGTAAGATTTTTGTTAAGCTTGTATTGAACTTTTAAATTTGTATACCTATAAATTTTTAAATTGTTGAATTTTTAAACTTTTCAATTTTTAAACTTTTAAACTTTTATGAAGCTTTTGATAACTTTTTTTAAACTTCTATAAGGCTTTTAATAAACACACTATACTGATTGAATGAACAGCATCGCACGTTATCTAGGATGGGGGAGAATTCCTTTTGTATGATATTGTGTACTACATTGCATTGCAAGAATTTTGAGGTATTGATGAAAACGTTTCAGCACATTTTGGTTGTTGAATTTAATTATATCAAAGTGTCATAGTTTGTTCAAGTACTTTGTCTGATGGTGTGGTTGTGATGGGTTACACTAAATTATATATAATTGTTAGATCATCTCCAAGCTGCAGAAATAATGGTGAATTCTCGCTCAACCCCCGCAAACGCCAAGCATACAGCAGCTGTGTGGCGTGGAGGTTGATTAGCTTGTGATATCTATTTTATTATTTATTTTATTACTATAACTAAATTGTATAAGTTGATTGCTATTAATTAAGTAGTAAAGCAATTTAGTTTTCAGAGTAACCTGGGAAACTCTATTTGAGTCTTATTAGTAAATATCATATATAGGTACAAGTAGTATTTAACTAAACGATTAATATTCTAAACCTTTCCGTAGTATATAATAATTAATTTAAACATCATTAACTGAGTAAATAAATAAGTAATTTAAGCATTACTAATATACTTTTGCAAGATTTTTAGGAAATTGCCGATTAGTTGAATTTTTAATAGTTGGTTAAAATATATAAAATATATATTTTTTCAGCTTCTGTTAGTGAATCATCTAGTTGCAGTAAGTAAACCATTAATTAACTATTTACAGGAGAACGGGGGCTAATGAAACGTGTGCTGTGAATCTGAATTGTAACTTGGCAATTTATAATTTTTTAACATTCCCGTAGAATTTTATAGTTGCTGTTGAATTATTCATATGGCTTAATATTATGGTTGAGGTTGGTATTGGTATTGAAGTGGGTGTTGGTATTGGTGTTCGTACTGGTGTTTATGTTCATAATTATTGGTATAATTGTTAATGATAGTTTTGGTATTAGTATTCATATTGGTTAGTTAAAATGGTTTTAGTTTAGAACACTCCTGAGAAACTCGACCAAGATGACAATGGCTGTGATGACAGCACGATGGCTAGAAGGTAGTTGGTTGAATGATTGTCAAACTATTAATGGTTATTTATTTGTGGTACATAGGGATTGATCTAGAATTTATTTCAGAGAATCAAATTTACACTCGATTAATTTTAAAATAGTTATTATAAAGAATTAATGCATATTTTAAATTTAGGAATGTTTTGAAGAACCTGAAACAACCTTATATGAGTTGGAGCAGTAGATGAACTGTAAATTGTGTTGTCTTGTGCTAAATAAATTACTAAAAATATATTACTAACAAATTTACTAACTATCAACTACTTAGGTGTCTGGAACCGGGTTGAGTCTTTGTTGCTAACATTCCTTTCCCATCCCTCGATTTTGTTATATGTAAAAAGGTGTACGACGGCGGCCTGGCCAGGGGCGGATATCACAACTATTAGACTTATGTGGTTATCGATGTGGCGCCTTCCTTTACAGGGTGAAATATTGCTATGTTGGCTTCATGAAAAGCTGAGTATGATGGTACATATTTCCTTGGTAAGGGAGAGTTTATGGTGTCGTGTTGCAACATGGGTATAGTGGTGTGGTATTCGCATTTATAATACGGGAGACTTGCTTAATGCTTGATCGTACATCGAAATCAATCAATCAATCAATCAATCGTCATTGTCCATATTTCCTGTTATACTCTTAACTATAGATCCTAGTCCGTTGACTAATCCCCTTTTAGTTTTATATTTAGGTTTTAAGGATTTTAACATGGCTTCCAGTTCGTCTAGTTGTATTATTAACAAGGTTATTTTGCGATCGTATAATATATTTAGTTCGCTATTATTTTCGACTATTTGCTGTATAGAATAAAGGTTGTCGTCTATATCTAGTATATTTTGATCATAGTTATTTAAATTGATTATATGCAAAAGTCTATTTGTTCCTGTGATAATTCTAGCTTTTCCTAATTTTATCGGAATTAACCCCTTGTTGTTTTCATCATAGTTGTTAATTTTCATTGATTGTGTATTAACATCCTGGCACCTGTAAAAGTTTTTTGATTTAGCTTTATGAACTTTTCGTTTGTTAGTCTGTACCGTGATTTTGTTATCTTTTAGAACTATATGTTTTTGGAATCTGGGATCTAATTTATTCCTTCTATTATTCTTTTCGTACACTACTTCATTTACATTGAACAGAGGGGGATTTTTCCTAGTTTTGTTGAGATTTTCAATAAGTTTTCCTTTGTTATGTTGGTTACGCATGTGTACTAATTCTCGTATTTTGTCATACTCTTTCTGGTGCTGTATTAGGTAGTCGTGTGGATTTGTCTGATTTTCCCTATGAAGAAATACTTCTTGCCTTCTTGCGTTTTTTAATTCGAACGGAGTCATTTGAATACTAGAGTGTATTGAATTGTTATATGTTATAATAGAATCGGACATTAACTCATCAGGACTATATTCGGGGTTTTTTGCTTTCAATATGCGATAGATTTCGATGAGGGTTGAATGGAACCTTTCAACTGGTGAATTACCCGATGATGATTTGGGAGATGTTAGGTGCAGTTGTATTTTGTATAGGCTACAAAATTGTTTAAAGACAATAGAAGTGAATTCGGTTCCTCTGTCTATGATTAATTTAATAGGAATGCCGTGAATGGCAATGAACTCCTTCATGAGTTTACAAACTTCTACTCCTTCTGAGATTTGAAGTGGGATCACTGATCCAAATTTTGTGAATTTATCAATTATTGTTAAATACTTTCTTTTATTTATGGCAAAAATGTCTTTATGGATAATTTCCATAGGTTTACTAGGAGTTTCTGTTAGTTCTAATTTGATTGGTCTTTCGTTGCGATTGTATTTGAGAGTTTGACAAATCTCACATTTATTTATAATACTATTTATCAAGACTTTTAATTTCGGGAAATAGTATTTCCGTTTAATTCTTTGGGTATTTTCTAGAATACCACGATGATTACTTTGTGTGTGTTATTCTAGTATGTGGTTCTTTTGCTGTTCTTCATCCACTATATCTATGGCTAAGTATATACTACGAACTATTCTATAATTTGCTTGATTAAAATGGTTTTTTATTATTGAATTTAGAAGTCTGAAACTGTCTTGTTCACAAACTATATCTGTTACCTTGTTCGGGACTATGTAATCTTTGATTATTTGTGTTAGTATTTGTTCACTGAAGTGATGACTCCTGACAGTAAATCTTTTCTTTTTCTTAAAGAGGATTTTAAGATCTACTTTAAAATTTTCTGTTATTGATTGATCCGGTTCAAAAATGATTTGGGTATTAAATTCATTTAATACGGTTTCGGTAGTGGGAATGATGACTTTTCTAAATTCAGCTAACGGAATGTTCATTTCTTCTGACCATTGAGAACTTGAACTGGTACTATGAGTATTGACTTCCATTAATTCAATATTTTCTGGCATCATACGGGATAAGGCATCGGCATTGGTATTGCGGGTCCCTTTTTTATATACAATTTCGTATTCGAATTCTTCCAATTGTAATCTCCAACGGACTAGTTTGGAGTTGGGATTTTTTAATGACATTAGCCATGTGAGTGGCTTATGATCAGTTACAATTTGAAACTTCCTACCGTAAAGGTATGGTCGGAAGTATTTCACTGACCATATTATGGCTAGTAACTCCTTCTCTATTGTGGAGTAGTTCTGCTCTGTTTGTGTTAGCGTTCGGCTGGCATAGCATATAGGTAAATCTTGTCCTATTGTGCCTTGCGAAAGTACAGATCCTATAGCAACATTACTTGCATCGGTTGTTAGCCCGAATGGTCGGCTGTTATCTGGATACTGTAACATTGGATCGTAATACAGTAATTTTTTGCATTCTTCGAAACAAGTAATATATCTTTTATCAAGAATAATATTCCTGTCTTTTCGAAGACACTCAGTCAGTGGTTTGGTTAAGTTAGCGAAGTTTTTGATAAACTTTCGGTAATAACCTAACAACCCGAGGAAGGATTTTATTTGTTTTTCTGTCTTTGGGACAGGAAACTTTTTAATTGCCTCAATCTTTTCCGGATTGGGTTTGACTCCTTCTGCGGTGACTAAATGGCCTAGGAAGGCTACTTCCCGGTGGAGGAACTCCGATTTATCCAACTGGACTTTTAAGTTGGCTTGCCCTAATTTTATAAACACTTGATTTAAACTGTCTAAGTGTTCTTGTAGCGACGTTGAAAAAACTATAATGTCATCCATGTAACAAAGACATAGTTTTCCTTGTAGGTTTTTGAGGTCATTATCCATCACACGTTGAAATGTGGATGGCGCGTTTTTTTAATCCGAAAGGCATACGAATATATTCGTATTGCCCATTGTCTACATAAAATGCTGTCTTTGGTATATCTGTAGGATTGACTTCAATCTGGTGGAATCCAGAGGCTAAGTCTAACGTCGAAAAATACATACATCTACCCAATTTGTTCAATATTTCCGTGATATTGGGTAAAGGGTATTTGTCCTCTATAATCTGCTCGTTTAGCTTCCTATAGTCGACTACTAGTCTCTTTTCGGTACTATCCACATGGGTGCACTCCATTCACTTCCTCTTTATGTATACAGGGATACCTATAACTTTTACTGAAAATGGGTTTCTCTTTTATGAGATTGATCTCGTGTTTAACCTGGTTTGTGAATGTTAGGGGTTGGTTTTATTTAAGAATATTCTTTGCAAGGATTGCTTGAGATTCTTCACTATTTAAATGGTCAATTCGAATGAGATTTAATATGTCTTGACTGTCTTTTGTGTCAAGTGATGTGACAGAAGAGTGATTTATTTCTGTTTTATAATCTGATAATGGTTAAACTTTTATAGGTTGTTCAAACATAAAAGTTTTTTCTTGATTTGAAAGATTGATTACCTCCATTTGAGCATGCTAGTTATCTTATAGATTCCTTCTGGTATCACTAATTGCTCCACTATTTGTATAGGTCTTGTGGAAAAGTGTCCGTTTAAGAAATCTACTGGAACTTTAACTATTAGTTTGTCTCGTGCAGAGATTTTATATACAAAATCGGGTTTAAATAACAATGGTATTTTAACTTTGTCGGTTTCAAGAGTAGGATTCTTGAAATCGAGACGAATGTTGAGTTTTTGTATTAACTCGAGACCGATGAGTCCATCAAAGTAATTGTGGAATCGAAAGGAAAAAAATTCTAGAGGCTCTTTTGTTTGAAATTCTTGGAGTCCAAGTATTGTTACTTGGTCTTCTACTTCGTGTGTTTGGAATGCTCTCCTCTAAGTGTAATTGGATTTCATTGTGCTGCGTGAGGGCCTGCTTTATTTTATGTGTAATGGCTGTATTTAATGTTTGCAATGTTGTCTAGCTCTTTCAGAGTGAAGTCTTTCTACTCATTTTCAGGCATCTCGTTATTGCTAGAACGGTTGAATGAACCCTCTCCACTGTTTCATTCACTTCGAAGTGAAGAAATGGCGTTTGTTGGAGTTCAGGCTTGTTTCTGACAATTTTTTGTATATTTTTTTTTATCAAACTTGCCATTTGTGGAAAATAGTATTTCTTTACGATATATGTTCCTTATTTTCCCTCCAATTTCAACGTGCTTTTCTACTCGTTGTGTTATTCATATTTTGTAGTTGGATAAGTCCGTTTGCTAAATTTCCTGAAGTAATTGTACGTTTTTCCTGGAATTTTTATGCCATTTATCAACGGTGGGCGTCTCATCTAATGCAAGTGCAGAAATAATTATTTACTGTTCATTTCCGGTAGTGAAATATAATGTACGTGGTAGTTATCATGCGGTTCTTCATAACCGCGAACTCCCTTTCCTTCTGAGATTATTACTCAGATATTTCCTACTGAGATATTTACTACTGTACACTGTCTGTGTACATTTAATGGAGCCTCACACTGTCTGTATGATTTGTCTCATCACTTGAAGATAAAAGCTTATTTACTTTTAATTTTAACCTTGATCAACTGTCGACCACTTTGTTTTTAATTCCTGGTTTGTATACCAATTCATAATTATATTCCTCAATTCTTGCTTTTCATCGTTTTAGTTTTCTATTGCTCAGAGCAAACGTTGGTGGCTATTGATCCGTGACTATTATGATTTCCTTTTCTTCTCCAGAGATTGTCTAAAGCCCATGTAATCACTAACATCTCTTTTTCGTTCGCTACGTAATTTTCCACCGTTTTATTTAAGGATCGCGATATGACAGTTATTGGTCGATCATTGCTAATCTCTCCCTGTGGGAGCACTGCTCTGATGCTATCTAAAGCATCTATTGTTAGTATGTATGAATTTTCGAAGTCCGGAATTATGAGTAAATCTGCTGAGGACAGTAAGTCTTTTAAATGTTGTCGATCAACTCTGTTTTTGTTTTTCTTGATTTATTTGCTTTTTCTTAAGCGTTTACAACCCTTGTTAGATTTGTTCGGGGTTTGCGATTTTTGCAAAATCTTTGATGAAACGCCTTTATTAAGATATTAATCCGAGAAATTATTTTAACTCCTTGAGATTTTCTGGTGGTTTGAGTTTTTGAATCGCAAATACCTTTTCTGGATATGCTTTTATTGTTGAAATTGTTATAATGTACCCCCAAAACTCGGTTATATTCATTAATTTCCTATGTAATCGTTTATTATATAGTCAATCATCTATTGAGAGATCGCGGGTGCGTTTTTCCTTCATCTTGTTGTTATGGAATCCTGATTATATATATATATATATATATATATATATCGTTATAAATCACCAAACGCTATTTCTTGATACTTGACGCATCCATTTTTGACTATACAATCCAAATTGATGAATTGTAAGGGATTTTTGAAGGTCTTACAATGCCATCATTGAGACGTCTTTTAATTTGCTTGTCAACTTCAGAATTCATGCTGATTGGATACGGGTCATTTTAATTTCCGCTCGTATGTTTGTGTCGACAAATTGTTTACTTTCAATTGGACCGAACAGGGGTAGAAAATTGTTGAAATGGTGATCCCTAATTTCAATATTGTTGACTTGGCTTGATATTTTTGCTTTCAATGGAATTTTGAAAAGGATAATGTTTACTTTTCTATCGATTACTGCTTCTACCTTTTCTTAGAATATCATCACCAATTATTCATAGGTCCTTAATCCTGGCAAAACATACAAATCAATGTCGGTATTAGTCCTTAACTTTTTCAATATTCGTGCAGTTATTTTTTATTTAATCTGTATATCACCCACCCCTGATTTTATAATAAATGGTTGCTTTATTAATTATATGTCTTTGGCCAGTCAGTCTCAATGAGAAATTTTAGGATTTTACTGTTTTAGCTTAAAAGTCCTTTTTCGTCAAATTTACCTCGAAATTGTCTTCTGCCTCCAATTCGTCTTCCATAATTCTTGATATATTCTGCTTATAATTCTCCTTCGTTCTGCTTTTCCAAATTTAATACTCTTTATTGTTTATATGGATTTAGGTTTGCATCTGAGTTTAAATCCCTTTTAAAGTTGGGATGGAAGTGAACCATTAATCAAATCTACTTTTCTTGTTTTCATTGACCTTCATTGACCTTACTTCCATTCGTATTGGTGGCTTGAGTTGAAATGGCCTCGGTGGTAGTCTCCGTTGTAGGGATCTTGGAAGCAGCTTTGGTGTGGTTTATTGACCTCGAGATGAAGTTATTTCATTAACTGGAACGCAAATCGAGTTATTGAAGTTACTGTTACGTATCTAAAGGTTTCTGAAGTTCAGATTTTGGATCTCCAGATATTAAAAATAGCCTTACGGTAGGGTTGAAGGTCTCTATATGTCACCCGTTGGATATATCACCCGCTAAGCCTCTTATGAAAAAATCTAGTGTACGGTTTGTTTAAGTTTCGCTTACTACACTCACAGTATCCGTATTGTAGTAATTTGGTGATTAACATTTGCGTAGAACTTTGCGATGCTTTTACTTCCTTAAGTTGAATTGCTCAGCAACTCCAATTTTCATCAAAAATATTGTAGGATATTAGCGCTGAGTCTGCGGTTTCTCTTATTTTCTGGTAAATGCTTTGTAAAATTGCTCGACATAATGGGTTTCCTTTTATAATTTCGTAGTCCAATAGTATAGTCTCTACACTGCAACCCATGAAACATAGTGTAGCGGATTTCCATAAAATATTTGAAGGTCTTTGGCACAGTCAAGAAGTTTACTGATCCGGTCTTCTTTCTAATTTTTTTTTTGTTAGCTTAATTTGTGAATTGAGTGCTCCAGTCAGTTGTACATCATTTTTCTCGTATTTCTCGAAGTTCATCATTATGGATTAAGAAACATCCAACTTCAATTTCTAATGGCTAAATTCCGGAAGCTATACCCAAAATAATTTTTACGAACTTCTCAAATTTTAGATAGAAAAAAGCTTAATATTTCTTGACAGATCTGTTAATTCGTATTTGGGCTGTACAGTATAATCAGTTTATAATAAAACAACTTAAGTTATTTTTAAATAATTTTAATTGAAAAAAAAAATTTTTCCTTATAGTAACAATATTTTACAAAATTTTTTAGAAGATCGATTTCGGATTGACTCCTTCTTCGGTTCTTTTTTAACAACTATTCTAAAAAAGAACCGAAGAAGGAGTCAATCCGAAATCGATCTTCTAAAAAGTTTTGTAAAATATTGTTACTATAAGGAAATTTTTTTTTTTTTTCAATTAAAATTATTTAAAAATAACTTAAGTTGTTTTATTATAAATTTATAAGTGACAAAATATACAGCAGTAAAATGGATATACACCATTATAACTCACCTAGTATAATCAGACCGATATGCAGATCAATACTACTTCAAAAATCATTTTTTCTCGATAAATTCACTATAAACTGGTCCAGTCGAAAATATTCATGACTCAAAATAGCCCACTACTTTATTTTACTAAGCAGAACGTACGACTGTGGCACATGGGACAAGTTCTACCTGAATTTATTCGGAAAAGGAGACAGTTTACTTGCTGTGCAAATTTGAGATGGGTGAGCTGAAAGAAGTCCTATAAGGTCTTTTATTACATAAAGTTAAGATTCAGATTCTTAACTGTATACTTGGGCACAAGTTAAGCCACAGGATTATTTACGCATTGGGAAATTTGAATCTGCTTATGGTGGTGGCGACGCACGTAAACAGTACATTTTCGTCTATTTTTTCACGACCTGTTGCACCCCTGGACCTTCCGCTTTTTTTCAAAATGGCTATTAAAAGTTGGCTATGTAATATTATAATTTAGGTACATTTCGCTATCTCATCCCAAGTCGTAATTATCTAGATCATTCTTGGATTAAGTTATGCTAAGTTTGCCAAATTCTTGCAGAGAATTTAGAATTGAAGTCTAGACTATGTACCTCTTATTGAGATATAGAAGTACATAGATAGACCTCGACCCTAACTTTTATTACGAAATCATAATTTTCGTTCAGCATTTCTCGAGTTATGTTCTTGAGAATTCCATTATTCAAAATTGCCGGTCGTACCTAATATTTTATAAATCGTTTTTTTCACTAGACAAGAAATTATATTGATTTGACAGACGTCAGAGCATATATAACCAGCCCTTTAAATTATAATCGTCACCGAAGTAAAAAAAAGTTTAGATTTAGCATGATACTGATAGCTGCTCTAAAGTTTCAATTTTAGATTTGTTGCAACTATCATTTCATAATCAATTCACATTGGAATTCTTATTCCACATGTTTTCAAAAAAAGTGTAGCTACACAAATTTCCATAAAGTCCCACACAATATAATTCCTGTGAAATCACTTCCAAAGGCTTACGTTACATTATTTAAGAAGTATTTTTAGTCAGCCGCAATTTATGATTGACAAGAGACAGTAATTAATGTGAGAGACAGTAACTAAAGTGTTTATCGACTAAAATTGGCCCAACACATATGTACCACTCTAAAATCGTGGACTGACCTAAAAAAAATTATCATGGGCAACGTACCGCGTCATGATAAGGTGATTTCATAAAAATTAGAAACCAATCAATAATCAATGTGGAACAGGAAATATGAATAGTATAGTGTCTAATTGAATATTAAGCTCCAAATCAACAAACCCAACTAAAATCGCAATTACAACTATATAGTCTGTTTTTGTATTTTTAATTCACATTAAAACGTCAATTTTAAGTAAAGATTTAATTTGTAGTTACAGTAGTTTGCGGTGACTAAAACCGTTCTTGCAATTGACGTTTGATACCGATTTTTTTCGGGAATACACAGATTCCCAAATAGATTGCTGTTGTTTTTTATTTAAACTGTTACGAACTGGGCTTCTGAGTTCGTCTGGATTTTGCAACTGATACAAATCTCAACTGAATTCGCTGTTTTAATGACGTTTAGAAATATGTATTTCGGAATTCAATTCCGAACTGGAACTAAAAAGTTGTAGTTGCCTCTGTCGATTTGTACCTAAGATTCGACAAATTATGTGGTGAACAAAAGGATCACCCATCTAACAAAACTAAACGACTGATTCGTGTGGATGAGAAAATTGGAAAATATTAATTGGAATTAGTTAAGCAGATAAAGTGGCATCATTTTTGGTGCTAGGTTGACTAAATTGTTGAAAAAAAAAAAATTCAGAATACTTAAAATTAATCATGATTAATCGGTTTATTTGCTCAAAACTTTGCAGATTAAATAGTTAATTGAGAGGTCAGCTTAATTGAGTTCTCTAACTTTAATAAACTTATATTCAGTAAACGGTGATTTGTTAAAGTGCCCCCAGTTCAGAGAATACAACATGAATTTGAACATTAAGTTGCCGAGACAAGAAGCTGTAACTTTTACGGCCCGCATAACAACTACATCGAAAAACAAATTGCAAAACAAGCAGCCAAAGTTTCTTTCTTAAATTTCTTATCTTGAGAAGGAGCATAATCTCTACAGTTATTTGTGTATTTTATTTCATGGGAATCGTTGCACACACACAATAGAGGGGAAATTAGGTTTAAATAAGACTGATAGATATATGTAGTTGGTTACGAAGTTATAAATTATATCGATACATAATATTGAATACGCGCATATACCGGAAATAATTGGAAATAATTTAAAGTAAAAATCGGTAGTCTTTTCATCATCGCGCATCGCATCATCATCATCATCGTCATCATCATAATACATTTTCATGTTTTAAAACGTGTTTAGGCATATGATTGTTACGATATGAATTTGAAAAAACATTTTTCATTTTTTTTTATTTATTTATTTTTAAACCAATGTTTGATGTGAATTTTAAGATGGTTGGAATGCGAACATGTTTTTTCGAGTTTTAATTTTTTCTTTTTTTTTTTGTTATTGTGAAGAGATCATAACGATATATAGACATTTCATTAATGTAATATGAGCTAAATATATTAAATGTAGAATGAAATAAGAATTAATCCTCTCGATCCCAAAACTTAAAAAAAAAAATCTGAAAATCTAAACAATAAGGGTAACTATAGATGTCAAACGGCGCCGTTTGTATATCTGTACGAAATGACATCAATCATTTGATATCAAAATTACCTGAATAGCCGAAATGTTAGTTATTTAGGTTTCTTCTGTTTTAGTTCACAATCAAGATATGTATAGTTTGATGTAAATCACTACAACTACACTAGACTAGTATAAACATGTGTTTGGTAAATTATAGGGCAGATCGAGCATGACAGTAGTAAATCGACAAAGGGATATTCTAACATGAAGGATTTAATTAATGATTTTGTTGCAAAAGGCTTAAAATGAATAATTGGGTTTTTTGGAAAATTTAGCTGCTCTAACTGTAAAATATAATATATAAAAAAAGCTCGTTACGAGTAAAATGCCAAATAGCAAAATAATATTAAAACATAACACAGTAATAATAAAATAAAAAAATAAACTTGAAACCACTTTAGATCGATCTTATATATGGTTAATTGTCCGTTTAAGTATGTTTCAAGTAGAGAAATCATAATTTTTTATCTTTAGATCAAATCGATCTTTTAATTAAATCATCTATAGACGAGTATTAAGTGTGGACATGCTTATGAATTAAATTGTGTATTGTACATAAGTATCTATACATTGGTAAATATATGGAAGTAAAAGTTGCTGATTTCTGTCTGAAGAGTGTCTATTAAATTACCAATTTCATTAGCTTTTTGGCAGTTTGATATTAAGGTACCTAAAAAATTGGTAAGTAAGTTTTTCTAATTCTCATTAATGACTCTGAATTGATTGTCAACTTTAAACCTCAAGTGTATTATGTATATGATAATATGGTAGCGAATATATATTATTCAAGATTGAGCATAATTCTAACGGTAGAAAATGACCTCCTTTCTCTTCGTATTCTTAGGAAGCAATTTCTAATTTTTATTTTTCCTGACATCAATGGCGATATCACAGCTATAAATGAGGGATCAAGACAGTACCATGTCAACAATTTAGCCTCGTCTATTTCGATTCCGAGATAAACGAATCTTTATTGTCAGATAGACAACCAGAAGACGCTAAATCATAGCCGACTACGATCCATGTACCTATCAAAGTGTTACCCATAACTATTCGTTCCGGATTAGCATGTGCAGAACGTAACCTCTAAAACCCTGTTCTCGTAAATATACAGAACTTGGTTTCTAATAGACGTGATCCACACAAACGGTGTTGGTGGTTTTCAAGAATAAATGGTCACTCAGAGAGAGAGAGAGAGAGAGAGAGAGAGAGAGAGAGAGAGAGAGAGAGAGAGAGAGAGAGAGAGAGAGAGAGAGAGAGAGAGTTCGTACTTAATATAACTGGCAGGGATCCCTATACAAAACCCGACATCAAATGAGTGAAACAGTATAAAAGTTTATTCTAGGAAAAGACATAAACTCTTGCTCATAAGGTCTTGCGACTAGTAGCCGTAGTTTGTATTCTCTACGTATACTTTTAAAGTCTAAATATCTTGATAAATGCTGGCAAAGTAATGTTATATACGGTGTTCCGTTATGATGTAGGGCATAACGGACCAACACCGTATACAACATTACTGAGTAATGAGTGACCATTTATTCTTGAAAAATAGATGTAATCTCGCTTCTCGCCTCTTACGCAAAATCAAGCTCCTGGGCCTGAATTCCGGTTCGGTGACAAATGATAATGAGAAATGACTTGATTTTTTATTTCAACTAGTCGGTTGCATTTTTATTTAGAGTAGGCGAAATAAAACATAAAGTCATTTCTCATTCTCATTAGTCATTGATCCGGAATTCGGGCCCAGGACATCGGGATTTGATTTATTGTGACATGTTGGTAATATTTTTCCATGTGGCGATTGGTATTGTTTTTCAAATTTTGGGAAAAACTAAGTTCATTTCAAAGTAATTTTGTTGTTTATTTTTCCCTTTAAAATTTGTTGGGAATTGTAGGCATCCCAATTCGCTGGGGAAAACCGGAATAGTGTCACAGATCTCTTTGCTTAGGTCCTACGAAGCAAATGGCCTTAGCAGGGGTGACTGACAAATTTAAATTAACAATTTGAATACATTAATTTTGAATTTTCCAAAACTGATGAAATCGCACATTTTAATTTTAATTTTAATTTTAATTTTAATTTTAATTTTAATTTTAATTTTAATTTTAATTTTAATTTTAATTTTAATTTTTAATTTTTAATTTTTAATTTTTAATTTTTAATTTTTAATTTTTTAATTTTTAATTTTTAATTTTTAATTTTTAATTTTTAATTTTTAATTTTTAATTTTTAATTTTTAATTTTTAATTTTTAATTTTTAATTTTTAATTTTTAATTTTTAATTTTTAATTTTTAATTTTTAATTTTTAATTTTTAATTTTTAATTTTTAATTTTTAATTTTTAATTTTTAATTTTTAATTTTTAATTTTTAATTTTTAATTTTTAATTTTTAATTTTTAATTTTAAATTTTAAATTTTGAATTTTTAATTTTTAATTTTTAATTTTTAATTTTTAATTTTTAATTTTTAATTTTAATTTTTAATTTTTAATTTTTAATTTTTAATTTTTAATTTTTAATTTTTAATTTTTAATTTTTAATTTTAATTTTTAATTTTTAATTTTTAATTTTAATTTTAATTTTAATTTTAATTTTAATTTTAATTTTAATTTTAATTTTAATTTTAATTTTAATTTTAATTTTAATTTTAATTTTAATTTTAATTTTAATTTTAATTTTAATTTTAATTTTAATTTTAATTTTAATTTTAATTTTTAATTTAATTTGTATTTAATTTAATTTGTACATATTCAACAAATAAATAACGGCAATGCTCATGTACCGTTCGACAGGTATTTTCACATCACATATAGTATATTGTTTTACATGCGATGGTGAAATTAATCATTTTTGTTTAATTTTGTTTTATTAAATGGCGTACGGCCAAAGGGGAATTTTGGTTGTTTTAGATGGGCTCAATAAAATAACAAGAAGGTTTTGTTTGGTTGTTTCTGGGGGTTGTACTAGGATTTAGTAGTTTTTTTAAATACAAAATAAAATTTAAGAGTCAGCTAAAGCATTTTTGATTTGTTGTTTGAGTTATCATAATATCAACAAATCACCATCACTACAAATTCTATAATTTTAATATATTATATTAAAATTATAGAATTTGTAGTGGTGGTGATTTGTGTACTGAAACTGTGTTGTTTTTCTTCCATATGCTACACAGTCATAATACAAAACGTGAGAAAAACATTAAAGTGTATAAAACTGCATAAATCGTTGTTCATCATGTATGATGTTCGGGCATTTCGATACTTTTGTTTTGGTTTTTAATTTTTAATTTGCTCTTTATGTTTATTTATATTTGTTCGCTCTCTTTAAGGGAGAACAGTTGTACATTACCTCGGTAATAAGAATTTGGTATCACCAAATTTAAGCTATGGCAGAATAAGTGACGGAAATTATGGTGCAATTCCGAAATCGGATATTTTCATATTTTTGTACACTGGTTGTAGATTTTTACTATCGGTTTATTAAGTATTACTTAGAAATAACTCATTAATGTAATTTAAATTTTCAGAGATAATAATTCACATAAATATTAACATTTTTATATAGGTCCCCAGAACATTCTTGGCAACATTGGCTTACTGAGATATTTGGGAATTGGATTAATTAAATTTGTTACCTTACAGATTGTTTCAGACTTTAAAATTTTTGTAAATATTTAAATATTTTAATTTTAATTTTAAATTTCATTTTGAAGTTAGCGGGGGAGGGTATTTAGTAGTAGCGGTTTTTAGCAGATGGACAAGTAACTTGTACAAGATTCAATCTGTTTGATTATTATTGTTATGCGCAAATACCTCCTACAATACAATTTTATAATTCATCCAGATTATTATTTTAAGGCTAGTTAAATTTAGTAATTAAATGTCTGTATTTTTAGTGATTAAATGTCTGTCCTTTAGTTTTAAAGTGTTATGAGCTATACTTTAAAAAATAGCTAAATTAGGATTTGGGTTAATCATTCCTCTGATTTTTTAACCTGACTAAACTGTAAAGAAACAACTATGGCTTTTTTTCTAATGTCGTAAACACTGCATAAGTGTATTCGGGTCCAGACTGAAGGTCCCGAGAAAACAAAATCAAATTAGTGGAATAGATAGATTCAGCGAAGAGGTTTAATAAATCAAAACCTTTTTATGCATTTTATTGTTTAACAGATAGCCCATAATTTATGAATTAATCTTTACATGAAATACAGGTTTCATCAAAATTAATTATACACCTCATGCAATTCATATACAGGCTGAACAAATGTTTTATTCTTTAATATATTTTACAATATTTACAAAACATTAAAGGTTAATGAGTAATCGATATATGGCCTAACATCTTTACCTGTTATAATAAAACCCAAAATCTCTCCCATAAATTATTCAATTAAATTATGACATCAAATTATAAGAATTTTACCTAAGGTTTTATTTTTGTTTTGTAAAAATAAAATGTTAGAACCAAATCGAATTATAAATTAAGCTACCGTGCTGATATCATTCCTGTGAAAATCCTACATATTGTAATAACATATACGCTCGATGATACCAAAATGAAATGCTATCCTAAATGATGGTTAATTAATTATTAAATGGAATTTGAATTCCTGCTATTCTAATTTTAAGATTGTGCGAATAAGACATACCTAGTATTTCTTTATAAAATCTGATGACTCATGGTTAAGAAATTTGTTTCGTTTTTGTGTATTTTTGGCATTTTTATAGAAAGGTATATTTCCATATGTATAAAGGAATAGCAATTGGAAGTGCAACTTTAGTGTTTTATTGGTTTTTTTTTTCGATTTTCTAAACATTCAAAGATTTCGGAAATATGTGTGACCACCTATTATACGAGTAAACGATTTTTATTTTTGGTACTTTTGTTATCTCGATGAATAAATCGCGCAGTTTTTTTTTTACTTTATGTTATTTCGCTTAACCGCTTACATCCAATTGATTTTAATTAGATTTTGTACATACAATTAAAATAAGAAACTGTTAACTGTTCCGCAATTAAATGCATAACTGGGTATGTGTAAGTCTAAGTATACATGAAATGTATTTAGCTGTAAAATCTAAAATTAAATGAATTTTTTAAAAGTCGCGCGAATTTTTTTTTTTAATCGATTTTTGCGTGGTGTTGTTCTATTGTTAAACTGTACACGTTTATTATAATATTTGTGTATGGATGTGTGTGTGTGAACTGTGGATTGGCATCGATCGTGTTTACATTAGAAACCGTCAAAAAGGTATATAATTTATAAATGCTAATCAATGAACAATTACCAAATATTTTTTTATTTTTTTTTTTATTAACAATAATCAATGAAAATTGAATATTGAAAATTAATGGTTGGTTTTTTAGAATTTATAGACTTGATACATAATATAATATTGAATATTCGTCATTGATCTCACATCATTAATCATCAAAACAAACAAAATGAAGTTAAGTAAAATAAAAGTTCGATTCTTCGATTTGAGTTTTTTGTTTTTTTTTTTTTTTTCTTGAACGGTTATTCGGTTAAACACTGAGACATCGTAATGCTTAACATTGTATAGTGAAACTATTATGTCCTAATATTTCTATAATTAAAGAAATAACGTTGAAATAAATAAGAAGAAAGAAAAACTCAAGAGATCAAGCCAAATGGAATTTCGTTCGTATTTATTTATAATTCTTTGTTTGATCTAAAAGAGAAAAATCGATCAAATGATCGACGACTGGAATCAAGCAAAAAAAAAAAAACTTCAAAATAAAATATTTGTGTTATTATTAATGTTATTATTTTTAGTTTTGTTTTTGTTTTTTTTTTTCGAAAATAAATCAAAAAAAAATAAAAATAAAAATTATTTTCAGAAATTCTGTCATAAAAATATCAAGTATAGCCGAGGTAAAGGTATATAAGAAGATAAAAAGATAAAATAAATAAAAAATTAGAAACTTTAACGATTTTTTAACCATGCACACAATAACAACAACAAACAAAACTATAAGGTGTCTGTTAATTTTTAAATACAGTATTTAACCGTCGGCAAATACATAAAACTTTTTTTTTTTTGGTAGAAAGCACATTTTGTAACTCCATGTGTGTGTGTATGTGTGTGTGCGCGGTCTTACTTTTACTTGATCTGTAAGAAGATGTAATAAAATTGAAATCATTTACTTCTTTCTTAATGTATGTATCCGTAATATTAGGTAATTTAGAAATATAATCTTTGGTTTACCTAATGTGACTCAAATTGTCATGCGTTGACGTAGGTTAATATGGTTGATGATCTATTCATTTTTATAGTACTCTGAATTTGATGAGGAACATTTTGTGGTAGTAGCGGTAACACGTTGCTTGGCTATGGTTTCTGCTGAGAGCTTTGGTTGTTGTCAACTAGACTAGTCTTCCCTAATCTGATAAGGCAGTTTTTTTTTGCGGTTTTTGCAGTTTTTTTACATTCTTTATTTCTTTCTTTCAATCAACTATCATTAATATATAACGTAACCTCTAGACGTTTGTTGTTTACTGGAATAGCTGCTTTGATAAGTATACTAAATACTACGATGAAGAGTTGGTTGTTCAGTAAGTTGACTTCCTGCAGGTTATTTTTTGATTATAGCTTCAAAACTGAACGTTACCTAGACAATATGGGTATCTGGAGCCCTGGTTAAATATCCTAGATTTGAAGCAATTCTTGCTAAGTAATTTAAATGCTGCTTAACATTCCGTCAGTATACAAATTTTTGGATTTTTGTTCCTGCTTTCAATAATTTTAATTGCGTGAACGTCATTTTGGAAGATGGTAGGGCCATACGTGATTGACATGTGTTTGTTACATCGCGAACCATTTATGGCCGCTCCTACTCCGTCTTCTATTTTTGGTCTATCCGTGAGCCATTTTTGTACATCATCCTGAAGCAATATCGTTACCTTTAATGGAACCTGTTTCTTCCTAATTTGCCAGAGATTTCTCTACTCACCAACATGTGATCTTCCTCAATCGGATTTAGTTTCCTGATAAGCAAATTGTATTTTGCTGGATCAGTTTCTCCATCGCCTTAAGAATTTGATGCATCCGAAGGTTTCAAACCCCATTAGTACCCATAGCACCCTGGCAATCCCTGGTACTTTATTTAGGCTTACACAGAAAGTTTTCTAGGAAGGCCAATTCACTTGACCTTATTTTTACTGGAAAATTGTCTTCATATTTGTTAAATAGAGAGCCGCTGATGCAGCCTTTGCATGATGAAGATTTATTTGTAGACAATTCATTTTATTCCTCTGTTTTAGAGTCAATGAATACCTTATTATCACGACGATTTGCATCTAATCCCCCCTAGTTGAAGGCACCCTTGGGCTCCACATTTTGAGCTGTGCCTCTGAGAACAGGTACCCTGTTCATCAAGTTTTACAGCTGAGGTGCCGTTCTTCTCCTTCTTTGGGACAACATTCTGCTACTCTATTCTGCGCAGGATGTGCTCCATTTCTAGCTTCGCAGAATTTGGTAAGAAACCAATCACCATTTCCCTAAAAGGAACGTTTTCTTTCTTTATGGGAACTTGGGTCTGGCGAAGCTTCCCTTCTTCCTCGATTTTTGCAATGTAGATCTGCCCAATTTTGTGGAATTTATTCTGTGGTAAATAACGTTCTGGGGATTTCCCAGACCAAATTTCTTACATCTTCCAAAGGTAAGCAGCTTCGCTAGTACCAGGGCAGTTTTCTCCTACCAGGGTCCCGCTATACCATTAACCGTTTTTCCCGATAATCCTCGTGCTCGATTTTTGAATCTGTACTCTCTTAACAATTTTTGATTAGAAAGTTCAACCGCTTTCTAGCAACTCTACTTCATTTACTATCCCTTTTAGTAGGCTTTCTGCTGAAATTAATCCAGTGCTAGTAGGCACTGGTTGTGCTTACTTCCGTTAACACTTTTCTTGAAGCGTTCCGATCTGCGCCTTTGTGTGTCCACCTTTTCATCGAGGGGATATTTTATTAATTCAGAAAACATTAGTGTCCGCCATGCTAGAGTGGCGCCTGATACTCGGAGTCCACATATTACTGATTCACCTATCTACCATTCAACCTTCGGAATATGCTGTTCCACATTGGATTAGGTTTTTTCAAATGATATTTTTTTAGCTTTCGCCTGCTATCAAGACTGCAGTTACCGGTGGTTGCCACAAGGAGGCAGCACGTAAATTGGCGAATCTTCGCCTGGTTTCCGTTTCAGAACTGGGGCCCTATTTCTGAATACGATACGAATTTGTATACGAAACGAAAATGCTATTCGATACGAAAATTAATTGGTATTTCTGAATACGAACGTACGACCTATTTTAATTTTTGTAGTGTAGGCAAAGGGAAATTTTGTTTTACGTGAAAAATCCTTAAAATGACAGTGTAAAACTGAAAATAAACGTAAATATGTCAAATTTTTGGCATCAGTTTTTAGTTGGCTACGTGAATAAAAACGAATCCGCGCCATATTGGATAAATATTATTTTATACCAAAATAAAATAATTTTATTTAATAAAAGGAAATACAAATCTGTACCTAGAAAAATTCATAGCTACATATTTCGTGAAATTTTAGTTTTATTTATTTAATTTATTGTGATTGCGGCATTGAGGGACCCGGTAATTAGTCAACAAATTGGTGTTTACATAAAATATGTGAAATTTTGCTGAATAAAAAATATTTTCAATTAAAAAAATTTGGCTTTTAGTTTTTTAAAAATTTGTATTTCTTTTAAAAATTAAAAAAAAATTAAAAATATAAATTTTTTGTGTACATATTGCATGTTTTGCTTGTTTATTATTGGTGTCGTTAGCTATTATGTCATCGAACCAAAATCCGTTCATGAACGAACAAAAATTGCTCGAATTCGTATTGTGAAATAAGGGAAATTTTGTCACGAATCATGCTTACACGAATTCGTACAAGAAATAAACGTATTCGTATTCAAAAATACCAATGATACGAATTCGTAGATTTTTTGTTCGTATTCGTATTCAGAAATAGGGGCCCTGCTTAAAACATGACCCGAATAGCCTTTCAATGCAGGAACAATTTTCTTTATTATTCTTGCACTAACACTGTTTTCATGACGTAGAGTATAAAAGATGGTCCAGCGTGTTTAAGAGAGCTATGCAGTTCCTCAATAATTAATGCAATGGTGGCTCTGATATTAAAATAATTCGAAGCCTTGTGGAAAAACCAAGCTTCACATTTCTTCAATCTCCAACCGACTCGTTACTGGTTACTTTGACAATATCTGACTTCTGAATGCCTTTAACTTGTTGCTCAAAATATTTCCACTGATCATATCGATATATTTTGAGCACTGCTTCATAAATTTCTTCTCAGGTTAAAAACAAGGATTTACTTTCAATTAGCCTTTGCTTTGGGACAAAACGCTATTATTCGCTTAAATGAAGTTTTAAAAAACATGAAAGCAAGCTCATGGCTCTTCCACCAAAAAGTGTTTAATTTGATTTCGTCTTGGGGAGTCCCCTTCGCTGCACTGTCTTCTGGACTTTATGATGATGGTAGGTTTCGTCAATATGTGCGGTTAAATGATGAAAGCATCTGTGAATTGACGCAATATTATCTTGTTTGACGATCACCAGGCCATTCAGTTGAATGTTGGGATTCTGAGAATTCCACTTGATTCGGGTTTGCAGCGTGTTGATGTATACAGTGGACCATCTGGTCCAAAATGATTGCTTTATTTGTTGAATTCATTTCCAGCGGAAGAGACGATTCATCTGCATGTCTTGAATGTCCGGTTCAGCTATCAATTTAATCGGGGCGCCGATAATGAAATGTGCTGGTGTGAGTGGTGTCGTTGGGATCATCTGACAAGGATGTGAGTGGCCGGGAATTAAGGCAACCATCGATTTGTGTGATTAGAGTAGATAATTCTTCAAATGACATTGATTGATCTCTGGTGACTCTTTTGAGGTTGTATTTAACCGCCTTAACATCCGTTTCCCACAATCCACCGAAGTATGGGGCACGTGGTGGAATGAATCTCCACATAATATTTTCGGAATAGCAAAAATTTTGAATCAATTCATACGTTGTCTGTTTTGTAAAAAATGAGTGTAACTTATTAAGTTCTGTGACCGAACCTACAAAAATCGTACCATTATCGCTATGGATGATAGCTGGACGTCCGCGCCTTGAAACGAGTCGATGGAGCCAGGCGATAAATGCTTGACTAGTGAGGTCACTGACCGTTTCTAGGAGCATTGCCTTTGT
Source organism: Tipula vernalis (assembly GCA_958295665.1). Taxonomy (NCBI): domain Eukaryota; kingdom Metazoa; phylum Arthropoda; class Insecta; order Diptera; family Tipulidae; genus Tipula; species Tipula vernalis. Next base: position 91,348,941 of record OY282560.1, on the reverse strand, counting down.
GGAAAAACAAATAAACACCGCCACATAAGTCTTGTACTGTGCGGTGTTTCTCAGACCTTGGTTTTTTGTTAAGAATGGCCCACAGTAATATACTTAAATTACATCAAAAGCTCGTATAACAGGATCGCATAAGCAAATGAAGTAATGTTGGCTTTCTTTTGAAACACGTTACGCACTGATGAACTATCCGTTTTGCTTCTGATTTTCCATGTATTGGCCAATATCTTTGTCGCATTTGTGCCAGAAGATTTTGAGGCCCACAATGAAAATATTTTTGATGTTCAGGGCGGAAAATCAATGTTGTAAAATGATGACCTTTCGGAAGTAATATTTGATGACGTTGATCAAAATTCATATGTGCATTTTTGATGCGACCACCCACGCGAAGAAGGCCATCCTTATCGAGAAATGGTGAAAGATTTTTTATTTGACTGTACGAGTTTAATTAGGCGTATGAGACTGTTTGACCGTTCAGTTTTGGTTAAGTATCGTGCACATGATGATCCAGGTTCATGCGTTTTGTTCTTCAGTTTCGAGAACTCACAAGGTTGTTCAACAGTGGTCGTGAATGTTTCGATTGATCTTTTCCGATGACACTGATCGATGATAACTGGAAATTCTTGATTGGCCATTCTGTCTGTGGAAATTTTAGATATTCGGGACCGTTCCACCAGAGCGTATTCGAATGAAGATCCTTTGGCATAACTCCACGCGATGCTAAATCGGCTGGGTTTCTTGTAGTGTCGAAATGATGCCAGTTGTAATTGGATGTAAGTTCTTGTATTTCTGACACCCGGTTTGCAACGAATGCCTTTAGTAGATTACATGGAGTATGTATCCAGGCGAGCGTGATCATAGAATCCGTCCATAAATGGATGGATTCAATATTGAGCTTAAGCGAAATTGTAAGCGTTGCAACAAGCCGCGACAGTAACAGCGCTGCACATAACTCCAAACGTGGGATTGTTTGGGACTTGAGAGGTGTCACTCTGCTTTTACTGCATAAAAGACTGACTAATATTTCGTTGTTTTCATCAATACATCTTAAATAAACCGTACGCCTTTTCGCTTGCGTCTGAGAATCCGTGTATTTCGACACTTGTTGGGTTAGAGGTCAGAACACATGGTGCAAGTTTAATGGATGCAGTGGTATTGAATTGATGCCTGTACTCCTTCCAAAAATTCCCGTCATCAGCTGATACCGGATCATACCAGTCTAGATGGAGTTACCAAATATGTTGTATAAAAATCTTAGCTGTGACGATTATGGGAGCTAGGAGACCCAAAGGATAGAATACGCTAGCCAGCTCAGATAGTACAATTCGCTTCAAGATTGTTTGGAACGAATTTCTTGTTATTGGCTGATTATAAAACATAAAAACATCTTTGTCGGGATTCCAGATCAAACCTAATGATTTTATAGTTTGATTGGACTCGGTTGCATCGATTTGATCTCTTTCCGATTCTGGAATATCATCCAACAGTTCTTTTGAATTTTAAGTGAATTTCCGTAGCTTCATACCAGCTGTTTGAAGCATTTCGCGTAGTTCTTGCTCTATCTTTATTGCTTGATTTACAGTATATGCACCAGGTATACAGTCATCGACATAAAAATCGCGGATAGCTGTTTTTGCAGCTGGAAACCTTTCTCCTTCGTCAATTGCAATTTAATTCAGGGTGCGCGTGGCTAGAAATTGCGCAGATGATATTCCATATGCCGTGTCCATATGATTCTTTGCAGACAACGCTGATCCTGATCGATGAGAATTTGGCGGTACATCTTATCGATGTCCGCGGTAAATACCACCTTATATTTGCGGAATCGAAATATAATCGAAAATAATTCGTCTTGAGTTCGAGGCCCTACCATCAGTGCATCATTTAGTGAAATTCCTGTGGTTGAATTCGCCGATGCATCAAAAACAACGCATAATTTCGTTGTTGTGCTTTGGGGTTTTATGATTGCATGATGAGGAATGTAATAACTATGTAGTTCTTTGAAGTTGGTTGTGTCATCCTCGACCTTATTTGGAGGCATCATTATTTTGTAATTGCTTCACTAAATATTTGAACCGCTGCAATGCGTATTATTTCGAATCGCCCAGTTGTATAATATTAGGACGAAGTGGTAGTTGCACAATGTACCTTCCATGTGAGTTACGTTTGTGTGTATCAACGAAATGTTGCTCACAAACTTTTTCTTCGGCTGTGAGGACAAAATTGAAATCTACTGATTCCAGTTGCCAGAACTGTTTGACGAGCTGCATCAATTCAATTTCAGTTTCCTTTTGAAATTCGACTGTGATTGTCATACTAATTGAATTGGCACTACTAAGATTTTCGCAAACAATGAATCCAAAATTTGAATTTTGAAACACAGGTTGCTCATCTGATATTTGTATCCGCTCGTCCAACAGAATATTTAAACAATAGCTCGGCTCCAATGAGAGCATCTATTTCCCTTGGTATACATTGAATTCAGGATCGGCTAAAATAATACTTTCGATGCTCTTGGATATGTATCTTGATGGAAGATTCGCTGTTATATTCGGTATGATCAAAACACGAACCTCCGCACTGAAGTCGTTAATACGTTATTTTAATTTTGTTGGGACACTGGCTTTAATGTCTGTTGATTGTCTTGTGCAACAAGGTGTTATGTGGTTTGCGGCATATTTTGCAGGACGAAGATCTGCATTGTGGGATTTGATGTCCTTTACGAAGACAATTTACACACAACTGAAGCTGTTTAATTTTTTGAAATCGTTCAGTTGGTGTCAGTTTAAGCAATTGCTCACATTGTTGAATGTAATGACTAGTCGATTTGCATACCTTGCACATAGTGCATGTTTGATGATGATTTACGTGTTGTATTTGTATTATTAACACGATTTTCGATCGTATGTACCGTTCTATTCAATATTCGAGCTCTATTGTTAAGGTTAATTCCAACATCTTAGTCCAAGTTGGTGCTTCATGATTTGACTGTGACATTTATACCCCGTATCCGGGTCCAGGCGAGCGTTCATTATATATATGATAATATTATCCCACTTTTAAAGTGGCTAAATGACTGCAACAGTCATCTATGAGGCGGCACAGCTCCAACGAATTATTTGATTTCATTGGCTTTAATTGAAAAATCTCGTGTATGTGTTTGTCAATGATCGCGCGTTTATCATGAAACCGCTGCTGTAATACTGTCCATGCTTGTTTATATCCCTCTTCCGACAGTACAATTGTTTCAATCAGACGTTTTGGCTCACCCTCAATTGCGCTCAGTAGATAATGAAAACGTTGTATATCATTGATTAATGGGTGTTTGTTGATCAGAGATTCAAATGTATCTCTAAATGAAATCCACTTATCCATTAAATGTTGGCAATTTAGTATCAGGTAATTTCACTGGAATATGAGATATTTGATGATTATTTGATTTATAATCATTGGTTTCTGATTTGTGTGTGGATCCATCCAATAAATCTAGCTCATGGATTCGTTCTGCCATAGTTGATTTAACAGCGTAATATTGATTCTCAAATTCTTCCTATTCTGTCATGTGTTCGTCTGCGAAATTGGACAACCCCAATATTTGTTCTTTAATAGAAATAAATTCTCAAGAGTATGTTGTCTACATCTGGAATCCGTGACTGCAACTCGAACATACATGTTAATGTCAATTTTCTTGCTAGCGTTTTCTTGCTTCGTGAGACGAGATTTTACGTATCTATGTTTTTTGATTAAATTGCCTATCTCGTCAATCATGATGATTCGTGTACAATGTGGTTTACAATGAATATATTTTTGCTAGAGACCTGACTTTTTGTCTGATCGTGTAGTTACAACATTTTTTTTTTACTGTTTGACGATTTGTGTTGTAATTGGTTTTGTATTTGCCGAAAGTTGGCGCTATTGATTAATGATTAATTGCTTTGTTGTATTGTGATTTGTGAAATTAATAATGCGTGATACAATGGCGTTTCAATTCAATGTTCGTTGCTTTGTAAAACCAATAATGTCCGACCATGCGGGTTGATGTATCCGGCTTGCACAGACCAAAAACTATGTTGTAAGTTATTTGTTGATTTTTAACAATAGTACTGGATTTAGTAAACTGTAATTTTTCACACGTTAGAATTGAAATAACCAATGTTAATGTCTAAATTTTTATGTAATTCAAATTCAATTAATTTAATTATTTTTATTGACGAGAAGCGTCCAAACACATTGAGAATATTTTTACTAATTCTATATTTTTGCCACTTCTAAAGTGGCGAATAAGAGAACTAACAAAAAATAAAAAATAAAGAACTGAAGTTGATTTCATTGTTGGTAGATGACGTTATTTTTAACTCTTGGTTGGCGGTTGTGCATGGTTTAAGTCTAATAATGTAAATTCGCTAATTTCACCCGTCGACTTTGATTGTTTCTAGCTCGTTGCACTTTTCTCTTCTCTCTGCCGTCAACCACGCAGCTTATCCTTCCGTTCTGCTTCTCTTTCTCTCGAACTTTCTGCTGCATCCCAATGTTCATAGCTTTAATGTTCCCTCGCCCGGACACCCTATAGCTTATATCATATTATTCTGAACAATATGCCACCAAAAAGTAAAACGTTTGCCAGTCTGACTGTAGAATTGCATAGATGTTGACCAACGTGAACAACAATTTTCAGTCTGACAACAATTAGTCGAACGACCCTTTTTCTTCAAACGACGTCGAACGCCCCATTGAACAAAAAAATTGTATTAGGTAAAAAGTGGCTACTTTACCTAACGATTGACATACATTCAGCTTGAGATCATTTTTGACGCTTTTTCTCTACATATAACGGCTTATATGAACGGTTTAAATTGGGAGTCAACACTCTCCAGGTCCCGCTACTTTATGACCACAATCAAAGTGAAAATTGACTGGTTTGAGATCTGATTGGACAAAAGCCTAGCTTAACAATTTGATAAATCTCCATTTCTGAATTTGTGTGTTATCCTCTAATCTTTTGCGGTTTGTAGACCGCAAATTTTGATATGTGCTCATACAAGTTGTAACGGGTCATATAAACGTTGATTTTAAGGAAAAACAATTGGACTAGCATACCTTACCCAAAGAATTTTGAACGTACGCTACTTTTTTTTTTAAAGGGTGGGTGTTTGTAGCCCAGAGCGCCTGCGACCATTGAGGCCTATTGTGCATCCCTAGAGATTCCTACGTAAAATGTAGGTATATGTTCTGGATAAACGCCGCTACCTGATGCATATCCAGTGGGTCGGCGTTAGGCCACTGGATTATGTAGGAACTGGAATCATTTTAGTAGGTGTTCCGATGTCTCATTACCGCAGTTACAGAATCTGCATTGGTCCGTAACGGACCTTCCCTTTTAAAAACCAGGCAAGGGATCTTAGGTATTGGCGGTCCATCCTCGGTTCCTCTCCCAGACGTATAATATTATAACTGAATAATTTCTTGGCCTGTCTGATCCCAATGGAGGATTCCCAGAGTAATTTCCTATAGTTCTGCTCCCACTAGTATAAGGTATCTGCCAATTGGGTTTTGGAAAAAGCAATACTAGGACTGGGACTCAGGAAATCTCAGCTTGCTCCCATTTTTGCACATCGGTCTGCTGCCTCATTTGCTTTAGTGGTGAAGTGGACAGGAGACCACAAAAGGGTGACTTTATTTGCTTCCTAAGCCTAGCAGAGTTGCCTGGCTGTCAGAAATTATATAGATCTCGGTCTTCTTATACTTCTTTTTGAGACATTGAAGCACACAAACATCAATAGCAAGGGTCTCTGCCTGAAAAACTTTGGGGGTGCTACCCAGTGGTATGCATAGTTGTAGGTTGGGCCCGACTATTCCTGCACCGGTACCCCCGTCTGTTTTCACCCATCCGTATACCATACAGAAGCAAGGCGGGGCAGGTAGGAGATAATATTCTCTACTATCTCTATATCAATACTGATGGTTGGATCAATTCCTCAATTAATTTTGGCTGTAATTTTTAGGTTCAGACCTCTTGAACCGGCTACTTTTTTAATGTGTATGTGCAGTGGTGAGAACCCCAGTATTCTCTCAAGGGCAGCTCGGCCAATCTGCCATTACCTCGTATTCGTCTAAAAACGGAGATAGCTCTAACAATGGACCCTTTTTTGATAATGATCCCTTCCTCATCAATCGTTCGTAATCTTCTTTGAAGTATATTTTCTGCGTTTCTCGGCATAACCACAGTTCGGCTTCGTTGACTTCTTCGACAGACAAATGTTTATGTTTAGGTTTGTTCTCAGGCCGAGTGAACACCCTTCGTAAATAAGACACGGTATGAAGTAACTTGCGACATTTTGACGTTGTGGAAACCAGTCGCTGAAGAAAATCATTTGACTCCGTGCACGAAACATGTGAAATAGCTTTTGACTTTCTTTCGTAAAGATGTTCGGTTACAGCGATGCCCTTCTGTTGCGGCCAATGTTCAATTGGTTTATGCAGAAAATCTGGTCCTTTCCACCATAAAGAAAAGTCCAGCAACTCGACAACAGATAACCCTCTCGTTGCACAATCGGCAGGATTGTGTTTAGTTGGAACGTGCCTCCATACATCTCTGCTGTAGTTATCCAAAATAATCGAAACTCGGTTGGCAACGAATGTTTTTCATCTACCTGGATGGCTTGAAAGCCAATCGAGAACAATGTTTGAATCGGTCCACAAACAAATCTCCCTCGGACATAATCCAATTTGGTCCAAAACTAACTATTTCTGCTCTGATGGCCTGCCAATTTTTCGCCACATCAACTGGAAGCTCGTCATCCCAGTCAAGTTTGCAAAGCCATAAACTGTGTAATAACATCTTCGGCCTTATTAACAGCAGTGACAACCAACCATGCGGGTCGAAAATTTGACTAATTTCTGATAAGAAAGTTCTCTTTGTGTGTTTTTCGGTGACCGGCATGTCTACCGAGAACATAAAATCATCATCTTCTGGGTTCCAACGAATACCCAGAACTCGTACCGCAACTGGATGATCGGAGAGTGTCTTAGTTGACGTATCTGGTTCGCTGTTCAGTAGTTTCCGCAGTACTGCATCATTTGTTGTGAACTTCCGCCAGTTGAATCCCCCACTACTCAATATCTCCACGACATCTCTCTTGAGTTTTAATAGCTTGCTTCTAGACTTGGCGCCCATCATAAGATCATCTACATAAAAGTTTTGTTTTATGATCTTTGCTGCTTCTGGCTTGATACCCTCAAATTGCTTAGCCAGATGATTTATGGTATACGTAGTTACGAATGACGCGGATATCGTGCCATACGTGACAGTTTTTAATTCGTAGGCCGCAACGTCTTCTTTAGGTGATTTCCGCCAAAGTATCAACTGGTATTTCTGATCCTGGTCGTGTATAAGAACCTGCCGGAACATCTTCTCGATATCTCCAGTCAAAACGTATTGAAAAATTCTGAATTTCAGAATTATCTCGTGTAAACTCGGTTGCACTGTTGGCCCCTTCATCAAAACTTGATTAAGCGATTTTTTGCCACCACACTTAGCCGATGCATTGTAAACGACTCGCAGCTTTGTGGTTGAACTCGTTTGTTTCAGGACACCATGGTTAGGCATGAAATACGCATCACGATCAATTGCTCCGCTTACTTTGCTCATGTGGCCCAATGATTCATATTCGTCCAAGAAATCGATATAAAGACGGCGTAGCTTTGGATCTCGTTCAAATCGCCTTTCCATGCTCTCCAGACAGCGTAAAGCCAAATTGAATGTGCTTGATAACTCTTTGGTGCATTCTTTGAATGGAAGCCTAGTGACTAATCTCCCCTCCTGCGTTCGAGTTGTAGTTTTTTCGTAATATCGAACACAATTTTGCTCTTCAGCTGTATATGTTGAGACCGTTTCACTTGACTCTATTAGTGCACCTCCTCCGACGACTCATCCAAATTTGGTTCTCTGAGCTACGAGATGACAATCAGGAGACCTCATTTGGCCATCCTCGAGAATGTGGAAGAATACATCAACTCCTAGTAGTAGTTCGATATTATTTGAGCCATTGAAATGCGGATCTGCAAGTGGAATGTCTTCTAACCATTCTCGATCCCCACGCTTGATGGCTAAATCCGGCAAACTAGATGAAATTGTTGGCAATATCAAAGCCTCTATTATGATTTTGTCAATTTGCGGATGTATGCCATGGCGAGGTCTGATACACACGGTGACTACTCCCTTTGAACTTCCTGCACTGATAGCACCTATTTCCTTTATTACAACGCGGCTATTTCTTCTTTTGAGACCTAACCTTTGTATGCAATCATTTGTTATAAATGAGGTCTGTGAGCATGAGTCCAACATCGCTCTGATTTCCCGTTCTACCCCATCTTCATCCGTGACTCGAACTATGGCTGTTGGTAAGATTCGTGTACTACCATGATCGAATAATGCTGCACTACTGTTGACCCTTGATTCGCTTAATACAGGTGTTACTGTTATATCTTTGTTCTCAGCTTGTTTCGTCGTTTTACTCTCGTTTTCGTGAATCGCTGTGTGATGAAGGCGATGACAATTTTGACTCCTAATCTTCGATCTGCATTCGCTTACTCGATGCCCGATGCTTAGACAGTTAAAGCAGCGGTTAGTTTTGCTGATGTAGTGCCGTTTTTCTTCGATGGGCATCTCTTTGAATTTAGGGCACTCCGACAACCGATGACCTCCAATTTTGCAAAGCGGACACGAACTAAACTCAGACGTCGACCAAAAGCTTTTGGTTTTAGTGGTTACTTCTTGATAACTTTTTGAAGGGCCAGACGATGATGAAAATGTCCTCGTTGACTCGAAGGTATCTACCCGTTTATCAAGAAACTTGAGGAATTCATCAATGGTTGGGATATCAACATCAGCGGATCCTTTGCCCATAAAGCCTTCGTGCTGTCATTGAATCTCTCCAGAAGAAGATAAATCAGCCATGGATGTCTGGATTCATTTTCATTACCAAGTGCATGTAATCCTCGCACCACTGTATCTACGATGTCATGAGTCTTTCGGATGTTATTGGCGTTTGCACTAGAAATATTTGAAATATTCAGAAACTCACGAATAAATGAAATAATTATATATTTTTTGCGATCATATCTTTCACTCAGTCTTTGGATCGCTTCAATGTAATAAGCTTCATTATTATGCACCCCCGAATTAAACAAGTCTATAAAACTACCATCCCGTGTAGTCACCAGAAAATTCTGGAATTTCGATTTTACAGTACTTCACTACATTCGATACGTTTTGTGATATACTTTGATTAGTGGTATCATTAAAATTGGCACTTTCTATCCCAAATTGTCTTTTTCTCAGCCATGTGTTTAGCTTCGAGATGCTGGGTAGTACGTGTTTTCGAAATCATCAATTTGCGATTGCTTCTCTGGATATCCCTAAAGTTTATCCTTAATTGAATGAAAACGATCGAGTAATTTATGGGCATATGACAAACGTTCTTTAATATCGTATATCGTTTCTTCAGATTTATCGGTTAATGAATTTGCAAAATTCAAAATCTTCGTCATACTGCATTTACACGCACTTCTTTGTTTCACTAACGAGTCCATCATAATGAATTTCAACGAAACTTTGTAACGATTTCTTCAGGATTGACTAACACGGGAGCAGAGATGAGAGCAGCTTTCAGTGTCTCAAAAGATTTATCAGCACTATCAGTCCAATTAAACTTTTTCCCCTTTTTAAGAAGTTCTGTTAAAGGTGCAGCTATGATGGAGTAGTTATTTATAAACCTTCTGTACCATCCGGTTACTCCTAAGAACCGTCTTACTTGTCGAACCGTTTTGGGTACAGGAAATCGTGCAATTGATTGAACTCGATCTTTATTAACAGATAGACATCCATTGCTGAAAACATATCCTAAGTAATTCAGCTCCTTGAGACAAAATTTACTTTTATCGATGTTAATAGTTAATCCAGCCGTTTTTAGACGGGCTGCTACATCTGCGAGAAGCGTAAGATGTTCTTCGAAGGATGATGAAGTAATTAACAGGTCATCTAAGGTAATAAGGAATGCCTTTTTGCATGAGCTTGCTCATTGTTTGGGGTGCGTTGAACAGCCCAAATGGCATAACAACGAAATGATACAGGGGTCTCCCTGGGACGGTGAACGCGGTCTTATCTTGAGATGCTGGATCCAGCGGGATCTGCCAAAAGGCATCCTTAAGGTCCAATCTTGATATAAACTTAGTTTTATCTAGACGTCCAATTAAACTGTCAATTAGGGGAATAGGAAAAGCATCCTTTGTCGTGCACTCGTTAAGTTTTCTTGCATCTAGACATAGTCTGATCTTGCCATTTGGCTTCCTAACAATAGCCATTGGGGAGCACCATGCCGAATTACTCTCCTCAATCACACCTAAATCAAGCATACGGTCTAATTCGTTACACATTAGGTTCTCTATTACAGGTGAGACAGCATAATGCTTTTGTTTAATTGGAGGATGATCTCCGATGTCGATCTTATGTGTAATAAGATTCGTGCGACCCAATCCCAATACAGAGGAATTTGGAAATTGCTCGATAACTCTGGATAGCTGTACAGATTGTTCACGAGTTAGCGGTATTCTTTCCGACTCAGGCGTAAACTTTTCATTAGATTCAGTAAACTTGATTTCATTGACGCAATTTGGTAGGTTAAGTGTTATATTAAACATTTTAAAGAAATTAATTCCCAAATAGAGAGGTTGGGTAAGCGTAGGAACAATATATAATGTAAAATTTTTAGTTATACCGAGATAAGTAATACTGGTCTTAATGTAACCAATACAACGCTGTTTCGAACCACTGGCTGTTGAGATATGGGATGACAACGAATAAAGAGGTAAATTGGCTTTGTTTAGGAAATTATGAGATCCACTTTCTAATATAGTAATACTAGCGCCGGTATCTAGTAGTCCGACCATTGGCACACTACCCAATATTACATTTGCATAAGGTCGCGCATCGTCAGTGGTATTAATACTAGATGCGGTAATAAGCGCAATTAATTTCCGACGATATCTAAAATAATTAAAAGTGCGCTGTTTTCTATTTTTCGCTCGTAAAATTTGATAAGTTTGAAATTCGTTAACACTTCCTGAAGGTCTACGATGTGATTTTGAAATATTTTGTGGAAATGAATAGACTGGATTTATGTAGTTTACTTGCGCAGCAGTTGATAATTGGTACTGGAAGTCGTTGGTTCTGTTCCATTCTTCGCATTGGAGGTTGCATTGTTGCTCGAGAAGTGAGGTCCTCCTACATTCACTCCTGTTGGCCTGTTTCCCGGATTGCAGCGAATACAATCCGGTTTGGAGTAGTCTTTGAGTTTACATCCATAGCAAAATCTGCGTTGAGAACCCTCTGGACATTCGGGCCAACCATGACCTACAATATCACAGTTCCAACATACTGGTGGTCTTGGTGATTTAACTGAATTCAGCATAGCTGAATCTGGCTGATAATTTTGTTTTTGAAATGTCAAGTGGTTTCCTGGCGAGGAAATTTGAATAGCATCAATGGATTGCTGTATATAGTATCACTTAAATCATTATCACAACATATTTCATTTATATGCCTCTTGAATCGAGGTTCGTTATCAGATGTTCCCTTTAATCGCTTCCAGGTATCTTCAATGGATACGCATCGTTTAATTTGCTTTGAAATAGAACGGAACGATTTACCAGCTAATTTTCTCTGAAGACTAGTACTCATGTTTAAAAGCAATATATTCAAAAGTTCAGACTCCTGAAGGGGTACCTTTAAAGCAGTACTTTTAGAAAGTATCGAATTATAAAATTCGAGGAAAGATTCGGAGGGCTTTTGTTTCGTAGCCTCTATCTCTCTGCGAATATCTATATCGATTCTCCTGTCTTACTTTTGAAGCTTAATTGCTCTAATCTTTGATTGCTCTAATCTCGCATTCAATTTCGAATTCATTAGTAAATAAATGTTGGAGATCCATGATAAATATTTAAAAATTTTGTAGGAATATATTGAAATTAAATAAATTATGAAATACACAAAATCAAAGAATCTGTATAAATATACTCCACAACAAAACAATACAATTCAGGCGTAATATAATTAAATCAATTACACTAATAATACAAATTTCAATTTTTCATATATAAATTGCGAAACATATATCTGAGCAGACCACCACATCCGTAAGGGTTTGACAAAAAAAACAAAATAATTATAATAAATGAATAAATTACAAAATGATTGTTGCGGTTAATGAACTCAATAAGGAAATTAATCTACCACCAACCATCAAGTATTCAATACCCAATATATTGGGGAAAGCTAGACCTGGAAAATAAAGTTCCTTTGTGTGGAATAAAAAAAATAATAAAGTTTCTCTTTCTGTTTTTCACTCGAGATCACAACTATTTATTTATGCTGAACTAACATAGTATTTCTAATCAAATTGATGATTACTTTGCGACACCATGAAATAGAAAAGTTGACAAAAAAAAAATTGTACTTACATTTGCATCAACTAAAATTAGGAATAACAAATGCGAATTAATTAATAAAATTACCGATAACAATATATAACAACAGCACAAACATTGTTACACTATAATTACATCGGATCAATACTAATTTAACCTTAGGAACCATGATGCTAGTGCACAAATACTTGCACCCGTTAAATTTAAAATGAATTAAAGTGAAAAACAACAAAAAATAATTGATATTAAATACATTATTTTATGTGTTAGCAGTTTACCGTTTAGCTTGGGCGCCATCTGTAACGGTTTGCTTGGTGAGGAGATCATGGAAGCATGTGCTTCCAATTACAAAATAACACCAACCGTTATCCGAATTTAGAGAAAAATTTTCTATCAGAGGTTTTAGAGCGGTATGGTTATCCTGCTAGCTTCAGTGGTGGGGTTTTCTAAAACATGATAAAATCTTGTTTTCAGAAATAAGCGTTCACGTAAAAAAAAATCGTTTTGCATTGCTGTACGTGACGTATACAGGTCATTTGATTCTATTTAAAATAAAGAACGGGTACAATAGTATAATAAAGAAAATCAGATAAATGAAACGCTTGTCGTTTCGCTACAGAAAGTTACACCCAGTTTACACAAACACTCGCGAACAAATTTCGTTTTTACCAATGACGCCTCTTAAACTAACACTGCTAAAGTTGATGACACAATTTATACATTGTTACGACTGGCATACGTCTCCACTTCATACAGAGGAAAAAGAAAGTTTTTTTGCGAAAATTCCAAACGCTCAAATAATTTGAAATTTTTTTATCGTTATAAAATACCATGACCACCATGGTGTTTATACCTATGCTCGCTTTTATGATTTCCGAATTTAAATCCAATGTTACCTTCGATTGCTATGTAAACATATTTTAAATTTTTTTGCATTTACTTGTTTTCTATATTGTCATGTACAAACATATATATCTCTTGTGAGTTGGTGTGTGTACATGTATTATGTAGTATGAGATGGAATATTTGCGTTATTAAAATATTCAATCTGGAATATTCTATTTTTCTTTCTGGTATCATTGGCTTAAATTAACGCGTGATATTTGCTCTGAGTGGGGATAGAACCGATCGGTGTATTAGACATGAATCCGATGCGGCCGTACAGATAAGTATGTACATGTGTTCGTCGTCGTTGTTCGTCTTATTCGTTGGATTTGTGTACATAAAAAAACAATATACATGTCAATAAAGATTTTACAATAATAAAAAAAAAATAAATAAATGATGAACGATGTGCACAAATACAACGAGTGATGGCTGGTCTCCACTTGTATATTTTTCTCTTGACAAAAAATAAATGACAAACGGCTCGTGACATTTTTTGTACAACTACTAACATAAAGAATATAACTAATTTCTCTCTTTGAGAATAAGAAAAAAATTTGAATTTCGTTCGTTTTTCGAATAATACAATTTTTGGCAAATTGCTTTTGTATTCCACAATTTATTATTTATGTTTTATTATAATAACACAAATTTTATTACATTTTCACCTAAAATTTATTAAAAAGTTAAAATTTTTGCCAAAAAACATCAAAATTTCATTTTATTTGTCAAAATATTCAACATAAAATGACATGAAATTGAGCATAAAATACAATTTATGCTCAAATGGCACAACGTCATGACAAAAATATTGAATATTCTGATCTTTTCCTCTCTTGACAAAATTTCAATGCGCATGCTCAAATCAATTTTTGTGTATGTATTTTGGAAAATGTACTAAAAATTGTCAAGAGGAAAAAAATGGACTAGATTTTTTTTTTGTCAAGAGAAAAATACGAGAGTGGAGACCAGCCATGAGACGAACAGCGATGCGAAGTAGAAAATAGGAGGGGGAAATTTTCTGATTTTTTTGGATGTAAAAATATTTTTTTTTGATTGAACAGTCTAGTTTTGTATTTTAAATACAGCAGTCGTGTTTACGGCTGTTTAAAAATCTAGTGTTAGGAAGTTTGTAATAAAAGCGGTCTAGTTTTGAAGTTTAATGAAATAAATCTCGTTATGAAGATTTTTGTTACGCGTCAAGTTTGTTTCTTAATAAAATAATTCCAGTTTTGGATTTTTTGAAACAAGTAGTATAGTGAGACGATAGTCAAGTTTGGAGTATTGTACAAAAAAAAAAAAATAAATAAAATATTATACATAAATAAATAAATATTTTGAGAATAAATTGAATTATAAACTATTGGTGTCATATTCATCAGCCTTAATTAAGTTTTTTTTGTGTTGAAAATCATTACTAATAATAAAAGTGTATACCTTTATATATACATGCGTATATTTATATAATCAGTGTTTTTGTTATAACGTCATGAGTTTGGTTTGGTTCGAATAAAATGTCGAATAGCCTTCAAATTCCGCTTGCGTTTTAAAATAATAATCCAATAAACAATTGAGGGAATGCAGTTCTGTGTGGTGATGAAATCCCTATGAGAAAAAAAAACTATTATACCACGATATTTATCTCGATGGATTAATTGGTGAACTTGAGTACAAATTGGTAAATTTTACTCCAATTAATAAGTTGTGTAAATCTGTGGCAGCAACTGCGTCAGTTAACGGTTGTTTTGAGGCCGTATTCCCGCCCGTGGGGGCAGGGCAACAAGTGTTTGAGGGGGGATCCTGCGTCGGCGCTGTTTGCGGTGTGGTCGGACGGGCCTTTAAAACAACAAGGTAAAAGAATTAAGGGATAAACAATCTGGCTAAGTAAATTTTAGTTGCTTAAGTTTGTAACAGGTTGTTTCTCCTTTCTATTTTCATTATATTGTACATATATTACTACTTTTACCGTTTGTTTTCGGCGTTTCGTGGTGGTGCACCGATTTGTTGAAAACCCCACTCAGAGCAATTATTGTCCGGTTATTTTTTTTCTCGTCATTTTGATTGATTGCGTTTGGAATTTCCGTTCTTTTTCTCTTCACTTCTGCTCGGTTGTCCGTTTTTGGGTGTGGTTCGACCCCATAACGGTTCATTTCTTTCAGGTATTTTTGTGTTTTCCTTAATTTTATTAAAACAGGGATAGTGAAAGTGAAAGTTAACATTAACGTAGAATCAGTTTTAACGTAATTTATCTTGTTTAATTCTAAATTTTTTCTCTTTTACCATAACCTAAAATTTTTTCTTTGAATTTCTTACTGTAGTGTGCTACGCCGCACCATGTGCGTGTAAATAAATAATTGATCGGATGATGTGAGGTGTGGTCATGTGAAGGGTCGGCCTTTCTTCCACCCTTTTCCGTGCGTGCCGTTCGTTCCTCCAGGACAGGCTGTGCTGGAGGGCGGCACGCCACATGAGTTGATCGCGTCGGGGTGACAGTCTCCGTTCCGGGGGATTGTCGCTGGGATTGTCATGCGGGCGTCCTTCCCTCATAAATGGCATCGGTAGCCGTCGCGACTGGGAAACAGCATCCCAGTAGGCGGGCCGATGAGGGGAGGACCGTGTGGCAGTCACGGCGGTAATCGCCTGGGATTGAGACGGTCACTCCGGATCGATCACTCCCAGCTTATCATTTTCTTTTGCCGCTGAGGCCGTGGCAACTTAATTTTAATTTCCTTTGTCCCTCCAATTTTATTGTTATGCGGTTATTCAAGCATGAGAAATATGTCTGAGAATCCCCACGCCGCACCGTGAGCCCTAGCCAGCTACTATACCGCATCAGACCGCTATTCTCATGTCTGTTAACGTAATCCCTTGGGGGATTGCGTTACAACATCACCAAATTCTAATCGCCACACGTGTTGCCGTTTGTATTTGCCTTAGAAAGAACTGCCTATCCGGCTCGAAGGACCAATGTACAAGACAGTACCAGGTTGGTGAGCAATAAACACGCAGGAAATTTTTGTGTAATATATGCTCCTCGTTCCTGATGTGGCTGTCACAATATTTTCTTTTCTCGGGTGAGTTCTCCAGTTTTCAAATACAAAAATTTAATTTACATTTTTATTTTTTGGTTAATGTTATTTCACAAAAGGTCAAGAACGTACTACTTGCTTCCAGAAAAATAATTTATACAAAACAATTATTTATGGAAAATTCCTAATTATATAAAGAGTCATCTGTTAATAGATATTATAAACTTAGTTGAGCAACATACAACTTTAGTACAAATTTGTTTGGAAATGTAACATCATACCTAATATAATATTTTACGGCTTGTATTAAATTGAAAATGTCAAACAAAGTAAACACAATAATTTGCAATTTGGTGGTGGTAAGTTTAAAGGACTAGATACAATACAAATTTAAACTAAATATAATTTTTCATTTCCAGCTAACAAATGATAAGAAAAAACAAAGGAGCGGCTGATGGACAAATTATTTCAGATAAGTATAAATAATAATTAAATTGTGATCAAACGATTCTTTGTGTTCTTTTCTCTTTTTTAGGTTATGATCCTGGATGTCAAAGTTATATGGAAAAAATGTAATTACAGTGAACAACTTATATGGAAAAAACTTATGGAATACAATATGAGTTAGTATAAATGATTTTAACTATTTCCTATAAGTTAACTCTAACTACCTCGACTCCCTATCTCCGAGGGGAATGGTGATACTTTTTCCTGAATAAGATCTATATGATCTAGACCAAAAATGTAGAGATATAACGAAAGTTTCATCCTCTACGGGTTCTGCAAGAAAAGTTATTGTAATTTAAAAACGGAAAAGGTACAATTGTACCTATGCCGCCTGACGAGGGTTAATAATTAGAATACGAAATTATGTTTCAGCGGCTGTTACTAGATGAGGCGTTGATCAAATCCGCTGAGAAAACTATATGTATGCATGTTATTTATTTCCAGGTTTGCTTATTTTTCACGTTGGATTGAACAATGTGAATTAATTGTTGGTGTTTGCTGCTTGCCCAATTTTGGGTTCAAGGTTTGTAGAGCCCAAACATCCAGTATTCTTCGTGCAGCTGTCTGCTCCGTCTTTGGCCACCACACAAGCGCCGCGTAAAAGACTATAGGTCTTATGACGGCCCGCTATAGAGCCAAACCAACATTTGTGGGCTCAGTCCCTACGTTTTGCCAATCATTCTTTGGCAGGTGAAGTAGGCCTTATTCGCCTTGTTTGTAATATGATTTAAGTGGGAATTCCATGTCAATTTCTGATCAAGTATGACACACAGATATTTAACCTCCGTCGACAGTTGAGAGTTACCCCCCCTCCAGGGCTATCGGCGGAAAGACAGTTCCCCCCCCCAATACAATAAGGGAGAGAGAACACCTCCTTGGGGGCAATCGCTGGTGGCCGCTATGGTGATGGTTTATCTCCAAAAGAAGCCGTAATCTTCCTGTTTTTTATCATGTTTATTATCCACCTTACGGTGGAGGGGTCTATACCCCTTGTTGGTGCTTGTTCCTGAATTACTTCGAAACTAGTATTATCAAAAGCTCCCTGGATATCAATGAAGGTGCATACTAATAATTTTTTATTTCGGAGCGTATCTTCGATTTCCCTACTTGGTAGGCATGCTCCCTAGAGCCCAGAGGGTATATTTGAAGAGTGTTTGATCTAATACAAAGTCCAAAGGCTAATAGGTCTATAAGACGTAATCTCCTCTAGGACGCAGTCTCCTTCGGGTGATTTAAAAGGGACAAATGATTTAACTGCCCAGCTTATCCGTTCCGGCGTAAAAAACCGCCTCGAGAACTTGTGAGCTCCCTTTGGAAACAGATACGGATATACACTACTTGCGTTGGATTCTTCCTGATCCCTCAGTACTACACATTCTGGGAAGTAACCTCTCACTAGACATCAAGAGTCTGCTCCCAGGTTGTGGTTGTCTCTCCACTTGGTTTCCTTAACTATCCCAAGGGATTCCTGTGCTCCAAGGGGGGTGCCTTCTGGAGTCGACACGCCATAGGTAATTTGTCTATTTTTTTACAGAAGTCTCTCCAGCTGAGTATTTTGCTGATAGGTAGTCAAATCGTTCGTCCTCTTAGCCCTTTCGTCTCAGGTTTCAAAGTTTTGATTCCACAAAGGAACATCCCTTGTGCCTCTGATATGCACCAGGGGTGAGCTTGAGTGGTAGGCATTAATTATTGCCTCTATAACGTAATTTGCCACTCTGTCGAGGTCTTCCACAGAGTTTATCGTGGTCTATAGACCACGTCTTTTGACCTTAACATCAACTCTTATCTCGAAGGGATATTGAAATCGAATCTGATGTACATATGATCTGAGAGGGATGCTTCCTTGGGCAAATGCCAGTCGAGAATTGCACTGGCGGTACCCGTGTCAAACAGGGTAAGATCCAGTACCTCTCTCCTAACCGCATTCATAAAGGTCGCGTCACTCCCTTTATTGTTTACTGCTAAGTTGTTACTAAGACAGAATTCAAAAAGTTGCTCACCTCTTAAATTGGTGTAGCTACTTACTTTGTAAGTCATTGTGAGGCTTAAGTTAAACGAGTTACTTTAGTTGTATGTCGACCGCATTACACATTGTATAAGACTAAAATCACCTAAATACTGCACTGGCTAACAACTTGTTTTTATATGAAAAGAATAATTTTTTGTTATGACTTCTACCATCTGACGGTCTTTAATAAAACATCACAAACTATTTGGTGTTGTATGATTATATTGTAAATATATACATACAGAGATACCGTCGTGTAATAATAATAAAAATGTTATATCTAATCGTTAAAATCACATCAAAACAAATTTTTTGGTAATACAATTTTGTGGTGTCATAAAATTATGATATGCAAATTAAGATAATTTAGTTCTTATAAGATTGTATATAAGCCGGATGAATCATATATAATATACACCCATAAAATTAACAAAAAAAAAAGAAAAAAAAAAAGAAAACAGTCCAAGCTCATTAAAAAATTCACTTTTAATGTTGTTAATTGTATAATTTGGTAATCCGTTAATTTATACACATACAAAACAAAAATACAACGGATTCTGCGTTTTCGATCTTACTGTATGTAGTATATACGTGTTTAAGTTTTCGTATAGGCGGAGGAAAGAATCGATATGTATAATTAACATTTTTTATGGTATTTTGAATGGCTTTATCTTCAAATTTTTTTTTTAATTGTTTTCATAATTTCATAACAACAAATGGAACCATATTAAAACTCAATTTTTATGGCCTTTTTGAATAATCGTTTCATGACTTTATCATAAAACCATTTCTAGTATGTATATGTATACCAAAAATCAAGTTTTGAACTCAATATTCTTGTGAACTAATTCTTAAAAGTAAATTTCAATCGATATCAAATCAACTTATAATATTTTGTTGGCTTTTAGACAATTTTAAATTGAAATTTATTGTTGTGAATGTGTTTTGTCCTGATACAGTGACTACAATTGGTACAAACAATTACTACTAGCTACAATTATTAAAAAACTTAAATAAAACATTTTGAACAAATCTCTCGACAAGTGAAAATCAAAAATTTCAAAAACTGAATTGAACACCCGTGATATTCTCGGGATCGGTTCTGAAAGACCATAGTTTGTTGGCACCAGGTCAATGAGTAAAAGCCCATCACGTTGACGCGTTCGGCAGCATATATTTTTAGACGTGCGAGTAGCTCGGTACAATCAATACGGGAATTAATGATATGGCGCACGTACAGCGCGGAAGGTACGTTCCGGCGATAGTCTAGACGTTGCAGTTTCAAAAGATTACATCCATCTTGATAAGGTGGGAAGACTTATTCTACAGCACGCGTGGACGACAAACATCGGAGCGCGAACAGAACAAAATGCTTCTGAACACTCTCAATCCTCCCGGAATGACAGTGGTAGGATGGCGCCCAAACTGGAGATGTATACTCCAAAATAGACCGAACAAACGAGACATACAGTGATGTCAATGTTATCGGGTCCCTAAAATCCCTACAGTTTCGTTTAATAAAGCATAACATAATATACGACTTTGAAATAATGGTGTTAACATGTCTGGTAAATGTAGCGTCAGCTGCAAAAATCACACCAAGATCGGAAATGAACTCGATTCGGTCAACGTCTTCATTATACAGCTGATATTGGTGAAAAATGGGTGAGCGGATACGATTAAAAGAAAGAGTCTTATATTTGCTTACGTTCAGAGCCAGTCTGTTGTTAATTGACCAACTAGAAAATCTGTTTAAGTCCTCCTGCAACTTTACACAATCAGACAAACAAGAAACCTGGGCGAAAATTTTCATGTCATCTGCGAAGAGGAGGCAGTTAGCAAACTCAAAGCATTGCACCACATCGTTGATAATCAATGAAAACAACAATGGTCCAATGTGACTACCTTGAGGCAACGCCAGATGGCACATGAAATAATTGGGAGTAAGAACCCAAGAAGAATAGAGTGGTCAATCATTTCAAAGGCCTAAGCAAAATCTGTATAAACAACGTCAAGCTGATGTCTGGAATTTACACTATCAAATAAGTCGCCACAAAACGAAAAATAGGTAGTTACTGTAGACCTACCGCGATAAAATCCATGTTGTACAGGAGAAATGAAGTTTTTAGTATGGAAGAACAAGATTCTATGAACCATAGACTCAAACAACTTACGTCAGACAGAAAGAATGGCGATCCCACGATAATTACTGACATCACTTCTTCTACTCGCCTTCAAGATTGGATGAATACACGAAATTTTCCAAGGATCGGGGAAAATACCGCGACGAAAGCTTTCATTAAATAAGAAGGTAATAGATCGGGTCGAGCCGTAGCAAGCAATCCCGTACTTCTTCCTCGGTAAACTTGAAAATATTAAATTTATCGTAGGTGGGCAAAGCTGGAGATACGAAAGCGGACGACAGAACAGGTTTATAAACTGACGCAAAAAAATTGGCAAACAGATTACAGATATCCAAGGGCTAACTAGCGACGGAGCTCTGGTAAGACATGGAAGACGGAAAGCCAGCCACTTTTTTGTTGCTGTTAATACAATTCTAGAACTCTTAGGACTAGATGTTAACTCTTTCTCAATTCGCAATACATAGTTGTTGTAAAGGAACCAGTTTAGGCACTTAAATTCCTTGCGGGCTCTATCAAAATCTGGATAATATTTAACACCATGCAATCTATACAATGAATGAAGCTTATTACGTCGTTTCTCGAGCAACACCAACTCATTGTTATACCATAGCTCCCGACGGCCGATTTTATTTATTTTAACCCACGGAACGGGCTTTTTGATACCACTTGACGAGACCTCGAAATTGACACCATACAGTTCAAATCACCGCCGCGTTGTAAGAAGTCCCAATCAGAAATGCTGAGAAATTCATTCAAGGATATAAAGTCGGCTTTTCTAAAATTAAAATTAAAATCATTAGAAACATAATTTTTTTTACAATTACAATGAAAAATATTTATCGTAATCGATACGTAGATGCTCCCACACCAGTGAAGTCCGGACACGCAGAAATCTATTAACCTACTTAAGACTCGTATCGACGCCAAACTCTGTACCCTCAATGAGGTATTCTTCACATTTTGCACGGTTACACATCGAACCAATATTAATTGGGATATGTAGTTAATTGGCCATGATCGTGAATATATTTTTCACATAATGGGCGATACTGACGTCAGAATATTGCACAATATACTCAAATGTTGTTCAAGATTTTTGAATTTTATTACGGTTACGTCACACGATTATAATGCGCAATGCGAATAATTAATTTCAATTCACGAAAGATTAATTTAACTGAAGTTTTTATATGTCAAACAAGATGAAATTGTTTTTAAATCTCGGCCACTATCAAAACCGAAGAAAAAGGCTTCCTTCTAATCTAATTTCTGTAAAATTTCTTCCGTATGTGTCCACCTCATCTTTCTTGAAACTACTAAGCTAAGCAAACTTAGGAAAATATAGTTTTCCCTAAAGCAAATTACCCGGCCACAACAGCATCGGTGCTTATTACGACTATATTATCGGTGAGCAAAGGTTTTATTCTTGAATCTTCCTACAAAGGAAACTAACAATAAGTATTCAAATTTTAACTTTTTACAATTTTAAGCATTAACCATTGTTAATACTTATTATTAGTATTCACAAAGATGTAATAGATTTACAGGTTGATCAATCGCCAATTTGTTGCCAATAGTTCGGACTGATGAATCCTTTAATTGTTTCCTTAATGGTTTTTAGTCAGCATTGGTAATACTTGTTTGACGCGTTCGTTCGCATTCCCATAACTGAATACCATATGTCCATATGGGTCTAACTATCGCTTCGTATAGTAAAATTTTGTTGTCCAATGACAGGTGAAATTTTCTTCCCTCAGACAATACATTTTGGAAAACGTCATTTTTATTTGGTTGCGCTTTCATTCAATATGTTTTTTCCATGTCAGCCTTCTATCCAAGTGAAAACCTAAGTATTTGACTTTTGAGGTGCGTTTGCTCAGCGTGAACGTGACGTGCGTTGATTTATTTTCATTCACTTTTAATTGCCATTTCTTCAGCCATAGTTTTGGTTCAAATCATTCGGGAATATTGTCTAACGCCAGGATGATTGTATCATCGGCAAATGTTGATCTTATTACTTTGTTGGATACAGGTAAATCGGCCCCAGAACTAAGTGAAATTTCTTAGATAGAAGCTCTTTAATTTTGTATATTATAGTTCATCGTGCCAAGAACAAAGCAGAACAATATTTGTTTTCCTCGAAGGTGCTTTTGACTGCATTTACAATTCTGTTCACTTGCTTTATATTGATTTCGAAATCCCAATTGATGGTCTGGAATAATGTACCTCACTTCTAACACTGGTTCGAATTTCATTATTAACATGTTTTCGAATAGCTTTGAGATTGTGGACAGCATGCTTATTGGACGATATGATGAAATTTGTGTTTCATTTTTTCTAGGCTTATCACTGATATCTCCCATTGTTGAGGACAAGGGATTGTTCGCATGATCGCGTTAAATATGAATTTTATTATTTTTATGAAATTTTTGATTGTATTCTTA
The DNA here is from genome assembly GCA_958295665.1 of Tipula vernalis. NCBI lineage: Eukaryota > Metazoa > Arthropoda > Insecta > Diptera > Tipulidae > Tipula > Tipula vernalis. The sequence continues at coordinate 91,325,444 of OY282560.1, read as the reverse complement.
TCTTTCTTTCAATTATACTTTATAGGTTTGAAGGACAATCCATTTTCCATTAGCTCGGGCAGCACAAAATTATTTGTTTCCTGGTGTGGTGTGAATACTGTCGTTTGGTTTTTTCTACAGAGCTGCTCACACAATTCCTAGTTGGAAGTCTAATCGGTCGATACGTGTTGGTTGGTTTAAAATTTTTCTGTGCCCTCCACAAAGAATAATCGGTCCCTTTGGTTGCCGAGAACTCACTTAAATAATTTTGGATGCTCTGGTTTTCTTCTTTCCGCAAAGCAAATCGTAGGGTCTTAAGAGATCGATTTAAATTCCTTTTTATGACTACGATTTTGTTTGTTACGCTATTGACTTCGAATTTTTCTCTTTTCCTGGACAACTTATGGTGGTTGTAGCCTTTTCAGCTGATAACGCTAGGGCATCTTTCAAATTATCTGCTACCGCATCTTATCTGCTGGTGTATTGCGAGGAATATTCAGTAGCAATTTTGTTCGACTGGTCTCCTATATTGATCCCAATTAGTTCCCTTATTTGTAAGATGTTTCAGAATATCTATTTTTAAGGCGTCGTTACTCACTGTTACTATTACTGGTGAGCAATTGGTTCCCTTTAGATAATTACGTGCAATGCCTATAGTTACACAGAAATCAATTAAATCAGGAACTTTTTTTGACTTGGCAAGTAATTGTGCGACTATAGCAGATAAATAATCCATAGATTGCTCCTCTATAGCATCGTAAAGTTGTTTGCACATGTTTACCTTTGTAATCGTCACCAGCAAGGAATTTATTGCCTATAGCTGGTTAAAATTTGATTTTTAATTACATGTTTTGGAGGGAAGTAAATGGCCAATATTAAATATTTTCTAGTCCATTCTTCTATATATAGGCAGTGGTATCCGTGCGTCTAATTTTTGTCTCCATAATCATCATGAAACTTAGAATCGTTTTGGTTAGTTTGTTTACGGTTGCATGAATTGAGACTTTTTCTTCAATAATAATAACTTGCGCAAAACTGTTGGAATTTGTCCCCAAATTTCCGGTTTCTTCAACAATTAAAGTTCTTGGCTTCAAAATACTTTGGTTGTAATTTGCTATGAGCACACTTTGTTCAAATCGCAAGTTTGGATTGCTTTTACGCTTTAAATCCAAGTACACTGGGCAACCTTTTTCACCTTGTTGACCTGTTTTGAATCGTGTAATTCACCATATATAACACAAACTTCGTGTAAGGTGCAGTAAGCTTTGGATTGGCCGTATTATTGGTACGATAGAGTAAATATTTTTGGTTATATATACCATGCTCTCACTCTTTTCCCTCATCTGGCTCTAGTTCTAGGCGAAACCGAGGTTGAGGTTTCTTTTTGTGGTTTGACATTAAATCCTTTTTCACTAAGAGCAGAGTGTATTTCGCTTACATCTACGAAGCTCTCAATCCCTCATAATAAGAGTTAGCCCCTTTGGACTTTTTAGCTGGCATGTGTAATAACGTTAACCAGCTTGGTCGAAACGATTAACTGAGGCTCTGAACCCGTTAATTTCGAATTGCCGTTTCTTTACTTTGTTTATCTCATCTCTCTTGAGTGAGGTAATATAAAATTGTGATATTATGACTTGATTTTTCCATAAGTTCAAAATTTGGTGCCTCTCTTAAGTAAATTGGTGGCGGCTTTTCATTCTTAACATTATCTGTTGTAGCTTCGAGAGATTCTACCTCTAAACTTGAATACCTCTTACTGAAAGGTATTTGCCGCTCTGCTTCTGCTTAAAAGTTGCTCGAATCTTGGGCTTCGTTTTCTCTTGGTCTGAACAATAACACATTATACTGACCTAATTACTGTAACAATTTATATTGTCGTTAATAAGCAATTTTTTAACAATAATAACATTTTTAAATAAATTATGTTCTAAATTTTTTTTATTCTGAGTTTTGTGCTAATTTAAATATTTAGTACGTATAATATTTAATACACAAATAAAATTTATTATTTAAGCGCAAAATTTATTAATTGTACTAAAAATTATTAGTGCTAAAATTACGTATATTCTAATTTTATTCATATTAATCTAAATTTATTTAACGTCATGAGAGCTATTTCTAGCCCAACTGGAACAAAACCCGAAATGAAAGAAATGTAGAACTATTAATGCTGAACTGAAATACATCTATTAAATATGTTAAACCAGCTTTACTAGAAATAGTTTTAGAATATTAGAATATAATTTAGCTTTAGTACAAATATTATTTAGTACAACGCTAAACTTTGTATTTTAAATGAACCTAATATTTCCAACAACATTTACTAAACATAATGGTTTCTCATTGGTACGTTTCGATTCGATGTATCCCTAAAAATTTGGCAATCCACTGTATTTCTAGGTTTCACTGAATCGAGAGTGATTAAAATTCACTGAGACTTTGGACTAAAAATTTATAGCCGTGAGCACAAAAACTCGATTCTGCAAAGAAAATTCTGATTTACTAAACATTTTCAACGTCACAATATATTTATATTCGGAAATTTTAGCAAGCAAACCAGACTGAGAATCGGCCCAGATGACTTTGACCAAAAGATAAAGATTTATAAGCAATCTTCCATTCTATTGGAAAAATTGATTTAGTCAATGCAGTGTTAAGCATGTTAGTTAAGATAGTACATATTAAAGGTGGTAAATGCCGAATAAAACCTTATAGGGATATTAACAGAACTGAGAGAATCTCGTCAATTGCATTACATACTGCCAAACTAGAAACATTCCTAAAATAATGATTATCAGTTGATGTATTAGCATAATTCTTAATGGGTAGAGTCCAAGGAGTAGGTCCAAGTTATACATCCAACAAGACCCCTTACTATACAGGCAGAACAGATTTGCAGGACTATCATAACTTGACCGAAAGAATTTCAATAAATTTTAACGGAAATTTATAATATGCAAACCAATAGGAACCCTTACTACAGCGATATAACCAATTTTCAGGGCTCTTATATACAATCTTGCAAGCAAACCGGATTCAGAACTTAATTTTTTTGCTTTTAATTTTATTGCATTGTAAACTACAAGAAAAATTTACCGCGAGGAGTAGCCAATACAACACTTTGCTACACCAAAAATTTCAAGAGCTTCTATAATCTAATACCAAAAATACTTTTTATATTTTTAGCAGAAATTCTACGTAACAAACCAAATTCACAATTGGCTGAGAAGTAGATCCATGACATTCCTGTACAAAATGTCATGGAGTGATATATGCCAAAAGAGCAAAAATGCTTAAATTATTTTCAAATAAATCTGCGGTTGTTTGGACTCGATAGTATCAATAAGCAAAACCTTACTTGCTGGGAAACTGAAAACTTTAGAATTAGTCACCAGAAACTTCAATTCGACAAAAAGTGGCTGTATTGGACCGTACTTTTTGGAATATAAGAATAGTAGAGCTGTAATTGTCATTGATGATCGCAAAAGAACTCCGTGATGCTCCGTGACATTTTGGCACAACATGTTTATGAACTTCGTGTGGATGGCCTCTACTTTCACCATAGCTTAGCGCCTTATGCTACGCAGCCATAGTTAAAAATGATAATTTGGCGTAAAATGTTTCTTGAAAGGGTCAACCACTTCTTTAGGGGCGCCGATTTCCAATTGAAAACTTGCGACAATTTTTTATTATGAATACGCGATGATCGCTAGATGATCTGGAATGAGGTTGTCAGATATTTTCTGAATGAAAAAATTGTTTTTGACAATTGACAACAAATTGTTTTTGTAATTCGATTCATTTAGCCATACAAAAAATACGATTTGTCAAACTTTCCAAAACAGTCCTCTCTTAACAGTAAGAAGAAAAAAGAAACCGTAAGAAGTCACAGGGGCCAAATCTTTTCATTTGTTTTCCTCAGATCTCCGGTGAACCCTTATAACCACATGTACAGATTTCCAAAAATTTTTAAAGCACCTTTAGTTGCTTATCTATATAGGTATAAGAAAAGATAATTTTTATCTACCGGATGATCCATTTTAATCGACGGATTCAAATACCTCCTAAAATATATCAGCTACAATGAAATGGTTAACACAAAAATTATGAAGGACAATACAGGTTATTTATTTGTACCTTGACCTTCAGGTTACTTTTCAACGCTGATTTCCGAAAAAAACGGAAATTTTACTTTCGGAATGATATTTCAAAGTTTGCTATTGCAAGAACGTCAAATCAAACTTAAATGTTTAAAAACACTCAGAAGCTGTTTATTTGAATTTGAAGGGTTTCCTGGGCATAATAAACATTTGAAGTATATTTGATTTTCAATGTCATCTGAAAGTCAATTTTGATTTTTTAAACGGAAACCCCTATTTTGACATATTCGTGACCTTGAAAAGGTCAAATCAAGGTTAAATGTTTCAAAACTACTCAGATGCTTCTAATTTATTTAGATTTATGAGCTTTTTATGCATGATAAGTATTTGGCGGGAAGTAACTTTACGTGAGTAATGGATTAAGTATTGTTCGAAGTTGCCCCCATTTGCTTCAAAAATGGGTGTAATTTTTGAAAAACAAGTAGAATAAAACCAGATGGTGTGGGTCTCGGGACTCCGACAGAAGTGAAACTATTCACGTCTATATGATGAATAAATTATATGTTTCAAAATATTCGGCGGCCGGATAGGTATCAGAATATCAAAATCAACACAAAGATATTTTGTAAAGCAAATCAGCTGATGTATTTATTTACTTTTTGTTTGATTTGTTTAACATCTTGATGCATCTTTCCAATTTTTCATGGAGATTTAATATCATTGCAGTATTATGTCACGAAGTAACCTATATCTTCTAAGTGATCTAATCGTTGTAATTTTAGTAAATTACAGCGATCTTTGTAAAATAGAGGAACACAATTATTCACTCTTTCAGAAGGTAGGCTACAAAGAGTGTACAGTACAAATTGATTCTAATGTTCTTCTTGTCCGTTTCAATCTCCTTCTGCAAGCACTACACCATATATTGATGTGTAATATTAATTTTGTTATTATTTGGAATGTCCAAATTAGAGTTTGGTGGAAATATTTTAAGGAAAATTTTATTCTTAACTAGCTTTCTACAATCATTGCAGAATCAAATATTGTTGGTGCATTTCTGCGCGACGTTAAATGACGTTCGATCCACTTCTTCACAATCATAATTTTTTTTTTTTTTTTTTTTTTTCAAAACTGACTTTATTTTAATTTATAATCTTATAATTCTAATCAATTGGCCAAAGCAGTTGATAATGCCAAATTCATTTACAAAAATCGTGTGAAATATATTGCTCCTTAGAGACTCTAATTAATTATGTTAATATAATATATAATATAATATAGCTCATGGGGGGCTTTTGTGAATTCTCTAAATTCAACATTGTAGGGTTGGTTCTATGGGGGATAGTTCATAATAGGGGGTTGTATTCTATGAGGTCATATGCTAAAAATTTTTTTTGGGGTTGGAACTATTATGTCTCCAGCCACCAATATTTGGCTCTCCGCCTACGTAGTGTTGTGGAGTCTATTAAGGGAATTGAGAAATTAAATCTGTTATGTAATGGATACTCCTCTCTATTGTTGAATATGTTGTCATCAAATCCTTTGATGTTCTGTCGTCTTTCTATATGGTATATGATTGGGTATTTTGATTCTGCATCCTCTATATATCCCTTTCTGTCCAAATATGGGAAAGTTTCTGGTCCTGGATTGTTTCCGGTTCTGCATGCCGTTTCATTGATTCGATCCTCAGTATAATATGGTGCAAATACTAATGAATTCTCGTGGTTATCTGTTGAATTCTTGATATGGTCCCTTATTAGTTTCAATAGGTAGAGATCTATGCGGTCATGCCCATATTTTGTGTAAAGTTTTTTATTCGAAATATATTTTTTGTAACCTGATGTAGCGGTTCTAAATTCTCCATGACAATGGCGAAGACATTTTCTTTCAAATATTCGAATTTTTTCCATAGTGTATGGACCTAGATTCCACCATATTGGGGCACCATATGTTAGTATTGGTCGTACCAAGGATTTATAACATATTTGTTTAACTGGTACCGATATATATGTTGAACAGAATAGTGTACGGTTTTTGTGGAATATTTTTTTAGCTTTTTTAATTTGAATGTTCACATGTTCGTCCAGATATAAGAATTTATCTAAATTTATTCCAAGATATTTCACTGATGGCGTTTGGACACAGGTCGTACCAGCTATATCGATTTTAAATTGTTTCTAATTATTTCTTGTATCAGATGTTGATAGCTGGTATGGCTTGCGGAATAGGATTGTTTCACACTTTGCCGGGTTTATTTTGATCCTCCATGTTTGCAAATAATCCATGGTGAAATTTATTGCCTGTTGCACATTCTTTGTGATGGTTGTTATTTTTTTGCTGTTCCATATATTACTATATCGTCTGCGTACGCTATGGTTTGTATTTCATTTGAATTTAGTTTATCATTTTCTATTAGCTCTTTGGTATAAAGGCTAAATAATATTGGCGCAGTTATGGATCCTTGTTGTAATCCATTGAATATATTAAATATTTTTGTGGATAAATCTGTACCATTTGTTGTTTGAAATTTTCTATTATAAAATAGCTCATATAAAAGTTGTAGTATGTTTTTATTGAAATTCATTTTTTTCATTTTAAATAATAGACCATCCAGCCATACCGACTCGAAAGCCTTCACCATATCAATTAGGATCGTACCAGTACACTCCCTTTGGTTTAGATTTCTGCACACATCTGATGTATATTTTGTGATTGCATGAATTGTCGAATGTTTATGTCTGAAACCAAACTGATTGTCTGGTAAAAGTGTATTTTCGCTAATATGGTCTTGGATTTTTTCGTAGATAATAATTTCGAAAACTTTTCTAAGGTTGGAGAGAAGGCTTATCGGTCGGTAATTTTTTGGGTCCAGTAAGTTTTTCCCTTTTTTCTTAATCGGATAGATTTTTGCTGTTTTCCATATGCTAGGAAATGTTCTATTATTTAGACTTTGATTTATAAGACGGCAAATTTCTTTGATTAAATTTTCTGGTAGATGTTTTAATACTACGCACGGAATTTTATCCAATCCATAAGATTTTTTTGTATTTAAACACTTTAGAATATTATTTAATTGGTTTGTTGTTATGAAATATGAATTATTTGTATTATATGATGGATTTGTTGCCGGGTTATTGTTATTGAATTGAATTAGTGATATATTATTAGTATTATTATATCTAAATTTTGGTATTAACGGATCTATATTTTGTTAAATTATATTTGCGTGCTCTGGTTTACCAGTTGTGGATTCGGAATTTTCGTTTTTTGTATATAATATCCTAATATATTTAAATTTTGTTGTTGTTCATATATGTTATAGTTATTATTTTCTTTTTCCATCTGTGTCCAATTTATATCGAGTTCATTCATATCTCCTATATCCGATTCATTAACTTGTAGTTGATTAATATTAAAATCTGTTGTATTATTATTGCTTATTTTTTTCATTTGTGCAAACATTTTTGGCCCAGGTTTTATTTTTTGCATATGATCTCCATCCATTTTTTATTAATTTCCAATTTTATTTGTTGTCCGATTAGTTCATTTATGCGTTTTATATCTGATTTTAAGCTATTAATTTGTTGTTGTGATATATTATTTTGCCGTCTTCCTCTTTTTAATTGTGTTATTCGTTGTGATTTTATTTTATATAATTTTTTAATAGTATTATTTATATAACACTCCATATTATTTTTCCGTATTATTTTTGGTATAGTCATTTTTATATTTGAGTTTATTATTTCTGTAATTATTTCGATTTTATTATTTATTTCATTGTTTGTGATATTATTTGTATCTGGTATTATTTGGGTTATATTGTTGTTTATTAAATATTTATTATATGTTTTATTTAATTTATTTTGCCATACGGGCCAGTTTGCGTTATTAAAATTATATCTTATATTTTTATTTACATTTATTGTATCTAATTGAAAATTGTTATTATTATTATTGAAATTATTACATATTATTTGTATCGCTTTGTGATCGCTATCATAAGTATGGGCTGGAATTTTTCCTTCTTCATTCGTTTCAATATTTAGTCGCATATCGATAATTGCAAAGTCCAATATATTATTTGTGCGTACAAATGTTGCGCTGTCCGGTATATATACTCTTGCGCGATATTCAATATCTCTAGCTTCAAGCCAGTCATTTAATTTGACGCCACGAATGTTATTTGTTGTGTTATCCCATCTTGTGTGGGTTGCATTAAAATCCCCAGCAATTATGTACAAATTATCTGGATTACCCAAATCATATGTATCAAATATCTTCTGCCATTCATTATTAAAATGTGATTCAGTAAGATTATGATTTGCGTGACTGCAATATATTGATATTATATATAGCGATAATTTATTATTATTTTTTAATTGTATTTTAATAGTTGTATATTCTACACCAGCTTTATTATTCTTTGTATTTGTTTGAATTTGTTTATAATTAAATTTATTTTTTATTATTATGGCTGTTCCGCCGGCCCTTTTTCCTTCAGCTCTATCTTGTCGTAGAATATCATAATCTTTTAAAGTTATCATGTGTTTAGGATTAAGTTTAGTTTCGCTAAGCATCATGATATCTGGATTGTTATTGTTAATAAAGTTTAATAAATTCATTCTTCGTTGCGTTCCAATAATTGAATTGACATTTATTGCGATAATTGATTGAATAGTTGATTGATTTAATAGTTGATTGATTTAACAAGCCATAGTTGATTGATTAGCCCCACTAATTGGGCGAGTTGTTCTCCTTGTGCAGCCAATTGTGCCTCCAATTTATCCATTCGTTTATTGTCTATTGTGTTGTTATTTGTTATATTTGTTGTCGTTTTAGGTTGTTGTGTTGGTTTTTTTTCTGCGACCATCTCTGCGAAAGTTCCGCTTTCTTTGTTAATATAGGTGTTCTTTGTTATTTGTATTTCTATTGGCTTGTGTTGTTGTTGTGTCCTTTTTTGTTGTATACGTTCTTTAAGTCTTGCTACCGTCGTAAGATATACTGGACAACCTTTATAAGATGCTGGATGTCCTTTGGCTTTACAATTTGTACAATAAATTTGTTCTTTTTCAATTTCTTTATTAATTGGGCATTGTTTTGGTTCATGTTCTCCATCGCATTTAACGCAGCGATATTTAAGACTGCAATTTGCTGCTACATGCCCAAATCGCTGACACTGGTAGCATTGCATTATTTCATCAGTTTTTTTTTAGGTTTTCCCATGAGATCTTTTGATAATTGATGGCTGTAATGTTATATAATTGCCCCATGTTTGTCTCAGGTGTACACTGGACAATATACAGTGGAAGTTTGATATTCGTTTGTGTGGCATGTTTTGTTTTGAGTTGTGTGACTTCAATTACATTAATGCCATGTTGTTTGATCGCTTCTTTAATTTCGGTTGTGTCCTCCGCTTCGTGAAGTCCTTTTAACACAATGGATTTGGGTTTTTCCATTTTAGGTGTGTATGTAAAGTAATTTGTATTGCACTGGCTCAATACTTCTTTTGCTTTTTTATAGTTTTCCAATGTGTCCATTTGTAGTGTATGTTTTTCTCGGCTAACCCTCTTGACATTAAAATCTTGTATTTGTAATCCCTTGATTACTTTAATTGTGTCCCCAATCTCCTGGTAATGGATGTGAATTGGTGGTGGCCCCATGTTTCGTTTCGTTGTTGCCATTGAATTATTATTATTATTATTAGTTGTTGTTGTTGTTGTATTCTTTTTGGTTTGTATTATTGTCTTTGATGTTCCTGGCATCTGCTTTTCTTGTTGTTGTTGTTGTTGTTGCTGCTGTTTTTGTTGTTGTAGTTTAACCGCTGTAGATTTTGTTGTTGTTTAATTTTTATTTTTTATTTTATTTATTACCGTGACGTAATCATCATCATCATCGTCCGTTGTCATGCTGTCATCCTTATCGTCGACTGGATCCTGCACCGGCAACGTATCGAAGCGGTTGCACACCTCTATGTCAACCACCGTCATAACTCCCTTTGGTAAGTTTGTATATTTCTTTTGTTGTTGTAATTTTTCAAATTGTTTTATTTGTTCATTCATTTGCTCAAATTGCAATTGGAATTTTGTCTCCATGTTGATAATTTGTTGTTTCAAATTGTTATTTTCCGCAACAATTTTAATGTTTTCTGCGTGGATGTCACTTTTCAATGACAATCTTGGTATCGGACGTCGTTCTGCTTTGCATGGTATATCATGATTCAGGCTTCCATTTGATTGGGCTCGCTCCCTTGAGTGTAATGCTATCGTTTTTGATTGTTCGTTTTGATCCATGTTTATTGGTATTGGAATATCTTCTATTACATGAATTTTATTTACAGTGTCATCTGAATCTGTGTTAGTGTGCGCACGTTTACCAGATGTTGATGTACCTATTTGTACAGCGTCAATCGACGTTGTATCACTATTTGATTTGACCTCTGCCACTTTGGAATTGGTCACTTGCTTTTTAATGAAATTGTTAATAGTTTGTTCCACTTTTGATTTTAATTTTTACTAATCACGAAAGTTTGTGAAATAATAATAATGAAATAAAATGAAAATAAAATGAAAATAAAATGAAAATAAAAACAAAATAAATCACTAATAAACACTAATGCACTAATTCACTAGTCCCGTTATTTTTCGACTTTTCACCATAATAAAATTAATTTATTGTTTTTGAATACTATGTTGAGTTGAGCAGATACGGCTGCTGCACTCTTCCGTTCTAGTATTCCTCGTTACGTACACTTTTTTTTTTTTGTAATATAGTTTTAATTTCGAAAAAAAATTTTTTATAGTAATTCTTATTCACTTATATAATTGTAATATAGTTCAAATTACTTATTAATTCAAATTATTTATTTATTGAAATTGTAATCGTTTTTGTTTACTTACGTTTGACTTTATTTTTTCGTATTGTTGTATTTATTTTGACTGCTCGATTTTTTTATAGCCGGCCTTGCTATTTGAGGAGAAAATTTTTGTTTATATTTTTTTTTTCCTTTGAATTTTAATTTTTAAATCGTCTTTTTCACTAATTTTTGATCGTTTTTTACACTTGTTTTTTATCTTACACTGATTGTTATCATCTCTTGTATGCGTCTATTCACTTTCTTTCATTATTTTCTCAATTTTTTTTGTACATCACTTTTTTTTCTATTTGCCCTTATTTTCGGCTTTTTTCACTTTTTTCACTTTTTTTTCACAATTTTATTGTTTGTTATTATATGTACAATGCATATAATAACTTTAATATTAAACTTTATCACTTTTTTTTTGTATATCGTTTTTTTTTTTTCACTCCCGTCTTTTAGCTTTACGCTATTTTTGATGTACACTTATTTTTTCACTTTTCACGTTTTTATTTTTTTATATCCTTTTATCATTATTTCACTATTTATTTTTATTATTCACCATATTAAATTCATTTTATTTATTGGGTTTTTATTTAATTTTATTATTTTTCTTTTCCTTTGTAAAATATTTTTTTTTTCCCTTGACAGAAAACAAAACCTTTCACTAAGGCAATTCGATTTGGTATTTCACAATCATAATGGTATGTCCTGTTGCAAAAACTAGAGCATCTAACTTTCTAAAGTGGGTATATCCGAATTACACTTGCCACAATTCATAATAAATTCATAATTGAGACAAATTTAAATGCTGAATAGATCGTTCAGTTTCTCGGCCTGTATTCTCGAAATTCAACGATAAACAAAACGGTGAGTTTAGTACAAAGCAGTATAAATTTTTAACTATTCAACCGGTAGAGGTATTCATATTACGGTACATGTAATTTTTAATAGTTCAATGCTTGTCGTTCCCAACACCGAAAATATTGGGCTAACGTGTGTGAAAACCAACAGAGGACATAAGGGTAAAAAGATTTATATTATGTTACTGTGTGCGCCCTTGCAGCCAAATTGAATCCTCTCATCTTCTTACCAATGCTGTCTGTCGATTTTATATTCGATACCATTGGCATTTACAACGAATTTTCTGTATTTGGCAACTTTAACCTTCTTTATTTGTTGTGGTCACTGTCGGAAGATAATCTTCAACTATATGTATGTTGCTACGAATATTCATACTGCAAAGGATCAGCTAATTTTGAGCCAAAAAAAAATCGAAAATCTGATATCTCTAAAGAGAGCTTTCGGGACCTGTAATTGTAGTGCCAGCATGCCTATAGTTATTGAAAATATATCGAAGTCTGGTTTCAAAATATGCAATATAAATGGAACAATTTGATCATTTTTATTGTTCTTTGGGGCAAAGCTTTATAGCTGTGGTGATTATAATGCAAAACACGAACAATGGGGATCGAGGCTGGTGACATCGAGAGACTGAGAATAATTAAAATCAATTAAAAAAGTAATCTTCATCATGTAAAAACCATTGAACCTACCGATTGGCTAAGAGATAGGAGAGAGATCTCAAACGTCATAGATTTCTGCGTCACAGCATCAGACAATTCGCCTGTCTTAATCACTTTGGGAACAAAGATAGTGAGTACCTAGAATAGGATATTTCCTAATACAATGGAAGATTACACAAGTAAGTTTAATAGCAAAATCAGACAAGCCTTCAGGAGAAGTTACGCCGATTCCGGATCATCAGTTTGGATTTAGGCCAGAGCAATTGAAAAAGTCCTGAAATAAATCAGATATTGTTCTACATATTCATGGATTTGACAAGGTGTAGCATGTGAGATTACAATACAAAATTAAGCGATGTTTGCCACATGATTTTTACAGAATATTAACATCATAACTATTGGAAAGATATTTTATAATAAAACATCAGGATGCATAAACAAACGTCCACCCTACTACATCTGGTGTACCACAGTTGATATTCAAGTATAGAAGAAAAAGTGGTGAATTTAAGTTAACGATGCTAACCGGGATATACCTCAAACTGACGAAAAACCAGGATATACCTCACCTCGACAAATGACTAACATGGTGTTAATATGTGCGGACAAAAAGAAAGCAATTGGGAATGAAACTGACAAAAATGTATTGGCTAATAGGCAGACAATCAGGCTTATCGATTAAAAATGAACTACTACTGTGTAAAATGGTAATAAAACCAATTTGAAAGTATAGTATACGGCTGTGGGTAATAGCCAGCAACGCGTACTTGGACATTCTTCAGCGGTTCCCGTGTAAATTTCTAAGAATCATGTTCATCAGGTTCGAAAGAAACAATAAAATTCACAGAGACCTACAGGTTCCAACAATACGGGAAGAAATGGGGATTCCGGTGCCAGGTATCATTCAAGATTGACAATTCTTCCAGAAGAATTTTTGATTTTCCGATCATTTTGATTTTTTGAATCAATATTGGTTAAATTTATGGGTTATATCGATTTATACTAATCGTAATGTATGTGAGATTTTACCAATCGGTAAAAATATATTTCAAAGTTCACTGAATGTCTCAAACAGAAATTATGCTATCAATCTTGTTTGGAATATATACGATTCGATTTGCTAAGCCTGTTGAATTAGAGGATGTTTTCCCACCTAATAAATTTTTTACTTCGGTCTAAAAAGACCAAAGTATTAAAATCCTATCAAAAATGACGAACAATTTGGTTGATCCAAAACCACTTTTCTCGACGTTTTGAATTCCGTCTGTCTGGACGTCTGGATGTCTGGATGTCAGGATGTCCGAATGTCCGAATGAGTTGAGGATTGAGTTCATTTCCGTTTTTGGGTTGAATTAGGGTTGAGTTGGGGTTGGATTAAATTGTTGCAAACTTGGGAACAATCGAATCCACTATTAACCCTGAGCTAAAGCCGGTTAACAAGCAACCGCACCCAAGTCTAAAATGCAACAACATCTGTTAACAGGGGTTGTTTTTCTACGATGTATAATGGACTGTAAAAACCTGTTACAGTGGCGCCCAAGTTTCGATATATCCTCTAATATGACCGCAATATCAACAATAGCAAATGTCGGTCGCGTAGGAACCTCCCCCTTTATAAATACTACGGCACAGTTGAATGCATCTTCGATGGCTTTACCAGTTTTTGGTGGGGTAATACCATCACCAGAAGTATACCAACACGGTACATTGACGAGTCATCATCATGGCCCATCGATTAGAATACCATCAAGTACACAACTAGAGCAAACCATACCACGATTCAATGATTTTAATCCAGTAATTACGAATAACCCAAATATTTCAGTTACGAGCCAAGATCCTTTTAGAGGTCGGTCGTTATCCGAAAAGAGAAGCCTTTCCCGTTCAGATCTCGCATGGGATGGTTCGTCATCTAGTACACCGGTCGATTTATTTTTATTTCAGCTTGAAACCGTAGCCTAATCAATGGGAATTTCGAATGATCAGCTACTTACCGAAATCAGTTTTGTGTTAAGGGGAACAGCCCAAAACTGGTATTGGACCTATCGAAAGCTCAACCCGTCCGCAACATATTCAGCTTTTAAATATACTTTGGTCGAGAGATTCAAAGATAGACGTACAGATCTAGAGATACGAAGAATGATTGAATCACGAAAACAACAACCCCGAGAATCATTTATTGATTTCTATCATCATGTTTGGAATTTAACATTACAAAGTAGAACTCCTTATTCCGACCACGAATTGATACAATTGCTAATGCAAAACATGAGTCCAAGCTTACAATTCCAACTGACGGACAAAACTTTTTCAACTCTTGCCGATCTTGTTGCTAGTTGTTCTAATTGGGAAAATACATTTTCAAGGCTCAAGATTGATCAGCACGGTAGCATAGTTCCAATTAGACGGATTTACGAAATCAACTATAATGATAATCCAAATCCTAATGATTCCAGTATAAATCAATTTCCGAAAAATATATTGCCTTCAAATTCAAATAATACGGAAGCGCAAATACCCGCTGTACAACCTCCGTATCAACTATACCGAGCGCGATCATCAGATCAACATTTTCCAACGAATAGTCAAGCTCCAACCAATACAAGTGTAAATCAAGTTATGTCCATTTGCTATAATTGCGATGATATAGGACACACGTTTCCAGACTGCCCAGAGCCACCTAAGGGTTGGTTTTGTACCAAATGCGGTTTAAATGGAACTACGCTTCCCAGATGTGCCAACTGCTCGGGAAACGGAAGGTGGGGTTCATGGAGAACTGGGAACCGTGGACCTCCGGAAAGTGTGAGACCCAGTCAAATGAGCCACGCACCGCTGACGACTGGATGGCGTGCCCCAAGTCAAAACCAATTACAAACTAAAGAGATGAGCGAGCATCGGTAAGTTCGTCATCGTCATTTAATTCTGCTGTAGATTACTATACTTCATCTCATTCTCAAGAGCATCCTGAATATAATACTGTTTAACCTTTTTCAACTTCCGCGCAATTAGCAAACCAAAATAACGACTGTTTAAACGATGATATTATACAATCCTCTACTGTACTCCCCAAGATGAGTAATTTCTCTCTTGATTATTCTAATAATTCAGTCCCTAATGTCAAAAGAATTTATAACAATAAACAAAAGCAGCGCACAAAATTATTTTGGTATCGGGAGAAATTAATTCAATATGATGCGCTTGCCTCAATTATTTCGACCAAAAACTTGGATAAAAGGCCTTATGTAAATGTGGAAATTAAGGGGAAAAATTACCGGGGATTATTGGACAGCGGTGCCACCATTAGTATTTTGGGAATTAATTCCGAAAAGTTTATGAATGACCCATCAATTCCATTTTCTCGTTGCCTCTCATATGCGCGCACAGCTGATGGTCAGCCACAACGTATTTTTGGTTACATTACAATACCTATAACATTTAACAATAAGGTTCATATCATGAGATTACATATTGTACCATCATTGGAACAGGAATTAATTTTAGGAATTGATTTTTGGAATATTTTCAATATAATTCCAACCTTTTCTTCGGTAACTGAAATTTCAACATTAAATATCGAAGATTCAAATGATTCAATTTATCACAATCTATCAGAGAATGATCAGCAAACATTAAATCTAATTATAAATAAATTTCCTTCCTTCACAAGATTGGGGTTAGGAAAAACAAACAAAGTTTCGCATGTGATTGATGTTGAAAATGCAAAACCCATCAAACAGCGTTATTATGCGGTATCACCCGCAATTCAAAAATTAATGGACGAAGAACTAGATCGAATGTTGTCTCTAGGGGTGATCGAAGAAAGCCAAAGTCCTTGGTCTTCTCCGGTGACCCTGGTGCGTAAGAATAATGGCAAAAATCGTTTCTGTTTGGATGCCCGTGAACTGAATAAAGTAACAAAGAAGGATGCATACCCTTTGCCGTTAAT
Organism: Tipula vernalis; assembly: GCA_958295665.1. Lineage (NCBI taxonomy): Eukaryota > Metazoa > Arthropoda > Insecta > Diptera > Tipulidae > Tipula > Tipula vernalis. The sequence continues at coordinate 91,309,040 of OY282560.1, read as the reverse complement.
CGATGGATTGTTGGGTCGGCTGGAACAAACCAAATATATTTCAACGATAGACTTAAAGGATGCCTTTTGGCAAATACCGTTAGACCCACTATCCAGAGAGAAAACGGCATTTACGGTACCAGGCAAACCTTTATATCAGTTCACGGTCATGCCTTTTGGGTTGTGCAACGCACCACAAACAATGTGCCGTCTTATGCACCAGGTGATCCCGCACCAGTTACATGAAAACGTCTTTGTCTATTTAGATGATCTACTCATCACATCAGCAACCCTAGAGCAGCATTTTGATCTACTTAACCAAGTCGAAGCTAGGCTATGGGATGCAGGTTTAACGATTAATGACGAGAAAAGCCATTTTCTATTGAAGGAAGTGAAATATCTAGGCTATATCGTCGGCGAAGAAACCTTGCAAGTGAATTCCGAAAAAGTTAAAGCCATTGTTTTGTCCGGATAATTGTTATTCGACACTCCAAGAAATAATTAGAATTATTTTAGCTCCTTATTTCTGCTTGTTGTTGTCGCTCCTTATCCACTTAGATGATCTTTTTAATAGATATTTTAATGATAACACTTGATGCTTTCACGTTAATTTCTGAATTTATTCTACATTTTATTTTTTCCTTCTTTACCAAATTTTCTGTATTTTTAGAAAACTGGTTATAAACCGCCAATAATTATAAATTTACCTATGGAGACATCTATTATAATTATTTTACATTATATAATTTTTTTTAAATGATAAAATAATACTGCCATCTCTTATCGACTAGTAAAACTAATTTTATAAAGTTCCACGTACACTACATAAATTGAGCTAATTTTAATTCATTTTTACATTACTAACGAGCTGTCAAATTTTTAATGTAAATAAACAAAATGTTGTGTGCATTGTGATTATGAGTGCAGACAATTAAATATAAGATAAGTAAAAGTTTATAGTTTACAATAGTATAAATGTTCTTAAATCTAAATGTTGATTTCCTTTTAGGTCATCTTGAGGATTTGGATGATGCATATGTCCAGCGTTAACAGCCATCTTAGAGTTTCCTGTGCCAAAAACACCGAAACAAGTCCGTACGTTCTTAGGAATTTGTGGATGGTACCGGAGATTCATACGAAACTTCGCTACAATAGCCACACCAATTACAGATCTCTTAAAAAAAGGTAAAAAAATGCAATGGTCTGAGGAAGCGGAAGAATCTTTTCGAGAATTAAAATTGGCATTGGCGACGGCACGCGTTTTGGTAAACCCTAATTTTTCGAAGCCTTTCTTCATCCAGTGTGACGCAAGCAGCTCAGGAATTGGTGGAGTTTTATTTCAACTGGATAATGATGGTGCCGAATGACCAATTGCCTATTTTTCCCAAAAATTAAGTAAATCGCAAAAAAACTATTCGGTGACCCAATTAGAATGTTTTGCCGCCGTTCAAAGTGTGAAGAGATTTCGAGCGTATGTGGAAGAATATCCGTTTACTATATATACCGACCATGCTAGTCTGCGCTGGCTGATGACGCAGAGGAATCTGTTAGGACAGCTCGCCAGGTGGAGTCTTAAGCTCCAAGCTTTCAATTTTGAAATCGGGTATAAAAAAGGTGCTGATAATAAAGTGGCAGATGCATTATCCCGAGCTTATTGCGAGGTGATTGATACATTTTTAAACGAAGATGAGGCAGGTAATATTCAATCACCAAACTTTGCAGTTTATGCCGTTGTAAGAGATACATCAACAACTACTGTTCCATCATTATTGCATGTGGATTTAGATTCAGACGCGTATGCCAACCGAATCCCGTCGTCCTTTCCAACATATATATATAGATTTTATGGGATCGAGGATACGATCGAAAAGTGGAAATACTTACTTGCTCATAATATTGGACCACTTTTCGAAATTTGTGTTATTAAAACCACTTCGAGAATCTTCCGCTAAGTTAGTGTGTGACTATCTCGAACAAAACGTGTTTTATCTATTTTCGGTACCAGAGGTAATCACGTCGGACAATAGTAAGCAGTTCTTATCTAGACTTTTTAAAGAGCTTCTAATCAAGTTTGGCATTATACATCGAAAAACACCCATTTATTCGCCTCAGTGTAATGCAAGTGAACGTGTTAATCGAACAATATTATCCGCCATGCGATCTTATATTTCCGATTCACACACGGATTGGGACTTGCATATTCAAGAAGTTGCAGCAGCAATTCGCAATTGTATTCGTTCTTCAACAAATTTCCCGCCGCACTTTCTCGTATTTGGACAATATATGGTGATGCATGGATCAGACTACAAACTACGTCGTTTACTTAGCTTAGTTGACAACAATGCGTTGGCTGTAACATCTAAAGTTGAAAATCTTGATTGTATTCGGGAAAAAGTACTACATTATTTAAAGGTGGCATATGAGAAAAGCGCGATGAAATACAACCTGCGCAGCCGGACCAGAGAGTTCAAGATTGGACAAAAAGTTTTTGTAAGAACTTTTCCACAGAGCAATGCTTTAAATAAATTCTCGGCCAAATTAACTTGGAAATATTTACCTGCGATTATTGATTCCAAAGAGGGTCAAGTTGCTTACCGCGTTCGAGACTTGCAGGGAAAATCACTTGGACTTTATCATTTAAAAGATATTAAGGCTTAACCTCAATTACGTCAAATATTTCATTTAATACCCTTGGTGATCTATTTATTATTTTTACTTTTTGTTAGCTAATTGTTTTATTGCCCCGGCATTTAAAGAGACCCTTCTCAAATGGATCGGCCCCACGAATTGAAACGTGCGTTTGCAAACCCTTACTATAAGCAAAAAAAAAAAAAAAAAAAAGATAAGACGAAAAAAGAGAAATCAATGGTTTTAAAATTTTAGCTGTATGATAATTGGAGGAGAAAAATAAAATAAAAATAACGGATTATCGAATGACAAAGATAACGTTTTTTTCCGTTGTTTTCTTATAATTTTTTTTTATTTTTATTTTTGCGGTTTAGATCTAGGTTGTTGCAAACTTGTGAACAATCGAATCCACTATTAACCCTGAGCTAAAGCCGGTTAACAAGCAACCGCACCCAAGTCTAAAATGCAGCAACATCTGTTAACAGGGGTTGTTTTTCTACGATGTATAATGGACTGTAAAAACCTGTTACAGATTAATGAGCAAAACATTTTTGATAACGGTATGTTGGTATGATGTATGATGGTACAATGGTATATAACAATGGTGTGATGGTAATGGTGATGATGGTACGATGGTACGATGCTATGATGGTATGATTGTTTGATAGTATGACGGTTGGATGGTATGGTGATAGCATGACCTTATAGTATGATGGCATGATGGCATGATGATATGATGATATGATGGTACGATGTTACAATTATATGATGTGTGATATTATCAATGATATGTGTGAAGGTGCGACTTTACTATCGTATGATGGTATGATTTTATGTTGATATTATGGTATGATTGAGTAGGTCGAGTTGAGGGTTTAGTGGGACGTTAGATTGAGTTGAATTCATATCCACAAGTAGATTTCAAATCGAGTTAATTTTGGGATTGGATTGGCCAATAAGTGTGGAGTTGAGCAGAGGGTTGAGATTTGGCTCGTGCTATATTCTAGCTTGAGTTGTAAATTGCATTGGACGTTGGGCGGAAGATGAAATAAGGGGTTTATTTCGGGATTGATTTCGACGACAGCAACATTCTAACGACTTAATTATCAGATCCTTGATAAATTTCATAGTTCAACAATCTTTCCAGTATTATTACGGTTATATATGATCTGAAAATTGGGCAATTAGCGCTCAAAGTTATCAAAAACACCGCAGACATGCGAATACAAAATTCATTCATTCACAAATAGCCAATCTCGATCTCAACCCAACTATAATTCCATCTCTGGTATATAAGCAACGTTACATAGCGGCACCGTAACCTTTAGTTTAAGCATATTAAGATAACACTTAAAATTAAAGATTATTCCAATCAATTTTGCAATAAGTAATAATACAAAAGCAGAGAAGGGAAAATAAAGAAAACAAAAAACTAACCAAGAAAATAAAAAGGTTAAAACCAAACGATTATACATTAACATATTTAATCTTCCAGAAAAGTTTTTTTTTGTTTTCTTGCACATATGCTAATTTTGTGTTTTTTTTTTGTTTTGTTAGTAAAAAATTTGTGAATAAATTTATTACCAAAAATTACATAAAATTTGTCAACTTAAAATTAATATAAAAACCTAAATTTATTTATTTATTTATTTGAGAGATTTTATTTATTTTTTTTTTGGAAGACATAAGTAAGACAAAAATGTATATCGACTTCTTGCTGTGTGTATGTGTACCATATCTTTCATATTGGTTCTGCGGTTATAATAAAGCTCGCGAGTGATGCTGTGACTGACTGTATGTATTGAATATATATATATATATTTACGTGTATGACTGTGTAAATCGTAGGCGTTGTTAACAAAAACCTCTAAGAAGAAAATAATAAGAAAAGATATTTATATTAATCAGATAAATAAAAATAAATCAATAAAAAGCAGGAAAAATACCAATAATAATAAAAAGTAAAATATGAAAACAAAGTAAATAAATAATAAAGAAACAGCAAAAAGGAAGGCAGCCGCGCAAAGCAAATTGTCTTGCACAAATTTCTCAACGGGCTAACCGATGATGAATGGATTTTAAATAAAAAATAATTGAATGTATAAACAGACATAAACATGCATGTGATATTTACAGGGTGACCTTGGTGAGCTGATGTTGTCTGCGGAATGTTATTTATGTATGTATACCATATTCTATATATGAACAAATAGATTAAAAGGATTTGTGCGGGCGATCGCGCGCGCGCGACCAGTAGTTTAAACTATATACATACCATATATTTAAATAACCTTCATTGGGCGATAAATTTCCACGTCTAAAATATCTCACAATAATTTCTCTAAACATGAAACGTATATAGTAATAAATGTTGTCACGTGGGAAGACTTGTAACATGTAAATAGAATAATCTAAGCAATGACCACATAACACACACAAGACAATAGACCAAACAAAATAAAAAATAAAAATATGTTACTGTCTACAGTTTGGTCGCGTTAAATTATTCGGTTGATATATGAGTACTATATGGGTATATGGTTTACAAAATAATTTTTTTTTTATAAACACGTTTTTTGAAAATATAGAAATTTCGCTTTTTACATACATATTTGTTTATGCCTACTGACATTTTACTCTGTGAGTATTATATTACGAAATGTTCAGCTAAATATATTTAACACTCTTGTAACAGATTTATTATTAGATTCAATATGAAATGTTTTATATAGACAAAAGGGGAAGAAATTTTGACAGAAAATCAATTGTTGGAACCTTTCCAAAATTACCCTTTATGTAAGGCTACGCTTGATTCAGGATCACGCAGGCAACATTTTTTGATGAAAAATTAGCAAAAGGATTGGTTAAAAGAAGAGCCGTGGAGTTGCAAATTTATTTAGAAGACAACGAGTAGGAATTCATCAAACCAAAGGCATAATGATACTAATCCACCAAAATCATACCTATAAACCAGGGAATTAATTTATCAAAAATAAAATTGGCTGATCACCAATTCCAAGCAACATGCGCTAATTCTGCGAAGGTTTCGGGACCTGTAATTGCTGTGACAATTTTCATTTTGATTGCTCGATTATTTCTAAACATTTCTTAGAAAATTCAATTTTATTGAAAATCAACTGTGCTATAGCCCACAAGTTTTTGGGCGGCAAAAATCTAAAATGGTCTGATTACGATGGATGATGCCTCTATCAGTAGGTTTTGGGACCTGTAATTGCTGTGACAATTTTCATTTTGATTGCTCGATTATTTCTAAACATTTCTTAGAAAATTCAATTTTATTGAAAATCAACTGTGCTATAGCCCACAAGTTTTTGGGCGGCAAAAATCTAAAATGGTCCGATTACGATGGTTGATACCACTATCAATAGGTTTCGGGACCTGTAATTGCTGTGACAATTTTCATTTTGATTGCTCGATTATTTCTATACAATTCTTAGAAAATTCTATTTTATTGAAAATCAACTGTGCCCACTATAGCCCACAAGTTTTTGGGCGGCAAAAATCTAAAATGCTCCGATTACGATGGTTGATACCACTATCAATAGGTTTCGGGACCTGTAATTGCTGTGACAATTTTCATTTTGATTGCTCGATTATTTCTAAACATTTCTTAGAAAATTCAATTTTATTGAAAATCAACTGTGCTATAGCCCACAAGTTTTTGGGCGGCAAAAATCTAAAATGCTCCGATTACGATGGTTGATACCTCTATCAATAGGTTTCGGGACCTGTAACTGCTGTGACAATTTTCATTTTGATTGCTCGATTATTTCTAAACATTTTATAACGTGTCGTTATATATATTTATATATATATATAAGAATGTTCGTCGGCGCACAATTCTGGTTAATAAAACTCACAAATTCTGTTTATCAAATATTTTACAATTCACGGTTATTTATTTTATACTATCACAATAATTTCAATTTAGTTTATATAATAGTTTTTAAGATTTGATTTATTTTAGTTTATAAGCTGATTTTTAATTTGCTTTTTATTTTATTTTTCACCACGTAATTTTTGGACCGTTTTTTAGCAAGAGAGCGATAAGTAAGTATTTCCTTTTTCTGCTGTCAAAAAAACAAAAAGCGCGAAAGCAGCTGGGTTCATGTACTTTTTCATTTTTTTTGTTTTATCTGTCTGTGTTGGTATGCCTGCATTTTCAAGTTGCGTTCTTTTTTTTTGTTGATTAAAATTGTGCATGCGAATTGGTGGTAGCGATGAGCAAATGTACAGAAATTACTGAATGAGTGAATGTGTTTAATTAATGAGTGAATCTGACGTTGGAAATGTATGAATGAATGTATCTGAATGAGTAGGTCGCTACAATTTCTTAGAAAATTCAATTTTATTGAAAATCAACTGTGCTATAGCCCACAAGTTTTTGGGCGGCAAAAATCTAAAATGCTCCGATTACGATGGTTGATACCTCTAACAATAGGTTTCGGGACCTGTAATTGCTGTGACAATTTTCATTTTGATTGCTCGATTATTTCTAAACATTTCTTAGAAAATTCAATTTTATTGAAAATCAACTGTGTTAAAGCCCACAAGTTTTTGGGCGGCAAAAATGTAAAATGGTCCGATTACGATGGTTGATACCTCTAACAATAGGTTTCAGGACCTGTAATTGCTGTGACAATTTTCATTTTGATTGCTCGATTATTTCTAAACATTTCTTAGAAAATTCAATTTTATTGAAAATCAACTGTGCTATAGCCCACAAGTTTTTGGGCGGCAAAAATCTAAATGGTCCGATTACGATGGTTGATACCACTATCAATAAGTTTCGGGACCTGTAATTGCTGTGACAATTTTCATTTTGATTGCTCGATTATTTCTATACATTTCTTAGAAAATTTAATTTTATTGAAAATCAACTGTGGTATAGCCCACAAGTTTTTGGGCGGCAAAAATATAAATGGTCCGATTACGATGGTTGATACCTCTATCAATAGGTTTCGGGACCTGTAATTGCTGTGACAATTTTCATTTTGATTGCTCGATTATTTCTACACATTTATTAGAAAATTTAATTTAATTGGAAATCAACTGTGCCCACTATAGCCCACAAGTTTTTGGGCGGCAAAAATGTAAAATGGTCCGATTACGATGGTTGATACCACTATCAATAGGTTTCGGGACCTGTAATTGCTGTGACAATTTTCATTTTGATTGCTCGATTATTTCTAAACATTTCTTAGAAAATTCAATTTTATTGAAAATCAACTGTGCTATAGCCCACAAGTTTTTGGGCGGCAAAAATCTAAATGGTCCGATTACGATGGTTGATACCACTATCAATAAGTTTCGGGACCTGTAATTGCTGTGACAATTTTCATTTTGATTGCTCGATTATTTCTATACATTTCTTAGAAAATTTAATTTTATTGAAAATCAACTGTGGTATAGCCCACAAGTTTTTGGGCGGCAAAAATATAAATGGTCCGATTACGATGGTTGATACCTCTATCAATAGGTTTCGGGACCTGTAATTGCTGTGACAATTTTCATTTTGATTGCTCGATTATTTCTACACATTTATTAGAAAATTTAATTTAATTGGAAATCAACTGTGCCCACTATAGCCCACAAGTTTTTGGGCGGCAAAAATGTAAAATGGTCCGATTACGATGGTTGATACCACTATCAATAGGTTTCGGGACCTGTAATTGCTGTGACAATTTTCATTTTGATTGCTCGATTATTTCTAAACATTTCTTAGAAAATTCAATTTTATTGAAAATCAACTGTGCTATAGCCCACAAGTTTTTGGGCGGCAAAAATCTAAAATGCTCCGATTACGATGGTTGATACCTCTATCAATAGGTTTCGGGACCTGTAACTGCTGTGACAATTTTCATTTTGATTGCTCGATTATTTCTAAACATTTATTAGAAAATTCAATTTTATTGAAAATCAACTGTGTTAAAGCCCACAAGTTTTTGGGCGGCAAAAATGTAAAATGGTCCGATTACGATGGTTGATACCTCTAACAATAGGTTTCAGGACCTGTAATTGCTGTGACAATTTTCATTTTGATTGCTCGATTATTTCTAAACATTTCTTAGAAAATTCAATTTTATTGAAAATCAACTGTGCTATAGCCCACAAGTTTTTGGGCGGCAAAAATCTAAATGGTCCGATTACGATGGTTGATACCACTATCAATAAGTTTCGGGACCTGTAATTGCTGTGACAATTTTCATTTTGATTGCTCGATTATTTCTATACATTTCTTAGAAAATTTAATTTTATTGAAAATCAACTGTGGTATAGCCCACAAGTTTTTGGGCGGCAAAAATATAAATGGTCCGATTACGATGGTTGATACCTCTATCAATAGGTTTCGGGACCTGTAATTGCTGTGACAATTTTCATTTTGATTGCTCGATTATTTCTACACATTTATTAGAAAATTTAATTTAATTGGAAATCAACTGTGCCCACTATAGCCCACAAGTTTTTGGGCGGCAAAAATGTAAAATGGTCCGATTACGATGGTTGATACCACTATCAATAGGTTTCGGGACCTGTAATTGCTGTGACAATTTTCATTTTGATTGCTCGATTATTTCTAAACATTTCTTAGAAAATTCAATTTTATTGAAAATCAACTGTGCTATAGCCCACAAGTTTTTGGGCGGCAAAAATCTAAAATGCTCCGATTACGATGGTTGATACCTCTATCAATAGGTTTCGGGACCTGTAACTGCTGTGACAATTTTCATTTTGATTGCTCGATTATTTCTAAACATTTATTAGAAAATTCAATTTTATTGAAAATCAACTGTGCTAAAGCCCACAAGTTTTTGGGCGGCAAAAATGTAAAATGGTCCGATTACGATGGTTGATACCTCTAACAATAGGTTTCAGGACCTGTAATTGCTGTGACAATTTTCATTTTGATTGCTCGATTATTTCTAAACATTTCTTAGAAAATTCAATTTTATTGAAAATCAACTGTGCTATAGCCCACAAGTTTTTGGGCGGCAAAAATCTAAATGGTCCGATTACGATGGTTGATACCACTATCAATAAGTTTCGGGACCTGTAATTGCTGTGACAATTTTCATTTTGATTGCTCGATTATTTCTATACATTTCTTAGAAAATTTAATTTTATTGAAAATCAACTGTGGTATAGCCCACAAGTTTTTGGGCGGCAAAAATATAAATGGTCCGATTACGATGGTTGATACCTCTATCAATAGGTTTCGGGACCTGTAATTGCTGTGACAATTTTCATTTTGATTGCTCGATTATTTCTACACATTTATTAGAAAATTTAATTTAATTGGAAATCAACTGTGCCCACTATAGCCCACAAGTTTTTGGGCGGCAAAAATGTAAAATGGTCCGATTACGATGGTTGATACCACTATCAATAGGTTTCGGGACCTGTAATTGCTGTGACAATTTTCATTTTGATTGCTCGATTATTTCTAAACATTTCTTAGAAAATTCAATTTTATTGAAAATCAACTGTGCTATAGCCCACAAGTTTTTGGGCGGCAAAAATCTAAAATGCTCCGATTACGATGGTTGATACCTCTATCAATAGGTTTCGGGACCTGTAACTGCTGTGACAATTTTCATTTTGATTGCTCGATTATTTCTAAACATTTATTAGAAAATTCAATTTTATTGAAAATCAACTGTGCTAAAGCCCACAAGTTTTTGGGCGGCAAAAATGTAAAATGGTCCGATTACGATGGTTGATACCTCTAACAATAGGTTTCAGGACCTGTAATTGCTGTGACAATTTTCATTTTGATTGCTCGATTATTTCTAAACATTTCTTAGAAAATTCAATTTTATTGAAAATCAACTGTGCTATAGCCCACAAGTTTTTGGGCGGCAAAAATCTAAATGGTCCGATTACGATGGTTGATACCACTATCAATAAGTTTCGGGACCTGTAATTGCTGTGACAATTTTCATTTTGATTGCTCGATTATTTCTATACATTTCTTAGAAAATTTAATTTTATTGAAAATCAACTGTGGTATAGCCCACAAGTTTTTGGGCGGCAAAAATATAAATGGTCCGATTACGATGGTTGATACCTCTATCAATAGGTTTCGGGACCTGTAATTGCTGTGACAATTTTCATTTTGATTGCTCGATTATTTCTACACATTTATTAGAAAATTTAATTTAATTGGAAATCAACTGTGCCCACTATAGCCCACAAGTTTTTGGGCGGCAAAAATGTAAAATGGTCCGATTACGATGGTTGATACCACTATCAATAGGTTTCGGGACCTGTAATTGCTGTGACAATTTTCATTTTGATTGCTCGATTATTTCTAAACATTTCTTAGAAAATTCAATTTTATTGAAAATCAACTGTGCTATAGCCCACAAGTTTTTGGGCGGCAAAAATCTAAAATGCTCCGATTACGATGGTTGATACCTCTATCAATAGGTTTCGGGACCTGTAACTGCTGTGACAATTTTCATTTTGATTGCTCGATTATTTCTAAACATTTCTTAGAAAATTCAATTTTATTGAAAATCAACTGTGCTAAAGCCCACAAGTTTTTGGGCGGCAAAAATGTAAAATGGTCCGATTACGATGGTTGATACCTCTAACAATAGGTTTCAGGACCTGTAATTGCTGTGACAATTTTCATTTTGATTGCTCGATTATTTCTAAACATTTCTTAGAAAATTCAATTTTATTGAAAATCAACTGTGCTATAGCCCACAAGTTTTTGGGCGGCAAAAATCTAAATGGTCCGATTACGATGGTTGATACCTCTATCAATAGGTTTCGGGACCTGTAATTGCTGTGACAATTTTCATTTTGATTGCTCGATTATTTCTATACATTTCTTAGAAAATTTAATTTTATTGAAAATCAATTGTGCCCACTATAGCCCACAAGTTTTTGGGCGGCAAAAATCTAAAATGGTCCGATTACGATGGTTGATACCACTATCAATAGGTTTCAGGACCTGTAATTGCTGTGACAATTTTCATTTTGATTGCTCGATTATTTCTAAACATTTCTTAGAAAATTCAATTTTATTGAAAATCAACTGTGCAAAAATCTAAAATGGACCGATTACGATGGTTGATACCTCTATCAATAGGTTTCGGGACCTGTAATTGCTTTGACAATTTTCATTTTGATTGCTCGATTATTTCTATACATTTCTTAGAAAATTCAATTTTATTGAAAATCTACTTTGCTATAGCCCACAAGTTTTTGGGCGGCAAAAATCTAAAATGGTCCGATTACGATGGTTGATACCACTATCAATAGGTTCCGGGACCTGTAATTGCTGTGACAATTTTCATTTTGATTGCTCGATTATTTCTAAACATTTCTTAGAAAATTCAATTTTATTGAAAATCAACTGTGCTATAGCCCACAAGTTTTAGGGCGGCAAAAATCTAAATGGTCCGATTACGATGGTTGATACCTCTATCAATAGGTTTCGGGACCTGTAATTGCTTTGACAATTTTCATTTTGATTGCTCGATTATTTCTATACATTTCTTAGAAAATTCAATTTTATTGAAAATCTACTTTGCTATAGCCCACAAGTTTTTGGGCGGCAAAAATCTAAAATGGTCCGATTACGATGGTTGATACCTTAATCAATTGGTTCCGGGACCTGTAATTGCTGTGACAATTTTCATTTTGATTGCTCGATTATTTCTACACATTTATTAGAAAATTTAATTTAATTGGAAATCAACTGTACCCACTATAGCCCACAAGTTTTTGGGCGGCAAAAATGTAAAATGGTCCGATTACGATGGTTGATACCACTATCAATAGGTTTCGGGACCTGTAATTGCTGTGACAATTTTTATTTTGATTGCTCGATTATTTCTAAACATTTCTTAGAAAATTCAATTTTATTGAAAATCAACTGTGCTATAGCCCACAAGTTTTTGGGCGGCAAAAATCTAAAATGCTCCGATTACGATGGTTGATACCTCTATCAATAGGTTTCGGGACCTGTAATTGCTGTGACAATTTTCATTTTGATTGCTCGATTATTTCTAAACATTTATTAGAAAATTCAATTTTATTGAAAATCAACTGTGCTAAAGCCCACAAGTTTTTGGGCGGCAAAAATGTAAAATGGTCCGATTACGATGGTTGATACCTCTAACAATAGGTTTCAGGACCTGTAATTGCTGTGACAATTTTCATTTTGATTGCTCGATTATTTCTAAACATTTCTTAGAAAATTCAATTTTATTGAAAATCAACTGTGCTATAGCCCACAAGTTTTTGGGCGGCAAAAATCTAAAATGCTCCGATTACGATGGTTGATACCTCTATCAATAGGTTTCGGGACCTGTAATTGCTGTGACAATTTTCATTTTGATTGCTCGATTATTTCTAAACATTTATTAGAAAATTCAATTTTATTGAAAATCAACTGTGCTAAAGCCCACAAGTTTTTGGGCGGCAAAAATGTAAAATGGTCCGATTACGATGGTTGATACCTCTAACAATAGGTTTCAGGACCTGTAATTGCTGTGACAATTTTCATTTTGATTGCTCGATTATTTCTAAACATTTCTTAGAAAATTCAATTTTATTGAAAATCAACTGTGCTATAGCCCACAAGTTTTTGGGCGGCAAAAATCTAAATGGTCCGATTACGATGGTTGATACCTCTATCAATAGGTTTCGGGACCTGTAATTGCTGTGACAATTTTCATTTTGATTGCTCGATTATTTCTATACATTTCTTAGAAAATTTAATTTTATTGAAAATCAACTGTGGTATAGCCCACAAGTTTTTGGGCGGCAAAAATATAAATGGTCCGATTACGATGGTTGATACCTCTATCAATAGGTTTCGGGACCTGTAATTGCTGTGACAATTTTCATTTTGATTGCTCGATTATTTCTACACATTTATTAGAAAATTTAATTTAATTGGAAATCAACTGTGCCCACTATAGCCCACAAGTTTTTGGGCGGCAAAAATGTAAAATGGTCCGATTACGATGGTTGATACCACTATCAATAGGTTTCGGGACCTGTAATTGCTGTGACAATTTTCATTTTGATTGCTCGATTATTTCTAAACATTTCTTAGAAAATTCAATTTTATTGAAAATCAACTGTGCTATAGCCCACAAGTTTTTGGGCGGCAAAAATCTAAAATGGTCCGATTACGATGGTTGATACCTCTATCAATAGGTTTCGGGACCTGTAACTGCTGTGACAATTTTCATTTTGATTGCTCGATTATTTCTAAACATTTATTAGAAAATTCAATTTTATTGAAAATCAACTGTGTTAAAGCCCACAAGTTTTTGGGCGGCAAAAATGTAAAATGGTCCGATTACGATGGTTGATACCTCTAACAATAGGTTTCAGGACCTGTAATTGCTGTGACAATTTTCATTTTGATTGCTCGATTATTTCTAAACATTTCTTAGAAAATTCAATTTTATTGAAAATCAACTGTGCTATAGCCCACAAGTTTTTGGGCGGCAAAAATCTAAATGGTCCGATTACGATGGTTGATACCTCTATCAATAGGTTCCGGGACCTGTAATTGCTGTGACAATTTTCATTTTGATTGCTCGATTATTTCTAAACATTTCTTAGAAAATTTAATTTTATTGAAAATCAACTGTGCCCACTATAGCCCACAAGTTTTTGGGCGGCAAAAATGTAAAATGGTCCGATTACGATGGTTGATACCACTATCAATAGGTTTCGGGACCTGTAATTGCTGTGACAATTTTCATTTTGATTGCTCGATTATTTCTAAACATTTCTTAGAAAATTCAATTTTATTGAAAATCAACTGTGCTATAGCCCACAAGTTTTTGGGCGGCAAAAATCTAAAATGCTCCGATTACGATGGTTGATACCTCTATCAATAGGTTTCGGGACCTGTAATTGCTGTGACAATTTTCATTTTGATTGCTCGATTATTTCTAAACATTTATTAGAAAATTCAATTTTATTGAAAATCAACTGTGTTAAAGCCCACAAGTTTTTGGGCGGCAAAAATGTAAAATGGTCCGATTACGATGGTTGATACCTCTAACAATAGGTTTCAGGACCTGTAATTGCTGTGACAATTTTCATTTTGATTGCTCGATTATTTCTAAACATTTCTTAGAAAATTCAATTTTATTGAAAATCAACTGTGCTATATCCCACAAGTTTTTGGGCGGCAAAAATCTAAATGGTCCGATTACGATGGTTGATACCTCTATCAATAGGTTCCGGGACCTGTAATTGCTGTGACAATTTTCATTTTGATTGCTCGATTATTTCTATACATTTCTTAGAAAATTCAATTTTATTGAAAATCAACTGTGCAGCCCACAAGTTTTAGGGCGGCAAAAATCTAAATGGTCCGATTACGATGGTTGATACCTCTATCAATAGGTTTCGGGACCTGTAATTGCTGTGACAATTTTCATTTTGATTGCTCTATTATTTCTAAACATTTCTTAGAAAATTCAATTTTATTGAAAATCAACTGTTTTATAGCCCACAAGTTTTTGGGCGGCAAAAATCTAAATGGTCCGATTACGATGGTTGATACCTCTATCAATAGGTTTCGGGACCTGTAATTGCTGTGACAATTTTCATTTTGATTGCTCGATTATTTCTATACATTTCTTAGAAAATTTAATTTTATTGAAAATCAACTGTGGTATAGCCCACAAGTTTTTGGGCGGCAAAAATATAAATGGTCCGATTACGATGGTTGATACCTCTATCAATAGGTTTCGGGACCTGTAATTGCTGTGACAATTTTCATTTTGATTGCTCGATTATTTCTACACATTTATTAGAAAATTTAATTTAATTGGAAATCAACTGTGCCCACTATAGCCCACAAGTTTTTGGGCGGCAAAAATGTAAAATGGTCCGATTACGATGGTTGATACCACTATCAATAGGTTTCGGGACCTGTAATTGCTGTGACAATTTTCATTTTGATTGCTCGATTATTTCTAAACATTTCTTAGAAAATTCAATTTTATTGAAAATCAACTGTGCTATAGCCCACAAGTTTTTGGGCGGCAAAAATCTAAAATGCTCCGATTACGATGGTTGATACCTCTATCAATAGGTTTCGGGACCTGTAACTGCTGTGACAATTTTCATTTTGATTGCTCGATTATTTCTAAACATTTATTAGAAAATTCAATTTTATTGAAAATCAACTGTGCTAAAGCCCACAAGTTTTTGGGCGGCAAAAATGTAAAATGGTCCGATTACGATGGTTGATACCTCTAACAATAGGTTTCAGGACCTGTAATTGCTGTGACAATTTTCATTTTGATTGCTCGATTATTTCTAAACATTTCTTAGAAAATTCAATTTTATTGAAAATCAACTGTGCTATAGCCCACAAGTTTTTGGGCGGCAAAAATCTAAATGGTCCGATTACGATGGTTGATACCTCTATCAATAGGTTTCGGGACCTGTAATTGCTGTGACAATTTTCATTTTGATTGCTCGATTATTTCTATACATTTCTTAGAAAATTTAATTTTATTGAAAATCAATTGTGCCCACTATAGCCCACAAGTTTTTGGGCGGCAAAAATGTAAAATGGTCCGATTACGATGGTTGATACCACTATCAATAGGTTTCAGGACCTGTAATTGCTGTGACAATTTTCATTTTGATTGCTCGATTATTTCTAAACATTTCTTAGAAAATTCAATTTTATTGAAAATCAACTGTGCTATAGCCCACAAGTTTTTGGGCGGCAAAAATCTAAAATTGTCCGATTACGATGGTTGATACCTCTATCAATAGGTTCCGGGACCTGTAATTGCTGTGACAATTTTCATTTTGATTGCTCGAGTATTTCTAAACATTTCTTAGAAAATTCAATTTTATTGAAAATCAACTGTGCAGCCCACAAGTTTTTGGGCATCAAAAATCTAAAATCGTCCGATTACGATGGTTGATACCACTATCAATAGGTTTCGGGACCTGTAATTGCTGTGACAATTTTCATTTTGATTGCTCGATTATTTCTATACATTTATTAGAAAATTCAATTTTATTGAAAATCAACTGTGCTATAGCCCACAAGTTTTTGGGCGGCAAAAATGTAAAATGGTCCGATTACGATGGTTGATACCACTATCAATAGGTTTCGGGACCTGTAATTGCTGTGACAATTTTCATTTTGATTGCTCGATTATTTCTATACATTTATTAGAAAATTCAATTTTATTGAAAATCAACTGTGCTATAGCCCACAAGTTTTTGGGCGGCAAAAATCTAAAATGGACCGATTACGATGGTTGATACCTCTATCAATAGGTTTCGGGACCTGTAATTGCTTTGACAATTTTCATTTTGATTGCTCGATTATTTCTATACATTTCTTAGAAAATTCAATTTTATTGAAAATCTACTTTGCTATAGCCCACAAGTTTTTGGGCGGCAAAAATCTAAAATGGTCCGATTACGATGGTTGATACCACTATCAATAGGTATCGGGACCTGGAATTGCTGTGACAATTTTCATTTTGATTGCTCGATTATTTCTAAACATTTCTTAGAAAATTCAATTTTATTGAAAATCAACTGTGCTATAGCCCACAAGTTTTTGGGCGGCAAAAATCTAAAATGGTCCGATTACGATGGTCGATACCTTAATCAATTGGTTCCGGGACCTGTAATTGCTGTGACAATTTTCATTTTGATTGCTCGATTATTTCTATACATTTCTTAGAAAATTCAATTTTATTGAAAATCTACTTTGCTATAGCCCACAAGTTTTTGGGCGGCAAAAATCTAAAATGGTCCGATTACGATGGTTGATACCACTATCAATAGGTTTCGGGACCTGGAATTGCTGTGACAATTTTCATTTTGATTGCTCGATTATTTCTAAACATTTCTTAGAAAATTCAATTTTATTGAAAATCAACTGTGCTATAGCCCACAAGTTTTAGGACGGCAAAAATCTAAATGGTCCGATTACGATGGTTGATACCTCTATCAATAGGTTTCGGGACCTGTAATTGCTGTGACAATTTTCATTTTGATTGCTCGATTATTTCTATACATTTCTTAGAAAATTCAATTTTATTGAAAATCTACTTTGCTATAGCCCACAAGTTTTTGGGCGGCAAAAATCTAAAATGGTCCGATTACGATGGTTGATACCACTATCAATAGGTTTCGGGACCTGGAATTGCTGTGACAATTTTCATTTTGATTGCTCGATTATTTCTAAACATTTCTTAGAAAATTCAATTTTATTGAAAATCAACTGTGCTATAGCCCACAAGTTTTTGGGCGGCAAAAATCTAAAATGGTCCAATTACGATGGTTGATACCTTAATCAATTGGTTCCGGGACCTGTAATTGCTGTGACAATTTTCATTTTGATTGCTCGATTATTTCTACACATTTATTAGAAAATTTAATTTAATTGGAAATCAACTGTGCCCACTATAGCCCACAAGTTTTTGGGCGGCAAAAATGTAAAATGGTCCGATTACGATGGTTGATACCACTATCAATAGGTTTCGGGACCTGTAATTGCTGTGACAATTTTTATTTTGATTGCTCGATTATTTCTAAACATTTCTTAGAAAATTCAATTTTATTGAAAATCAACTGTGCTATAGCCCACAAGTTTTTGGGCGGCAAAAATCTAAAATGCTCCGATTACGATGGTTGATACCTCTATCAATAGGTTTCGGGACCTGTAATTGCTGTGACAATTTTCATTTTGATTGCTCGATTATTTCTAAACATTTATTAGAAAATTCAATTTTATTGAAAATCAACTGTGCTAAAGCCCACAAGTTTTTGGGCGGCAAAAATGTAAAATGGTCCGATTACGATGGTTGATACCTCTAACAATAGGTTTCAGGACCTGTAATTGCTGTGTCAATTTTCATTTCGATTGCTCGATTATTTCTAAACATTTCTTAGAAAATTCAATTTTATTGAAAATCAACTGTGCTATAGCCCACAAGTTTTTGGGCGGCAAAAATCTAAATGGTCCGATTACGATGGTTGATACCTCTATCAATAGGTTTCGGGACCTGTAATTGCTGTGACAATTTTCATTTTGATTGCTCGATTATTTCTATACATTTCTTAGAAAATTTAATTTTATTGAAAATCAACTGTGGTATACCCACAAGTTTTTGGGCGGCAAAAATATAAATGGTCCGATTACGATGGTTGATACCTCTATCAATAGGTTTCGGGACCTGTAATTGCTGTGACAATTTTCATTTTGATTGCTCGATTATTTCTACACATTTATTAGAAAATTTAATTTAATTGGAAATCAACTGTGCCCACTATAGCCCACAAGTTTTTGGGCGGCAAAAATGTAAAATGGTCCGATTACGATGGTTGATACCACTATCAATAGGTTTCGGGACCTGTAATTGCTGTGACAATTTTCATTTTGATTGCTCGATTATTTCTAAACATTTCTTAGAAAATTCAATTTTATTGAAAATCAACTGTGCTATAGCCCACAAGTTTTTGGGCGGCAAAAATCTAAAATGCTCCGATTACGATGGTTGATACCTCTATCAATAGGTTTCGGGACCTGTAACTGCTGTGACAATTTTCATTTTGATTGCTCGATTATTTCTATACATTTATTAGAAAATTCAATTTTATTGAAAATCAACTGTGCTATAGCCCACAAGTTTTTGGGCGGCAAAAATCTAAAATGGTCCGATTACGATGGTTGATAGCACTATCAATAGGTTTCGGGACCTGTAATTGCTGTGACAATTTTCATTTTGATTGCTCGATTATTTCAATACATTTATTAGAAAATTCAATTTTATTGAACACAAGATTTTGGGCGGCAAAAATCTAAAATGGACCGATTACGATGGTTGATACCTCTATCAATAGGTTTCGGGACCTGTAATTGCTGTGACAATTTTCATTTTGATTGCTCGATTATTTCTAAACATTTCTTAGAAAATTCAATTTTATTGAAAATCAACTGTGCTATAGCCCACAAGTTTTTGGGCGGCAAAAATCTAAAATGCTCCGATTACGATGGTTGATACCTCTATCAATAGGTTTCGGGACCTGTAACTGCTGTGACAATTTTCATTTTGATTGCTCGATTATTTCTAAACATTTATTAGAAAATTCAATTTTATTGAAAATCAACTGTGTTAAAGCCCACAAGTTTTTGGGCGGCAAAAATGTAAAATGGTCCGATTACGATGGTTGATACCTCTAACAATAGGTTTCAGGACCTGTAATTGCTGTGACAATTTTCATTTTGATTGCTCGATTATTTCTAAACATTTCTTAGAAAATTCAATTTTATTGAAAATCAACTGTGCCCACTATAGCCCACAAGTTTTTGGGCGGCAAAAATGTAAAATGGTCCGATTACGATGGTTGATACCACTATCAATAGGTTTCGGGACCTGTAATTGCTGTGACAATTTTCATTTTGATTGCTCGATTATTTCTAAACATTTCTTAGAAAATTCAATTTTATTGAAAATCAACTGTGCTATAGCCCACAAGTTTTTGGGCGGCAAAAATCTAAAATGCTCCGATTACGATGGTTGATACCTCTATCAATAGGTTTCGGGACCTGTAATTGCTGTGACAATTTTCATTTTGATTGCTCGATTATTTCTAAACATTTCTTAGAAAATTCAATTTTATTGAAAATCAACTGTGTTAAAGCCCACAAGTTTTTGGGCGGCAAAAATGTAAAATGGTCCGATTACGATGGTTGATACCTCTAACAATAGGTTTCAGGACCTGTAATTGCTGTGACAATTTTCATTTTGGTTGCTCGATTATTTCTAAACATTTCTTAGAAAATTCAATTTTATTGAAAATCAACTGTGCTATATCCCACAAGTTTTTGGGCGGCAAAAATCTAAATGGTCCGATTACGATGGTTGATACCTCTATCAATAGGTTCCGGGACCTGTAATTGCTGTGACAATTTTCATTTTGATTGCTCGATTATTTCTAAACATTTCTTAGAAAATTCAATTTTATTGAAAATCAACTGTGCAGCCCACAAGTTTTAGGGCGGCAAAAATCTAAATGGTCCGATTACGATGGTTGATACCTCTATCAATAGGTTTCGGGACCTGTAATTGCTGTGACAATTTTCATTTTGATTGCTCTATTATTTCTAAACATTTCTTAGAAAATTCAATTTTATTGAAAATCAACTTTGCTATAGCCCACAAGTTTTTGGGCGGCAAAAATCTAAATGATCCGATTACGATGGTTGATACCTCTATCAATAGGTTCCGGGACCTGTAATTGCTGTGACAATTTTCATTTTGATTGCTCGATTATTTCTAAACATTTCTTAGAAAATTCAATTTTATTGAAAATCAACTGTGCAGCCCACAAGTTTTAGGGCGGCAAAAATCTAAATGGTCCGATTACGATGGTTGATACCTCTATCAATAGGTTTCGGGACCTGTAATTGCTGTGACAATTTTCATTTTGATTGCTCTATTATTTCTAAACATTTCTTAGAAAATTCAATTTTATTGAAAATCAACTGTGCTATATCCCACAAGTTTTTGGGCGGCAAAAATCTAAATGGTCCGATTACGATGGTTGATACCTCTATCAATAGGTTCCGGGACCTGTAATTGCTGTGACAATTTTCATTTTGATTGCTCGATTATTTCTAAACATTTCTTAGAAAATTCAATTTTATTGAAAATCAACTGTGCTATAGCCCACAAGTTTTTGGGCGGCAAAAATCTAAAATGCTCCGATTACGATGGTTGATACCTCTATCAATAGGTTTCGGGACCTGTAATTGCTGTGACAATTTTCATTTTGATTGCTCGATTATTTCTAAACATTTATTAGAAAATTCAATTTTATTGAAAATCAACTGTGTTAAAGCCCACAAGTTTTTGGGCGGCAAAAATGTAAAATGGTCCGATTACGATGGTTGATACCTCTAACAATAGGTTTCAGGACCTGTAATTGCTGTGACAATTTTCATTTTGATTGCTCGATTATTTCTAAACATTTCTTAGAAAATTCAATTTTATTGAAAATCAACTGTGCTATATCCCACAAGTTTTTGGGCGGCAAAAATCTAAATGGTCCGATTACGATGGTTGATACCTCTATCAATAGGTTCCGGGACCTGTAATTGCTGTGACAATTTTCATTTTGATTGCTCGATTATTTCTAAACATTTCTTAGAAAATTCAATTTTATTGAAAATCAACTGTGCAGCCCACAAGTTTTAGGGCGGCAAAAATCTAAATGGTCCGATTACGATGGTTGATACCTCTATCAATAGGTTTCGGGACCTGTAATTGCTGTGACAATTTTCATTTTGATTGCTCTATTATTTCTAAACATTTCTTAAAAAATTCAATTTTATTGAAAATCAACTGTGCTATAGCCCACAAGTTTTTGGGCGGCAAAAATCTAAATGGTCCGATTACGATGGTTGATACCTCTATCAATAGGTTTCGGGACCTGTAATTGCTGTGACAATTTTCATTTTGATTGCTCGATTATTTCTATACATTTCTTAGAAAATTTAATTTTATTGAAAATCAACTGTGGTATAGCCCACAAGTTTTTGGGCGGCAAAAATATAAATGGTCCGATTACGATGGTTGATACCTCTATCAATAGGTTTCGGGACCTGTAATTGCTGTGACAATTTTCATTTTGATTGCTCGATTATTTCTACACATTTATTAGAAAATTTAATTTAATTGGAAATCAACTGTGCCCACTATAGCCCACAAGTTTTTGGGCGGCAAAAATCTAAAATGGTCCGATTACGATGGTTGATACCACTATCAATAGGTTTCGGGACCTGTAATTGCTGTGACAATTTTCATTTTGATTGCTCGATTATTTCTAAACATTTCTTAGAAAATTCAATTTTATTGAAAATCAACTGTGCTATATCCCACAAGTTTTTGGGCGGCAAAAATCTAAATGGTCCGATTACGATGGTTGATACCTCTATCAATAGGTTCCGGGACCTGTAATTGCTGTGACAATTTTCATTTTGATTGCTCGATTATTTCTAAACATTTCTTAGAAAATTCAATTTTATTGAAAATCAACTGTGCAGCCCACAAGTTTTAGGGCGGCAAAAATCTAAATGGTCCGATTACGATGGTTGATACCTCTATCAATAGGTTTCGGGACCTGTAATTGCTGTGACAATTTTCATTTTGATTGCTCTATTATTTCTAAACATTTCTTAGAAAATTCAATTTTATTGAAAATCAACTGTGCTATAGCCCACAAGTTTTTGGGCGGCAAAAATCTAAATGGTCCGATTACGATGGTTGATACCTCTATCAATAGGTTTCGGGACCTGTAATTGCTGTGACAATTTTCATTTTGATTGCTCGATTATTTCTATACATTTCTTAGAAAATTTAATTTTATTGAAAATCAACTGTGGTATAGCCCACAAGTTTTTGGGCGGCAAAAATATAAATGGTCCGATTACGATGGTTGATACCTCTATCAATAGGTTTCGGGACCTGTAATTGCTGTGACAATTTTCATTTTGATTGCTCGATTATTTCTACACATTTATTAGAAAATTTAATTTAATTGGAAATCAACTGTGCCCACTATAGCCCACAAGTTTTTGGGCGGCAAAAATCTAAAATGGTCCGATTACGATGGTTGATACCACTATCAATAGGTTCCGGGACCTGTAATTGCTGTGACAATTTTCATTTTGATTGCTCGAGTATTTCTAAACATTTCTTAGAAAATTCAATTTTATTGAAAATCAACTGTGCAGCCCACAAGTTTTTGGGCATCAAAAATCTAAAATCGTCCGATTACGATGGTTGATACCACTATCAATAGGTTTCGGGACCTGTAATTGCTGTGACAATTTTCATTTTGATTGCTCGATTATTTCTATACATTTATTAGAAAATTCAATTTTATTGAAAATCAACTGTGCTATAGCCCACAAGTTTTTGGGCGGCAAAAATGTAAAATGGTCCGATTACGATGGTTGATACCACTATCAATAGGTTTCGGGACCTGTAATTGCTGTGACAATTTTCATTTTGATTGCTCGATTATTTCTATACATTTATTAGAAAATTCAATTTTATTGAAAATCAACTGTGCTATAGCCCACAAGTTTTTGGGCGGCAAAAATCTAAAATGGACCGATTACGATGGTTGATACCTCTATCAATAGGTTTCGGGACCTGTAATTGCTTTGACAATTTTCATTTTGATTGCTCGATTATTTCTATACATTTCTTAGAAAATTAAATTTTATTGAAAATCTACTTTGCTATAGCCCACAAGTTTTTGGGCGGCAAAAATCTAAAATGGTCCGATTACGATGGTTGATACCACTATCAATAGGTATCGGCACCTGGAATTGCTGTGACAATTTTCATTTTGATTGCTCGATTATTTCTAAACATTTCTTAGAAAATTCAATTTTATTGAAAATCAACTGTGCTATAGCCCACAAGTTTTAGGGCGGCAAAAATCTAAATGGTCCGATTACGATGGTTGATACCTCTATCAATAGGTTTCGGGACCTGTAATTGCTGTGACAATTTTCATTTTGATTGCTCGATTATTTCTAAACATTTCTTAGAAAATTCAATTTTATTGAAAATCAACTGTGCTATAGCCCACAAGTTTTTGGGCGGCAAAAATCTAAATGGTCCGATTACGATGGTTGATACCTCTATCAATAGGTTTCGGGACCTGTAATTGCTGTGACAATTTTCATTTTGATTGCTCGATTATTTCTATACATTTCTTAGAAAATTTAATTTTATTGAAAATCAACTGTGGTATAGCCCACAAGTTTTTGGGCGGCAAAAATATAAATGGTCCGATTACGATGGTTGATACCTCTATCAATAGGTTTCGGGACCTGTAATTGCTGTGACAATTTTCATTTTGATTGCTCGATTATTTCTACACATTTATTAGAAAATTTAATTTAATTGGAAATCAACTGTGCCCACTATAGCCCACAAGTTTTTGGGCGGCAAAAATGTAAAATGGTCCGATTACGATGGTTGATACCACTATCAATAGGTTTCGGGACCTGTAATTGCTGTGACAATTTTCATTTTGATTGCTCGATTATTTCTAAACATTTCTTAGAAAATTCAATTTTATTGAAAATCAACTGTGCTATATCCCACAAGTTTTTGGGCGGCAAAAATCTAAATGGTCCGATTACGATGGTTGATACCTCTATCAATAGGTTCCGGGACCTGTAATTGCTGTGACAATTTTCATTTTGATTGCTCGATTATTTCTAAACATTTCTTAGAAAATTCAATTTTATTGAAAATCAACTGTGCAGCCCACAAGTTTTAGGGCGGCAAAAATCTAAATGGTCCGATTACGATGGTTGATACCTCTATCAATAGGTTTCGGGACCTGTAATTGCTGTGACAATTTTCATTTTGATTGCTCTATTATTTCTAAACATTTCTTAGAAAATTCAATTTTATTGAAAATCAACTGTGCTATAGCCCACAAGTTTTTGGGCGGCAAAAATCTAAATGGTCCGATTACGATGGTTGATACCTCTATCAATAGGTTTCGGGACCTGTAATTGCTGTGACAATTTTCATTTTGATTGCTCGATTATTTCTATACATTTCTTAGAAAATTTAATTTTATTGAAAATCAACTGTGGTATAGCCCACAAGTTTTTGGGCGGCAAAAATATAAATGGTCCGATTACGATGGTTGATACCTCTATCAATAGGTTTCGGGACCTGTAATTGCTGTGACAATTTTCATTTTGATTGCTCGATTATTTCTACACATTTATTAGAAAATTTAATTTAATTGGAAATCAACTGTGCCCACTATAGCCCACAAGTTTTTGGGCGGCAAAAATCTAAAATGGTCCGATTACGATGGTTGATACCACTATCAATAGGTTCCGGGACCTGTAATTGCTGTGACAATTTTCATTTTGATTGCTCGAGTATTTCTAAACATTTCTTAGAAAATTCAATTTTATTGAAAATCAACTGTGCAGCCCACAAGTTTTTGGGCATCAAAAATCTAAAATCGTCCGATTACGATGGTTGATACCACTATCAATAGGTTTCGGGACCTGTAATTGCTGTGACAATTTTCATTTTGATTGCTCGATTATTTCTATACATTTATTAGAAAATTCAATTTTATTGAAAATCAACTGTGCTATAGCCCACAAGTTTTTGGGCGGCAAAAATGTAAAATGGTCCGATTACGATGGTTGATACCACTATCAATAGGTTTCGGGACCTGTAATTGCTGTGACAATTTTCATTTTGATTGCTCGATTATTTCTATACATTTATTAGAAAATTCAATTTTATTGAAAATCAACTGTGCTATAGCCCACAAGTTTTTGGGCGGCAAAAATCTAAAATGGTCCGATTACGATGGTTGATACCTCTATCAATAGGTTTCGGGACCTGTAATTGCTTTGACAATTTTCATTTTGATTGCTCGATTATTTCTATACATTTCTTAGAAAATTAAATTTTATTGAAAATCTACTTTGCTATAGCCCACAAGTTTTTGGGCGGCAAAAATCTAAAATGGTCCGATTACGATGGTTGATACCTTAATCAATTGGTTCCGGGACCTGTAATTGCTGTGACAATTTTCATTTTGATTGCTCGATTATTTCTATACATTTCTTAGAAAATTCAATTTTATTGAAAATCTACTTTGCTATAGCCCACAAGTTTTTGGGCGGCAAAAATCTAAAATGGTCCGATTACGATGGTTGATACCACTATCAATAGGTTTCGGGACCTGTAATTGCTGTGACAATTTTCATTTTGATTGCTCGATTATTTCTAAACATTTCTTAGAAAATTCAATTTTATTGAAAATCAACTGTGCTATAGCCCACAAGTTTTAGGGCGGCAAAAATATAAATGGTCCGATTACGATGGTTGATACCTCTATCAATAGGTTTCGGGACCTGTAATTGCTGTGACAATTTTCATTTTGATTGCTCGATTATTTCTATACATTTCTTAGAAAATTCAATTTTATTGAAAATCTACTTTGCTATAGCCCACAAGTTTTTGGGCGGCAAAAATCTAAAATGGTCCGATTACGATGGTTGATACCACTATCAATAGGTTTCGGGACCTGGAATTGCTGTGACAATTTTCATTTTGATTGCTCGATTATTTCTAAACATTTCTTAGAAAATTCAATTTTATTGAAAATCAACTGTGCTATAGCCCACAAGTTTTTGGGCGGCAAAAATCTAAAATGCTCCGATTACGATGGTTGATACCTCTATCAATAGGTTTCGGGACCTGTAACTGCTGTGACAATTTTCATTTTGATTGCTCGATTATTTCTAAACATTTATTAAAAAATTCAATTTTATTGAAAATCAACTGTGTTAAAGCCCACAAGTTTTTGGGCGGCAAAAATGTAAAATGGTCCGATTACGATGGTTGATACCTCTATCAATAGGTTTCGGGACCTGTAATTGCTGTGACAATTTTCATTTTGATTGCTCGATTATTTCTAAACATTTCTTAGAAAATTCAATTTTATTGAAAATCAACTGTGCTATAGCCCACAAGTTTTTGGGCGGCAAAAATCTAAAATGCTCCGATTACGATGGTTGATACCTCTATCAATAGGTTTCGGGACCTGTAACTGCTGTGACAATTTTCATTTTGATTGCTCGATTATTTCTATACATTTATTAGAAAATTCAATTTTATTGAAAATCAACTGTGCTATAGCCCACAAGTTTTTGGGCGGCAAAAATCTAAAATGGTCCGATTACGATGGTTGATAGCACTATCAATAGGTTTCGGGACCTGTAATTGCTGTGACAATTTTCATTTTGATTGCTCGATTATTTCTAAACATTTCTTAGAAAATTCAATTTTATTGAAAATCAACTGTGCTATAGCCCACAAGTTTTTGGGCGGCAAAAATCTAAAATGCTCCGATTACGATGGTTGATACCTCTATCAATAGGTTTCGGGACCTGTAACTGCTGTGACAATTTTCATTTTGATTGCTCGATTATTTCTAAACATTTATTAAAAAATTCAATTTTA
Organism: Tipula vernalis; assembly: GCA_958295665.1. Lineage (NCBI taxonomy): Eukaryota > Metazoa > Arthropoda > Insecta > Diptera > Tipulidae > Tipula > Tipula vernalis. The sequence continues at coordinate 91,281,345 of OY282560.1, read as the reverse complement.
TTGAAAATCAACTGTGTTAAAGCCCACAAGTTTTTGGGCGGCAAAAATGTAAAATGGTCCGATTACGATGGTTGATACCTCTAACAATAGGTTTCAGGACCTGTAATTGCTGTGACAATTTTCATTTTGATTGCTCGATTATTTCTAAACATTTCTTAGAAAATTCAATTTTATTGAAAATCAACTGTGCCCACTATAGCCCACAAGTTTTTGGGCGGCAAAAATGTAAAATGGTCCGATTACGATGGTTGATACCACTATCAATAGGTTTCGGGACCTGTAATTGCTGTGACAATTTTCATTTTGATTGCTCGATTATTTCTAAACATTTCTTAGAAAATTCAATTTTATTGAAAATCAACTGTGCTATAGCCCACAAGTTTTTGGGCGGCAAAAATCTAAAATGCTCCGATTACGATGGTTGATACCTCTATCAATAGGTTTCGGGACCTGTAATTGCTGTGACAATTTTCATTTTGATTGCTCGATTATTTCTAAACATTTATTAGAAAATTCAATTTTATTGAAAATCAACTGTGTTAAAGCCCACAAGTTTTTGGGCGGCAAAAATGTAAAATGGTCCGATTACGATGGTTGATACCTCTAACAATAGGTTTCAGGACCTGTAATTGCTGTGACAATTTTCATTTTGATTGCTCGATTATTTCTAAACATTTCTTAGAAAATTCAATTTTATTGAAAATCAACTGTGCTATATCCCACAAGTTTTTGGGCGGCAAAAATCTAAATGGTCCGATTACGATGGTTGATACCTCTATCAATAGGTTCCGGGACCTGTAATTGCTGTGACAATTTTCATTTTGATTGCTCGATTATTTCTAAACATTTCTTAGAAAATTCAATTTTATTGAAAATCAACTGTGCAGCCCACAAGTTTTAGGGCGGCAAAAATCTAAATGGTCCGATTACGATGGTTGATACCTCTATCAATAGGTTTCGGGACCTGTAATTGCTGTGACAATTTTCATTTTGATTGCTCTATTATTTCTAAACATTTCTTAGAAAATTCAATTTTATTGAAAATCAACTGTGCTATATCCCACAATTTTTTGGGCGGCAAAAATCTAAATGGTCCGATTACGATGGTTGATACCTCTATCAATAGGTTCCGGGACCTGTAATTGCTGTGACAATTTTCATTTTGATTGCTCGATTATTTCTAAACATTTCTTAGAAAATTCAATTTTATTGAAAATCAACTGTGCCCACTATAGCCCACAAGTTTTTGGGCGGCAAAAATGTAAAATGGTCCGATTACGATGGTTGATACCACTATCAATAGGTTTCGGGACCTGTAATTGCTGTGACAATTTTCATTTTGATTGCTCGATTATTTCTAAACATTTCTTAGAAAATTCAATTTTATTGAAAATCAACTGTGCTATAGCCCACAAGTTTTTGGGCGGCAAAAATCTAAAATGCTCCGATTACGATGGTTGATACCTCTATCAATAGGTTCCGGGACCTGTAATTGCTGTGACAATTTTCATTTTGATTGCTCGATTATTTCTAAACATTTATTAGAAAATTCAATTTTATTGAAAATCAACTGTGTTAAAGCCCACAAGTTTTTGGGCGGCAAAAATCTAAATGGTCCGATTACGATGGTTGATACCTCTATCAATAGGTTCCGGGACCTGTAATTGCTGTGACAATTTTCATTTTGATTGCTCGATTATTTCTAAACATTTCTTAGAAAATTCAATTTTATTGAAAATCAACTGTGCAGCCCACAAGTTTTAGGGCGGCAAAAATCTAAATGGTCCGATTACGATGGTTGATACCTCTATCAATAGGTTCCGGGACCTGTAATTGCTGTGACAATTTTCATTTTGATTGCTCGATTATTTCTAAACATTTCTTAGAAAATTCAATTTTATTGAAAATCAACTGTGCCCACTATAGCCCACAAGTTTTTGGGCGGCAAAAATGTAAAATGGTCCGATTACGATGGTTGATACCACTATCAATAGGTTTCGGGACCTGTAATTGCTGTGACAATTTTCATTTTGATTGCTCGATTATTTCTAAACATTTCTTAGAAAATTCAATTTTATTGAAAATCAACTGTGCTATAGCCCACAAGTTTTTGGGCGGCAAAAATCTAAAATGCTCCGATTACGATGGTTGATACCTCTATCAATAGGTTTCGGGACCTGTAATTGCTGTGACAATTTTCATTTTGATTGCTCGATTATTTCTAAACATTTATTAGAAAATTCAATTTTATTGAAAATCAACTGTGCTATATCCCACAAGTTTTTGGGCGGCAAAAATCTAAATGGTCCGATTACGATGGTTGATACCTCTATCAATAGGTTTCGGGACCTGTAATTGCTGTGACAATTTTCATTTTGATTGCTCGATTATTTCTAAACATTTCTTAGAAAATTCAATTTTATTGAAAATCAACTGTGCAGCCCACAAGTTTTAGGGCGGCAAAAATCTAAATGGTCCGATTACGATGGTTGATACCTCTATCAATAGGTTCCGGGACCTGTAATTGCTGTGACAATTTTCATTTTGATTGCTCGATTATTTCTAAACATTTCTTAGAAAATTCAATTTTATTGAAAATCAACTGTGCAGCCCACAAGTTTTAGGGCGGCAAAAATCTAAATGGTCCGATTACGATGGTTGATACCTCTATCAATAGGTTTCGGGACCTGTAATTGCTGTGACAATTTTCATTTTGATTGCTCTATTATTTCTAAACACTTCTTAGAAAATTCAATTTTATTGAAAATCAACTGTGCTATAGCCCACAAGTTTTTGGGCGGCAAAAATCTAAATGGTCCGATTACGATGGTTGATACCTCTATCAATAGGTTTCGGGACCTGTAATTGCTGTGACAATTTTCATTTTGATTGCTCGATTATTTCTATACATTTCTTAGAAAATTTAATTTTATTGAAAATCAACTGTGGTATAGCCCACAAGTTTTTGGGCGGCAAAAATATAAATGGTCCGATTACGATGGTTGATACCTCTATCAATAGGTTTCGGGACCTGTAATTGCTGTGACAATTTTCATTTTGATTGCTCGATTATTTCTACACATTTATTAGAAAATTTAATTTAATTGGAAATCAACTGTGCCCACTATAGCCCACAAGTTTTTGGGCGGCAAAAATGTAAAATGGTCCGATTACGATGGTTGATACCACTATCAATAGGTTTCGGGACCTGTAATTGCTGTGACAATTTTCATTTTGATTGCTCGATTATTTCTAAACATTTCTTAGAAAATTCAATTTTATTGAAAATCAACTGTGCTATAGCCCACAAGTTTTTGGGCGGCAAAAATCTAAAGTGCTCCGATTACGATGGTTGATACCTTAATCAATAGGTTTCGGGACCTGTAACTGCTGTGACAATTTTCATTTTGATTGCTCGATTATTTCTAAACATTTATTAGAAAATTCAATTTTATTGAAAATCAACTGTGCTATAGCCCACAAGTTTTTGGGCGGCAAAAATCTAAATGGTCCGATTACGATGGTTGATACCTCTATCAATAGGTTTCGGGACCTGTAATTGCTGTGACAATTTTCATTTTGATTGCTCGATTATTTCTATACATTTCTTAGAAAATTTAATTTTATTGAAAATCAATTGTGCCCACTATAGCCCACAAGTTTTTGGGCGGCAAAAATGTAAAATGGTCCGATTACGATGGTTGATACCACTATCAATAGGTTTCAGGACCTGTAATTGCTGTGACAATTTTCATTTTGATTGCTCGATTATTTCTAAACATTTCTTAGAAAATTCAATTTTATTGAAAATCAACTGTGCTATAGCCCACAAGTTTTTGGGCGGCAAAAATCTAAAATGGTCCGATTACGATGGTTGATACCTCTATCAATAGGTTCCGGGACCTGTAATTGCTGTGACAATTTTCATTTTGATTGCTCGAGTATTTCTAAACATTTCTTAGAAAATTCAATTTTATTGAAAATCAACTGTGCAGCCCACAAGTTTTTGGGCATCAAAAATCTAAAATCGTCCGATTACGATGGTTGATACCACTATCAATAGGTTTCGGGACCTGTAATTGCTGTGACAATTTTCATTTTGATTGCTCGATTATTTCTATACATTTATTAGAAAATTCAATTTTATTGAAAATCAACTGTGCTATAGCCCACAAGTTTTTGGGCGGCAAAAATGTAAAATGGTCCGATTACGATGGTTGATACCACTATCAATAGGTTTCGGGACCTGTAATTGCTGTGACAATTTTCATTTTGATTGCTCGATTATTTCTATACATTAAGAAAATTCAATTTTATTGAAAATCAACTGTGCTATAGCCCACAAGTTTTTGGGCGGCAAAAATCTAAATTGGACCGATTACGATGGTTGATACCTCTATCAATAGGTTTCGGGACCTGTAATTGCTTTGACAATTTTCATTTTGATTGCTCGATTATTTCTATACATTTCTTAGAAAATTCAATTTTATTGAAAATCTACTTTGCTATAGCCCACAAGTTTTTGGGCGGCAAAAATCTAAAATGGTCCGATTACGATGGTTGATACCACTATCAATAGGTATCGGGACCTGGAATTGCTGTGACAATTTTCATTTTGATTGCTCGATTATTTCTAAACATTTCTTAGAAAATTCAATTTTATTGAAAATCAACTGTGTTATAGCCCACAAGTTTTTGGGCGGCAAAAATCTAAAATGGTCCGATTACGATGGTTGATACCTTAATCAATTGGTTCCGGGACCTGTAATTGCTGTGACAATTTTCATTTTGATTGCTCGATTATTTCTATACATTTCTTAGAAAATTCAATTTTATTGAAAATCTACTTTGCTATAGCCCACAAGTTTTTGGGCGGCAAAAATCTAAAATGGTCCGATTACGATGGTTGATACCACTATCAATAGGTTTCGGGACCTGGAATTGCTGTGACAATTTTCATTTTGATTGCTCGATTATTTCTAAACATTTCTTAGAAAATTCAATTTTATTGAAAATCAACTGTGCTATAGCCCACAAGTTTTAGGGCGGCAAAAATCTAAATGGTCCGATTACGATGGTTGATACCTCTATCAATAGGTTTCGGGACCTGTAATTGCTGTGACAATTTTCATTTTGATTGCTCGATTATTTCTATACATTTCTTAGAAAATTTAATTTTATTGAAAATCAACTGTGGTATAGCCCACAAGTTTTTGGGCGGCAAAAATATAAATGGTCCGATTACGATGGTTGATACCTCTATCAATAGGTTTCGGGACCTGTAATTGCTGTGACAATTTTCATTTTGATTGCTCGATTATTTCTACACATTTATTAGAAAATTTAATTTAATTGGAAATCAACTGTGCCCACTATAGCCCACAAGTTTTTGGGCGGCAAAAATGTAAAATGGTCCGATTACGATGGTTGATACCACTATCAATAGGTTTCGGGACCTGTAATTGCTGTGACAATTTTTATTTTGATTGCTCGATTATTTCTAAACATTTCTTAGAAAATTCAATTTTATTGAAAATCAACTGTGCTATAGCCCACAAGTTTTTGGGCGGCAAAAATCTAAAATGGACCGATTACGATGGTTGATACCTCTATCAATAGGTTTCGGGACCTGTATTTGCTGTGACAATTTTCATTTTGATTGCTCGATTATTTCTATACATTTCTTAGAAAATTCAATTTTATTGAAAATCTACTTTGCTATAGCCCACAAGTTTTTGGGCGGCAAAAATCTAAAATGGTCCGATTACGATGGTTGATACCACTATCAATAGGTTCCGGGACCTGTAATTGCTGTGACAATTTTCATTTTGATTTCTCGATTATTTCTAAACATTTCTTAGAAAATTCAATTTTATTGAAAATCAACTGTGCTATAGCCCACAAGTTTTTGGGCGGCAAAAATCTAAAATGGTCCGATTACGATGGTTGATACCTTAATCAATTGGTTCCGGGACCTGTAATTGCTGTGACAATTTTCATTTTGATTGCTCGATTATTTCTATACATTTCTTAGAAAATTCAATTTTATTGAAAATCAACTGTGCTATAGCCCACAAGTTTTTGGGCGGCAAAAATCTAAAATGGTCCGATTACGATGGTTGATACCACTATCAATAGGTTTCGGGACCTGTAATTGCTGTGACAATTTTCATTTTGATTGCTCGATTATTTCTATACATTTTTTAGAAAATTCAATTTTATTCAAAATCAACTGTGCTATAGCCCACAAGTTTTTGGGCGGCAAAAATCTAAAATGGTCCGATTACGATGGTTGATACCACTATCAATAGGTTTCGGGACCTGTAATTGCTGTGACAATGTTCATTTTGATTGCTCGATTATTTCTATACATTTCTTAAAAAATTCAATTTTATTGAAAATCAACTGTGCTATAGCCCACAATTTTTGTGCGGCAAAAATCTAAAATGGTCCGATTACGATGGTTGATACCTCTATCAATAGGTTTCGGGACCTGTAATTGATGTGACAATTTTCATTTTGATTGCTCGATTATTTCTAAACATTTATTAGAAAATTCAATTTTATTGAAAATCAACTTTGCTATAGCCCACAAGTTTTTGGGCGGCAAAAATCTAAAATGCTCCGATTACGATGGTTGATACCTCTATCAATAGGTCCTGTAATTGCTGTGACAATTTTCATTTTGATTGCTCGATTATTTCTAAACATTTCTGAAAAAATTCAATTTTATTGAAAATCAACTGTGCAGCCCACAAGTTTTTGGGCGGCAAAAATCTAAATGCTCCGATTACGATGGTTGATACCTCTATCAATAGGTTTCGGGACCTGTAATTGCTTTGACAATTTTCATTTTGATTGCTCGATTATTTCTAAACATTTCTTAGAAAATTCAATTTTATTGAAAATCAACTGTGCTCCAGCCCACAAGTTTTTGGGCGGCAAAAATCTAAAATGCTCCGATTACGATGGTTGATACCACTATCAATAGGTTTCGGGACCTGTAATTGCTGTGACAATTTTCATTTTGATTGCTCGATTATTTCTAAACATTTCTGAAAAAATTCAATTTTATTGAAAATCAACTGTGCAGCCCACAAGTTTTTGGGCGGCAAAAATCTAAATGCTCCGATTACGATGGTTGATACCTCTATCAATAGGTTTCGGGACCTGTAATTGCTTTGACAATTTTCATTTTGATTGCTCGATTATTTCTAAACATTTCTTAGAAAATTCAATTTTATTGAAAATCAACTGTGCTATAGCCCACAAGTTTTTGGGCGGCAAAAATCTAAAATGCTCCGATTACGATGGTTGATACCTCTATCAATAGGTTTCGGGACCTGTAATTGCTGTGACAATTTTCATTTTGATTGCTCGATTATTTCTAAACATTTATTAGAAAATTCAATTTTATTGAAAATCAACTGTGCAGCCCACAAGTTTTTGGGCGGCAAAAATCTAAAATGGTCCGATTACGATGGTTGATACTACTATCATTAGGTTTCGGGACCTGTAATTGCTGTGACAATTTTCAATTTGATTGCTCGATTATTTCTATACATTTCTTAGAAAATTTAATTTTATTGGAAATCAACTGTGCTATAGCCCACAAGTTTTAGGGCGGCAAAAATCTTAATGGTCCGATTACGATGGTTGATACCTCTATCAATAGGTTTCGGGACCTGTAATTGCTTTAACAATTTTCATTTTGATTGCTCGATTATTTCTATACATTTCTTAGAAAATTCAATTTTATTGAAAATCTACTTTGCTATAGCCCACAAGTTTTTGGGCGGCAAAAATCTAAAATGGTCCGATTACGATGGTTGATACCACTATCAATAGGTTTCGGGACCTGTAATTGCTGTGACAATTTTCATTTTGATTGCTCGATTATTTCTATACATTTCTTAGAAAATTCAATTTTATTGAAAATCAACTGTGCTATAGCCCACAAGTTTTTGGGCGGCAAAAATCTAAAATGGTCCGATTACGATGGTTGATACCTCAATCAATTGGTTCCGGGACCTGTAATTGCTGTGACAATTTTCATTTTGATTGCTCGATTATTTCTATACATTTCTTAGAAAATTTAATTTTATTGGAAATCAACTGTGCCCACTATAGCCCACAAGTTTGTGGGCGGCAAAAATCTAAAATGGTCCGATTACGATAGTTGATACCTCTATCAATAGGTTTCGGGACCTGTAATTGCTGTGACAATTTTCATTTTGATTGCTCGATTATTTCTATACATTTCTTAGAAAATTTAATTTTATTGGAAATCAACTGTACCCACTATAGCCCACAAGTTTTTGGCGGCAAAAATGTAAAATGGTCCGATTACGATGGTTGATACCTCTATCAATAGGTTCCGGGAACTGTAATTGCTGTGACAATTTTCATTTTGATTGCTCGATTATTTCTAAACATTTCTTAGAAAATTCAATTTTATTGAAAATCAACTATGCTATAGCCCACAAGTTTTTGGGCGGCAAAAATCTAAAATGGTCCGATTACGATGGTTGATACCTCTATCAATAGGTTCCGGGACCTGTAATTGCTTTGACAGTTTATATTTTGATTGCTCGAGAATTTCTAAACATTTCTTAGAAAATTCAATTTTATTGAAAATCAACTGGGCTATAGCCCACAAGTTTTTGGGCGGCAAAAATCTAAAATGGTCCGATTACGATGGTTGATACCACTATCAATAGGTTTCGGGACCTGTAATTGCTGTGACAATTTTCATTTTGATTGCTCGATTATTTCTATACATTTCTTAGAAAATTTAATTTTATTGGAAATCAACTGTGCCCACTATAGCCCACAAGTTTTTGGGCGGCAAAAATGTAAAATGGTCCGATTACGATGGTTGATACCACTGTCAATAGGTTTCGGGACCTGTAATTGCTGTGACAATTTTCATTTTGATTGCTCGATTATTTCTAAACATTTCTTAGAAAATTCAATTTTATTGAAAATCACCTGTGCTATAGCCCACAAGTTTTTGGGCGGCAAAAATCTAAAATGGTCCGATTACGATGGTTGATACCTCAATCAATTGGTTCCGGGACCTGTAATTGCTTTGACAGTTTATATTTTGATTGCTCGAGAATTTCTAAACATTTCTTAGAAAATTCAATTTTATTGAAAATCACCTGGGCTATAGCCCACAAGTTTTTGGGCGGCAAAAATCTAAAATGGTCCGATTACGATGGTTGATACCACTATCAATAGGTTTCGGGACCTGTAATTGCTGTGACAATTTTCATTTTGATTGCTCGATTATTTCTAAACATTTCTTAGAAAATTCAATTTTATTGAAAATCAACTGTGCTATAGCCCACAAGTTTTTGGGCGGCAAAAATCTAAAATGGTCCGATTACGATGGTTGATACCACTATCAATAGGTTTCGGGACCTGTAATTGCTGTGACAATTTTCATTTTGATTGCTCGATTATTTCTATACATTTCTTAGAAAATTTAATTTTATTGGAAATCAACTGTGCTATAGCCCACAAGTTTTTGGGCGGCAAAAATCTAAAATGGTCCGATTACGATGGTTGATACCACTATCAATAGGTTTCGGGACCTGTAATTGCTGTGACAATTTTCATTTTGATTGCTCGATTATTTCTATACATTTCTTAGAAAATTCAATTTTATTGAAAATCAACTGTGCTATAGCCCACAATTTTTGGGCGGCAAAAATCTAAAATGGTTCGATTACGATGGTTGATACCTCTATCAATAGGTTTCGGGACCTGTAATTGATGTGGCAATTTTCATTTTGATTGCTCGATTATTTCTAAACATTTATTAGAAAATTCAATTTTATTGAAAATCATCTTTGCTATAGCCCACAAGTTTTTGGGCGGCAAAAATCTAAAATGGTCCGATTACGATGGTTGATACCTCTATCAATAGGTTTCGGGAACTGTAATTGCTGTGACAATTTTCATTTTGATTGCTCGATTATTTCTAAACATTTCTGAAAAAATTCAATTTTATTGAAAATCAACTGTGCAGCCCACAAGTTTTTGGGCGGCAAAAATCTAAATGCTCCGATTACGATGGTTGATACCTCTATCAATAGGTTTCGGGACCTGTAATTGCTGTGACAATTTTTATTTTGATTGCTCGATTATTTCTATACATTTCTTAGAAAATTTAATTTTATTGGAAATCAACTGTGCTATAGCCCACAAGTTTTTGGGCGGCAAAAATCTAAAATGGTCCGATTACGATGGTTGATACCTCAATCAATTGGTTCCGGGACCTGTAATTGCTGTGACAATTTTCAATTTGATTGCTCGATTATTTCTATACATTTCTTAGAAAATTTAATTTTATTGGAAATCAACTGTGCCCACTATAGCCCACAAGTTTTTGGGCGGCAAAAATGTAAAATGGTCCGATTACGATGGTTGATACCTCTATCAATAGGTTCCGGGACCTGTAATTGCTGTGACAATTTTCATTTTGATTGCTCGATTATTTCTATACATTTCTTAGAAAATTTAATTTTATTGGAAATCAACTGTGCTATAGCCCACAAGTTTTTGGGCGGCAAAAATCTAAAATGGTCCGATTACGATGGTTGAAACCTCAATCAATTGGTTCCGGGACCTGTAATTGCTGTGACAATTTTCAATTTGATTGCTCGATTATTTCTATACATTTCTTAGAAAATTTAATTTTATTGGAAATCAACTGTGCCCACTATAGCCCACAAGTTTTTGGGCGGCAAAAATGTAAAATGGTCCGATTACGATGGTTGATACCTCTATCAATAGGTTCCGGGACCTGTAATTGCTGTGACAATTTTCATTTTGATTGATCGAGTATTTCTAAACATTTCTTAGAAAATTCAATTTTATTCAAAATCAACTGTGCTATAGCCCACAAGTTTTTGGGCGGCAAAAATCTAAAATGGTCCGATTACGATGGTTGATACCACTATCAATAGGTTTCGGGACCTGTAATTGCTGTGACAATTTTCATTTTGATTGCTCGATTATTTCTATACATTTCTTAGAAAATTCAATTTTATTGAAAATCAACTGTGCTATAGCCCACAATTTTTGGGCGGCAAAAATCTAAAATGGTCCGATTACGATGGTTGATACCTCTATCAATAGGTTTCGGGACCTGTAATTGATGTGGCAATTTTCATTTTGATTGCTCGATTATTTCTAAACATTTATTAGAAAATTCAATTTTATTGAAAATCAACTTTGCTATAGCCCACAAGTTTTTGGGCGGCAAAAATCTAAAATGGTCCGATTACGATGGTTGATACCTCTATCAATAGGTTTCGGGACCTGTAATTGCTGTGACAATTTTCATTTTGATTGCTCGATTATTTCTAAACATTTCTGAAAAAATTCAATTTTATTGAAAATCAACTGTGCAGCCCACAAGTTTTTGGGCGGCAAAAATCTAAATGCTCCGATTACGATGGTTGATACCTCTATCAATAGGTTTCGGGACCTGTAATTGCTGTGACAATTTTTATTTTGATTGCTCGATTATTTCTAAACATTTATTAGAAAAATCAATTTTATTGAAAATCAACTGTGCAGCCCACAAGTTTTTGGGCGGCAAAAATCTAAAATGGTCCGATTACGATGGTTGATACCACTATCAATAGGTTTCGGGACCTGTAATTGCTGTGACAATTTTTATTTTGATTGCTCGATTATTTCTATACATTTATTAGAAAATTTAATTTTATTGGAAATCAACTGTGCTATAGCCCACAAGTTTTTGGGCGGCAAAAATCTAAAATGGTCCGATTACGATGGTTGATACCTCAATCAATTGGTTCCGGGACCTGTAATTGCTGTGACAATTTTCTATTTGATTGCTCGATTATTTCTATACATTTATTAGAAAATTCAATTTTATTGAAAATTAACTGTGCTAGAGCCCACAAGTTTTTGGGCGGCAAAAATCTAAAATGGTCCGATTACGATGGTTGATACTACTATCAATAGGTTTCGGGACCTGTAATTGCTGTGACAATTTTTATTTTGATTGCTCGATTATTTCTATACATTTATTAGAAAATTCAATTTTATTGAAAATCAACTGTGCTATAGCCCACAAGTTTTTGGGCGGCAAAAATCTAAAATGGTCCGATTACGATGGTTGATACCTCAATCAATTGGTTCCGGGACCTGTAATTGCTGTGACAATTTTCAATTTGATTGCTCGATTATTTCTATACATTTCTTAGAAAATTTAATTTTATTGGAAATCAACTGTGCTATAGCCCACAAGTTTTAGGGCGGCAAAAATCTAAATGGTCCGATTACGATGGTTGATACCTCTATCAATAGGTTTCGGGACCTGTAATTGATGTGGCAATTTTCATTTTGATTGCTCGATTATTTCTAAACATTTCTTAGAAAATTCAATTTTATTGAAAATCAACTGTGCTATAGCCCACAAGTTTTTGGGCGGCAAAAATCTAAAATGGTCCGATTACGATGGTTGATACCTCAATCAATTGGTTCCGGGACCTGTAATTGCTGTGACAATTTTCAATTTGATTGCTCGATTATTTCTATACATTTCTTAGAAAATTTAATTTTATTGGAAATCAACTGTGCTATAGCCCACAAGTTTTAGGGCGGCAAAAATCTAAATGGTCCGATTACGATGGTTGATACCTCTATCAATAGGTTTCGGGACCTGTAATTGCTTTAACAATTTTCATTTTGATTGCTCGATTATTTCTAAACATTTCTTAGAAAATTCAATTTTATTGAAAATCAACTGTGCTATAGCCCACAAGTTTTTGGGCGGCAAAAATCTAAAATGGTCCGATTACGATGGTTGATACCTCAATCAATTGGTTCCGGGACCTGTAATTGCTGTGACAATTTTCAATTTGATTGCTCGATTATTTCTATACATTTCTTAGAAAATTTAATTTTATTGGAAATCAACTGTGCTATAGCCCACAAGTTTTAGGGCGGCAAAAATCTAAATGGTCCGATTACGATGGTTGATACCTCTATCAATAGGTTTCGGGACCTGTAATTGCTTTAACAATTTTCATTTTGATTGCTCGATTATTTCTATACATTTCTTAGAAAATTCAATTTTATTGAAAATCTACTTTGCTATAGCCCACAAGTTTTTGGGCGGCAAAAATCTAAAATGGTCCGATTACGATGGTTGATACCACTATCAATAGGTTTCGGGACCTGTAATTGCTGTGACAATTTTCATTTTGATTGCTCGATTATTTCTAAACATTTCTTAGAAAATTCAATTTTATTGAAAATCAACTGTGCTATAGCCCACAAGTTTTTGGGCGGCAAAAATCTAAAATGGTCCGATTACGATGGTTGATACCTCAATCAATTGGTTCCGGGACCTGTAATTGCTGTGACAATTTTCATTTTGATTGCTCGATTATTTCTATACATTTCTTAGAAAATTTAATTTTATTGGAAATCAACTGTGCCCACTATAGCCCACAAGTTTTTGGGCGGCAAAAATCTAAAATGGTCCGATTACGATGGTTGATACCTCAATCAATTGGTTCCGGGACCTGTAATTGCTGTGACAATTTTCATTTTGATTGCTCGATTATTTCTATACATTTCTTAGAAAATTTAATTTTATTGGAAATCAACTGTGCCCACTATAGCCCACAAGTTTTTGGGCGGCAAAATCTAAAATGGTCCGATTACGATGGTTGATACCTCAATCAATTGGTTCCGGGACCTGTAATTGCTGTGACAATTTTCATTTTGATTGCTCGAGTATTTCTAAACATTTCTTAGAAAATTCAATTTTATTGTATATCAACTGTGCTATAGCCCACAAGTTTTTGGGCGGCAAAAATCTAAAATGGTCCGATTACGATGGTTGATACCACTATCAATAGGTTTCGGGACCTGTAATTGCTGTGACAATTTTCATTTTGATTGCTCGATTATTTCTATACATTTTTTAGAAAATTCAATTTTATTCAAAATCAACTGTGCTATAGCCCACAAGTTTTTGGGCGGCAAAAATGTAAAATGGTCCGATTACGATGGTCGATACCACTATCAATAGGTTTCGGGACCTGTAATTGCTGTGACAATTTTCATTTTGATTGCTCGATTATTTCTATACATTTCTTAGAAAATTCAATTTTATTGAAAATCAACTGTGCTATAGCCCACAATTTTTGGGCGGCAAAAATCTAAAATGGTCCGATTACGATGGTTGATACCTCTATCAATAGGTTTCGGGACCTGTAATTGATGTGGCAATTTTCATTTTGATTGCTCGAGTATTTCTAAACATTTATTAGAAAATTCAATTTTATTGAAAATCAACTTTGCTATAGCCCACAAGTTTTTGGGCGGAAAAAATCTAAAATGGTCCGATTACGATGGTTGATACCTCTATCAATAGGTTTCGGGACCTGTAATTGCTGTGACAATTTTCATTTTGATTGCTCGATTATTTCTAAACATTTCTTAGAAAATTCAATTTTATTGAAAATCAACTGTGCAGCCCACAAGTTTTTGGGCGGCAAAAATCTAAAATGGTCCGATTACGATGGTTGACACTACTATCAATAGGTTTCGGGACCTGTAATTGCTGTGACAATTTTTATTTTGATTGCTCGATTATTTCTATACATTTATTAGAAAATTCAATTTTATTGAAAATCAACTGTGCTATAGCCCACAAGTTTTTGGGCGGCAAAAATCTAAATGGTCCGATTACGATGGTTGATACCTCTATCAATAGGTTTCGGAACCTGTAATTGCTGTGACAATTTTCATTTTGATTGCTCGATAATTTCTATACATTTCTTAGAAAATTCAATTTTATTGAAAATCAACTGTGCTATAGCCCACAAGTTTTTGGGCGGCAAAAATCTAAATGGTCCGATTACGATGGTTGATACCTCTATCAATAGGTTTCGGAACCTGTAATTGCTGTGACAATTTTCATTTTGATTGCTCGATAATTTCTATACATTTCTTAGAAAATTCAATTTTATTGAAAATCAACTGTGCCCACTATAGCCCACAAGTTTTTGGGCGGCAAAAATCTAAAATGGTCCGATTACGATGGTTGATACCTCTATCAATAGGTTTCGGGACCTGTAATTGCTGTGACAATTTTCATTTTGATTGCTCGATTATTTCTAAACATTTCTTAGAAAATTCAATTTTATTGAAAATCAACTGTGCTATAGCCCACAAGTTTTTGGGCGGCAAAAATCTAAATGGTCCGATTACGATGGTTGATACCTCTATCAATAGGTTTCGGAACCTGTAATTGCTGTGACAATTTTTATTTTGATTGCTCGATAATTTCTATACATTTCTTAGAAAATTCAATTTTATTGAAAATCAACTGTGCTATAGCCCACAAGTTTTTGGGCGGCAAAAATCTAAAATGGTCCGATTACGATGGTTAATACCTCTATCAATAGGTTTCGGGACCTGTTTTTGCTGTGACAATTTTCATTTTGATTGCTCGAGTATTTCTAAACATTTCTTAGAAAATTCAATTTTATTGAAAATCAACTTTGCCCATTATCGTCCACAAGTTTTTGGGCGGCAAAAATGTAAAATGGTCCGATTACGATGGTTGATACCACTATCAATAGGTTTCGGGACCTGTAATTGCTGTGACAATTTTCATTTTGATTGCTCGATTATTTCTAAACATTTCTTAGAAAATTCAATTTTATTGAAAATCAACTGTGCTATAGCCCACAAGATTCTGGGCGGCAAAAATCTAAATGGTTCGATTACGATGATTCATACCTCTATCAATAGGTTTCGGAACCTGTAATTGCTGTGACAATTTTCATTTTGATTGCTCGATTATTTCTATACATTTCTTAGAAAATTCAATTTTATTGAAAATCAACTGTGCTATAGCCCACAAGTTTTTGGGCGGCAAAAATCTAAAATGCTCCGATAACGATGGTTGATACCTCTATCAATAGATTCCGAAACCTGTAATTGCTGTGACAATTTTCATTTTGATTGCTCGAGTATTTCTAAACATTTCTTAGAAAATTCAATTTTATTGAAAATCAACTGTGTTATAGCCCACAAGTTTTTGGGCGGCAAAAATCTAAAATGGTCCGATTACGATGGTTGATACCTCTATCAATAGGTTCCGGGACCTGTAATTGCTGTGACAATTTTCATTTTGATTGTTCGAGTTTATCTAAACATTTCTTAGAAAATTCAATTTTATTGAAAATCAACTGTGTTATAGCCCACAAGTTTTTGGGCGGCAAAAATCTAAAATGATCCGATTACGATGGTTGATACCTCAATCAATAGGTTTCGTGACCTGTAATTGCTGTGACAATTTTCATTTTGATTGCTCGATTATTTCTAAACATTTCTTAGAAAATTCAATTTGATTGAAAATCAACTGTGCTATAGCCCACAAGTTTTTGGGCGGCAAAAATCTAAAATGGTCCGATTACGATGGTTGATACCTCTATCAATAGGTTTCGGGACCTGTAATTGCTGTGACAATTTTCATTTTGATTGCTCGATTATTTCTAAACATTTCTTAGAAAATTCAATTTTATTGAAAATCAACTGTGCTATAGCCCACAAGTTTTTGGGCGGCAAAAATCTAAAATGCTCCGATTACGATGGTTGATACCTCTATCAATAGGTTCCGGGACATGTAATTGCTGTGACAATTTTCATTTTGATTGCTCGATTATTTCTAAACATTTCTTAGAAAATTCAATTTTATTGAAAATCAACTGTGCTATAGCCCACAAGTTTTTGGGCGGCAAAAATATAAAATGGTCCAATTACGATGGTTGATACCTCTATCAATAGGTTTCGGGACCTGTAATTGCTGTGACAATTTCCATTTTGATTGCTCGATTATTTCTAAACATTTCTTAGAAAATTCAATTTTATTGAAAATCAACTGTACTATAGCCCACAAGTTTTTGGGCGGCAAAAATCTTAAATGCTCCGATTACGATGGTTAATACCTCTATCAATAGGTTCCGGGACCTGTAATTGCTGTGACAATTTTCATTTTGATTGCTCGATTATTTCTAAACATTTCTTAGAAAATTCAATTTAATTGAAAATCAACTGTGCTATAGCCCACAAGTTTTTGGGCGACAAAAATCTAAAATGCTCTAATTACGATGGTTGATACCTCTATCAATAGGTTCCGGGACCTGTAATTGCTGTGACAATTTTCATTTTGATTGCTCGAGTTTATCTAAACATTTCTTAGAAAATTCAATTTTATTGAAAATCAACTGTGCTATAGCCCACAAGTTTTTGGGCGGCAAAAATCTAAAATGGTCCGATTACGATGGTTGATACCTCAATCAATAAGTTTCGTGACCTGTAATTGCTGTGACAATTTTCATTTTGATTGCTCGATTATTTCTAAACATTTCTTAGAAAATTCAATTTTATTGAAAATCAACTGTGCTATAGCCCACAAGTTTTTGGGCGGCAAAAATCTAAAATGGTCCGATTACGATGGTTGATACCTCTATCAATAGGTTTCGGGACCTGTAATTGCTGTGACAATTTTCATTTTGATTGCTCGATTATTTCTAAACATTTCTTAGAAAATTCAATTTTATTGAAAATCAACTGTGCTATAGCCCACAAGTTTTTGGGCGGCAAAAATCTAAAATGCTCCGATTACGATGGTTGATACCTCAATCAATAAGTTTCGTGACCTGTAATTGTTGTGACAATTTTTATTTTGATTGCTCGAGTATTTCTAAACATTTCTTAGAAAATTCAATTTTATTGAAAATCAACTGTCCTATATATAGCCCACAAGTTTTTGGGCGGCAAAAATCTAAAATGGTCCGATTACGATGGTTGATACCTCAATCAATTGGTTCCGGGACCTGTAATTGCTGTGACAATTTTCATTTTGATTGCTCGATTATTTCTAAACATTTCTTAGAAAATTCAATTTTATTGAAAATCAACTGTGCTATAGCCCACAAGTTTTTGGTCGGCAAGAAACTAAAATGGTCCGATTACGATGGTTGATACCACTATCAATAGGTTTCGGGACCTGTAATTGCTGTGACAATTTTCATTTTGATTGCTCGATTATTTCTAAACATTTCTTAAAAATTCAATTTTATTGAAAATCAACTGTGCTATAGCCCACAAGTTTTTGGGCGGCAAAAATCTAAAATGCTCCGATTACGATGGTTGATACCTCTATCAATAGGTTCCGGGACCTGTAATTGCTGTGACAATTTTCATTTTGATTGCTCGATTATTTCTAAACATTTCTTAGAAAATTCAATTTTATTGAAAATCAACTGTGCTATAGCCCACAAGTTTTTGGGCGGCAAAAATCTAAAGTGCTCCGATTACGATGGTTGTTACCTCTATCAATAGGTTTCGGGACCTGTAATTGCTGTGACAATTTTCATTTTGATTGCTCGATTATTTCTAAACATTTCTTAGAAAATTCAATTTTATTGAAAATCAACTGTGCTATAGCCCACAAGTTTTTGGGCGGCAAAAATCTAAAATGGTCCGATTACGATGGTTGATACCTCTATCAATAGGTTCCGGGACCTGTAATTGCTGTGACAATTTTCATTTTGATTGCTCGAGTATTTCTAAACATTTCTTAGAAAATTCAATTTTATTGAAAATCAACTGTGCTATATATAGCCCACAAGTTTTTGGGCGGCAAAAATCTAAAATGGTCCGATTACGATGGTTGATACCTCAATCAATTGGTTCCGGGACCTGTAATTGCTGTGACAATTTTCATTTTGATTGCTCGATTATTTCTATACATTTCTTAGAAAATTCAATTTTATTGAAAATCAACTGTGCTATAGCCCACAAGTTTTTGGGCGGCAAAAATCTAAAATGCTCCGATTACGATGGTTGATACCTCTATCAATAGGTTCCGGGACCTGTAATTGCTGTGACAATTTTCATTTTGATTGCTCGATTATTTCTAAACATTTCTTAGAAAATTCAATTTTATTGAAAATCAACTGTGCTATAGCCCACAAGTTTTTGGGCGGCAAAAATCTAAAGTGCTCCGATTACGATGGTTGTTACCTCTATCAATAGGTTTCGGGACCTGTAATTGCTGTGACAATTTTCATTTTGATTGCTCGATTATTTCTATACATTTCTTAGAAAATTCAATTTTATTGAAAATCAACTGTGCTATAGCCCACAAGTTTTTGGTCGGCAAAAATCTAAAATGGTCCGATTACGATGGTTGATACCACTATCAATAGGTTTCGGGACCTGTAATTGCTGTGACAATTTTCATTTTGATTGCTCGATTATTTCTAAACATTTCTTAGAAAATTCAATTTTATTGAAAATCAACTGTGCTATAGCCCACAAGTTTTTGGGCGGAAAAAATCTAAAATGGTCCGATTACGATGGTTGATACCACTATCAATATATTTCGGGACCTGTAATTGCTGTGACAATTTTCATTTTGATTGCTCGATTATTTCTAAACATTTCTTAGAAAATTCAATTTTATTGAAAATCAACTGTGCTATAGCCCACAAGTTTTTGGGCGGCAAAAATCTAAAGTGCTCCGATTACGATGGTTGTTACCTCTATCAATAGGTTTCGGGACCTGTAATTGCTGTGACAATTTTCATTTTGATTGCTCGATTATTTCTATACATTTCTTAGAAAATTCAATTTTATTGAAAATCAACTGTGCTATAGCCCACAAGTTTTTGGTCGGCAAAAATCTAAAATGGTCCGATTACGATGGTTGATACCACTATCAATAGGTTTCGGGACCTGTAATTGCTGTGACAATTTTCATTTTGATTGCTCGATTATTTCTAAACATTTCTTAGAAAATTCAATTTTATTGAAAATCAACTGTGCTATAGCCCACAAGTTTTTGGGCGGCAAAAATCTAAAATGGTCCGATTACGATGGTTGATACCTCTATCAATAGGTTCCGGGACCTGTAATTGCTGTGACAATTTTCATTTTGATTGCTCGATTATTTCTAAACATTTCTTAGAAAATTCAATTTTATTGAAAATCAACTGTGCTATAGCCCATAAGTTTTTGGGCTGCAAAAATCTAAAGTGCTCCGATTACGATGGTTGATACCTCTATCAATAGGTTTCGGGACCTGTAATTGCTGTGACAATTTTTATTTTGATTGCTCGATTATTTCTAAACATTTCTTAGAAAATTCAATTTTATTGAAAATCAACTGTGCTATAGCCCACAAGTTTTTGGGCGGCAAAAATCTAAAATGCTCCGATTACGATGGTTGATACCTCTATCAATAGGTTCCGGGACCTGTAATTGCTGTGACAATTTTCATTTTGATTGCTCGATTATTTCTAAACATTTCTTAGAAAATTCAATTTTATTGAAAATCAACTGTGCTATAGCCCACAAGTTTTTGGGCGGCAAAAATCTAAAATGCTCCGATTACGATGGTTGATACCTCTATCAATAGGTTTCGGGACCTGTAATTGCTGTGACGATTTTCATTTTGATTGTTCGATTATTTCTAAACATTTCTTAGAAAATTCAATTTTATTGAAAATCAACTGTGCTATAGCCCACAAGTTTTTGGTCGGCAAAAATCTAAAATGGTCCGATTACGATGGTTGATACCTCTATCAATAGGTTCCGGGACCTGTAATTGCTGTGACAATTTTCATTTTGATTGCTCGAGTATTTCTAAACATTTCTTAGAAAATTCAATTTTATTGAAAATCAACTGTGCTATATATAGCCCACAAGTTTTTGGGCGGCAAAAATCTAAAATGGTCCGATTACGATGGTTCATACCTCTATCAATAGGTTCCGGGACCTGTAATTGCTGTGACAATTTTCATTTTGATTGCTCGATTATTTCTAAACATTTCTTAGAAAATTCAATTTTATTGAAAATCAACTGTGCTATAGCCCACAAGTTTTTGGGCTGCAAAAATCTAAAGTGCTCCGATTACGATGGTTGATACCTCTATCAATAGGTTTCGGGACCTGTAATTGCTGTGACAATTTTTATTTTGATTGCTCGATTATTTCTAAACATTTCTTAGAAAATTCAATTTTATTGAAAATCAACTGTGCTATAGCCCACAAGTTTTTGGGCGGCAAAAATCTAAAATGCTCCGATTACGATGGTTGATACCTCTATCAATAGGTTCCGGGACCTGTAATTGCTGTGACAATTTTCATTTTGATTGCTCGATTATTTCTAAACATTTCTTAGAAAATTCAATTTTATTGAAAATCAACTGTGCTATAGCCCACAAGTTTTTGGGCGGCAAAAATCTAAAATGCTCCGATTACGATGGTTGATACCTCTATCAATAGGTTTCGGGACCTGTAATTGCTGTGACGATTTTCATTTTGATTGTTCGATTATTTCTAAACATTTCTTAGAAAATTCAATTTTATTGAAAATCAACTGTGCTATAGCCCACAAGTTTTTGGGCGGCAAAAATCTAAAATGTTCCGATTACGATGGTTGATACCTCTATCAATAGGTTCCGGGACCTGTAATTGCTGTGACAATTTTCATTTTGATTGCTCGATTATTTCTAAACATTTCTTAGAAAATTCAATTCGATTGAAAATCAACTGTGCTATAGCCCACAAGTTTTTGGGCGGCAAAAATCTAAAATGCTCCGATTACGATGGTTGATACCTCTATCAATAGGTTCCGGGACATGTAATTGCTGTGACAATTTTCATTTTGATTGCTCGATTATTTCTAAACATTTCTTAGAAAATTCAATTTTATTGAAAATCAACTGTGCTATAGCCCACAAGTTTTTGGGCGGCAAAAATCTAAAATGCTCCGATTACGATGGTTGATACCTCTATCAATAGGTTTCGGGACCTGTAATTGCTGTGACAATTTTCATTTTCATTGCTCGATTATTTCTAAACATTTCTTAGAAAATTCAATTTAATTGAAAATCAACTGTTCTATAGCCCACAAGTTTTTGGGCGGCAAAAATCTAAAATGCTCTGATTACGATGGTTGATACCTCTATCAATAGGTTCCGGGACCTGTAATTGCTGTGACAATTTTCATTTTGATTGCTCGATTATTTCTAAACATTTCTTAGAAAATTCAATTTTATTGAAAATCAACTGTGCTATAGCCCACAAGTTTTTGGTCGGCAAAAATCTAAAATGGTCCGATTACGATGGTTGATACCTCAATCAATAAGTTTCGTGACCTGTAATTGCTGTGACAATTTTTATTTTGATTGCTCGATTATTTCTAAACATTTCTTAGAAAATTCAATTTTATTGAAAATCAACTGTGCTATAGCCCACAAGTTTTTGGGCGGCAAAAATCTAAAATGCTCCGATTACGATGGTTGATACCTCTATCAATAGGTTTCGGGACCTATAATTGCTGTGACAATTTTCATTTTGATTGCTCGATTATTTCTAAACATTTCTTAGAAAATTCAATTTTATTGAAAATCAACTGTGCTATAGCCCACAAGTTTTTGGGCGGCAAAAATTTAAAATGCACCGATTACGATGGTTGATACCTCTATCAATAGGTTTCGGGACCTGTAATTGCTGTGACAATTTTCATTTTGATTGCTCGATTATTTCTAAACATTTCTTATAAAATTCAATTTTATTGAAAATCAACTATGCTATAGCCCACAAGTTTTTGGGCGGCAAAAATCTAAAATGCTCCGATTACGATGGTTGATACCTCTATCAATAGGTTTCGGGACCTGTAATTGCTGTGACAATTTTCATTTTGATTGCTCGAGTATTTCTAAACATTTCTTAGAAAATTCAATTTTATTGAAAATCAACTGTGCTATAGCCCACAAGTTTTTGGGCGGCCAAAATCTAAAATGGTCCGATTACGATGGTTGATACCTCTATCAATAGGTTTCGGGACCTGTAATTGCTGTGACAATTTTCATTTTGATTGCTCGATTATTTCTAAACATTTCTTAGAAAATTCAATTTTATTGAAAATCAACTGTGCTATAGCCCACAAGTTTTTGGGCGGCAAAAATCTAAAATGGTCCGATTACGATGGTTGATACCTCTAACAATAGGTTCCGGGACCTGTAATTGCTGTGACAATTTTCATTTTTATTGCTCGAGTTTATCTAACATTTCTTAGAAAATTCAATTTTATTGAAAATCAACTGTGCTATAGCCCACAAGTTTTTGGGCGGCAAAAATCTAAAATGGTCCGATTACGATGGTTGATACCTCAATCAATAAGTTTCGTGACCTGTAATTGCTGTGACAATTTTTATTTTGATTGCTCGAGTATTTCTAAACATTTCTTAGAAAATTCAATTTTATTGAAAATCAACTGTGCTATATATAGCCCACAAGTTTTTGGGCGGCAAAAATCTAAAATGGTCCGATTACGATGGTTGATACCTCTATCAATAGGTTTCGGGACCTGTAATTGCTGTGACAATTTTCATTTTGATTGCTCGATTATTTCTAAACATTTCTTAGAAAATTCAATTTTATTGAAAATCAACTGTGCTATAGCCCACAAGTTTTTGGGTGGCAAAAATCTAAAATGCTCCGATTACGATGGTTGATACCTCTATCAGTAGGTTTCGGGACCTGTAATTGCTGTGACAATTTTCATTTTCATTGCTCGAGTATTTCTAAACATTTCTTAGAAAATTCAATTTTATTGAAAATCAACTGTGCTATAGCCCACAAGTTTTTGGGCGGCAAAAATCTAAAATGCTCCGATTACGATGGTTGATACCTCTATCAATAGGTTTCGGGACCTGTAATTGCTGTGACAATTTTCATTTTGATTGCTCGATTATTTCTAAACATTTCTTAGAAAATTCAATTTTATTGAAAATCAACTGTGCTATATATAGCCCACAAGTTTTTGGGCGGCAAAAATCTAAAATGCTCCGATTACGATGGTTGATACCTCTATCAATAGGTTTCGGGACCTGTAATTCCTGTGACAATTTTCATTTTGATTGCTCGAGTATTTCTAAACATTTCTTAGAAAATTCAATTTTATTGAAAATCAACTGTGCTATAGCCCACAAGTTTTTGGGCGGCAAAAATCTAAAATGGTCCGATTACGATGGTTGATACCACTATCAATAGGTTTCGGGACCTGTAATTGCTGTGACAATTTTCATTTTGATTACTCAATTATTTCTAAACATTTCCTATAAAATTCAATTTTATTGAAAATCAACTGTGCCCATATAGCCCACAAGTTTTTGGGCGGCAAAAATCTAAAATGGTCCGATTACGATGGTTGATACCTCTATCAATAGGTTCCGGGACCTGTAATTGCTGTGACAATTTTCATTTTGATTGCTCGATTATTTCTAAACATTTCTTATAAAATTCAATTTTATTGAAAATCAACTGTGCTATAGCCCACAAGTTTTTGGGCGGCAAAAATCTAAAATGGTCCGATTACGATGGTTGATACCTCTATCAAAAGGTTCCGGGACCTGTAATTGCTGTGACAATTTTCATTTTGATTGCTCGAGTATTTCTAAACATTTCTTAGAAAATTCAATTTTATTGAAAATCAACTGTGCTATAGCCCACAAGTTTTTGGGCTGCAAAAATCTAAAATGCTCCGATTACGATGGTTGATACCTCTATCAATAGGTTCCGGGACCTGTAATTGCTGTGACAATTTTCATTTTGATTGCTCGATTATTTCTAAACATTTCTTAGAAAATTCAATTTTATTGAAAATCAACTGTGCTATATCCCACAAGTTTTTGGGCGGCAAAAATCTAAAATGGTCCGATTACGATGGTTGATACCATTATCAATAGGTTCCGGGACCTGTAATTGCTGTGACAATTTTCATTTTGATTGCTCGATTATTTCTAAACATTTCTTAGAAAATTCAATTTTATTGAAAATCAACTGTGCCCACAAGTTTTGGGCGGCAAAAATCTAAAATGGTCCGATTACGATGGTTAATACCTCTATCAATAGGTTTCGGGACCTGTAATTGCTGTGACAATTTTCATTTTGATTGCTCGATTATTTCTAAACATTTCTTAGAAAATTCAATTTTATTGAAAATCAACTGTGCTATAGCCCACAGGTTTTTGGGCGGCAAAAATCTAAAATGGTCCGATTACGATGGTTGATACCTCTATCAATAGGTTTCGGGACCTGTAATTGCTGTGACAATTTTCATTTTGATTGCTCGATTATTTCTAAACATTTCTTAGAAAATTCAATTTTATTGAAAATCAACTGTGCTATAGCCCACAAGTTTTTGGGCGGCAAAAATCTAAAATGGTCCGATTACGATGGTTGATACCTCTATCAATAGGTTTCGGGACCTGTAATTGCTGTGACAATTTTCATTTTGATTGCTCGATTATTTCTAAACATTTCTTATAAAATTCAATTTTATTGAAAATCAACTGTGCTATAGCCCACAAGTTTTTGGGCGGCAAAAATCTTAAATGGTCCGATTACGATGGTTGATACCTCTATCAATAGGTTCCGGGACCTGTAATTGCTGTGACAATTTTCATTTTGATTGCTCGATTATTTCTAAACATTTCTTATAAAATTCAATTTTATTGAAAATCAACTGTGCTATATCCCACAAGTTTTTGGGCGGCAAAAATCTAAAATGGTCCGATTACGATGGTTGATACCTCTATCAATAGGTTCCGGGACCTGTAATTGCTGTGACAATTTTCATTTTGATTGCTCGATTATTTCTAAACATTTCTTAGAAAATTCAATTTTATTGAAAATCAACTGTGCTATAGCCCACAAGTTTTTGGGCGGCAAAAATCTAAAATGGTCCGATTACGATGGTTGATACCTCTATCAATAGGTTCCGGGACCTGTAATTGCTGTGACAATTTTCATTTTGATTGCTCGATTATTTCTAAACATTTCTTAGAAAATTCAATTTTATTGAAAATCAACTGTGCTATAGCCCACAAGTTTTTGGGCGGCAAAAATCTAAAATGGTCCGATTACGATGGTTGATACCTCTATCAATAGGTTTCGGGACCTGTAATTCCTGTGACAATTTTCATTTTGATTGCTCGAGTATTTCTAAACATTTCTTAGAAAATTCAATTTTATTGAAAATCAACTGTGCTATAGCCCACAAGTTTTTGGTCGGCAAAAATCTAAAATGGTCCGATTTCGATGGTTGATACCTCTATCAATAGGTTCCGGGACATGTAATTGCTGTGACAATTTTCATTTTGATTGCTCGATTATTTCTAAACATTTCTTAGAAAATTCAATTTTATTGAAAATCAACTGTGCTATAGCCCACAAGTTTTTGGGCGGCAAAAATCTAAAATGGTCCGATTACGATGGTTGATACCTCTATCAATAGGTTCCGGGACCTGTAATTGCTGTGACAATTTTCATTTTGATTGCTCTTTTATTTCTAAACATTTCTTAGTAAATTCAATTTTATTGAAAATCAACTGTGTTATAGCCCACAAGTTTTTGGGCGGCAAAAATCTGAAATGCTCCGATTACGATGGTTGATACCTCTATCAATAGGTTTCGGGACCTGTAATTCCTGTGACAATTTTCATTTTGATTGCTCGAGTATTTCTAAACATTTCTTAGAAAATTCAATTTTATTGAAAATCAACTGTGCTGCCCACAAGTTTTTGGGCGGCAAAAATCTAAAATGGTCCGATTACGATGGTTGATACCACTATCAATAGGTTTCGGGACCTGTAATTGCTGTGACAATTTTCATTTTGATTGCTCGAGTATTTCTAAACATTTCTTATAAAATTCAATTTTATTGAAAATCAACTGTGCTATAGCCCACAAGTTTTTGGGCGGCAAAAATCTTAAATGGTCCGATTACGATGGTTGATACCTCTACCAATAGGTTCCGGGACCTGTAATTGCTGTGACAATTTTCATTTTGATTGCTCGATTATTTCTAAACATTTCTTATAAAATTCAATTTTATTGAAAATCAACTGTGCTATAGCCCACAAGTTTTTGGGCGGCAAAAATCTAAAATGGTCCGATTACGATGGTTGATACCTCTATCAAAAGGTTCCGGGACCTGTAATTGCTGTGACAATTTTCATTTTGATTGCTCGAGTATTTCTAAACATTTCTTAGAAAATTCAATTTTATTGAAAATCAACTGTGCCCACAAGTTTTGGGCGGCAAAAATCTAAAATGGTCCGATTACGATGGTTAATACCTCTATCAATAGGTTTCGGGACCTGTAATTGCTGTGACAATTTTCATTTTGATTGCTCGATTATTTCTAAACATTTCTTAGAAAATTCAATTTTATTGAAAATCAACTGTGCTATAGCCCACAGGTTTTTGGGCGGCAAAAATCTAAAATGGTCCGATTACGATGGTTGATACCTCTATCAATAGGTTTCGGGACCTGTAATTGCTGTGACAATTTTCATTTTGATTGCTCGATTATTTCTAAACATTTCTTAGAAAATTCAATTTTATTGAAAATCAACTGTGCTATAGCCCACAAGTTTTTGGGCGGCAAAAATCTAAAATGGTCCGATTACGATGGTTGATACCTCTATCAATAGGTTTCGGGACCTGTAATTGCTGTGACAATTTTCATTTTGATTGCTCGATTATTTCTAAACATTTCTTATAAAATTCAATTTTATTGAAAATCAACTGTGCTATAGCCCACAAGTTTTTGGGCGGCAAAAATCTTAAATGGTCCGATTACGATGGTTGATACCTCTATCAATAGGTTCCGGGACCTGTAATTGCTGTGACAATTTTCATTTTGATTGCTCGATTATTTCTAAACATTTCTTATAAAATTCAATTTTATTGAAAATCAACTGTGCTATATCCCACAAGTTTTTGGGCGGCAAAAATCTAAAATGGTCCGATTACGATGGTTGATACCTCTATCAATAGGTTCCGGGACCTGTAATTGCTGTGACAATTTTCATTTTGATTGCTCGATTATTTCTAAACATTTCTTAGAAAATTCAATTTTATTGAAAATCAACTGTGCTATAGCCCACAAGTTTTTGGGCGGCAAAAATCTAAAATGGTCCGATTACGATGGTTGATACCTCTATCAATAGGTTCCGGGACCTGTAATTGCTGTGACAATTTTCATTTTGATTGCTCGATTATTTCTAAACATTTCTTAGAAAATTCAATTTTATTGAAAATCAACTGTGCTATAGCCCACAAGTTTTTGGGCGGCAAAAATCTAAAATGGTCCGATTACGATGGTTGATACCTCTATCAATAGGTTTCGGGACCTGTAATTCCTGTGACAATTTTCATTTTGATTGCTCGAGTATTTCTAAACATTTCTTAGAAAATTCAATTTTATTGAAAATCAACTGTGCTATAGCCCACAAGTTTTTGGTCGGCAAAAATCTAAAATGGTCCGATTTCGATGGTTGATACCTCTATCAATAGGTTCCGGGACATGTAATTGCTGTGACAATTTTCATTTTGATTGCTCGATTATTTCTAAACATTTCTTAGAAAATTCAATTTTATTGAAAATCAACTGTGCTATAGCCCACAAGTTTTTGGGCGGCAAAAATCTAAAATGGTCCGATTACGATGGTTGATACCTCTATCAATAGGTTCCGGGACCTGTAATTGCTGTGACAATTTTCATTTTGATTGCTCTTTTATTTCTAAACATTTCTTAGTAAATTCAATTTTATTGAAAATCAACTGTGTTATAGCCCACAAGTTTTTGGGCGGCAAAAATCTGAAATGCTCCGATTACGATGGTTGATACCTCTATCAATAGGTTTCGGGACCTGTAATTCCTGTGACAATTTTCATTTTGATTGCTCGAGTATTTCTAAACATTTCTTAGAAAATTCAATTTTATTGAAAATCAACTGTGCTGCCCACAAGTTTTTGGGCGGCAAAAATCTAAAATGCTCCGATTACGATGGTTGATACCACTATCAATAGGTTTCGGGACCTGTAATTGCTGTGACAATTTTCATTTTGATTGCTCGAGTATTTCTAAACATTTCTTATAAAATTCAATTTTATTGAAAATCAACTGTGCTATAGCCCACAAGTTTTTGGGCGGCAAAAATCTTAAATGGTCCGATTACGATGGTTGATACCTCTACCAATAGGTTCCGGGACCTGTAATTGCTGTGACAATTTTCATTTTGATTGCTCGATTATTTCTAAACATTTCTTAGAAAATTCAATTTTATTGAAAATCAACTGTGCTATAGCCCACAAGTTTTTGGGCGGCAAAAATCTAAAATGGTCCGATTACGATGGTTGATACCTCTATCAAAAGGTTCCGGGACCTGTAATTGCTGTGACAATTTTCATTTTGATTGCTCGAGTATTTCTAAACATTTCTTAGAAAATTCAATTTTATTGAAAATCAACTGTGCTATAGCCCACAAGTTTTTGGGCGGCAAAAATCTAAAATGCTCCGATTACGATGGTTGATACCTCTATCAATAGGTTCCGGGACCTGTAATTGCTGTGACAATTTTCATTTTGATTGCTCGATTATTTCTAAACATTTCTTAGAAAATTCAATTTTATTGAAAATCTACTGTGCTATATCCCACAAGTTTTTGGGCGGCAAAAATCTAAAATGGTCCGATTACGATGGTTGATACCTCTATCAATAGGTTCCGGGACCTGTAATTGCTGTGACAATTTTCATTTTGATTGCTCGATTATTTCTAAACATTTCTTAGAAAATTCAATTTTATTGAAAATCAACTGTGCCCACAAGTTTTTGGGCGGCAAAAATCTAAAATGGTCCGATTACGATGGTTAATACCTCTATCAATAGGTTTCGGGACCTGTAATTGCTGTGACAATTTTCATTTTGATTGCTCGATTATTTCTAAACATTTCTTAGAAAATTCAATTTTATTAAAAATCAACTGTGCTATAGCCCACAGGTTTTTGGGCGGCAAAAATCTAAAATGGTCCGATTACGATGGTTGATACCTCTATCAATAGGTTTCGGGACCTGTAATTGCTGTGACAATTTTCATTTTGATTGCTCGATTATTTCTAAACATTTCTTATAAAATTCAATTTTATTGAAAATCAACTGTGCTATAGCCCACAAGTTTTTGGGCGGCAAAAATCTTAAATGGTCCGATTACGATGGTTGATACCTCTATCAATAGGATCCGGGACCTGTAATTGCTGTGACAATTTTCATTTTGATTGCTCGAGTATTTCTAAACTTTTCTTAGAAAATTCAATTTTATTGAAAATCAACTGTGCTATAGCCCACAAGTTTTTGGGCGGCAAAAATCTAAAATGCTCCGATTACGATGGTTGATACCTCTATCAATAGGTTCCGGGACCTGTAATTGCTGTGACAATTTTCATTTTGATTGCTCGATTATTTCTAAACATTTCTTAGAAAATTCAATTTTATTGAAAATCAACTGTGTTATAAGCCCACAAGTTTTTGGGCGGCAAAAATCTAAAATGGTCCGATTACGATGGTTAATACCTCTATCAATAGGTTTCGGGACCTGTAATTGCTGTGACAATTTTCATTTTGATTGCTCGATTATTTCTAAACATTTCTTAGAAAATTCAATTTTATTGAAAATCAACTGTGCTATAGCCCACAGGTTTTTGGGCGGCAAAAATCTAAAATGGTCCGATTACGATGGTTGATACCTCTATCAATAGGTTTCGGGACCGGTAATTGCTGTGACAATTTTCATTTTGATTGCTCGATTATTTCTAAACATTTCTTAGAAAATTCAATTTTATTGAAAATCAACTGTGCTATAGCCCACAAGTTTTTGGGCGGCAAAAATCTAAAATGGTCCGATTACGATGGTTGATACCTCTATCAATAGGTTTCGGGACCTGTAATTGCTGTGACAATTTTCATTTTGATTGCTCGATTATTTCTAAACATTTTTTAGAAAATTCAATTTTATTGAAAATCAACTGTGCTATAGCCCACAAGTTTTTGGGCGGCAAAAATCTAAAATGGTCCGATTTCGATGGTTGATACCTCTATCAATAGGTTCCGGGACCTGTAATTGCTGTGACAATTTTCATTTTGATTGCTCGGTTATTTCTAAACATTTCTTAGAAAATTCAATTTTATTGAAAATCAACTGTGCTATATCCCACAAGTTTTTGGGCGGCAAAAATCTAAAATGCTCCGATTACGATGGTTGATACCTCTATCAATAGGTTTAGGGACCTGTAATTGCTGTGACAATTTTCATTTTGATTGCTCGATTATTTCTAAACATTTCTTAGAAAATTCAATTTTATTGAAAATCAACTGTGCTATAGCCCACAAGTTTTTGGGCGGCAAAAATCTAAAATGCTCCGATTACGATGGTTGATACCTCTATCAATAGGTTTCGGGACCTGTAATTGCTGTGACAATTTTCATTTTGATTGCTCGATTATTTCTAAACATTTCTTATAAAATTCAATTTTATTGAAAATTAACTGTGCTATAGCCCACAAGTATTTGGGCGTCAAAAATCTAAAATGGTCCGATTACGATGGTTAATACCTCTATCAATAGGTTTCGGGACTTGTAATTGCAGTGACAATTTTCATTTTGATTGCTTGATTATTTCTAAACATTTCTTAGAAAATTCAATTTAATTGAAAATCAACTGTGCTATAGCCCACAAGTTTTTGGGCGGCAAAAATCTAAAATGGTCCGATTACGATGGTTGATACCTCTATCAATAGGTTTCGGGACCTGTAATTGCTGTGACAATTTTCATTTTGATTGCTCGATTATTTCTAAACATTTCTTAGAAAATTCAATTTTATTGAAAATCAACTGTGCTATAGCCCACAAGTTTTTGGGCGGCAAAAATCTAAAATGCTCCGATTACGATGGTTGATACCTCTATCAATAGATTCCGGGACCTGTAATTGCTGTGACAATTTTCATTTTGATTGCTCGATTATTTCTAAACATTTCTTAGAAAATTCAATTTTATTGAAAATCAACTGTGCTATAGCCCACAAGTTTTTGGGCAGCAAAAATCTAAAATGGTCCGAATACGATGGTTGATACCTCTATCAATAGGTTCCGGGACCTGTAATTGCTGTGACAATTTTCATTTTGATTGCTCGATTATTTCTTAACATTTCTTAGAAATTTCAATTTTATTGAAAATCAACTGTGCTATAGCCCACAAGTTTTTGGGCGGCAAAAATCTAAAATACTCCGATTACGATGGTTGATACCTATATCAATAGGTTTCGGGACCTGTAATTGCTGTGACAATTTTCATTTTGATTGCTAGATTATTTCTGAACATTTCTTAGAAAATTCAATTTTATTGAAAATCAACTGTGCTATAGCCCACAAGTTTTTGGGCGGCAAAAATCTAAAATGCTCTGATTACGATGGTTAATACCTCTATCAATAGGTTTCGGGACCTGTAATTGCTGTGACAATTTTCATTTTGATTGCTCGATTATTTCTAAACATTTCTTAGAAAATTCAATTTTATTGAAAATCAACTGTGCTATACAAAAAAATCTAAAATGATCCGATTACGATGGTTGATACCTCTATCAATAGGTTTCGGGACCTGTAATTTCTGTGACAATTTTCATTTTGATTGCTCGATTATTTCTAAACATTTCTTAGAAAATTCAATTTTATTGAAAATCAACTGTGCTATAGCCCACAAGTTTTTGGGCGGCAAAAATCTAAAATGATCCGATTACGATGGTTGATACCTCTATCAATAGGTTTCGGGACCTGTAATTGCTGTGACAATTTTCATTTTGATTGCTCGATTATTTCTAAACATTTCTTAGAAAATTCAATTTTATTGAAAATCAACTGTGCTATAGCCCACAAGTTTTTGGGCGGCAAAAATCTAAAATGCTCCGATTACGATGGTTGATACCTCTATCAATAGGTTTCGGGACCTGTAATTGCTGTGACAATTTTCATTTTGATTGCTCGATTATTTCTAAACATTTCTTAGAAAATTCAATTTTATTGAAAATCAACTGTGCTATAGTTCACAAGTTTTTGGGCGGCAAAAATCTAAAATGGTCCGATTACGATGGTTGATACCTCTATCAATAGGTTCCGGGACCTGTAATTGCTGTGACAATTTTCATTTTGATTGCTCGATTATTTCTAAACCTTTCTTAGCAAATTCAATTTTATTGAAAATCAACTGTGCTATAGCCCACAAGTTTTTGGGCGGCAAAAATCTAAAATGCTCCGATTACGATGGTTGATACCTCTATCAATAGGTTTCGGGGCCTGTAATTGCTGTGACAATTTTCATTTTGATTGCTCGATTATTTCTAAACATTTCTTATAAAATTCAATTTTATTGAAAATCAACTGTGCTATAGCCCACAAGTTTTTGGGCGGCAAAAATCTAAAATGGTCCGATTACGATGGTTGATACCTCTATCAATAGGTTCCGGGACCTGTAATTGCTGTGACAATTTTCATTTTGATTGCTCGATTATTTCTAAACATTTCTTAGAAAATTCAATTTTATTGAAAATCAACTGTGCTATAGCCCACAAGTTTTTGGGCGGCAAAAATCTAAAATGCTCCGATTACGATGGTTGATACCTCTATCAATAGGTTTCGGGACCTGTAATTGCTGTGACAATTTTCATTTTGATTGCTCGATTATTTCTAAACATTTCTTAGAAAATTCAATTTTATTGAAAATCAACTGTGCTATAGCCCACAAGTTTTTGGGCGGCAAAAATCTAAAATGCTCCGATTACAATGGTTAATACCTCTATCAATAGGTTTCGGGACCTGTAATTGCTGTGACAATTTTCATTTTGATTGCTCGATTATTTCTAAACATTTCTTAGAAAATTCAATTTTATTGAAAATCAACTGTGCTATAGCCCACAAGTTTTTGGGCGGCAAAAATCTAAAATGCTCCGATTACGATGGTTGATACCTCTATCAATAGGTTTCGGGACCTGTAATTGCTGTGACAATTTTCATTTTGATTGCTCGATTCTTTGCAAACATTTTTTAGAAAATTCAATTTTATTGAAAATCAACTGTGCTATAGCCCACAAGTTTTGGGCGGCAAAAATCTAAAATGCTCCGATTACGATGGTTGATACCTCTATCAATAGGTTCCGGGACCTGTAATTGCTGTGACAATTTTCATTTTGATTGCTCGATTATTTCTAAACATTTCTTAGAAAATTCAATTTTATTGAAAATCAACTGTGCTATAGCCCACAAGTTTTTGGGCGGCAGAAATATAAAATACTCCGATTACGATGGTTGATACCTCTATCAATAGGTTCCGGGACCTGTAATTGCTGTGACAATTTTCATTTTGATTGCTCGATTATTTCTAAACATTTTTTAGAAAATTCAATTTTATTGAAAATCAACTGTGCTATAGCCCACAAGTTTTTGGGCGGCAAAAATCTAAAATGCTCCGATTACGATGGTTGATACCTCTATCAATAGGTTTCGGGACCTGTAATTGCTGTGACAATTTTCATTTTGATTGCTAGATTCTTTGCAAACATTTTTTAGAAAATTCAATTTTATTGAAAATCAACTGTGCTATAGCCCACAAGTTTTGGGCGGCAAAAATCTAAAATGCTCCGATTACGATGGTTGATACCTCTATCAATAGGTTCCGGGACCTGTAATTGCTGTGACAATTTTCATTTTGATTGCTCGATTATTTCTAAACATTTCTTAGAAAATTCAATTTTATTGAAAATCAACTGTGCTATAGCCCACAAGTTTTTGGGCTTCAAAAATCTAAAATGCTCCGATTACGATGGTTAATACCTCTATCAATAGGTTCCGGGACCTGTAATTGCTGTGACAATTTTCATTTTGATTGCTCGATTATTTCTAAACATTTCTTAGAAAATTCAATTTTATTGAAAATCAACTGTGCTATAGCCCACAAGTTTTTGGGCGGCAAAAATCTAAAATACTCCGATTACGATGGTTGATACCTCTATCAATAGGTTCCGGGACCTGTAATTGCTGTGACAATTTTCATTTTGATTGCTCGATTATTTCTAAACATTTTTTAGAAAATTCAATTTTATTGAAAATCAACTGTGCTATAGCCCACAAGTTTTGGGCGGCAAAAATCTAAAATGCTCCGATTACGATGGTTAATACCTCTATCAATAGGTTCCGGGACCTGTAATTGCTGTGACAATTTTCATTTTGATTGCTCGATTATTTCTAAACATTTCTTAGAAAATTCAATTTTATTGAAAATCAACTGTGCTATAGCCCACAAGTTTTTGGGCGGCAAAAATCTAAAATACTCCGATTACGATGGTTGATACCTCTATCAATAGGTTCCGCGACCTGTAATTGCTGTGACAATTTTCATTTTGATTGCTCGGTTATTTCTAAACATTTTTTAGAAAATTCAATTTTATTGAAAATCAACTGTGCTGCCCACAAGTTTTTGGGCGGCAAAAATCTAAAATGCTCCGATTACGATGGTTGATACCTCTATCAATAGGTTCCGGGACCTGTAATTGCTGTGACAATTTTAATTTTGATTGCTTGATTATTTCTAAACATTTCTTAGAAAATTCAATTTTATTGAAAATCAACTGTGCTATAGCCCACAAGTTTTTGGGCGGCAAAAATCTAAAATGGTCCGATTACGATGGTTGATACCTCTATCAATAGGTTTCGGGACCTGTAATTGCTGTGACAATTTTCATTTTGATTGCTCGATTATTTCTAAACATTTCTTAGCAAATTTAATTATATTGAAAATCAACTGTGCTATAGCCCACAAGTTTTTGGGCGGCAAAAATCTGAAATGGTCCGATTACGATGGTTGATACCTCTATCAATAGGTCCTGTAATTGCTGTGACAATTTTCATTTTGATTGCTCGATTATTTCTAAACATTTCTTAGAAAATTCAATTTTATTGAAAATCAACTGTGCTATAGCCCACAAGTTTTTGGGCGGCAAAAATCTAAAATGCTCCGATTACGATGGTTAATACCTCTATCAATAGGTTTCGGGACCTGTAATTGCTGTGACAATTTTCATTTTGATTGCTCGATTATTTCTAAACATTTCTTAGAAAATTCAATTTTATTGAAAATCAACTGTGCTATAGCCCACAAGTTTTTGGGCGGCAAAAATCTAAAATGCTCCGATTACGATGGTTGATACCTCTATCAATAGGTTCCGGGACCTGTAATTGCTGTGACAATTTTCATTTTGATTGCTCGATTATTTCTAAACATTTTTTAGAAAATTCAATTTTATTGAAAATCAACTGTGCTATAGCCCACAAGTTTTTGGGCGGCAAAAATCTAAAATGCTCCGATTACGATGGTTGATACCTCTATCAATAGGTTCCGGGACCTGTAATTGCTGTGACAATTTTCATTTTGATTGCTCGATTATTTCTAAACATTTTTTAGAAAATTCAATTTTATTGAAAATCAACTGTGCTATAGCCCACAAGTTTTTGGGCGGCAAAAATCTAAAATGCTCCGATTACGATGGTTGATACCTCTATCAATAGGTTCCGGGACCTGTAATTGCTGTGACAATTTTCATTTTGATTGCTCGATTATTTCTAAACATTTTTTAGAAAATTCAATTTTATTGAAAATCAACTGTGCTATAGCCCACAAGTTTTTGGGCGGCAAAAATCTAAAATGCTCCGATTACGATGGTTGATACCTCTATCAATAGGTTCCGGGACCTGTAATTGCTGTGACAATTTTCATTTTGATTGCTCGATTATTTCTAAACATTTTTTAGAAAATTCAATTTTATTGAAAATCAACTGTGCTATAGCCCACAAGTTTTTGGGCGGCAAAAATCTAAAATGGTCTGATTACGATGGTTGATACCTCTATCAATAGGTTCCGGGACCTGTAATTGCTGTGACAATTTTAATTTTGATTGCTCGATTATTTCTGAACATTTCTTAGAAAATTCAATTTTATTGAAAATCAACTGTGCTATAGCCCACAAGTTTTTGGGCGGCAAAAATCTAAAATGCTCCGATTACGATGGTTGATACCTCTATCAATAGGTTCCGGGACCTGTAATTGCTGTGACAATTTTAATTTTGATTGCTTGATTATTTCTAAACATTTCTTAGAAAATTCAATTTTATTGAAAATCAACTGTGCTATAGCCCACAAGTTTTTGGGCGGCAAAAATCTAAAATGCTCCGATTACGATGGTTGATACCTCTATCAATAGGTTCCGGGACCTGTAATTGCTGTGACAATTTTAATTTTGATTGCTTGATTATTTCTAAACATTTCTTAGAAAATTCAATTTTATTGAAAATCAACTGTGCTATAGCCCACAAGTTTTTGGGCGGCAAAAATCTAAAATGCTCCGATTACGATGGTTGATACCTCTATCAATAGGTTCCGGGACCTGTAATTGCTGTGACAATTTTCATTTTGATTGCTCGATTATTTCTAAACATTTTTTAGAAAATTCAATTTTATTGAAAATCAACTGTGCTATAGCCCACAAGTTTTTGGGCGGCAAAAATCTAAAATGCTCCGATTACGATGGTTGATACCTCTATCAATAGGTTCCGGGACCTGTAATTGCTGTGACAATTTTCATTTTGATTGCTCGATTATTTCTAAACATTTCTTAGAAAATTCAATTTTATTGAAAATCAACTGTGCTATAGCCCACAAGTTTTTGGGCGGCAAAAACCTAAAATGCTCCGATTACGATGGTTGATACCTCTATCAATAGGTTCCGGGACCTGTAATTGCTGTGACAATTTTCATTTTGATTGCTCGATTATTTCTAAACATTTTTTAGAAAATTCAATTTTATTGAAAATCAACTGTGCTATAGCCCACAAGTTTTTGGGCGGCAAAAATCTAAAATGCTCCGATTACGATGGTTGATACCTCTATCAATAGGTTCCGGGACCTGTAATTGCTGTGACAATTTTCATTTTGATTGCTCGATTATTTCTAAACATTTTTTAGAAAATTCAATTTTATTGAAAATCAACTGTGCTATAGCCCACAAGTTTTTGGGCGGCAAAAATCTAAAATGCTCCGATTACGATGGTTGATACCTCTATCAATAGGTTCCGGGACCTGTAATTGCTGTGACAATTTTAATTTTGATTGCTCGATTATTTCTGAACATTTCTTAGAAAATTCAATTTTATTGAAAATCAACTGTGCTATAGCCCACAAGTTTTTGGGCGGCAAAAATCTAAAATGCTCCGATTACGATGGTTGATACCTCTATCAATAGGTTCCGGGACCTGTAATTGCTGTGACAATTTTAATTTTGATTGCTTGATTATTTCTAAACATTTCTTAGAAAATTCAATTTTATTGAAAATCAACTGTGCTATAGCCCACAAGTTTTTGGGCGGCAAAAATCTAAAATGCTCCGATTACGATGGTTGATACCTCTATCAATAGGTTTCGGGACCTGTAATTGCTGTGACAATTTTCATTTTGATTGCTCGATTATTTCTAAACATTTCTTAGAAAATTCAATTTTATTGAAAATCAACTGTGCTATAGCCCACAAGTTTTTGGGCGGCAAAAATCTAAAATGCTCCGATTACGATGGTTGATACCTCTATCAATAGGTTTCGGGACCTGTAATTGCTGTGACAATTTTAATTTTGATTGCTTGATTATTTCTAAACATTTCTTAGAAAATTCAATTTTATTGAAAATCAACTGTGCTATAGCCCACAAGTTTTTGGGCGGCAAAAATCTAAAATGCTCCGATTACGATGGTTGATACCTCTATCAATAGGTTTCGGGACCTGTAATTGCTGTCACAATTTTCATTTTGATTGCTCGATTATTTCTAAACATTTCTTAGAAAATTTAATTATATTGAAAATCAACTGTGCTATAGCCCACAAGTTTTTGGGCGGCAAAAATCTAAAATGCTCCGATTACGATGGTTGATACCTCTATCAATAGGTCGTGTAATTGCTGTGACAATTTTCATTTTGATTGCTCGATTATTTCTAAACATTTCTTAGAAAATTCAATTTTATTGAAAATCAACAGTGCTATAGCCCACAAGTTTTTGGGCGGCAAAAATCTAAAATGCTCCGATTACGATGGTTAATACCTCTATCAATAGGTTTCGGGACCTGTAATTGCTGTGACAATTTTCATTTTGATTGCTCGATTATTTCTAAACATTTCTTAGAAAATTCAATTTTATTGAAAATCAACTGTGCTATAGCCCACAAGTTTTTGGGCGGCAAAAATCTAAAATGCTCCGATTACGATGGTTGATACCTCTATCAATAGGTTCCGGGACCTGTAATTGCTGTGACAATTTTCATTTTGATTGCTCGATTATTTCTAAACATTTTTTAGAAAATTCAATTTTATTGAAAATCAACTGTGCTATAGCCCACAAGTTTTTGGGCGGCAAAAATCTAAAATGGTCCGATTACGATGGTTGATACCTCTATCAATAGGTTCCGGGACCTGTAATTGCTGTGACAATTTTAATTTTGATTGCTCGATTATTTCTAAACATTTCTTAGAAAATTCAATTTTATTGAAAATCAGCTGTGCTATAGCCCACAAGTTTTTGGGCGGCAAAAATCTAAAATGCTCCGATTACGATGGTTGATACCTCTATCAATAGGTTCCGGGACCTGTAATTGCTGTGACAATTTTAATTTTGATTGCTTGATTATTTCTAAACATTTCTTAGAAAATTCAATTTTATTGAAAATCAACTGTGCTATAGCCCACAAGTTTTTGGGCGGCAAAAATCTAAAATGGTCCGATTACGATGGTTGATACCTCTATCAATAGGTCCTGTAATTGCTGTGACAATTTTCATTTTGATTGCTCGATTATTTCTAAACATTTCTTAGAAAATTCAATTTTATTGAAAATCAACTGTGCTATAGCCCACAAGTTTTTGGGCGGCAAAAATCTAAAATGCTCCGATTACGATGGTTGATACCTCTATCAATAGGTTTCGGGACCTGTAATTGCTTTGACAATTTTCATTTTGATTGCTCGATTATTTCTAAACTTTTCTTAGAAAATTCAATTTTATTGAAAATCAACTGTGCTATAGCCCACAAGTTTTTGGGCGGCAAAAATCTAAAATGCTCCGATTACGATGGTTGATACCTCTATCAATAGGTTTCGGGACCTGTAATTGCTGTGACAATTTTCATTTTGATTGCTCGATTATTTCTAAACATTTCTTAGAAAATTCAATTTTATTGAAAATCAACTGTGCTATAGCCCACAAGTTTTTGGGCGGCAAAAATCTAAAATGCTCCGATTACGATGGTTGATACCTCTATCAATAGGTTTCGGGACCTGTAATTGCTGTGACAATTTTAATTTTGATTGCTTGATTATTTCTAAACATTTCTTAGAAAATTCAATTTTATTGAAAATCAACTGTGCTATAGCCCACAAGTTTTTGGGCGGCAAAAATCTAAAATGCTCCGATTACGATGGTTGATACCTCTATCAATAGGTTTCGGGACCTGTAATTGCTGTCACAATTTTCATTTTGATTGCTCGATTATTTCTAAACATTTCTTAGAAAATTTAATTATATTGAAAATCAACTGTGCTATAGCCCACAAGTTTTTGGGCGGCAAAAATCTAAAATGGTCCGATTACGATGGTTGATACCTCTATCAATAGGTCCTGTAATTGCTGTGACAATTTTCATTTTGATTGCTCGATTATTTCTAAACATTTCTTAGAAAATTCAATTTTATTGAAAATCAACTGTGCTATAGCCCACAAGTTTTTGGGCGGCAAAAATCTAAAATGCTCCGATTACGATGGTTAATACCTCTATCAATAGGTTTCGGGACCTGTAATTGCTGTGACAATTTTCATTTTGATTGCTCGATTATTTCTAAACATTTCTTAGAAAATTCAATTTTATTGAAAATCAACTGTGCTATAGCCCACAAGTTTTTGGGCGGCAAAAATCTAAAATGCTCCGATTACGATGGTTGATACCTCTATCAATAGGTCCCGGGACCTGTAATTGCTGTGACAATTTTTATTTTGATTGCTCGATTATTTCTAAACCTTTTTTAGAAAATTCAATTTTATTGAAAATCAACTGTGCTATAGCCCACAAGTTTTTGGGCGGCAAAAATCTAAAATGCTCCGATTACGATGGTTGATACCTCTATCAATAGGTTCCGGGACCTGTAATTGCTGTGACAATTTTCATTTTGATTGCTCGATTATTTCTAAACATTTCTTAGAAAATTCAATTTTATTGAAAATCAACTGTGCTATAGCCCACAAGTTTTTGGGCGGCAAAAATCTAAAATGCTCCGATTACGATGGTTGATACCTCTATCAATAGGTTTCGGGACCTGTAATTGCTGTGACAATTTTAATTTTGATTGCTTGATTATTTCTAAACATTTCTTAGAAAATTCAATTTTATTGAAAATCAACTGTGCTATAGCCCACAAGTTTTTGGGCGGCAAAAATCTAAAATGCTCCGATTACGATGGTTGATACCTCTATCAATAGGTTTCGGGACCTGTAATTGCTGTCACAATTTTCATTTTGATTGCTCGATTATTTCTAAACATTTCTTAGAAAATTTAATTATATTGAAAATCAACTGTGCTATAGCCCACAAGTTTTTGGGCGGCAAAAATCTAAAATGCTCCGATTACGATGGTTGATACCTCTATCAATAGGTTTCGGGACCTGTAATTGCTGTGACAATTTTCATTTTGATTGCTCGATTATTTCTAAACATTTCTTAGAAAATTCAATTTTATTGAAAATCAACTGTGCTATAGCCCACAAGTTTTTGGGCGGCAAAAATCTAAAATGCTCCGATTACGATGGTTGATACCTCTATCAATAGGTTTCGGGACCTGTAATTGCTGTGACAATTTTAATTTTGATTGCTTGATTATTTCTAAACATTTCTTAGAAAATTCAATTTTATTGAAAATCAACTGTGCTATAGCCCACAAGTTTTTGGGCGGCAAAAATCTAAAATGCTCCGATTACGATGGTTGATACCTCTATCAATAGGTTTCGGGACCTGTAATTGCTGTCACAATTTTCATTTTGATTGCTCGATTATTTCTAAACATTTCTTAGAAAATTTAATTATATTGAAAATCAACTGTGCTATAGCCCACAAGTTTTTGGGCGGCAAAAATCTAAAATGGTCCGATTACGATGGTTGATACCTCTATCAATAGGTCCTGTAATTGCTGTGACAATTTTCATTTTGATTGCTCGATTATTTCTAAACATTTCTTAGAAAATTCAATTTTATTGAAAATCAACTGTGCTATAGCCCACAAGTTTTTGGGCGGCAAAAATCTAAAATGCTCCGATTACGATGGTTAATACCTCTATCAATAGGTTTCGGGACCTGTAATTGCTGTGACAATTTTCATTTTGATTGCTCGATTATTTCTAAACATTTCTTAGAAAATTCAATTTTATTGAAAATCAACTGTGCTATAGCCCACAAGTTTTTGGGCGGCAAAAATCTAAAATGCTCCGATTACGATGGTTGATACCTCTATCAATAGGTCCCGGGACCTGTAATTGCTGTGACAATTTTTATTTTGATTGCTCGATTATTTCTAAACCTTTTTTAGAAAATTCAATTTTATTGAAAATCAACTGTGCTATAGCCCACAAGTTTTTGGGCGGCAAAAATCTAAAATGCTCCGATTACGATGGTTGATACCTCTATCAATAGGTTTCGGGACCTGTAATTGCTGTGACAATTTTCATTTTGATTGCTCGATTATTTCTAAACATTTCTTAGAAAATTCAATTTTATTGAAAATCAACTGTGCTATAGCCCACAAGTTTTTGGGCGGCAAAAATCTAAAATGCTCCGATTACGAT
The DNA here is from genome assembly GCA_958295665.1 of Tipula vernalis. Taxonomy (NCBI): domain Eukaryota; kingdom Metazoa; phylum Arthropoda; class Insecta; order Diptera; family Tipulidae; genus Tipula; species Tipula vernalis. The sequence continues at coordinate 91,238,452 of OY282560.1, read as the reverse complement.
GGTTGATACCTCTATCAATAGGTTTCGGGACCTGTAATTGCTGTGACAATTTTAATTTTGATTGCTTGATTATTTCTAAACATTTCTTAGAAAATTCAATTTTATTGAAAATCAACTGTGCTATAGCCCACAAGTTTTTGGGCGGCAAAAATCTAAAATGCTCCGATTACGATGGTTGATACCTCTATCAATAGGTTTCGGGACCTGTAATTGCTGTCACAATTTTCATTTTGATTGCTCGATTATTTCTAAACATTTCTTAGAAAATTTAATTATATTGAAAATCAACTGTGCTATAGCCCACAAGTTTTTGGGCGGCAAAAATCTAAAATGGTCCGATTACGATGGTTGATACCTCTATCAATAGGTCCTGTAATTGCTGTGACAATTTTCATTTTGATTGCTCGATTATTTCTAAACATTTCTTAGAAAATTCAATTTTATTGAAAATCAACTGTGCTATAGCCCACAAGTTTTTGGGCGGCAAAAATCTAAAATGCTCCGATTACGATGGTTAATACCTCTATCAATAGGTTTCGGGACCTGTAATTGCTGTGACAATTTTCATTTTGATTGCTCGATTATTTCTAAACATTTCTTAGAAAATTCAATTTTATTGAAAATCAACTGTGCTATAGCCCACAAGTTTTTGGGCGGCAAAAATCTAAAATGCTCCGATTACGATGGTTGATACCTCTATCAATAGGTCCCGGGACCTGTAATTGCTGTGACAATTTTTATTTTGATTGCTCGATTATTTCTAAACCTTTTTTAGAAAATTCAATTTTATTGAAAATCAACTGTGCTATAGCCCACAAGTTTTTGGGCGGCAAAAATCTAAAATGCTCCGATTACGATGGTTGATACCTCTATCAATAGGTTCCGGGACCTGTAATTGCTGTGACAATTTTCATTTTGATTGCTCGATTATTTCTAAACATTTCTTAGAAAATTCAATTTTATTGAAAATCAACTGTGCTATAGCCCACAAGTTTTTGGGCGGCAAAAATCTAAAATGCTCCGATTACGATGGTTGATACCTCTATCAATAGGTTTCGGGACCTGTAATTGCTGTGACAATTTTAATTTTGATTGCTTGATTATTTCTAAACATTTCTTAGAAAATTCAATTTTATTGAAAATCAACTGTGCTATAGCCCACAAGTTTTTGGGCGGCAAAAATCTAAAATGCTCCGATTACGATGGTTGATACCTCTATCAATAGGTTTCGGGACCTGTAATTGCTGTGACAATTTTAATTTTGATTGCTTGATTATTTCTAAACATTTCTTAGAAAATTCAATTTTATTGAAAATCAACTGTGCTATAGCCCACAAGTTTTTGGGCGGCAAAAATCTAAAATGCTCCGATTACGATGGTTGATACCTCTATCAATAGGTTTCGGGACCTGTAATTGCTGTGACAATTTTCATTTTGATTGCTCGATTATTTCTAAACATTTCTTAGAAAATTTAATTTTATTGAAAATCAACTGTGCTATAGCCCACAAGTTTTTGGGCGGCAAAAATCTAAAATGCTCCGATTACGATGGTTAATACCTCTATCAATATGTTTCGGGACCTGTAATTGCTGTGACAATTTTCATTTTGATTGCTCGATTATTTCTAAACCTTTTTTAGAAAATTCAATTTTATTGAAAATCAACTGTGCTATAGCCCACAAGTTTTTGGGCGGCAAAAATCTAAAATGCTCCGATTACGATGGTTGATACCTCTATCAATAGGTTCCGGGACCTGTAATTGCTGTGACAATTTTCATTTTGATTGCTCGATTATTTCTAAACATTTCTTAGAAAATTTAATTATATTGAAAATCAACTGTGCTATAGCCCACAAGTTTTTGGGCGGCAAAAATCTAAAATGGTCCGATTACGATGGTTGATACCTCTATCAATAGGTCCTGTAATTGCTGTGACAATTTTCATTTTGATTGCTCGATTATTTCTAAACATTTCTTAGAAAATTCAATTTTATTGAAAATCAACTGTGCTATAGCCCACAAGTTTTTGGGCGGCAAAAATCTAAAATGCTCCGATTACGATGGTTAATACCTCTATCAATAGGTTTCGGGACCTGTAATTGCTGTCACAATTTTCATTTTGATTGCTCGATTATTTCTAAACATTTCTTAGAAAATTTAATTATATTGAAAATCAACTGTGCTATAGCCCACAAGTTTTTGGGCGGCAAAAATCTAAAATGCTCCGATTACGATGGTTGATACCTCTATCAATAGGTTCCGGGACCTGTAATTGCTGTGACAATTTTCATTTTGATTGCTCGATTATTTCTAAACATTTCTTAGAAAATTTAATTATATTGAAAATCAACTGTGCTATAGCCCACAAGTTTTTGGGCGGCAAAAATCTAAAATGGTCCGATTACGATGGTTGATACCTCTATCAATAGGTTCCGGGACCTGTAATTGCTGTGACAATTTTCATTTTGATTGCTCGATTATTTCTAAACATTTCTTAGAAAATTTAATTATATTGAAAATCAACTGTGCTATAGCCCACAAGTTTTTGGGCGGCAAAAATCTAAAATGGTCCGATTACGATGGTTGATACCTCTATCAATAGGTCCTGTAATTGCTGTGACAATTTTCATTTTGATTGCTCGATTATTTCTAAACATTTCTTAGAAAATTCAATTTTATTGAAAATCAACTGTGCTATAGCCCACAAGTTTTTGGGCGGCAAAAATCTAAAATGCTCCGATTACGATGGTTAATACCTCTATCAATAGGTTTCGGGACCTGTAATTGCTGTCACAATTTTCATTTTGATTGCTCGATTATTTCTAAACATTTCTTAGAAAATTTAATTATATTGAAAATCAACTGTGCTATAGCCCACAAGTTTTTGGGCGGCAAAAATCTAAAATGGTCCGATTACGATGGTTGATACCTCTATCAATAGGTCCTGTAATTGCTGTGACAATTTTCATTTTGATTGCTCGATTATTTCTAAACATTTCTTAGAAAATTCAATTTTATTGAAAATCAACTGTGCTATAGCCCACAAGTTTTTGGGCGGCAAAAATCTAAAATGCTCCGATTACGATGGTTAATACCTCTATCAATAGGTTTCGGGACCTGTAATTGCTGTGACAATTTTCATTTTGATTGCTCGATTATTTCTAAACATTTCTTAGAAAATTCAATTTTATTGAAAATCAACTGTGCTATAGCCCACAAGTTTTTGGGCGGCAAAAATCTAAAATGCTCCGATTACGATGGTTGATACCTCTATCAATAGGTCCTGTAATTGCTGTGACAATTTTCATTTTGATTGCTCGATTATTTCTAAACCTTTTTTAGAAAATTCAATTTTATTGAAAATCAACTGTGCTATAGCCCACAAGTTTTTGGGCGGCAAAAATCTAAAATACTCCGATTACGATGGTTGATACCTCTATCAATAGGTTCCGGGACCTGTAATTGCTGTGACAATTTTCATTTTGATTGCTCGATTATTTCTAAACATTTCTTAGAAAATTCAATTTTATTGAAAATCAACTGTGCTATAGCCCACAAGTTTTTGGGCGGCAAAAATCTAAAATGCTCCGATTACGATGGTTAATACCTCTATCAATAGGTTTCGGGACCTGTAATTGCTGTGACAATTTTCATTTTGATTGCTCGATTATTTCTAAACATTTCTTAGAAAATTCAATTTTATTGAAAATCAACTGTGCTATAGCCCACAAGTTTTTGGGCGGCAAAAATCTAAAATGCTCCGATTACGATGGTTGATACCTCTATCAATAGGTCCTGTAATTGCTGTGACAATTTTCATTTTGATTGCTCGATTATTTCTAAACCTTTTTTAGAAAATTCAATTTTATTGAAAATCAACTGTGCTATAGCCCACAAGTTTTTGGGCGGCAAAAATCTAAAATGCTCCGATTACGATGGTTGATACCTCTATCAATAGGTCCTGTAATTGCTGTGACAATTTTCATTTTGATTGCTCGATTATTTCTAAACATTTCTTAGAAAATTTAATTATATTGAAAATCAACTGTGCTATAGCCCACAAGTTTTTGGGCGGCAAAAATCTAAAATGGTCCGATTACGATGGTTGATACCTCTATCAATAGGTCCTGTAATTGCTGTGACAATTTTCATTTTGATTGCTCGATTATTTCTAAACATTTCTTAGAAAATTCAATTTTATTGAAAATCAACTGTGCTATAGCCCACAAGTTTTTGGGCGGCAAAAATCTAAAATGCTCCGATTACGATGGTTAATACCTCTATCAATAGGTTTCGGGACCTGTAATTGCTGTGACAATTTTCATTTTGATTGCTCGATTATTTCTAAACATTTCTTAGAAAATTCAATTTTATTGAAAATCAACTGTGCTATAGCCCACAAGTTTTTGGGCGGCAAAAATCTAAAATGCTCCGATTACGATGGTTGATACCTCTATCAATAGGTCCTGTAATTGCTGTGACAATTTTCATTTTGATTGCTCGATTATTTCTAAACCTTTTTTAGAAAATTCAATTTTATTGAAAATCAACTGTGCTATAGCCCACAAGTTTTTGGGCGGCAAAAATCTAAAATGGTCCGATTACGATGGTTGATACCTCTATCAATAGGTTTCGTGACCTGTAATTGCTGTGACAATTTTCATTTTGATTGCTCGATTATTTCTAAACATTTCTTAGAAAATTCAATTTTATTGAAAATCAACTGTGCTATAGCCCACAAGTTTTTGGGCGGCAAAAATCTAGAATAGTCCGATTACGATGGTTGATACCTCTATCAATAGGTTTCGGGACCTGTAATTGCTGTGACAATTTTCATTTTGATTGCTCGATTATTTCTAAACATTTCTTAGAAAATTCAATTTTATTGAAAATCAACTGTGCTATAGCCCACAAGTTTTTGGGCGGCAAAAATCTAAAATGATCCGATTACGATGGTTGATACCTCTATCAATAGGTTTCGGGACCTGTAATTGCTGTGACAATTTTCATTTTGATTGCTCGATTATTTCTAAACATTTCTTAGAAAATTCAATATAATTGAAAATCAACTGTGCTATAGCCCACAACTTTTTGGGCGGCAAAAATCTAAAATGCTCCGATTACGATGGTTGATACCTCTATCAATAGGTTTCGGGACCTGTAATTGCTGTGACAATTTTCATTTTGATTGCTCGATTATTTCTAAACATTTCTTAGAAAATTCAATTTTATTGAAAATCAACTGTGCTATAGCCCACAAGTTTTTGGGCGGCAAAAATCTAAAATGCTCCGATTACGATGGTTGATACCTCTATCAATAGGTTTCGGGACCTGTAATTGCTGTGCCAATTTTCATTTTGATTGCTCGATTATTTCTAAACATTTCTTAGAAAATTCAATTTTATTGAAAATCAACTGTGCTATAGCCCACAAGTTTTTGGGCGGCAAAAATCTAAAATGCTCCGATTACGATGGTTGATACCTCTATCAATAGGTTCCGGGACCTGTAATTGCTGTGACAATTTTCATTTTGATTGCTCGATTATTTCTAAACATTTCTTAGAAAATTCAATTTTATTGAAAATCAACTGTGCTATAGCCCACAAGTTTTTGGGCGGCAAAAATCTAAAATGCTCCGATTACGATGGTTGATACCTCTATCAATAGGTTTCGGGACCTGTAATTGCTGTGACAATTTTCATTTTGATTGCTCGATTATTTCTAAACATTTCTTAGAAAATTCAATTTTATTGAAAATCAACTGTGCTATAGCCCACAAGTTTTTGGGCGGCAAAAATCTAAAATGCTCCGATTACGATGGTTGATACCTCTATCAATAGGTTTCGGGACCTGTAATTGCTGTGACAATTTTCATTTTGATTGCTCGATTATTTCTAAACATTTCTTAGAAAATTCAATTTTATTGAAAATCAACTGTGCTATAGCCCACAAGTTTTTGGGCGGCAAAAATCTAAAATGCTCCGATTACGATGGTTGATACCTCTATCAATAGGTTCCGGGACCTGTAATTGCTGTGAAAATTTTCATTTTGATTGCTCGATTATTTCTAAACATTTCTTAGAAAATTCAATTTTATTGAAAATCAACTGTGCTATAGCCCACAAGTTTTTGGGCGGCAAAAATCTAGAATGGTCCGATTACGATGGTTGATACCTCTATCAATAGGTTTCGGGACCTGTAATTGCTGTGACAATTTTCATTTTGATTGCTCGATTATTTCTAAACATTTCTTAGAAAATTCAATTTTATTGAAAATCAACTGTGCTATAGCCCACAAGTTTTTGGGCGGCAAAAATCTAAAATGCTCCGATTACGATGGTTAATACCTCTATCAATAGGTTCCGGGACCTGTAATTGCTGTGACAATTTTCATTTTGATTGCTCGATTATTTCTAAACATTTCTTAGAAAATTCAATTTTATTGAAAATCAACTGTGCTATAGCCCACAAGTTTTTGGGCGGCAAAAATCTAAAATGCTCCGATTACGATGGTTGATACCTCTATCAATAGGTTTCGGGACCTATAATTGCTGTGCCAATTTTCATTTTGATTGCTCGATTATTTCTAAACATTTCTTAGAAAATTCAATTTTATTGAAAATCAACTGTGCTATAGCCCACAAGTTTTTGGGCGGCAAAAATGTAAAATGGTCCGATTACGATGGTTGATACCTCTATCAATAGGTTTCGGGACCTGTAATTGCTGTGACAATTTTCATTTTGATTGCTCGATTATTTCTAAACATTTCTTAGAAAATTCAATTTTATTGAAAATCAACTGTGCTATAGCCCACAAGTTTTTGGGCGGCAAAAATCTAAAATGCTCCGATTACGATGGTTGATACCTCTATCAATAGGTTCCGGGACCTGTAATTGCTGTGACAATTTTCATTTTGATTGCTCGATTATTTCTAAACATTTCTTAGAAAATTCAATTTTATTGAAAATCAACTGTGCTATAGCCCACAAGTTTTTGGGCGGCAAAAATCTAAAATGCTCCGATTACGATGGTTGATACCTCTATCAATAGGTTTCGGGACCTGTAATTGCTGTGACAATTTTCATTTTGATTGCTCGATTATTTCTAAACATTTCTTAGAAAATTCAATTTTATTGAAAATCAACTGTGCTATAGCCCACAAGTTTTTGGGCGGCAAAAATCTAAAATGGTCCGATTGCGATGGTTAATACCTCTATCAATAGGTTCCGGGACCTGTAATTGCTGTGACAATTTTCATTTTGATTGCTCGATTATTTCTAAACATTTCTTAGAAAATTCAATTTTATTGAAAATCAACTGTGCTATAGCCCACAAGGTTTTTGGGCGGCAAAAACCTAAAATGCTCCGATTAAGATGGTTGATACATCTATCACTAGGTTTCGGGACCTGTAATTGCTGTGACAATTTTCATTTTGATTGCTCGATTATTTCTAAACATTTCTTAGAAAGTTCAATTTTATTGAAAATCAACTGTGCTATAGCCCACAAGTTTTTGGGCGGCAAAAATCTAAAATGCTCCGATTACGATGGTTGATACCTCTATCAATAGGTTTCGGGACCTGTAATTGCTGTGACAATTTTCATTTTGATTGCTCGATTATTTCTAAACATTTCTTAGAAAATCCAATTTTATTGAAAATCAACTGTGCTATAGCCCACAAGTTTTTGGGCGGCAAAAATGTAAAATGGTCCGATTACGATGGTTGATACCTCTATCAATAGGTTTCGGGACCTGTAATTGCTGTGACAATTTTCATTTTGATTGCTCGATTATTTCTAAACATTTCTTAGAAAATTCAATTTTATTGAAAATCAACTGTGTTAAAGCCCACAAGTTTTTGGGCGGCAAAAATGTAAAATGGTCCGATTACGATGGTTGATACCTCTAACAATAGGTTTCAGGACCTGTAATTGCTGTGACAATTTTCATTTTGATTGCTCGATTATTTCTAAACATTTCTTAGAAAATTCAATTTTATTGAAAATCAACTGTGCCCACTATAGCCCACAAGTTTTTGGGCGGCAAAAATGTAAAATGGTCCGATTACGATGGTTGATACCACTATCAATAGGTTTCGGGACCTGTAATTGCTGTGACAATTTTCATTTTGATTGCTCGATTATTTCTAAACATTTCTTAGAAAATTCAATTTTATTGAAAATCAACTGTGCTATAGCCCACAAGTTTTTGGGCGGCAAAAATCTAAAATGGTCCGATTACGATGGTTGATACCTCTATCAATAGGTTTCGGGACCTGTAATTGCTGTGACAATTTTCATTTTGATTGCTCGATTATTTCTAAACATTTCTTATAAAATTCAATTTTATTGAAAATCAACTCTGCTATAGCCCACAAGTTTTTGGGCGGCAAAAATCTAAAATGCTCCGATTACGATGGTTGATACCTTTATCAATAGGTTTCGGGACCTGTAATTGCTGTGACAATTTTCATTTTGATTGCTCGATTATTTCTAAACATTTCTTAGAAAATTCAATTTTATTGAAAATCAACTGTGCTATAGCCCACAAGTTTTTGGGCAAAAATCTAAAATGCTCCGATTACGATGGTTGATACCTCTATCAATAGGTTTCGGGACCTGTAATTGCTGTGACAATTTTCATTTTGATTGCTCGATTATTTCTAAACATTTCTTAGAAAATTCAATTTTATTGAAAATCAACTGTGCTATAGCCCACAAGTTTTTGGGCGGCAAAAATCTAAAATGGTCCGATTACGATGGTTAATACCTCTATCAATAGGTTTCGGGACCTGTAAGTGCTGTGACAATTTTCATTTTGATTGCTCGATTATTTCTAAACATTTCTTAGAAAATTCAATTTTATTGAAAATCAACTGTGCTATAGCCCACAAGTTTTTGGGCGGCAAAAATCTAAAATGCTCCGATTACGATGGTTGATACCTCTATCAATAGGTTCCGGGACCTGTAATTGCTGTGACAATTTTCATTTTGATTGCTCGATTATTTCTAAACATTTCTTAGAAAATTCAATTTTATTGAAAATCAACTGTGCTATAGCCCACAAGTTTTTGGGCGGCAAAAATCTAAAATGGTCCGATTACGATGGTTGATACCTCTATCAATAGGTTTCGGGACCTGTAATTGCTGTGACAATTTTCATTTTGATTGCTCGATTATTTCTAAACATTTCTTAGAAAATTCAATTTTATTGAAAATCAACTGTGCTATAGCCCACAAGTTTTTGGGCGGCAAAAATCTAAAATGGTCCGATTACGATGGTTATTACCTCTATCAATAGGTTTCGGGATCTGTAATTGCTGTGACAATTTTCATTTTGATTGCTCGATTATTTCTAAACATTTCTTAGAAAATTCAATTTTAATGAAAATCAACTGTGCTATAGCCCACAAGTTTTTGGGCGTCAAAAATCTAAAATGGTCCGATTACGATGGTTGATACCTCTATCAATAGGTTTCGGGACCTGTAATTGCTGTGACAATTTTCATTTTGATTGCTCGATTATTTCTAAACATTTCTTAGAAAATTCAATTTTATTGAAAATCAACTGTGCTATAGCCCACAAGTTTTTGGGCGGCAAAAATCTAAAATGGTCCGATTACGATGGTTGATACCTCTATCAATAGGTTTCGGGACCTGTAATTGCTGTGACAATTTTCATTTTGATTGCTCGATTATTTCTAAACATTTCTTAGAAAATTCAATTTTATTGAAAATCAACTGTGCTATAGCCCACAAGTTTTTGGGCGGCAAAAATCTAAAATGCTCCGATTACGATGGTTGATACCTCTATCAATAGGTTTCGGGACCTGTAATTGCTGTGACAATTTTCATTTTGATTGCTCGATTATTTCTAAACATTTCTTAGAAAATTCTATTTTATTGAAAATCAACTGTGCTATAGCCCACAAGTTTTTGGGCGGCAAAAATCTAAAATGCTCCGATTACGATGGTTGATACCTCTATCAATAGGTTTCGGGACCTGTAAGTGCTGTGACAATTTTCATTTTGATTGCTCGATTATTTCTAAACATTTCTTAGAAAATTCAATTTTATTGAAAATCAACTGTGCTATAGCCCACAAGTTTTTGGGCGGCAAAAATCTAAAATGGTCCGATTACGATGGTTAATACCTCTATCAATAGGTTTCGGGATCTGTAATTGCTGTGACAATTTTCATTTTGATTGCTCGATTATTTCTAAACATTTCTTAGAAAATTCAATTTTAATGAAAATCAACTGTGCTATAGCCCACAAGTTTTTGGGCGTCAAAAATCTAAAATGGTCCGATTACGATGGTTGATACCTCTATCAATAGGTTTCGGGACCTGTAATTGCTGTGACAATTTTCATTTTGATTGCTCGATTATTTCTAAACATTTCTTAGAAAATTCAATTTTATTGAAAATCAACTGTGCTATAGCCCACAAGTTTTTGGGCGGCAAAAATCTAAAATGGTCCGATTACGATGGCTGATACCTCTATCAATAGGTTTCGGGACCTGTAATTGCTGTGACAATTTTCATTTTGATTGCTCGATTATTTCTAAACATTTCTTAGAAAATTCAATTTTATTGAAAATCAACTGTGCTATAGCCCACAAGTTTTTGGGCGGCAAAAATCTAAAATGCTCCGATTACGATGGTTAATACCTCTATCAATAGGTTCCGGGACTTGTAATTGCTGTGACAATTTTCATTTTGATTGCTCGATTATTTCTAAACATTTGTTAGAAAATTCAATTTTATTGAAAATCAACTCTGCTATAGCCCACAAGTTTTTGGGCGGCAAAAATCTAAAATGGTCCGATTACGATGGTTAATACCTCTATCAACAGGTTCCGGGGACTGTAATTGCTGTGACAATTTTCATTTTGATTGCTCGATTATTTCTAAACATTTCTTAGAAAATTCAATTTTATTGAAAATCAACTGTTTTATAGCCCACAAGTTTTTGGGCGGCAAAAATCTAAAATGCTCCGATTACGATGGTAGATACGTCTATCAATAGGTTTCGGGACCTGTAATTGCTGTGACAATTTTCATTTTGATTGCTCGATTATTTCTAAACATTTCTTAGAAAATTCAATTTTATTGAAAATCAACTGTGCTATAGCCCACAAGTTTTTGGGCGGCAAAAATCTAAAATGCTCCGATTACGATGGGTAATACCTCTATCTATAGGTTCCGGGACCTGTAATTGCTGTGACAATTTTCATTTTGATTGCTCGATTATTTCTAAACATTTCTTAGAAAATTCAATTTTATTGAAAATCAACTGTGCTATAGCCCACAAGTTTTTGGGCGGCAAAAATCTAAAATGCTCCGATTACGATGGTTAATACCTCTATCAATAGGTTTCGGGACCTGTAATTGCTGTGACAATTTTCATTTTGATTGCTCGATTATTTCTAAACATTTCTTAGAAAATTCAATTTTATTGAAAATCAACTTTGCTATAGCCCACAAGTTTTTGGGCGGCAAAAATCAAAAATGCTCCGATTACGATGGTTGATACCTCTATCAATAGGTTCCGGGACCTGTAATTGCTGTGACAATTTTCATTTTGATTGCTCGATTATTTCTAAACATTTATTAGAAAATTCAATTTTATTGAAAATCAACTGTGCTATAGCCCACAAGTTTTTGGGCGGCAAAAATCTAAAATGGTACGATTACGATGGTTGATACCTCTATCAATAGGTTCCGGGACCTGTAATTGCTGTGACAATTTTCATTTTGATTGCTCGATTATTTCTAAACATTTCTTAGAAAATTCAATTTTATTGAAAATCAACTGTGCTATAGCCCACAAGTTTTTGGGCGGCAAAAATCTAAAATGCTCCGATTACGATGGTTGATACCTCTATCAATAGGTTCCGGGACCTGTAATTGCTGTGAAAATTTTCATTTTGATTGCTCGATTATTTCTAAACATTTCTTAGAAAATTCAATTTTATTGAAAATCAACTGTGCTATAGCCCACAAGTTTTTGGGCGGCAAAAATCTAGAATGGTCCGATTACGATGGTTGATACCTCTATCAATAGGTTTCGGGACCTGTAATTGCTGTGACAATTTTTATTTTGATTGCTCGATTATTTCTAAACATTTCTTAGAAAATTCAATTTTATTGAAAATCAACTGTGCTATAGCCCACAAGTTTTTGGGCGGCAAAAATCTAAAATGCTCCGATTACGATGGTTGATACCTCTATCAATAGGTTCCGGGACCTGTAATTGCTGTGACAATTTTCATTTTGATTGCTCGATTATTTCTAAACATTTCTTAGAAAATTTAATTATATTGAAAATCAACTGTGCTATAGCCCACAAGTTTTTGGGCGGCAAAAATCTAAAATGGTCCGATTACGATGGTTGATACCTCTATCAATAGGTCCTGTAATTGCTGTGACAATTTTCATTTTGATTGCTCGATTATTTCTAAACATTTCTTAGAAAATTCAATTTTATTGAAAATCAACTGTGCTATAGCCCACAAGTTTTTGGGCGGCAAAAATCTAAAATGCTCCGATTACGATGGTTAATACCTCTATCAATAGGTTTCGGGACCTGTAATTGCTGTCACAATTTTCATTTTGATTGCTCGATTATTTCTAAACATTTCTTAGAAAATTTAATTATATTGAAAATCAACTGTGCTATAGCCCACAAGTTTTTGGGCGGCAAAAATCTAAAATGGTCCGATTACGATGGTTGATACCTCTATCAATAGGTCCTGTAATTGCTGTGACAATTTTCATTTTGATTGCTCGATTATTTCTAAACATTTCTTAGAAAATTCAATTTTATTGAAAATTAACTGTGCTATAGCCCACAAGTTTTTGGGCGGCAAAAATCTAAAATGCTCCGATTACGATGGTTAATACCTCTATCAATAGGTTTCGGGACATGTAATTGCTGTGACAATTTTCATTTTGATTGCTCTTTTATTTCTAAACATTTCTTAGAAAATTCAATTTTATTGAAAATCAACTGTGCTATAGCCCACAAGTTTTTGGGCGGCAAAAATCTAAAATGGTCCGATTACGATGGTTGATACCTCTATCAATAGGTCCTGTAATTGCTGTGACAATTTTCATTTTGATTGCTCGATTATTTCTAAACATTTCTTAGAAAATTCAATTTTATTGAAAATCAACTGTGCTATAGCCCACAAGTTTTTGGGCGGCAAAAATCTAAAATGCTCCGATTACGATGGTTAATACCTCTATCAATAGGTTTCGGGACCTGTAATTGCTGTCACAATTTTCATTTTGATTGCTCGATTATTTCTAAACATTTCTTAGAAAATTTAATTATATTGAAAATCAACTGTGCTATAGCCCACAAGTTTTTGGGCGGCAAAAATCTAAAATGGTCCGATTACGATGGTTGATACCTCTATCAATAGGTCCTGTAATTGCTGTGACAATTTTCATTTTGATTGCTCGATTATTTCTAAACATTTCTTAGAAAATTCAATTTTATTGAAAATCAACTGTGCTATAGCCCACAAGTTTTTGGGCGGCAAAAATCTAAAATGCTCCGATTACGATGGTTAATACCTCTATCAATAGGTTTCGGGACCTGTAATTGCTGTGACAATTTTCATTTTGATTGCTCTTTTATTTCTAAACATTTCTTAGAAAATTCAATTTTATTGAAAATCAACTGTGCTATAGCCCACAAGTTTTTGGGCGGCAAAAATCTAAAATGCTCCGATTACGATGGTTGATACCTCTATCAATAGGTCCTGTAATTGCTGTGACAATTTTCATTTTGATTGCTCGATTATTTCTAAACATTTCTTAGAAAATTCAATTTTATTGAAAATCAACTGTGCTATAGCCCACAAGTTTTTGGGCGGCAAAAATCTAGAATAGTCCGATTACGATGGTTGATACCTCTATCAATAGGTTCCGGGACCTGTAATTGCTGTGACAATTTTCATTTTGATTGCTCGATTCTTTCTAAACATTTTTTAGAAAATTCAATTTTATTGAAAATCAACTGTGCTATAGCCCACAAGTTTTTGGGCGGCAAAAATCTAAAATGCTCCGATTACGATGGTTAATACCTCTATCAATAGGTTTCGGGACCTGTAATTGCTGTGACAATTTTCATTTTGATTGCTCGATTATTTCTAAACATTTCTTAGAAAATTCAATTTTATTGAAAATCAACTGTGCTATAGCCCACAAGTTTTTGGGCGGCAAAAATCTAAAATGCTCCGATTACGATGGTTGATACCTCTATCAATAGGTTCCGGGACCTGTAATTGCTGTGACAATTTTCATTTTGATTGCTCGATTATTTCTAAACATTTCTTAGAAAATTCAATTTTATTGAAAATCAACTGTGCTATAGCCCACAAGTTTTTGGGCGGCAAAAATCTAAAATGCTCCGATTACGATGGTTGATACCTCTATCAATAGGTTTCGGGACCTGTAATTGCTGTGACAATTTTCATTTTGATTGCTCGATTATTTCTAAACATTTCTTAGAAAATTCAATTTTATTGAAAATCAACTGTGCTATAGCCCACAAGTTTTTGGGCGGCAAAAATCTAGAATAGTCCGATTACGATGGTTGATACCTCTATCAATAGGTTTCGGGACCTGTAATTGCTGTGACAATTTTCATTTTGATTGCTCGATTATTTCTAAACATTTCTTAGAAAATTCAATTTTATTGAAAATCAACTGTGCTATAGCCCACAAGTTTTTGGGCGGCAAAAATCTAAAATGCTCCGATTACGATGGTTGATACCTCTATCAATAGGTTTTGGGACCTGTAATTGCTGTGACAATTTTCATTTTGAACGGCAAATCTTTTTGGGCGTCAAAAATCTAAAATGCTCCGATTACGATGTTTAATACCTCTATCAATAGGTTCCGGGACCTGTAATTGCTGTGACAATTTTCATTTTGATTGCTCGATTATTTCTAAACATTTTTTAGAAAATTCAATTTTATTGAAAATCAACTGTGCTATAGCCCACAAGTTTTTGGGCGGCAAAAATCTAAAATGCTCCGATTACGATGGTTAATACCTCTATCAATAGGTTTCGGGACCTGTAATTGCTGTGACAATTTTCATTTTGATTGCTCGATTATTTCTAAACATTTCTTAGAAAATTCAATTTTATTGAAAATCAACTGTGCTATAGCCCACAAGTTTTTGGGCGGCAAAAATCTAAAATGCTCCGATTACGATGGTTGATACCTCTATCAATAGGTTCCGGGACCTGTAATTGCTGTGACAATTTTCATTTTGATTGCTCGATTATTTCTAAACATTTCTTAGAAAATTCAATTTTATTGAAAATCAACTGTGCTATAGCCCACAAGTTTTTGGGCGGCAAAAATCTAAAATGCTCCGATTACGATGGTTGATACCTCTATCAATAGGTTTCGGGACCTGTAATTGCTGTGACAATTTTCATTTTGATTGCTCGATTATTTCTAAACATTTCTTAGAAAATTCAATTTTATTGAAAATCAACTGTGCTATAGCCCACAAGTTTTTGGGCGGCAAAAATCTAAAATGCTCCGATTACGATGGTTGATACCTCTATCAATAGGTTCCGGGACCTGTAATTGCTGTGAAAATTTTCATTTTGATTGCTCGATTATTTCTAAACATTTCTTAGAAAATTCAATTTTATTGAAAATCAACTGTGCTATAGCCCACAAGTTTTTGGGCGGCAAAAATCTAGAATGGTCCGATTACGATGGTTGATACCTCTATCAATAGGTTTCGGGACCTGTAATTGCTGTGACAATTTTCATTTTGATTGCTCGATTATTTCTAAACATTTCTTAGAAAATTCAATTTTATTGAAAATCAACTGTGCTATAGCCCACAAGTTTTTGGGCGGCAAAAATCTAAAATGCTCCGATTACGATGGTTAATACCTCTATCAATAGGTTCCGGGACCTGTAATTGCGGTGACAATTTTCATTTTGATTGCTCGATTATTTCTAAACATTTCTTAGAAAATTCAATTTTATTGAAAATCAACTGTGCTATAGCCCACAAGTTTTTGGGCGGCAAAAATCTAAAATGGTCCGATTACGATGGTTGATACCTCTATCAATAGGTTTCGGGACCTGTAATTGCTGTGACAATTTTCATTTTGATTGCTCGATTATTTCTAAACATTTCTTAGAAAATTCAATTTTATTGAAAATCAACTGTGCTATAGCCCACAAGTTTTTGGGCGGCAAAAATCTAAAATGCTCCGATTACGATGGTTGATACCTCTATCAATAGGTTTCGGGACCTGTAATTGCTGTGACAATTTTCATTTTGATTGCTCGATTATTTCTAAACATTTCTTAGAAAATTCAATTTTATTGAAAATCAACTGTGCTATAGCCCACAAGTTTTTGGGCGGCAAAAATCTAAAATGCTCTGATTACGATGGTTGATACCTCTATCAATAGGTTTCGGGACCTGTAATTGCTGTGACAATTTTCATTTTGATTGCTCGATTATTTCTAAACATTTCTTAGAAAATTCAATTTTATTGAAAATCAACTGTGCTATAGCCCACAAGTTTTTGGGCGGCAAAAATGTAAAATGGTCCGATTACGATGGTTGATACCTCTATCAATAGGTTTCGGGACCTGTAATTGCTGTGACAATTTTCATTTTGATTGCTCGATTATTTCTAAACATTTCTTAGAAAATTCAATTTTATTGAAAATCAACTGTGCTATAGCCCACAAGTTTTTGGGCGGCAAAAATGTAAAATGGTCCGATTACGATGGTTGATACCTCTATCAATAGGTTCCGGGACCTGTAATTGCTGTGACAATTTTCATTTTGATTGCTCGATTATTTCTAAACATTTCTTAGAAAATTCAATTTTATTGAAAATCAACTGTGCTATAGCCCACAAGTTTTTGGGCGGCAAAAATCTAAAATGCTCCGATTACGATGGTTGATACCTCTATCAATAGGTTTCGGGACCTGTAATTGCTGTGACAATTTTCATTTTGATTGCTCGATTATTTCTAAACATTTCTTAGAAAATTCAATTTTATTGAAAATCAACTGTGCTATAGCCCACAAGTTTTTGGGCGGCAAAAATCTAAAATGGTCCGATTACGATGGTTAATACCTCTATCAATAGGTTCCGGGACCTGTAATTGCTGTGACAATTTTCATTTTGATTGCTCGATTATTTCTAAACATTTCTTAGAAAATTCAATTTTATTGAAAATCAACTGTGCTATAGCCCACAAGGTTTTTGGGCGGCAAAAACCTAAAATGCTCCGATTAAGATGGTTGATACATCTATCACTAGGTTTCGGGACCTGTAATTGCTGTGACAATTTTCATTTTGATTGCTCGATTATTTCTAAACATTTCTTAGAAAGTTCAATTTTATTGAAAATCAACTGTGCTATAGCCCACAAGTTTTTGGGCGGCAAAAATCTAAAATGCTCCGATTACGATGGTTGATACCTCTATCAATAGGTTTCGGGACCTGTAATTGCTGTGACAATTTTCATTTTGATTGCTCGATTATTTCTAAACATTTCTTAGAAAATTCAATTTTATTGAAAATCAACTGTGCTATAGCCCACAAGTTTTTGGGCGGCAAAAATGTAAAATGGTCCGATTACGATGGTTGATACCTCTATCAATAGGTTTCGGGACCTGTAATTGCTGTGACAATTTTCATTTTGATTGCTCGATTATTTCTAAACATTTCTTAGAAAATTCAATTTTATTGAAAATCAACTGTGCTATAGCCCACAAGTTTTTGGGCGGCAAAAATCTAAAATGCTCCGATTACGATGGTTGATACCTCTATCAATAGGTTTCGGGACCTGTAATTGCTGTGACAATTTTCATTTTGATTGCTCGATTATTTCTAAACATTTCTTAGAAAATTCAATTTTATTGAAAATCAACTGTGCTATACCCCACAAGTTTTTGGGCGGCAAAAATCTAAAATGCTCCGATTACGATGGTTAATTCCTCTATCAATAAGTTCCGGGACTTGTAATTGCTGTGACAATTTTCATTTTGATTGCTCGATTATTTCTAAACATTTCTTATAAAATTCAATTTTATTGAAAATCAACTCTGCTATAGCCCACAAGTTTTTGGGCGGCAAAAATCTAAAATGCTCCGATTACGATGGTTGATACCTTTATCAATAGGTTTCGGGACCTGTAATTGCTGTGACAATTTTCATTTTGATTGCTCGATTATTTCTAAACATTTCTTAGAAAATTCAATTTTATTGAAAATCAACTGTGCTATAGCCCACAAGTTTTTGGGCGGCAAAAATCTAAAATGCTCCGATTACGATGGTTGATACCTCTATCAATAGGTTTCGGGACCTGTAATTGCTGTGACAATTTTCATTTTGATTGCTCGATTATTTCTAAACATTTCTTAGAAAATTCAATTTTATTGAAAATCAACTGTGCTATAGCCCACAAGTTTTTGGGCGGCAAAAATCTAAAATGGTCCGATTACGATGGTTAATACCTCTATCAATAGGTTTCGGGACCTGTAAGTGCTGTGACAATTTTCATTTTGATTGCTCGATTATTTCTAAACATTTCTTAGAAAATTCAATTTTATTGAAAATCAACTGTGCTATAGCCCACAAGTTTTTGGGCGGCAAAAATCTAAAATGCTCCGATTACGATGGTTGATACCTCTATCAATAGGTTCCGGGACCTGTAATTGCTGTGACAATTTTCATTTTGATTGCTCGATTATTTCTAAACATTTCTTAGAAAATTCAATTTTATTGAAAATCAACTGTGCTATAGCCCACAAGTTTTTGGGCGGCAAAAATCTAAAATGGTCCGATTACGATGGTTGATACCTCTATCAATAGGTTTCGGGACCTGTAATTGCTGTGACAATTTTCATTTTGATTGCTCGATTATTTCTAAACATTTCTTAGAAAATTCAATTTTATTGAAAATCAACTGTGCTATAGCCCACAAGTTTTTGGGCGGCAAAAATCTAAAATGGTCCGATTACGATGGTTGATACCTCTATCAATAGGTTTCGGGACCTGTAATTGCTGTGACAATTTTCATTTTGATTGCTCGATTATTTCTAAACATTTCTTAGAAAATTCAATTTTATTGAAAATCAACTGTGCTATAGCCCACAAGTTTTTGGGCGGCAAAAATCTAAAATGCTCCGATTACGATGGTTGATACCTCTATCAATAGGTTTCGGGACCTGTAATTGCTGTGACAATTTTCATTTTGATTGCTCGATTATTTCTAAACATTTCTTAGAAAATTCAATTTTATTGAAAATCAACTGTGCTATAGCCCACAAGTTTTTGGGCGGCAAAAATCTAAAATGCTCCGATTACGATGGTTGATACCTCTATCAATAGGTTTCGGGACCTGTAAGTGCTGTGACAATTTTCATTTTGATTGCTCGATTATTTCTAAACATTTCTTAGAAAATTCAATTTTATTGAAAATCAACTGTGCTATAGCCCACAAGTTTTTGGGCGGCAAAAATCTAAAATGGTCCGATTACGATGGTTAATACCTCTATCAATAGGTTTCGGGATCTGTAATTGCTGTGACAATTTT
Source organism: Tipula vernalis (assembly GCA_958295665.1). Lineage (NCBI taxonomy): Eukaryota > Metazoa > Arthropoda > Insecta > Diptera > Tipulidae > Tipula > Tipula vernalis. The sequence continues at coordinate 91,218,835 of OY282560.1, read as the reverse complement.
CATTTTGATTGCTCGATTATTTCTAAACATTTCTTAGAAAATTCAATTTTAATGAAAATCAACTGTGCTATAGCCCACAAGTTTTTGGGCGTCAAAAATCTAAAATGGTCCGATTACGATGGTTGATACCTCTATCAATAGGTTTCGGGACCTGTAATTGCTGTGACAATTTTCATTTTGATTGCTCGATTATTTCTAAACATTTCTTAGAAAATTCAATTTTATTGAAAATCAACTGTGCTATAGCCCACAAGTTTTTGGGCGGCAAAAATCTAAAATGGTCCGATTACGATGGTTGATACCTCTATCAATAGGTTTCGGGACCTGTAATTGCTGTGACAATTTTCATTTTGATTGCTCGATTATTTCTAAACATTTCTTAGAAAATTCAATTTTATTGAAAATCAACTGTGCTATAGCCCACAAGTTTTTGGGCGGCAAAAATCTAAAATGCTCCGATTACGATGGTTAATACCTCTATCAATAGGTTCCGGGACTTGTAATTGCTGTGACAATTTTCATTTTGATTGCTCGATTATTTCTAAACATTTCTTAGAAAATTCAATTTTATTGAAAATCAACTCTGCTATAGCCCACAAGTTTTTGGGCGGCAAAAATCTAAAATGGTCCGATTACGATGGTTAATACCTCTATCAACAGGTTCCGGGGACTGTAATTGCTGTGACAATTTTCATTTTGATTGCTCGATTATTTCTAAACATTTCTTAGAAAATTCAATTTTATTGAAAATCAACTGTGCTATAGCCCACAAGTTTTTGGGCGGCAAAAATCTAAAATGCTCCGATTACGATGGTTGATACGTCTATCAATAGGTTTCGGGACCTGTAATTGCTGTGACAATTTTCATTTTGATTGCTCGATTATTTCTAAACATTTCTTAGAAAATTCAATTTTATTGAAAATCAACTGTGCTATAGCCCACAAGTTTTTGGGCGGCAAAAATCTAAAATGCTCCGATTACGATGGGTAATACCTCTATCTATAGGTTCCGGGACCTGTAATTGCTGTGACAATTTTCATTTTGATTGCTCGATTATTTCTAAACATTTCTTAGAAAATTCAATTTTATTGAAAATCAACTGTGCTATAGCCCACAAGTTTTTGGGCGGCAAAAATCTAAAATGCTCCGATTACGATGGTTAATACCTCTATCAATAGGTTTCGGGACCTGTAATTGCTGTGACAATTTTCATTTTGATTGCTCGATTATTTCTAAACATTTCTTAGAAAATTCAATTTTATTGAAAATCAACTTTGCTATAGCCCACAAGTTTTTGGGCGGCAAAAATCAAAAATGCTCCGATTACGATGGTTGATACCTCTATCAAAAGGTTCCGGGACCTGTAATTGCTGTGACAATTTTCATTTTGATTGCTCGATTATTTCTAAACATTTCTTAGAAAATTCAATTTTATTGAAAATCAACTGTGCTATAGCCCACAAGTCTTTGGGCGGCAAAAATCTAAAATGGTCCGATTACGATGGTTAATACCTCTATCAATAGGTTCCGGGACCTGTAATTGCTGTGACAATTTTCATTTTGATTGCTCGATTCTTTCTAAACATTTTTTAGAAAATTCAATTTTATTGAAAATCAACTGTGCTATAGCTCACAAGTTTTTGGGCGGCAAAAATCTAAAATGCTCCGATTACGATGGTTGATACCTCTATCAATAGGTTCCGGGGCCTGTAATTGCTGTGACAATTTTCATTTTGATTGCTCGATTATTTCTAAACATTTCTTGGAAAATTCAATTTTATTGAAAATCAACTGTGCTATAGCCCACAAGTTTTTGGGCGGCAAAAATCTAAAATGCTCCGATTACGATGGTTGATACCTCTATCAATAGGTTTCGGGATCTGTAATTGCTGTGACAATTTTCATTTTGATTGCTCGATTATTTCTAAACATTTCTTAGAAAATTCAATTTTATTGAAAATCAACTGTGCTATAGCCCACAAGTTTTTGGGCGGCAAAAATCTAAAATGGTCCGATTACGATGGTTGATACCTCTATCAATAGGTTTCGGGACCTGTAATTGCTGTGACAATTTTCATTTTGATTGCTCGATTATTTCTAAACATTTCTTAGAAAATTCAATTTTATTGAAAATCAACTCTGCTATAGGCCACAAGTTTTTGGGCGGCAAAAATCTAAAATGCTCCGATAACGATGGTTGATACCTCTATCAATAGGTTTCGGGACCTATAAGTGCTGTGACAATTTTCATTTTGATTGCTCGATTATTTCTAAACATTTCTTAGAAAATTCAATTTTATTGAAAATCAACTGTGCTATAGCCCACAAGTTTTTGGGCGGCAAAAATCTAAAATGCTCCGATTACGATGGTTGATACCTCTATCAATAGGTTTCGGGACCTGTAATTGCTGTGACAATTTTCATTTTGATTGCTCGATTATTTCTAAACATTTCTTAGAAAATTCAATTTTATTGAAAATCAACTCTGCTATAGCCCACAAGTTTTTGGGCGGCAAAAATCTAAAATGCTCCGATTACGATGGTTGATACCTCTATCAATAGGTTTCGGGACCTGTAAGTGCTGTGACAATTTTCATTTTGATTGCTCGATTATTTCTAAACATTTCTTAGAAAATTCAATTTTATTGAAAATCAACTCTGCTATAGCCCACAAGTTTTTGGGCGGCAAAAATCTAAAATGCTCCGATTACGATGGTTGATACCTCTATCAATAGGTTTCGGGACCTGTAATTGCTGTGACAAGTTTCATTTTGATTGCTCGATTATTTCTAAACATTTCTTAGAAAATTCAATTTTATTGAAAATCAACTGTGCTATAGCCCACAAGTTATTGGGCGGCAAAAATCTAAAATGCTCCGATTACGATGGTTGATACCTCTATCAATAGGTTTCGGGACCTGTAAGTGCTGTGACAATTTTCATTTTGATTGCTCGATTATTTCTAAACATTTCTTAGAAAATTCAATTTTATTGAAAATCAACTCTGCTATAGCCCACAAGTTTTTGGGCGGCAAAAATCTAAAATGCTCCGATTACGATGGTTGATACCTCTATCAATAGGTTTCGGGACCTGTAAGTGCTGTGACAATTTTCATTTTGATTGCTCGATTATTTCTAAACATTTCTTAGAAAATTCAATTTTATTGAAAATCAACTGTGCTATAGCCCACAAGTTTTTGGGCGGCAAAAATCTAAAATGGTCCGATTACGATGGTTAATACCTCTATCAATAGGTTCCGGGGCCTGTAATTGCTGTCACAATTTTCATTTTGATTGCTCGATTATTTCTAAACATTTCTTAGAAAATTCAATTTTATTGAAAATCAACTCTGCTATAGCCCACAAGTTTTTGGGCGGCAAAAATCTAAAATGGTCCGATTACGATGGTTGATACCTCTATCAATAGGTTTCGGGACCTGTAAGTGCTGTGACAATTTTCATTTTGATTGCTCGATTATTTCTAAACATTTCTTAGAAAATTCAATTTTATTGAAAATCAACTCTGCTATAGCCCACAAGTTTTTGGGCGGCAAAAATCTAAAATGGTCCGATTACGATGGTTAATACCTCTATCAATAGGTTCCGGGGCCTGTAATTGCTGTGACAATTTTCATTTTGATTGCTCGATTATTTCTAAACATTTCTTAGAAAATTCAATTTTATTGAAAATCAACTCTGCTATAGCCCACAAGTTTTTGGGCGGCAAAAATCTAAAATGCTCCGATTACGATGGTTGATACCTCTATCAATATGTTTCGGGACCTGTAAGTGCTGTGACAATTTTCATTTTGATTGCTCGATTATTTCTAAAAATTTCTTAGAAAATTCAATTTTATTGAAAATCAACTCTGCTATAGCCCACAAGTTTTTGGGCGGCAAAAATCTAAAATGGTCCGATTACGATGGTTGATACCTCTATCAATAGGTTTCGGGACCTGTAAGTGCTGTGACAATTTTCATTTTGATTGCTCGATTATTTCTAAACATTTCTTAGAAAATTCAATTTTATTGAAAATCAACTGTGCTATAGCCCACAAGTTTTTGGGCGGCAAAAATCTAAAATGCTCCGATTACGATGGTTGATACCTCTATCAATAGGTTTCGGGACCTGTAAGTGCTGTGACAATTTTCATTTTGATTGCTCGATTATTTCTAAACATTTCTTAGAAAATTCAATTTTATTGAAAATCAACTGTGCTATAGCCCACAAGTTTTTGGGCGGCAAAAATCTAAAATGCTCCGATTACGATGGTTGATAACTCTATCAATAGGTTTCGGGACCTGTAATTGCTGTGACAATTTTCATTTTGATTGCTCGATTATTTCTAAACATTTCTTAGAAAATTCAATTTTATTGAAAATCAACTCTGCTATAGCCCACAAGTTTTTGGGCGGCAAAAATCTAAAATGCTCCGATTACGATGGTTGATACCTCTATCAATAGGTTTCGGGACCTGTAAGTGCTGTGACAATTTTCATTTTGATTGCTCGATTATTTCTAAACATTTCTTAGAAAATTCAATTTTATTGAAAATCAACTGTGCTATAGCCCACAAGTTTTTGGGCGGCAACAATCTAAAATGGTCCGATTACGATGGTTGATACCTCTATCAATAGGTTTCGGGATCTGTAATTGCTGTGACAATTTTCATTTTGATTGCTCGATTATTTCTAAACATTTCTTAGAAAATTCAATTTTATTGAAAATCAACTCTGCTATAGCCCACAAGTTTTTGGGCGGCAAAAATCTAAAATGCTCCGATTACGATGGTTGATACCTCTAACAATAGGTTTCGGGACCTGTAAGTGCTGTGACAATTTTCATTTTGATTGCTCGATTATTTCTAAACATTTCTTAGAAAATTCAATTTTATTGAAAATCAACTGTGCTATAGCCCACAAGTTTTTGGGCGGCAAAAATCTAAAATGGTCCGATTACGATGGTTAATACCTCTATCAGTAGGTTCCGGGGCCTGTAATTGCTGTGACAATTTTCATTTTGATTGCTCGATTATTTCTAAACATTTCTTATAAAATTCAATTTTATTGAAAATCAACTGTGCTATAGCCCACAAGTTTTTGGGCGGCAAAAATCTAAAATTCTTCTCCGATTACGATGGTTGATACCTCTATCAATAGGTTTCGGGATCTGTAATTGCTGTGACAATTTTCATTTTGATTGCTCGATTATTTCTAAACATTTCTTAGAAAATTCAATTTTATTGAAAATCAACTGTGCTATAGCCCACAAGTTTTTGGGCGGCAAAAATCTAAAATGGTCCGATTACGATGGTTGATACCTCTATCAATAGGTTTCGGGACCTGTAATTGCTGTGACAATTTTCATTTTGATTGCTCGATTATTTCTAAACATTTCTTAGAAAATTCAATTTTATTGAAAATCAACTGTGCTATAGCCCACAAGTTTTTGGGCGGCAAAAATCTAAAATGCTCCGATTACGATGGTTAATACCTCTATCAATAGGTTCCGGGACTTGTAATTGCTGTGACAATTTTCATTTTGATTGCTCGATTATTTCTAAACATTTCTTAGAAAATTCAATTTTATTGAAAATCAACTCTGCTATAGCCCACAAGTTTTTGGGCGGCAAAAATCTAAAATGCTCCGATTACGATGGTTGATACCTCTATCAATAGGTTTCGGGATCTGTAATTGCTGTGACAATTTTCATTTTAATTGCTCGATTATTTCTAAACATTTCTTAGAAAATTCAATTTTATTGAAAATCAACTGTGCTATAGCCCACAAGTTTTTGGGCGGCAAAAATCTAAAATGCTCCGATTACGATGGTTGATACGTCTATCAATAGGTTTCGGGACCTGTAATTGCTGTGACAATTTTCATTTTGATTGCTCGATTATTTCTAAACATTTCTTAGAAAATTCAATTTTATTGAAAATCAACTCTGCTATAGCCCACAAGTTTTTGGGCGGCAAAAATCTAAAATGCTCCGATTACGATGGTTAATACCTCTATCAATAGTTTTCGGGACCTGTAATTGCTGTGACAATTTTCATTTTGATTGCTCGATTATTTCTAAACAGTTCTTAGAAAATTCAATTTTATTGAAAATCAACTGTGCTATAGCCCACAAGTTTTTGGGCGGCAAAAATCTAAAATGCTCCGATTACGATGGTTGATAACTCTATCAATAGGTTTCGGGGCCTGTAATTGCTGTGACAATTTTCATTTTGATTGCTCGATTATTTCTAAACATTTCTTAGAAAATTCAATTTTATTGAAAATCAACTGTGCTATAGCCCACAAGTTTTTGGGCGGCAAAAATCTAAAATGGTACGATTACGATGGTTGATACCTCTATCAATAGGTTTCGGGACCTGTAATTGCTGTGACAATTTTCATTTTGATTGCTCGATTATTTCTAAACATTTCTTAGAAAATTCAATTTTATTCAAAATCAACTGTGCTATAGCCCACAAGTTTTTGGGCGGCAAAAATCTAAAATGCTCCGATTACGATGGTTAATACCTCTATCAATAGGTTCCGGGACTTGTAATTGCTGTGACAATTTTCATTTTGATTGCTCGATTATTTCTAAACATTTCTTAGAAAATTCAATTTTATTGAAAATCAACTCTGCTATAGCCCACAAGTTTTTGGGCGGCAAAAATCTAAAATGGTCCGATTACGATGGTTAATACCTCTATCAATAGGTTCCGGGACCTGTAATTGCTGTGACAATTTTCATTTTAATTGCTCGATTATTTCTAAACATTTCTTAGAAAATTCAATTTTATTGAAAATCAACTGTGCTATAGCCCACAAGTTTTTGGGCGGCAAAAATCTAAAATGCTCCGATTACGATGGTTGATACGTCTATCAATAGGTTTCGGGACCTGTAATTGCTGTGACAATTTTCATTTTGATTGCTCGATTATTTCTAAACATTTCTTAGAAAATTCAATTTTATTGAAAATCAACTCTGCTATAGCCCACAAGTTTTTGGGCGGCAAAAATCTAAAATGGTCCGATTACGATGGTTAATACCTCTATCAATAGGTTCCGGGGCCTGTAATTGCTGTCACAATTTTCATTTTGATTGCTCGATTATTTCTAAACATTTCTTAGAAAATTCAATTTTATTGAAAATCAACTCTGCTATAGCCCACAAGTTTTTGGGCGGCAAAAATCTAAAATGCTCCGATTACGATGGTTAATACCTCTATCAATAGGTTCCGGGGCCTGTAATTGCTGTGACAATTTTCATTTTGATTGCTCGATTATTTCTAAACATTTCTTAGAAAATTCAATTTTATTGAAAATCAACTCTGCTATAGCCCACAAGTTTTTGGGCGGCAAAAATCTAAAATGCTCCGATTACGATGGTTGATACCTCTATCAATATGTTTCGGGACCTGTAAGTGCTGTGACAATTTTCATTTTGATTGCTCGATTATTTCTAAACATTTCTTAGAAAATTCAATTTTATTGGAAATCAACTCTGTTATAGCCCACAAGTTTTTGGGCGGCAAAAATCTAAAATGCTCCGATTACGATGGTTAATACCTCTATCAATAGGTTCCGGGGCCTGTAATTGCTGTGACAATTTTCATTTTGATTGCTCGATTATTTCTAAACATTTCTTAGAAAATTCAATTTTATTGAAAATCAACTCTGCTATAGCCCACAAGTTTTTGGGCGGCAAAAATCTAAAATGCTCCGATTACGATGGTTGATACCTCTATCAATATGTTTCGGGACCTGTAAGTGCTGTGACAATTTTCATTTTGATTGCTCGATTATTTCTAAACATTTCTTAGAAAATTCAATTTTATTGAAAATCAACTCTGCTATAGCCCACAAGTTTTTGGGCGGCAAAAATCTAAAATGCTCCGATTACGATGGTTAATACCTCTATCAATAGGTTTCGGGACCTGTAAGTGCTGTGACAATTTTCATTTTGATTGCTCGATTATTTCTAAACATTTCTTAGAAAATTCAATTTTATTGAAAATCAACTGTGCTATAGCCCACAAGTTTTTGGGCGGCAAAAATCTAAAATGCTCCGATTACGATGGTTGATACCTTTATCAATAGGTTTCGGGACCTGTAATTGCTGTGACAATTTTCATTTTGATTGCTCGATTATTTCTAAACATTTCTTAGAAAATTCAATTTTATTGAAAATCAACTCTGCTATAGCCCACAAGTTTTTGGGCGGCAAAAATCTAAAATGGTCCGATTACGATGGTTGATACCTCTATCAATAGGTTCCGGGACCTGTAATTGCTGTGACAATTTTCATTTTGATTGCTCGATTATTTCTAAACATTTTTTAGAAAATTCAATTTTATTGAAAATCAACTGTGCTATAGTCCACAAGTTTTTGGGCGGCAAAAATCTAAAATGCTCCGATTACGATGGTTAATACCTCTATCAATAGGTTCCGGGGCATGTAATTGCTGTGACAATTTTCATTTTGATTGCTCGATTATTTCTAAACATTTCTTAGAAAATTCAATTTTATTGAAAATCAACTGTGCTATAGCCCACAAGTTTTTGGGCGGCAAAAATCTAAAATGCTCCGATTACGATGGTTGATACCTCTATCAATAGGTTTCGGGACCTGTAAGTGCTGTGACAATTTTCATTTTGATTGCTCGATTATTTCTAAACATTTCTTAGAAAATTCAATTTTATTGAAAATCAACTGTGCTATAGCCCACAAGTTTTTGGGCGGCAAAAATCTAAAATGCTCCGATTACGATGGTTGATAACTCTATCAATAGGTTTCGGGACCTGTAATTGCTGTGACAATTTTCATTTTGATTGCTCGATTATTTCTAAACATTTCTTAGAAAATTCAATTTTATTGAAAATCAACTCTGCTATAGCCCACAAGTTTTTGGGCGGCAAAAATCTAAAATGCTCCGATTACGATGGTTGATACCTCTATCAATAGGTTTCGGGACCTGTAATTGCTGTGACAATTTTCATTTTGATTGCTCGATTATTTCTAAACATTTCTTAGAAAATTCAATTTTATTGAAAATCAACTGTGCTATAGCCCACAAGTTTTTGGGCGGCAACAATCTAAAATGGTCCGATTACGATGGTTGATACCTCTATCAATAGGTTTCGGGATCTGTAATTGCTGTGACAATTTTCATTTTGATTGCTCGATTATTTCTAAACATTTCTTAGAAAATTCAATTTTATTGAAAATCAACTCTGCTATAGCCCACAAGTTTTTGGGCGGCAAAAATCTAAAATGCTCCGATTACGATGGTTGATACCTCTATCAATAGGTTTCGGGACCTGTAAGTGCTGTGACAATTTTCATTTTGATTGCTCGATTATTTCTAAACATTTCTTAGAAAATTCAATTTTATTGAAAATCAACTGTGCTATAGCCCACAAGTTTTTGGGCGGCAAAAATCTAAAATGGTCCGATTACGATGGTTAATACCTCTATCAATAGGTTCCGGGGCCTGTAATTGCTGTGACAATTTTCATTTTGATTGCTCGATTATTTCTAAACATTTCTTAGAAAATTCAATTTTATTGAAAATCAACTGTGCTATAGCCCACAAGTTTTTGGGCGGCAAAAATCTAAAATTCTCCGATTACGATGGTTGATACCTCTATCAATAGGTTTCGGGATCTGTAATTGCTGTGACAATTTTCATTTTGATTGCTCGATTATTTCTAAACATTTCTTAGAAAATTCAATTTTATTGAAAATCAACTGTGCTATAGCCCACAAGTTTTTGGGCGGCAAAAATCTAAAATGGTCCGATTACGATGGTTGATACCTCTATCAATAGGTTTCGGGACCTGTAATTGCTGTGACAATTTTCATTTTGATTGCTCGATTATTTCTAAACATTTCTTAGAAAATTCAATTTTATTGAAAATCAACTTTGCTATAGCCCACAAGTTTTTGGGCGGCAAAAATCTAAAATGCTCCGATTACGATGGTTGATACCTCTATCAATAGGTTTCGGGACCTGTAATTGCTGTGACAATTTTCATTTTGATTGCTCGATTATTTCTAAACATTTCTTAGAAAATTCAATTTTATTGAAAATCAACTGTGCTATAGCCCACAAGTTTTTGGGCGGCAAAAATCTAAAATGCTCCGATTACGATGGTTAATACCTCTATCAATAGGTTCCGGGACTTGTAATTGCTGTGACAATTTTCATTTTGATTGCTCGATTATTTCTAAACATTTCTTAGAAAATTCAATTTTATTGAAAATCAACTCTGCTATAGCCCACAAGTTTTTGGGCGGCAAAAATCTAAAATGGTCCGATTACGATGGTTAATACCTCTATCAATAGGTTCCGGGACCTGTAATTGCTGTGACAATTTTCATTTTAATTGCTCGATTATTTCTAAACATTTCTTAGAAAATTCAATTTTATTGAAAATCAACTGTGCTATAGCCCACAAGTTTTTGGGCGGCAAAAATCTAAAATGCTCCGATTACGATGGTTGATACGTCTATCAATAGGTTTCGGGACCTGTAATTGCTGTGACAATTTTCATTTTGATTGCTCGATTATTTCTAAACATTTCTTAGAAAATTCAATTTTATTGAAAATCAACTCTGCTATAGCCCACAAGTTTTTGGGCGGCAAAAATCTAAAATGCTCCGAATACGATGGTTAATACCTCTATCAATAGTTTTCGGGACCTGTAATTGCTGTGACAATTTTCATTTTGATTGCTCGATTATTTCTAAACAGTTCTTAGAAAATTCAATTTTATTGAAAATCAACTGTGCTATAGCCCACAAGTTTTTGGGCGGCAAAAATCTAAAATGCTCCGATTACGATGGTTGATAACTCTATCAATAGGTTTCGGGGCCTGTAATTGCTGTGACAATTTTCATTTTGATTGCTCGATTATTTCTAAACATTTCTTAGAAAATTCAATTTTATTGAAAATCAACTGTGCTATAGCCCACAAGTTTTTGGGCGGCAAAAATCTAAAATGCTCCGATTACGATGGTTAATACCTCTATCAATAGGTTCCGGGACTTGTAATTGCTGTGACAATTTTCATTTTGATTGCTCGATTATTTCTAAACATTTCTTAGAAAATTCAATTTTATTGAAAATCAACTGTGCTATAGCCCACAAGTTTTTGGGCGGCAAAAATCTAAAATGGTCCGATTACGATGGTTAATACCTCTATCAATAGGTTCCGGGACCTGTAATTGCTGTGACAATTTTCATTTTAATTGCTCGATTATTTCTAAACATTTCTTAGAAAATTCAATTTTATTGAAAATCAACTGTGCTATAGCCCACAAGTTTTTGGGCGGCAAAAATCTAAAATGCTCCGATTACGATGGTTGATACGTCTATCAATAGGTTTCGGGACCTGTAATTGCTGTGACAATTTTCATTTTGATTGCTCGATTATTTCTAAACATTTCTTAGAAAATTCAATTTTATTGAAAATCAACTCTGCTATAGCCCACAAGTTTTTGGGCGGCAAAAATCTAAAATGCTCCGATTACGATGGTTAATACCTCTATCAATAGGTTTCGGGACCTGTAATTGCTGTGACAATTTTCATTTTGATTGCTCGATTATTTCTAAACAGTTCTTAGAAAATTCAATTTTATTGAAAATCAACTGTGCTATAGCCCACAAGTTTTTGGGCGGCAAAAATCTAAAATGCTCCGATTACGATGGTTGATAACTCTATCAATAGGTTTCGGGGCCTGTAATTGCTGTGACAATTTTCATTTTGATTGCTCGATTATTTCTAAACATTTCTTAGAAAATTCAATTTTATTGAAAATCAACTGTGCTATAGCCCACAAGTTTTTGGGCGGCAAAAATCTAAAATGGTACGATTACGATGGTTGATACCTCTATCAATAGGTTTCGGGACCTGTAATTGCTGTGACAATTTTCATTTTGATTGCTCGATTATTTCTAAACATTTCTTAGAAAATTCAATTTTATTCAAAATCAACTGTGCTATAGCCCACAAGTTTTTGGGCGGCAAAAATCTAAAATGGTACGATTACGATGGTTGATACCTCTATCAATAGGTTTCGGGACCTGTAATTGCTGTGACAATTTTCATTTTGATTGCTCGATTATTTCTAAACATTTCTTAGAAAATTCAATTTTATTGAAAATCAACTGTGCTATAAGCCCACAAGTTTTTGGGCGGCAAAAATCTAAAATGGTCCGATTACGATGGTTGATACCTCTATCAATAGGTTTCGGGACCTGTAATTGCTGTGACAATTTTCATTTTGATTGCTCGATTATTTCTAAACATTTCTTAGAAAATTCAATTTTATTGAAAATCAACTGTGCTATAAGCCCACAAGTTTTTGGGCGGCAAAAATCTAAAATGGTCCGATTACGATGGTTGATACCTCTATCAATAGGTTTCGGGACCTGTAATTTCTGTGACAATTTTCATTTTGATTGCTCGATTATTTCTAAACATTTCTTAGAAAATTCAATTTTATTGAAAATCAACTGTGCTATAAGCCCACAAGTTTTTGGGCGGCAAAAATCTAAAATGGTCCGATTACGATGGTTGATACCTCTATCAATAGGTTTCGGGACCTGTAATTGCTGTGACAATTTTCATTTTGATTGCTCGATTATTTCTAAACATTTCTTAGAAAATTCAATTTTATTCAAAATCAACTGTGCTATAGCCCACAAGTTTTTGGGCGGCAAAAATCTAAAATGGTACGATTACGATGGTTGATACCTCTATCAATAGGTTTCGGGACCTGTAATTGCTGTGACAATTTTCATTTTGATTGCTCGATTATTTCTAAACATTTCTTAGAAAATTCAATTTTATTGAAAATCAACTGTGCTATAAGCCCACAAGTTTTTGGGCGGCAAAAATCTAAAATGGTACGATTACGATGGTTGATACCTCTATCAATAGGTTTCGGGACCTGTAATTGCTGTGACAATTTTCATTTTGATTGCTCGATTATTTCTAAACTTTTCTTAGAAAATTCAATTTTATTGAAAATCAACTGTGCTATAGCCCACAAGTTTTTGGGCGGCAAAAATCTAAAATGATCCGATTACGATGGTTGATACCTCTATCAATAGGTTTCGGGACCTGTAATTGCTGTGACAATTTTCATTTTGATTGCTCGATTATTTCTAAACATTTCTTAGAAAATTCAATTTTATTGAAAATCAACTGTGCTATAGCCCACAAGTTTTTGGGCGGCAAAAATCTAAAATGCTCCGATTACGATGGTTGATACCTCTATCAATAGGTTTCGGGACCTGTAATTGCTGTGACAATTTTCATTTTGATTGCTCGATTATTTCAAAACATTTCTTAGAAAATTCAATTTTATTGGAAATCAACTGTGCTATAAGCCCACAAGTTTTTGGGCGGCAAAAATCTAAAATGGTCCGATTACGATGGTTGATACCTCTATCAATAGGTTTCGGGACCTGTAATTGCTGTGACAATTTTCATTTTGATTGCTCGATTATTTCTAAACGTTTCTTAGAAAATTCAATTTTATTGAAAATCAACTGTGCTATAAGCCCACAAGTTTTTGGGCGGCAAAAATCTAAAATGGTCCGATTACGATGGTTGATACCTCTATCAATAGGTTTCGGGACCTGTAATTGCTGTGACAATTTTCATTTTGATTGCTCGATTATTTCTAAACTTTTCTTAGAAAATTCAATTTTATTGAAAATCAACTGTGCTATAGCCCACAAGTTTTTGGGCGGCAAAAATCTAAAATGATCCGATTACGATGGTTGATACCTCTATCAATAGGTTTCGGGACCTGTAATTGCTGTGACAATTTTCATTTTGATTGCTCGATTATTTCTAAACATTTCTTAGAAAATTCAATTTTATTGAAAATCAACTGTGCTATAAGCCCACAAGTTTTTGGGCGGCAAAAATCTAAAATGGTCCGATTACGATGGTTGATACCTCTATCAATAGGTTTCGGGACCTGTAATTGCTGTGACAATTTTCATTTTGATTGCTCGATTATTTCTAAACTTTTCTTAGAAAATTCAATTTTATTGAAAATCAACTGTGCTATAGCCCACAAGTTTTTGGGCGGCAAAAATCTAAAATGATCCGATTACGATGGTTGATACCTCTATCAATAGGTTTCGGGACCTGTAATTGCTGTGACAATTTTCATTTTGATTGCTCGATTATTTCTAAACATTTCTTAGAAAATTCAATTTTATTGAAAATCAACTGTGCTATAGCCCACAAGTTTTTGGGCGGTAAAAATCTAAAATGCTCCGATTACGATGGTTAATACCTCTATCAATAGGTTTCGGGACCTGTAATTGCTGTGACAATTTTCATTTTGATTGCTCGATTATTTCTAAACATTTCTTAGAAAATTCAATTTTATTGAAAATCAACTGTGCTATAGCCCACAAGTTTTTGGGCGGCAAAAATCTAAAATGCTCCGATTACGATGGTTGATACCTCTATCAATAGGTTTCGGGACCTGTAATTGCTGTGACAATTTTCATTTTGATTGCTCGATTATTTCTAAACATTTCTTAGAAAATTCAATTTTATTGAAAATCAACTGTGCTATAGCCCACAAGTTTTTGGGCGGCAAAAATCTAAAATGCTCCGATTACGATGCTTGATACCTCTATCAATAGGTTTCGGGACCTGTAATTGCTGTGACAATTTTCATTTTGATTGCTCGATTATTTCTAAACATTTCTTAGAAAATTCAATTTTATTGAAAATCAACTGTGCTATAGCCCACGAGTTTTTGGGCGGCAAAAATCTAAAATGGTCCGATTACGATGGTTGATACCTCTATCAATAGGTTCCGGGACCTGTAATTGCTGTGACAATTTTCATTTTGATTGCTCGATTATTTCTAAACATTTCTTAGAAAATTCAATTTTATTGAAAATCAACTGTGCTATAGCCAACAAGTTTTTGGGCGGCAAAAATCTAAAATGCTCCGATTACGATGATTGTTACCTCTATCAATAGGTTTCGGGACCTGTAATTGCTGTGACAATTTTCATTTTGATTGCTCGATTATTTCTAAACATTTCTTAGAAAATTCAATTTTATTGAAAATCAACTGTGCTATAAGCCCACAAGTTTTTGGGCGGCAAAAATCTAAAATGCTCCGATTACGATGGTTGATACCTCTATCAATAGGTTTCGGGACCTGTAATTGCTGTGACAATTTTCATTTTGATTGCTCGATTATTTCTAAACATTTCTTAGAAAATTCAATTTTATTGAAAATCAACTGTGCTATAGCCCACAAGTTTTTGGGCGGCAAAAATCTAAAATGATCCGATTACGATGGTTGATACCTCTATCAATAGGTTTCGGGACCTGTAATTGCTGTGACAATTTTCATTTTGATTGCTCGATTATTTCTAAACATTTCTTAGAAAATTCAATTTTATTGAAAATCAACTGTGCTATAGCCCACAAGTTTTTGGGCGGCAAAAATCTAAAATGGTCCGATTACGATGGTTGATACCTCTATCAATAGGTTTCGGGACCTGTAATTGCTGTGACAATTTTCATTTTGATTGCTCGATTATTTCTAAACATTTCTTAGAAAATTCAATTTTATTGAAAATCAACTGTGCTATAAGCCCACAAGTTTTTGGGCGGCAAAAATCTAAAATGCTCCGATTATGATGGTTGATACCTCTATCAATAGGTTTCGGAACCTGTAATTGCTGTGACAATTTTCATTTTGATTGCTCGATTATTTCTAAACATTTCTTAGAAAATTCAATTTTATTGAAAATCAACTCTGCTATAGCCCACAAGTTATTGGGCGGCAAAAATCTAAAATGCTCCGATTACGATGGTTGATACCTCTATCAATAGGTTTCGGGACCTGTAAGTGCTGTGACAATTTTCATTTTGATTGCTCGATTATTTCTAAACATTTCTTAGAAAATTCAATTTTATTGAAAATCAACTCTGCTATAGCCCACAAGTTTTTGGGCGGCAAAAATCTAAAATGCTCCGATTACGATGGTTGATACCTCTATCAATAGGTTTCGGGACCTGTAAGTGCTGTGACAATTTTCATTTTGATTGCTCGATTATTTCTAAACATTTCTTAGAAAATTCAATTTTATTGAAAATCAACTGTGCTATAGCCCACAAGTTTTTGGGCGGCAAAAATCTAAAATGGTCCGATTACGATGGTTAATACCTCTATCAATAGGTTCCGGGACCTGTAATTGCTGTCACAATTTTCATTTTGATTGCTCGATTATTTCTAAACATTTCTTAGAAAATTCAATTTTATTGAAAATCAACTCTGCTATAGCCCACAAGTTTTTGGGCGGCAAAAATCTAAAATGCTCCGATTACGATGGTTGATACCTCTATCAATAGGTTTCGGGACCTGTAAGTGCTGTGACAATTTTCATTTTGATTGCTCGATTATTTCTAAACATTTCTTAGAAAATTCAATTTTATTGAAAATCAACTGTGCTATAGCCCACAAGTTTTTGGGCGGCAAAAATCTAAAATGCTCCGATTACGATGGTTGATACCTCTATCAATAGGTTTCGGGATCTGTAATTGCTGTGACAATTTTCATTTTGATTGCTCGATTATTTCTAAACATTTCTTAGAAAATTCAATTTTATTGAAAATCAACTCTGCTATAGCCCACAAGTTTTTGGGCGGCAAAAATCTAAAATGGTCCGATTACGATGGTTAATACCTCTATCAATAGGTTCCGGGGCCTGTAATTGCTGTGACAATTTTCATTTTGATTGCTCGATTATTTCTAAACATTTCTTAGAAAATTCAATTTTATTGAAAATCAACTGTGCTATAGCCCACAACATTTTGGGCGGCAAAAATCTAAAATGGTCCGATTACGATGGTTAATACCTCTATCAATAGGTTCCGGGGCCTGTAATTGCTGTGACAATTTTCATTTTGATTGCTCGATTATTTCTAAACATTTCTTAGAAAATTCATTTTTATTGAAAATCAACTCTGCTATAGCCCACAAGTTTTTGGGCGGCAAAAATCTAAAATGCTCCGATTACGATGGTTGATACCTCTATCAATAGGTTTCGGGACCTGTAAGTGCTGTGACAATTTTCATTTTGATTGGTCGATTATTTCTAAACATTTCTTAGAAAATTCAATTTTATTGAAAATCAACTGTGCTATAGCCCACAACATTTTGGGCGGCAAAAATCTAAAATGGTCCGATTACGATGGTTAATACCTCTATCAATAGGTTCCGGGGCCTGTAATTGCTGTGACAATTTTCATTTTGATTGCTCGATTATTTCTAAACATTTCTTAGAAAATTCATTTTTATTGAAAATCAACTCTGTTATAGCCCACAAGTTTTTGGGCGGCAAAAATCTAAAATGCTCCGATTACGATGGTTGATACCTCTATCAATAGGTTTCGGGACCTGTAAGTGCTGTGACAATTTTCATTTTGATTGCTCGATTATTTCTAAACATTTCTTAGAAAATTCATTTTTATTGAAAATCAACTGTGCTATAGCCCACAAGTTTTTGGGCGGCAAAAATCTAAAATGCTCCGATTACGATGGTTGATACCTCTATCAATAGGTTTCGGGACCTGTAAGTGCTGTGACAATTTTCATTTTGATTGGTCGATTATTTCTAAACATTTCTTAGAAAATTCAATTTTATTGAAAATCAACTGTGCTATAGCCCACAACATTTTGGGCGGCAAAAATCTAAAATGGTCCGATTACGATGGTTAATACCTCTATCAATAGGTTCCGGGGCCTGTAATTGCTGTGACAATTTTCATTTTGATTGCTCGATTATTTCTAAACATTTCTTAGAAAATTCAATTTTATTGAAAATCAACTGTGTTATAGCCCACAAGTTTTTGGGCGGCAAAAATCTAAAATGGTCCGATTACGATGGTTGATACCTCTATCAATAGGTTTCGGGACCTGTAAGTGCTGTGACAATTTTCATTTTGATTGCTCGATTATTTCTAAACATTTCTTAGAAAATTCAATTTTATTGAAAATCAACTGTGCTATAGCCCACAAGTTTTTGGGCGACAAAAATCTAAAATGGTCCGATTACGATGGTTGATACCTCTATCAATAGGTTTCGGGACCTGTAATTGCTGTGACAATTTTCATTTTGATTGCTCGATTATTTCTAAACATTTCTTAGAAAATTCAATTTTATTGAAAATCAACTCTGCTATAGCCCACAAGTTTTTGGGCGGCAAAAATCTAAAATGCTCCGATTACGATGGTTGATACCTCTATCAATAGGTTTCGGGACCTGTAAGTGCTGTGACAATTTTCATTTTGATTGCTCGATTATTTCTAAACATTTCTTAGAAAATTCAATTTTATTGAAAATCAACTGTGCTATAGCCCACAAGTTTTTGGGCGGCAACAATCTAAAATGCTCCGATTACGATGGTTGATACCTCTATCAATAGGTTTCGGGATCTGTAATTGCTGTGACAATTTTCATTTTGATTGCTCGATTATTTCTAAACATTTCTTAGAAAATTCAATTTTATTGAAAATCAACTCTGCTATAGCCCACAAGTTTTTGGGCGGCAAAAATCTAAAATGCTCCGATTACGATGGTTGATACCTCTATCAATAGGTTTCGGGACCTGTAAGTGCTGTGACAATTTTCATTTTGATTGCTCGATTATTTCTAAACATTTCTTAAAAAATTCAATTTTATTGAAAATCAACTGTGCTATAGCCCACAAGTTTTTGGGCGGCAAAAATCTAAAATGGTCCGATTACGATGGTTAATACCTCTATCAATAGGTTCCGGGCCTGTAATTGCTGTGACAATTTTCATTTTGATTGCTCGATTATTTCTAAACATTTCTTATAAAATTCAATTTTATTGAAAATCAACTGTGCTATAGCCCACAAGTTTTTGGGCGGCAAAAATCTAAAATTCTCCGATTACGATGGTTGATACCTCTATCAATAGGTTTCGGGATCTGTAATTGCTGTGACAATTTTCATTTTGATTGCTCGATTATTTCTAAACATTTCTTAGAAAATTCAATTTTATTGAAAATCAACAGTGCTATAGCCCACAAGTTTTTGGGCGGTAAAAATCTAAAATGGTCCGATTACGATGGTTGATACCTCTATCAATAGGTTTCGGGACCTGTAATTGCTGTGACAATTTTCATTTTGATTGCTCGATTATTTCTAAACATTTCTTAGAAATTTCAATTTTATTGAAAATCAACTGTGCTATAGCCCACAAGTTTTTGGGCGGCAAAAATCTAAAATGGTCCGATTACGATGGTTGATACCTCTATCAATAGGTTTCGGGACCTGTAATTGCTGTGACAATTTTCATTTTGATTGCTCGATTATTTCTAAACATTTCTTAGAAAATTCAATTTTATTGAAAATCAACTGTGCTATAGCCCACAAGTTTTTGGGCGGCAAAAATCTAAAATGCTCCGATTACGATGGTTAATACCTCTATCAATAGGTTCCGGGACTTGTAATTGCTGTGACAATTTTCATTTTAATTGCTCGATTATTTCTAAACATTTCTTAGAAAATTCAATTTTATTGAAAATCAACTGTGCTATAGCCCACAAGTTTTTGGGCGGCAAAAATCTAAAATGCTCCGATTACGATGGTTGATACGTCTATCAATAGGTTTCGGGACCTGTAATTGCTGTGACAATTTTCATTTTGATTGCTCGATTATTTCTAAACATTTCTTAGAAAATTCAATTTTATTGAAAATCAACTCTGCTATAGCCCACAAGTTTTTGGGCGGCAAAAATCTAAAATGCTCCGATTACGATGGTTGATAACTCTATCAATAGGTTTTGGGGCCTGTAATTGCTGTGACAATTTTCATTTTGATTGCTCGATTATTTCTAAACATTTCTTAGAAAATTCAATTTTATTGAAAATCAACTGTGCTATAGCCCACAAGTTTTTGGGCGGCAAAAATCTAAAATGGTACGATTACGATGGTTGATACCTCTATCAATAGGTTTCGGGACCTGTAATTGCTGTGACAATTTTCATTTTGATTGCTCGATTATTTCTAAACATTTCTTAGAAAATTCAATTTTATTCAAAATCAACTGTGCTATAGCCCACAAGTTTTTGGGCGGCAAAAATCTAAAATGGTCCGATTACGATGGTTGATACCTCTATCAATAGGTTTCGGGACCTGTAAGTGCTGTGACAATTTTCATTTTGATTGCTCGATTATTTCTAAACATTTCTTAGAAAATTAATTTTTATTGAAAATCAACTCTGCTATAGCCCACAAGTTTTTGGGCGGCAAAAATCTAAAATGCTCCGATTACGATGGTTGATACCTCTATCAATAGGTTTCGGGACCTGTAAGTGCTGTGAAAATTTTCATTTTGATTGCTCGATTATTTCTAAACATTTCTTAGAAAATTCAATTTTATTGAAAATCAACTGTGCTATAGCCCACAACATTTTGGGCGGCAAAAATCTAAAATGGTCCGATTACGATGGTTAATACCTCTATCAATAGGTTCCGGGGCCTGTAATTGCTGTGACAATTTTCATTTTGATTGCTCGATTATTTCTAAACATTTCTTAGAAAATTCAATTTTATTGAAAATCAACTGTGCTATAGCCCACAAGTTTTTGGGCGGCAAAAATCTAAAATGGTCCGATTACGATGGTTGATACCTCTATCAATAGGTTTCGGGACCTGTAAGTGCTGTGACAATTTTCATTTTGATTGCTCGATTATTTCTAAACATTTCTTAGAAAATTCAATTTTATTGAAAATCAACTGTGCTATAGCCCACAAGTTTTTGGGCGGCAAAAATCTAAAATGGTCCGATTACGATGGTTGATACCTCTATCAATAGGTTTCGGGACCTGTAATTGCTGTGACAATTTTCATTTTGATTGCTCGATTATTTCTAAACATTTCTTAGAAAATTCAATTTTATTGAAAATCAACTCTGCTATAGCCCACAAGTTTTTGGGCGGCAAAAATCTAAAATTCTCCGATTACGATGGTTGATACCTCTATCAATAGGTTTCGGGACCTGTAAGTGCTGTGACAATTTTCATTTTGATTGCTCGATTATTTCTAAACATTTCTTATAAAATTCAATTTTATTGAAAATCAACTGTGCTATAGCCCACAAGTTTTTGGGCGGCAACAATCTAAAATGCTCCGATTACGATGGTTGATACCTCTATCAATAGGTTTCGGGATCTGTAATTGCTGTGACAATTTTCATTTTGATTGCTCGATTATTTCTAAACATTTCTTAGAAAATTCAATTTTATTGAAAATCAACTCTGCTATAGCCCACAAGTTTTTGGGCGGCAAAAATCTAAAATTCTCCGATTACGATGGTTGATACCTCTATCAATAGGTTTCGGGATCTGTAATTGCTGTGACAATTTTCATTTTGATTGCTCGATTATTTCTAAACATTTCTTAGAAAATTCAATTTTATTGAAAATCAACTGTGCTCCTAGCCCACAAGTTTTTGGGCGGCAAAAATCTAAAATGGTCCGATTACGATGGTTGATACCTCTATCAATAGGTTTCGGGACCTGTAATTGCTGTGACAATTTTCATTTTGATTGCTCGATTATTTCTAAACATTTCTTAGAAAATTCAATTTTATTGAAAATCAACTGTGCTATAGCCCACAAGTTTTTGGGCGGCAAAAATCTAAAATGCTCCGATTACGATGGTTAATACCTCTATCAATAGGTTTCGGGACCTGTAATTGCTGTGACAATTTTCATTTTGATTGCTCGATTATTTCTAAACATTTCTTAGAAAATTCAATTTTATTGAAAATCAACTGTGCTATAGCCCACAAGTTTTTGGGCGGCAAAAATCTAAAATGGTCCGATTACGATGGTTGATACCTCTATCAATAGGTTTCGGGACCTGTAATTGCTGTGACAATTTTCATTTTGATTGCTCGATTATTTCTAAACATTTCTTAGAAAATTCAATTTTATTGAAAATCAACTGTGCTATAGCCCACAAGTTTTTGGGCGGCAAAAATCTAAAATGCTCCGATTACGATGGTTAATACCTCTATCAATAGGTTCCGGGACTTGTAATTGCTGTGACAATTTTCATTTTGATTGCTCGATTATTTCTAAACATTTCTTAGAAAATTCAATTTTATTGAAAATCAACTGTGCTATAGCCCACAAGTTTTTGGGCGGCAAAAATCTAAAATGGTCCGATTACGATGGTTAATACCTCTATCAATAGGTTTCGGGACCTGTAATTGCTGTGACAATTTTCATTTTGATTGCTCGATTATTTCTAAACATTTCTTAGAAAATTCAATTTTATTGAAAATCAACTGTGCTATAGCCCACAAGTTTTTGGGCGGCAAAAATCTAAAATGCTCCGTTTACGATGGTTAATACCTCTATCAATAGGTTCCGGGACTTGTAATTGCTGTGACAATTTTCATTTTGATTGCTCGATTATTTCTAAACATTTCTTAGAAAATTCAATTTTATTGAAAATCAACTGTGCTATAGCCCACAAGTTTTTGGGCGGCAAAAATCTAAAATGGTCCGATTACGATGGTTAATACCTCTATCAATAGGTTCCGGGACCTGTAATTGCTGTGACAATTTTCATTTTAATTGCTCGATTATTTCTAAACATTTCTTAGAAAATTCAATTTTATTGAAAATCAACTGTGCTATAGCCCACAAGTTTTTGGGCGGCAAAAATCTAAAATGCTCCGATTACGATGGTTGATACGTCTATCAATAGGTTTCGGGACCTGTAATTGCTGTGACAATTTTCATTTTGATTGCTCGATTATTTCTAAACATTTCTTAGAAAATTCAATTTTATTGAAAATCAACTCTGCTATAGCCCACAAGTTTTTGGGCGGCAAAAATCTAAAATGCTCCGATTACGATGGTTAATACCTCTATCAATAGGTTTCGGGACCTGTAATTGCTGTGACAATTTTCATTTTGATTGCTCGATTATTTCTAAACAGTTCTTAGAAAATTCAATTTTATTGAAAATCAACTGTGCTATAGCCCACAAGTTTTTGGGCGGCAAAAATCTAAAATGCTCCGATTACGATGGTTGATAACTCTATCAATAGGTTTCGGGGCCTGTAATTGCTGTGACAATTTTCATTTTGATTGCTCGATTATTTCTAAACATTTCTTAGAAAATTCAATTTTATTGAAAATCAACTGTGCTATAGCCCACAAGTTTTTGGGCGGCAAAAATCTAAAATGGTACGATTACGATGGTTGATACCTCTATCAATAGGTTTCGGGACCTGTAATTGCTGTGACAATTTTCATTTTGATTGCTCGATTATTTCTAAACATTTCTTAGAAAATTCAATTTTATTCAAAATCAACTGTGCTATAGCCCACAAGTTTTTGGGCGGCAAAAATCTAAAATGCTCCGATTACGATGGTTGATACCTCTATCAATAGGTTTCGGGACCTGTAATTGCTGTGACAATTTTCATTTTGATTGCTCGATTATTTCTAAACATTTCTTAGAAAATTCAATTTTATTGAAAATCAACTGTGCTATAAGCCCACAAGTTTTTGGGCGGCAAAAATCTAACATGGTCCGATTACGATGGTTGATACCTCTATCAATAGGTTTCGGGACCTGTAATTGCTGTGACAATTTTCATTTTGATTGCTCGATTATTTCTAAACATTTCTTAGAAAATTCAATTTTATTCAAAATCAACTGTGCTATAGCCCACAAGTTTTTGGGCGGCAAAAATCTAAAATGCTCCGATTACGATGGTTGATACCTCTATCAATAGGTTTCGGGACCTGTAATTGCTGTGACAATTTTCATTTTGATTGCTCGATTATTTCTAAACATTTCTTAGAAAATTCAATTTTATTGAAAATCAACTGTGCTATAAGCCCACAAGTTTTTGGGCGGCAAAAATCTAACATGGTCCGATTACGATGGTTGATACCTCTATCAATAGGTTTCGGGACCTGTAATTGCTGTGACAATTTTCATTTTGATTGCTCGATTATTTCTAAACTTTTCTTAGAAAATTCAATTTTATTGAAAATCAACTGTGCTATAGCCCACAAGTTTTTGGGCGGCAAAAATCTAAAATGATCCGATTACGATGGTTGATACCTCTATCAATAGGTTTCGGGACCTGTAATTGCTGTGACAATTTTCATTTTGATTGCTCGATTATTTCTAAACATTTCTTAGAAAATTCAATTTTATTGAAAATCAACTGTGCTATAGCCCACAAGTTTTTGGGCGGCAAAAATCTAAAATGCTCCGATTACGATGGTTGATACCTCTATCAATAGGTTTCGGGACCTGTAATTGCTGTGACAATTTTCATTTTGATTGCTCGATTATTTCTAAACATTTCTTAGAAAATTCAATTTTATTGAAAATCAACTGTGCTATAGCCCACAAGTTTTTGGGCGGCAAAAATCTAAAATGGTCCGATTACGATGGTTGATACCTCTATCAATAGGTTCCGGGACCTGTAATTGCTGTGACAATTTTCATTTTGATTGCTCGATTATTTCTAAACATTTCTTAGAAAATTCAATTTTATTGAAAATCAACTGTGCTATAGCCCACAAGTTTTTGGGCGGCAAAAATCTAAAATGCTCCGATTACGATGGTTGATACCTCTATCAATAGGTTTCGGGACCTGTAATTGCTGTGACAATTTTCATTTTGATTGCTCGATTATTTCTAAACATTTCTTAGAAAATTCAATTTTATTGAAAATCAACTGTGCTATAGCCCACAAGTTTTTGGGCGGCAAAAATCTAAAATGATCCGATTACGATGGTTGATACCTCTATCAATAGGTTTCGGGACCTGTAATTGCTGTGACAATTTTCATTTTGATTGCTCGATTATTTCTAAACATTTCTTAGAAAATTCAATTTTATTGAAAATCAACTGTGCTATAGCCCACAAGTTTTTGGGCGGCAAAAATCTAAAATGATCCGATTACGATGGTTGATACCTCTATCAATAGGTTTCGGGACCTGTAATTGCTGTGACAATTTTCATTTTGATTGCTCGATTATTTCTAAACATTTCTTAGAAAATTCAATTTTATTGAAAATCAACTGTGCTATAGCCCACAAGTTTTTGGGCGGCAAAAATCTAAAATGCTCCGATTACGATGGTTGATACCTCTATCAATAGGTTTCGGGACCTGTAATTGCTGTGACAATTTTCATTTTGATTGCTCGATTATTTCTAAACATTTCTTAGAAAATTCAATTTTATTGAAAATCAACTGTGCTATAGCCCACAAGTTTTTGGGCGGCAAAAATCTAAAATGCTCCGATTACGATGGTTGATACCTCTATCAATAGGTTTCGGGACCTGTAATTGCTGTGACAATTTTCATTTTGATTGCTCGATTATTTCTTAACATTTCTTAGAAAATTCAATTTTATTGAAAATCAACTGTGCTATAGCCCACAAGTTTTTGGACGGCAAAAATCTAAAATGCTCCGATTACGATGGTTGATACCTCTATCAATAGGTTTCGGGACCTGTAATTGGTGTGACAATTTTCATTTTGATTGCTCGATTATTTCTAAACATTTCTTATAAAATTCAATTTTATTGAAAATCAACTGTGCTATAGCCCACAAGTTTTTGGGCGGCAAAAATCTAAAATGCTCCGATTACGATGGTTAATACCTCTATCAATAGGTTTCGGGACCTGTAATTGCTGTGACAATTTTCATTTTGATTGCTCGATTATTTCTAAACATTTCTTAGAAAATTCAATTTTATTGAAAATCAACTGTGCTATAGCCCACAAGTTTTTGGGCGGCAAAAATCAAAAATGCTCCGATTACGATGGTTGATACCTCTATCAATAGGTTTCGGGACCTGTAATTGCTGTGACAATTTTCATTTTGATTGCTCGATTATTTCTAAACATTTCTTAGAAAATTCAATTTTATTGAAAATCAATTGTGCTATAGCCCACAAGTTTTTGGGCGGCAAAAATCTAAAATGCTCCGATTACGATGGTTGATACCTCTATCAATAGGTTTCGGGACCTGTAATTGCTGTGACAATTTTCATTTTGATTGCTCGATTATTTCTAAACATTTCTTAGAAAATTCAATTTTATTGAAAATCAACTGTGCTATAGCCCACAAGTTTTTGGGCGGCAAAAATCTAAAATGCTCCGATTACGATGGTTAATACCTCTATCAATAGGTTTCGGGACCTGTAATTGCTGTGACAATTTTCATTTTGATTGCTCGATTATTTCTAAACATTTCTTAGAAAATTCAATTTTATTGAAAATCAACTGTGCTATAGCCCACAAGTTTTTGGGCGGCAAAAATCTAAAATGGTCCGATTACGATGGTTGATACCTCTATCAATAGGTTTCGGGACCTGTAATTGCTGTGACAATTTTCATTTTGATTGCTCTAATATTTCTAAACATTTCTTAGAAAATTCAATTTAATTGAAAATCAACTGTGCTATAGCCCACAAGTTTTTGGGCGGCAAAAATCTAAAATGGTCCGATTACGATGGTTGATACCTCTATCAATAGGTTTCGGGACCTGTAATTGCTGTGACAATTTTCATTTTGATTGCTCTATTATTTCTAAACATTTCTTAGAAAATTCAATTTTATTGAAAATCAACTGTGCTATAGCCCACAAGTTTTTGGGCGGCAAAAATCAAAAATGCTCCGATTACGATGGTTGATACCTCTATCAATAGGTTCCGGGACCTGTAATTGCTGTGACAATTTTCATTTTGATTGCTAGATTATTTCTGAACATTTCTTAGAAAATTCAATTTTATTGAAAATCAACTGTGCTATAGCCCACAAGTTTTTGGGCGGCAAAAATCTAAAATGGTCCGATTACGATGGTTGATACCTCTATCAATAGGTTTCGGGACCTGTAATTGCTGTGACAATTTTCATTTTGATTGCTCTAATATTTCTAAATATTTCTTAGAAAATTCAATTTAATTGAAAATCAACTGTGCTATAGCCCACAAGTTTTTGGGCGGCAAAAATCTAAAATGGTCCGATTACGATGGTTGATACCTCTATCAATAGGTTTCGGGACCTGTAATTGCAGTGACAATTTTCATTTTGATTGCTAGATTATTTCTGAACATTTCTTAGAAAATTCAATTTAATTGAAAATCAACTGTGCTATAGCCCACAAGTTTTTGGGCGGCAAAAATCTAAAATGGTCCGATTACGATGGTTGATACCTCTATCAATAGGTTTCGGGACCTGTAATTGCAGTGACAATTTTCATTTTGATTGCTCGATTATTTCTAAACATTTCTTAGAAAATTCAATTTTATTGAAAATCAACTGTGCTATAGCCCACGAGTTTTTGGGCGGCAAAAATCTAAAATGCTCCGATTACGATGGTTGATACCTCTATCAATAGGTTCCGGGACCTGTAATTGCTGTGACAATTTTCATTTTGATTGCTCGATTATTTCTAAACATTTCTTAGAAAATTCAATTTTATTGAAAATCAACTGTGCTATAGCCCACAAGTTTTTGGGCGGCAAAAATCTAAAATGGTCCGATTACGATGGTTGATACCTCTATCAATAGGTTTCGGGACCTGTAATTGCTGTGACAATTTTCATTTTGATTGCTCTAATATTTCTAAACATTTCTTAGAAAATTCAATTTAATTGAAAATCAACTGTGCTATAGCCCACAAGTTTTTGGGCGGCAAAAATCTAAAATGGTCCGATTACGATGGTTGATACCTCTATCAATAGGTTTCGGGACCTGTAATTGCTGTGACAATTTTCATTTTGATTGCTCTATTATTTCTAAACATTTCTTAGAAAATTCAATTTTATTGAAAATCAACTGTGCTATAGCCCACAAGTTTTTGGGCGGCAAAAATCAAAAATGCTCCGATTACGATGGTTGATACCTCTATCAATAGGTTCCGGGACCTGTAATTGCTGTGACAATTTTCATTTTGATTGCTAGATTATTTCTGAACATTTCTTAGAAAATTCAATTTTATTGAAAATCAACTGTGCTATAGCCCACAAGTTTTTGGGCGGCAAAAATCTAAAATGGTCCGATTACGATGGTTGATACCTCTATCAATAGGTTTCGGGACCTGTAATTGCTGTGACAATTTTCATTTTGATTGCTCTAATATTTCTAAACATTTCTTAGAAAATTCAATTTAATTGAAAATCAACTGTGCTATAGCCCACAAGTTTTTGGGCGGCAAAAATCTAAAATTCTCCGATTACGATGGTTGATACCTCTATCAATAGGTTTCGGGACCTGTAATTGCAGTGACAATTTTCATTTTGATTGCTCGATTATTTCTAAACATTTCTTAGAAAATTCAATTTTATTGAAAATCAACTGTGCTATAGCCCACGAGTTTTTGGGCGGCAAAAATCTAAAATGCTCCGATTACGATGGTTGATACCTCTATCAATAGGTTCCGGGACCTGTAATTGCTGTGACAATTTTCATTTTGATTGCTCGATTATTTCTAAACATTTCTTAGAAAATTCAATTTTATTGAAAATCAACTGTGCTATAGCCCACAAGTTTTTGGGCGGCAAAAATCTAAAATGCTCCGATTACGATGGTTGATACCTCTATCAATAGGTTTCGGGACCTGTAATTGCTGTGACAATTTTCCTTTTGATTGCTCGATTATTTCTAAACATTTCTTAGAAAATTCAATTTTATTGAAAATCAACTCTGCTATAGCCCACAAGTTTTTGGGCGGCAAAAATCTAAAATGCTCCGATTACGATGGTTGATACCTCTATCAATAGGTTTCGGGACCTGTAAGTGCTGTGACAATTTTCATTTTGATTGCTCGATTATTTCTAAACATTTCTTAGAAAATTCATTTTTATTGAAAATCAACTCTGCTATAGCCCACAAGTTTTTGGGCGGCAAAAATCTAAAATGCTCCGATTACGATGGTTGATACCTCTATCAATAGGTTTCGGGACCTGTAAGTGCTGTGACAATTTTCATTTTGATTGCTCGATTATTTCTAAACATTTCTTAGAAAATTCAATTTTATTGAAAATCAACTGTGCTATAGCCCACAACATTTTGGGCGGCAAAAATCTAAAATGGTCCGATTACGATGGTTAATACCTCTATCAATAGGTTCCGGGGCCTGTAATTGCTGTGACAATTTTCATTTTGATTGCTCGATTATTTCTAAACATTTCTTAGAAAATTCAATTTTATTGAAAATCAACTGTGCTATAGCCCACAAGTTTTTGGGCGGCAAAAATCTAAAATGGTCCGATTACGATGGTTGATACCTCTATCAATAGGTTTCGGGACCTGTAAGTGCTGTGACAATTTTCATTTTGATTGCTCGATTATTTCTAAACATTTCTTAGAAAATTCAATTTTATTGAAAATCAACTGTGCTATAGCCCACAAGTTTTTGGGCGGCAAAAATCTAAAATGCTCCGATTACGATGGTTGATACCTCTATCAATAGGTTTCGGGACCTGTAATTGCTGTGACAATTTTCATTTTGATTGCTCGATTATTTCTAAACATTTCTTAGAAAATTCAATTTTATTGAAAATCAACTCTGCTATAGCCCACAAGTTTTTGGGCGGCAAAAATCTAAAATGCTCCGATTACGATGGTTGATACCTCTATCAATAGGTTTTGGGACCTGTAAGTGCTGTGACAATTTTCATTTTGATTGCTCGATTATTTCTAAACATTTCTTAGAAAATTCAATTTTATTGAAAATCAACTGTGCTATAGCCCACAAGTTTTTGGGCGGCAACAATCTAAAATGGTCCGATTACGATGGTTGATACCTCTATCAATAGGTTTCGGGATCTGTAATTGCTGTGACAATTTTCATTTTGATTGCTCGATTATTTCTAAACATTTCTTAGAAAATTCAATTTTATTGAAAATCAACTCTGCTATAGCCCACAAGTTTTTGGGCGGCAAAAATCTAAAATGCTCCGATTACGATGGTTGATACCTCTATCAATAGGTTTCGGGACCTGTAAGTGCTGTGACAATTTTCATTTTGATTGCTCGATTATTTCTAAACATTTCTTAGAAAATTCAATTTTATTGAAAATCAACTGTGCTATAGCCCACAAGTTTTTGGGCGGCAAAAATCTAAAATGGTCCGATTACGATGGTTAATACCTCTATCAATAGGTTCCGGGGCCTGTAATTGCTGTGACAATTTTCATTTTGATTGCTCGATTATTTCTAAACATTTCTTATAAAATTCAATTTTATTGAAAATCAACTGTGCTATAGCCCACAAGTTTTTGGGCGGCAAAAATCTAAAATTCTCCGATTACGATGGTTGATACCTCTATCAATAGGTTTCGGGACCTGTAATTGCTGTGACAATTTTCATTTTGATTGCTCGATTATTTCTAAACATTTCTTAGAAAATTCAATTTTATTGAAAATCAACTGTGCTATAGCCCACAAGTTTTTGGGCGGCAAAAATCTAAAATGGTCCGATTACGATGGTTGATACCTCTATCAATAGGTTTCGGGACCTGTAATTGCTGTGACAATTTTTATTTTGATTGCTCGATTATTTCTAAACATTTCTTAGAAAATTCAATTTTATTGAAAATCAACTGTGCTATAGCCCACAAGTTTTTGGGCGGCAAAAATCTAAAATGGTCCGATTACGATGGTTGATACCTCTATCAATAGGTTTCGGGACCTGTAATTGCTGTGACAATTTTCATTTTGATTGCTCGATTATTTCTAAACATTTCTTAGAAAATTCAATTTTATTGAAAATCAACTGTGCTATAGCCCACAAGTTTTTGGGCGGCAAAAATCTAAAATGCTCCGATTACGATGGTTAATACCTCTATCAATAGGTTCCGGGACTTGTAATTGCTGTGACAATTTTCATTTTGATTGCTCGATTATTTATTAACATTTCTTAGAAAATTCAATTTTATTGAAAATCAACTGTGCTATAGCCCACAAGTTTTTGGGCGGCAAAAATCTAAAATGCTCCGATTACGATGGTTAATACCTCTATCAATAGGTTCCGGGACCTGTAATTGCTGTGACAATTTTCATTTTAATTGCTCGATTATTTCTAAACATTTCTTAGAAAATTCAATTTTATTGAAAATCAACTGTGCTATAGCCCACAAGTTTTTGGGCGGCAAAAATCTAAAATGCTCCGATTACGATGGTTGATACGTCTATCAATAGGTTTCGGGACCTGTAATTGCTGTGACAATTTTCATTTTGATTGCTCGATTATTTCTAAACATTTCTTAGAAAATTCAATTTTATTGAAAATCAACTCTGCTATAGCCCACAAGTTTTTGGGCGGCAAAAATCTAAAATGCTCCGATTACGATGGTTAATACCTCTATCAATAGGTTTCGGGACCTGTAATTGCTGTGACAATTTTCATTTTGATTGCTCGATTATTTCTAAACAGTTCTTAGAAAATTCAATTTTATTGAAAATCAACTGTGCTATAGCCCACAAGTTTTTGGGCGGCAAAAATCTAAAATGCTCCGATTACGATGGTTGATACCTCTATCAATAGGTTTCGGGGCCTGTAATTGCTGTGACAATTTTCATTTTGATTGCTCGATTATTTCTAAACATTTCTTAGAAAATTCAATTTTATTGAAAATCAACTGTGCTATAGCCCACAAGTTTTTGGGCGGCAAAAATCTAAAATGGTACGATTACGATGGTTGATACCTCTATCAATAGGTTTCGGGACCTGTAATTGCTGTGACAATTTTCATTTTGATTGCTCGATTATTTCTAAACATTTCTTAGAAAATTCAATTTTATTCAAAATCAACTGTGCTATAGCCCACAAGTTTTTGGGCGGCAAAAATCTAAAATGGTACGATTACGATGGTTGATACCTCTATCAATAGGTTTCGGGACCTGTAATTGCTGTGACAATTTTCATTTTGATTGCTCGATTATTTCTAAACATTTCTTAGAAAATTCAATTTTATTGAAAATCAACTGTGCTATAAGCCCACAAGTTTTTGGGCGGCAAAAATCTAAAATGCTCCGATTACGATGGTTGATACCTCTATCAATAGGTTTCGGGACCTGTAATTGCTGTGACAATTTTCATTTTGATTGCTCGATTATTTCTAAACATTTCTTAGAAAATTCAATTTTATTGAAAATCAACTGTGCTATAAGCCCACAAGTTTTTGGGCGGCAAAAATCTAAAATGCTCCGATTACGATGGTTGATACCTCTATCAATAGGTTTCGGGACCTGTAATTGCTGTGACAATTTTCATTTTGATTGCTCGATTATTTCTAAACATTTCTTAGAAAATTCAATTTTATTGAAAATCAACTGTGCTATAAGCCCACAAGTTTTTGGGCGGCAAAAATCTAAAATGGTCCGATTACGATGGTTGATACCTCTATCAATAGGTTTCGGGACCTGTAATTGCTGTGACAATTTTCATTTTGATTGCTCGATTATTTCTAAACTTTTCTTAGAAAATTCAATTTTATTGAAAATCAACTGTGCTATAGCCCACAAGTTTTTGGGCGGCAAAAATCTAAAATGATCCGATTACGATGGTTGATACCTCTATCAATAGGTTTCGGG
This sequence comes from Tipula vernalis, assembly GCA_958295665.1. Lineage (NCBI taxonomy): Eukaryota > Metazoa > Arthropoda > Insecta > Diptera > Tipulidae > Tipula > Tipula vernalis. The sequence continues at coordinate 91,186,145 of OY282560.1, read as the reverse complement.
ACCTGTAATTGCTGTGACAATTTTCATTTTGATTGCTCGATTATTTCTAAACATTTCTTAGAAAATTCAATTTTATTGAAAATCAACTGTGCTATAGCCCACAAGTTTTTGGGCGGCAAAAATCTAAAATGCTCCGATTACGATGGTTGATACCTCTATCAATAGGTTTCGGGACCTGTAATTGCTGTGACAATTTTCATTTTGATTGCTCGATTATTTCTAAACATTTCTTAGAAAATTCAATTTTATTGAAAATCAACTGTGCTATAAGCCCACAAGTTTTTGGGCGGCAAAAATCTAAAATGGTCCGATTACGATGGTTGATACCTCTATCAATAGGTTTCGGGACCTGTAATTGCTGTGACAATTTTCATTTTGATTGCTCGATTATTTCTAAACATTTCTTATAAAATTCAATTTTATTGAAAATCAACTGTGCTATAGCCCACAAGTTTTTGGGCGGTAAAAATCTAAAATGCTCCGATTACGATGGTTAATACCTCTATCAATAGGTTTCGGGACCTGTAATTGCTGTGACAATTTTCATTTTGATTGCTCGATTATTTCTAAACATTTCTTAGAAAATTCAATTTTATTGAAAATCAACTGTGCTATAGCCCACAAGTTTTTGGGCGGCAAAAATCTAAAATGCTCCGATTACGATGGTTGATACCTCTATCAATAGGTTTCGGGACCTGTAATTGCTGTAACAATTTTCATTTTGATTGCTCGATTATTTCTAAACATTTCTTAGAAAATTCAATTTTATTGAAAATCAACTGTGCTATAGCCCACAAGTTTTTGGGCGGCAAAAATCTAAAATGATCCGATTACGATGGTTGATACCTCTATCAATAGGTTTCGGGACCTGTAATTGCTGTGACAATTTTCATTTTGATTGCTCGATTATTTCTAAACAATTCTTAGAAAATTCAATTTTATTGAAAATCAACTGTGCTATAGCCCACAAGTTTTTGGGCGGCAAAAATCTAAAATGATCCGATTACGATGGTTGATACCTCTATCAATAGGTTTCGGGACCTGTAATTGCTGTGACAATTTTCATTTTGATTGCTCGATTATAGCTAAACATTTCTTAGAAAATTCAATTTTATTGAAAATCAACTGTGCTATAGCCCACAAGTTTTTGGGCGGCAAAAATCTAAAATGGTCCGATTACGATGGTTGATACCTCTATCAATAGGTTTCGGGACCTGTAATTGCTGTGACAATTTTCATTTTGATTGCTCGATTATTTCTAAACATTTCTTAGAAAATTCAATTTTATTGAAAATCAACTGTGCTATAAGCCCACAAGTTTTTGGGCGGCAAAAATGTAAAATGGTCCGATTACGATGGTTGATACCTCTATCAATAGGTTTCGGGACCTGTAATTGCTGTGACAATTTTCATTTTGATTGCTCGATTATTTCTAAACATTTCTTAGAAAATTCAATTTTATTGAAAATCAACTGTGCTATAGCCCACAAGTTTTTGGGCGGCAAAAATCTAAAATGCTCCGATTACGATGGTTGATACCTCTATCAATAGGTTTCGGGACCTGTAATTGCTGTGACAATTTTCATTTTGATTGCTCGATTATTTCTAAACATTTCTTAGAAAATTCAATTTTATTGAAAATCAATTGTGCTATAGCCCACAAGTTTTTGGGCGGCAAAAATCTAAAATGCTCCGATTACGATGGTTGATACCTCTATCAATAGGTTTCGGGACCTGTAATTGCTGTGACAATTTTCATTTTGATTGCTCGATTATTTCTAAACATTTCTTAGAAAATTCAATTTTATTGAAAATCAACTGTGCTATAGCCCACAAGTTTTTGGGCGGCAAAAATCTAAAATGCTCCTATTACGATGGTTAATACCTCTATCAATAGGTTTCGGGACCTGTAATTGCTGTGACAATTTTCATTTTGATTGCTCGATTATTTCTAAACATTTCTTAGAAAATTCAATTTTATTGAAAATCAACTGTGCTAAAGCCCACAAGTTTTTGGGCGGCAAAAATCAAAAATGCTCCGATTACGATGGTTGATACCTCTATCAATAGGTTTCGGGACCTGTAATTGCTGTGACAATTTTCATTTTGATTGCTCGATTATTTCTAAACATTTCTTAGAAAATTCAATTTTATTGAAAATCAATTGTGCTATAGCCCACAAGTTTTTGGGCGGCAAAAATCTAAAATGCTCCGATTACGATGGTTGATACCTCTATCAATAGGTTTCGGGACCTGTAATTGCTGTGACAATTTTCATTTTGATTGCTCGATTATTTCTAAACATTTCTTAGAAAATTCAATTTTATTGAAAATCAACTGTGTTATAGCCCACAAGTTTTTGGGCGGCAAAAATCTAAAATGCTCCGATTACGATGGTTAATACCTCTATCAATAGGTTTCGGGACCTGTAATTGCTGTGACAATTTTCATTTTGATTGCTCGATTATTTATTAACATTTCTTAGAAAATTCAATTTTATTGAAAATCTACTGTGCTATAGCCCACAAGTTTTTGGGCGGCAAAAATCTAAAATGCTCCGATTACGATGGTTGATACCTCTATCAATAGGTTTCGGGACCTGTAATTGCTGTGACAATTTTCATTTTGATTGCTCTATTATTTCTAAACATTTCTTAGAAAATTCAATTTTATTGAAAATCAACTGTGCTATAGCCCACAAGTTTTTGGGCGGCAAAAATCAAAAATGCTCCGATTACGATGGTTGATTCCTCTATCAATAGGTTCCGGGACCTGTAATTGCTGTGACAATTTTCATTTTGATTGCTAGATTATTTCTGAACATTTCTTAGAAAATTCAATTTTATTGAAAATCAACTGTGCTATAGCCCACAAGTTTTTGGGCGGCAAAAATCTAAAATGGTCCGATTACGATGGTTGATACCTCTATCAATAGGTTTCGGGACCTGTAATTGCTGTGACAATTTTCATTTTGATTGCTCTAATATTTCTAAACATTTCTTAGAAAATTCAATTTAATTGAAAATCAACTGTGCTATAGCCCACAAGTTTTTGGGCGGCAAAAATCTAAAATGGTCCGATTACGATGGTTGATACCTCTATCAATAGGTTTCGGGACCTGTAATTGCTGTGACAATTTTCATTTTGATTGCTCGATTATTTCTAAACATTTCTTAGAAAATTCAATTTTATTGAAAATCAACTGTGCTATAGCCCACGAGTTTTTGGGCGGCAAAAATCTAAAATGGTCCGATTACGATGGTTGATACCTCTATCAATAGGTTCCGGGACCTGTAATTGCTGTGACAATTTTCATTTTGATTGCTCGATTATTTCTAAACATTTCTTAGAAAATTCAATTTTATTGAAAATCAACTGTGCTATAGCCCACAAGTTTTTGGGCGGCAAAAATCTAAAATGATCCGATTACGATGGTTGATACCTCTATCAATAGGTTTCGGGACCTGTAATTGCTGTGACAATTTTCATTTTGATTGCTCGATTATTTCTAAACATTTCTTAGAAAATTCAATTTTATTGAAAATCAACTGTGCTATAAGCCCACAAGTTTTTGGGCGGCAAAAATCTAAAAATGGTCCGATTACGATGGTTGATACCTCTATCAATAGGTTTCGGGGCCTGTAATTGCTGTGACAATTTTCATTTTGATTGCTCGATTATTTCTAAACATTTCTTAGAAAATTCAATTTTATTGAAAATCAACTGTGCTATAGCCCACAAGTTTTTGGGCGGCAAAAATCTAAAATGCTCCGATTACGATGGTTGATACCTCTATCAATAGGTTTCGGGACCTGTAATTGCTGTGACAATTTTCATTTTGATTGCTCGATTATTTCTAAACATTTCTTAGAAAATTCAATTTTATTGAAAATCAACTGTGCTATAAGCCCACAAGTTTTTGGGCGGCAAAAATCTAAAATGGTCCGATTACGATGGTTGATACCTCTATCAATAGGTTTCGGGACCTGTAATTGCTGTGACAATTTTCATTTTGATTGCTCGATTATTTCTAAACATTTCTTATAAAATTCAATTTTATTGAAAATCAACTGTGCTATAGCCCACAAGTTTTTGGGCGGCAAAAATCAAAAATGCTCCGATTACGATGGTTGATACCTCTATCAATAGGTTTCGGGACCTGTAATTGCTGTGACAATTTTCATTTTGATTGCTCGATTATTTCTAAACATTTCTTAGAAAATTCAATTTTATTGAAAATCAACTGTGCTATAGCCCACAAGTTTTTGGGCGGCAAAAATCTAAAATGCTCCGATTACGATGGTTGATACCTCTATCAATAGGTTTCGGGACCTGTAATTGCTGTGACAATTTTCATTTTGATTGCTCGATTATTTCTAAACATTTCTTATAAAATTCAATTTTATTGAAAATCAACTGTGCTATAAGCCCACAAGTTTTTGGGCGGCAAAAATCTAAAATGGTCCGATTACGATGGTTGATACCTCTATCAATAGGTTTCGGGACCTGTAATTGCTGTGACAATTTTCATTTTGATTGCTCGATTATTTCTAAACATTTCTTAGAAAATTCAATTTTATTGAAAATCAACTGTGCTATAGCCCACAAGTTTTTGGGCGGCAAAAATCAAAAATGCTCCGATTACGATGGTTGATACCTCTATCAATAGGTTTCGGGACCTGTAATTGCTGTGACAATTTTCATTTTGATTGCTCGATTATTTCTAAACATTTCTTAGAAAATTCAATTTTATTGAAAATCAACTGTGCTATAGCCCACAAGTTTTTGGGCGGCAAAAATCTAAAATGCTCCGATTACGATGGTTGATACCTCTATCAATAGGTTTCGGGACCTGTAATTGCTGTGACAATTTTCATTTTGATTGCTCGATTATTTCTAAACATTTCTTAGAAAATTCAATTTTATTGAAAATCAACTGTGCTATAAGCCCACAAGTTTTTGGGCGGCAAAAATCTAAAATGGTCCGATTACGATGGTTGATACCTCTATCAATAGGTTTCGGGACCTGTAATTGCTGTGACAATTTTCATTTTGATTGCTCGATTATTTCTAAACATTTCTTATAAAATTCAATTTTATTGAAAATCAACTGTGCTATAGCCCACAAGTTTTTGGGCGGCAAAAATCAAAAATGCTCCGATTACGATGGTTGATACCTCTATCAATAGGTTTCGGGACCTGTAATTGCTGTGACAATTTTCATTTTGATTGCTCGATTATTTCTAAACATTTCTTAGAAAATTCAATTTTATTGAAAATCAACTGTGCTATAGCCCACAAGTTTTTGGGCGGCAAAAATCTAAAATGCTCCGATTACGATGGTTAATACCTCTATCAATAGGTTTCGGGACCTGTAATTGCTGTGACAATTTTCATTTTGATTGCTCGATTATTTATTAACATTTCTTAGAAAATTCAATTTTATTGAAAATCAACTGTGCTATAGCCCACAAGTTTTTGGGCGGCAAAAATCTAAAATGCTCCGATTACGATGGTTGATACCTCTATCAATAGGTTTCGGGACCTGTAATTGCTGTGACAATTTTCATTTTGATTGCTCTATTATTTCTAAACATTTCTTATAAAATTCAATTTTATTGAAAATCAACTGTGCTATAGCCCACAAGTTTTTGGGCGGCAAAAATCTAAAATGCTCCGATTACGATGGTTGATACCTCTATCAATAGGTTCCGGGACCTGTAATTGCTGTGACAATTTTCATTTTGATTGCTAGATTATTTCTAAACATTTCTTAGAAAATTCAATTTTATTGAAAATCAACTGTGCTATAGCCCACAAGTTTTTGGGCGGCAAAAATCTAAAATGGTCCGATTACGATGGTTGATACCTCTATCAATAGGTTTCGGGACCTGTAATTGCTGTGACAATTTTCATTTTGATTGCTCTAATATTTCTAAACATTTCTTAGAAAATTCAATTTAATTGAAAATCAACTGTGCTATAGCCCACAAGTTTTTGGGCGGCAAAAATCTAAAATGGTCCGATTACGATGGTTGATACCTCTATCAATAGGTTTCGGGACCTGTAATTGCTGTGACAATTTCCATTTTGATTGCTCGATTATTTCTAAACATTTCTTAGAAAATTCAATTTTATTGAAAATCAACTGTGCTATAGCCCACGAGTTTTTGGGCGGCAAAAATCTAAAATGCTCCGATTACGATGGTTGATACCTCTATCAATAGGTTCCGGGACCTGTAATTGCTGTGACAATTTTCATTTTGATTGCTCGATTATTTCTAAACATTTCTTAGAAAATTCAATTTTATTGAAAATCAACTGTGCTATAGCCCACAAGTTTTTGGGCGGCAAAAATCTAAAATGCTCCGATTACGATGGTTGATACCTCTATCAATAGGTTTCGGGACCTGTAATTGCTGTGACAATTTTCATTTTGATTGCTCGATTATTTCTAAACATTTCTTAGAAAATTCAATTTTATTGAAAATCAACTGTGCTATAAGCCCACAAGTTTTTGGGCGGCAAAAATCTAAAAATGGTCCGATTACGATGGTTGATACCTCTATCAATAGGTTTCGGGGCCTGTAATTGCTGTGACAATTTTCATTTTGATTGCTCGATTATTTCTAAACATTTCTTAGAAAATTCAATTTTATTGAAAATCAACTGTGCTATAGCCCACAAGTTTTTGGGCGGCAAAAATCTAAAATGCTCCGATTACGATGGTTCATACCTCTATCAATAGGTTTCGGGACCTGTAATTGCTGTGACAATTTTCATTTTGATTGCTCGATTATTTCTAAACATTTCTTAGAAAATTCAATTTTATTGAAAATCAACTGTGCTATAAGCCCACAAGTTTTTGGGCGGCAAAAATCTAAAATGGTCCGATTACGATGGTTGATACCTCTATCAATAGGTTTCGGGACCTGTAATTGCTGTGACAATTTTCATTTTGATTGTTCGATTATTTCTAAACATTTCTTATAAAATTCAATTTTATTGAAAATCAACTGTGCTATAGCCCACAAGTTTTTGGGCGGCAAAAATCAAAAATGCTCCGATTACGATGGTTGATACCTCTATCAATAGGTTTCGGGACCTGTAATTGCTGTGACAATTTTCATTTTGATTGCTCGATTATTTCTAAACATTTCTTAGAAAATTCAATTTTATTGAAAATCAACTGTGCTATAAGCCCACAAGTTTTTGGGCGGCAAAAATCTAAAATGGTCCGATTACGATGGTTGATACCTCTATCAATAGGTTTCGGGACCTGTAATTGCTGTGACAATTTTCATTTTGATTGCTCGATTATTTCTAAACATTTCTTATAAAATTCAATTTTATTGAAAATCAACTGTGCTATAGCCCACAAGTTTTTGGGCGGCAAAAATCAAAAATGGTCCGATTACGATGGTTGATACCTCTATCAATAGGTTTCGGGACCTGTAATTGCTGTGACAATTTTCATTTTGATTGCTCGATTATTTCTAAACATTTCTTAGAAAATTCAATTTTATTGAAAATCAACTGTGCTATAGCCCACAAGTTTTTGGGCGGCAAAAATCTAAAATGCTCCGATTACGATGCTTGATACCTCTATCAATAGGTTTCGGGACCTGTAATTGCTGTGACAATTTTCATTTTGATTGCTCGATTATTTCTAAACATTTCTTAGAAAATTCAATTTTATTGAAAATCAACTGTGCTATAAGCCCACAAGTTTTTGGGCGGCAAAAATCTAAAATGGTCCGATTACGATGGTTGATACCTCTATCAATAGGTTTCGGGACCTGTAATTGCTGTGACAATTTTCATTTTGATTGCTCGATTATTTCTAAACATTTCTTAGAAAATTCAATTTTATTGAAAATCAACTGTGCTATAGCCCACAAGTTTTTGGGCGGCAAAAATCAAAAATGCTCCGATTACGATGGTTGATACCTCTATCAATAGGTTTCGGGACCTGTAATTGCTGTGACAATTTTCATTTTGATTGCTCGATTATTTCTAAACATTTCTTAGAAAATTCAATTTTATTGAAAATCAACTGTGCTATAGCCCACAAGTTTTTGGGCGGCAAAAATCTAAAATGCTCCGATTACGATGGTTGATACCTCTATCAATAGGTTTCGGGACCTGTAATTGCTGTGACAATTTTCATTTTGATTGCTCGATTATTTCTAAACATTTCTTAGAAAATTCAATTTTATTGAAAATCAACTGTGCTATAAGCCCACAAGTTTTTGGGCGGCAAAAATCTAAAATGCTCCGATTACGATGGTTGATACCTCTATCAATAGGTTTCGGGACCTGTAATTGCTGTGACAATTTTCATTTTGATTGCTCGATTATTTCTAAACATTTCTTATAAAATTCAATTTTATTGAAAATCAACTGTGCTATAGCCCACAAGTTTTTGGGCGGCAAAAATCAAAAATGCTCCGATTACGATGGTTGATACCTCTATCAATAGGTTTCGGGACCTGTAATTGCTGTGACAATTTTCATTTTGATTGCTCGATTATTTCTAAACATTTCTTAGAAAATTCAATTTTATTGAAAATCAACTGTGCTATAGCCCACAAGTTTTTGGGCGGCAAAAATCTAAAATGCTCCGATTACGATGGTTGATACCTCTATCAATAGGTTTCGGGACCTGTAATTGCTGTGACAATTTTCATTTTGATTGCTCGATTATTTCTAAACATTTCTTAGAAAATTCAATTTTATTGAAAATCAACTGTGCTATAGCCCACAAGTTTTTGGGCGGCAAAAATCAAAAATGCTCCGATTACGATGGTTGATACCTCTATCAATAGGTTCCGGGACCTGTAATTGCTGTGACAATTTTCATTTTGATTGCTCGATTATTTCTAAACATTTCTTAGAAAATTCAATTTTATTGAAAATCAACTGTGCTATAGCCCACAAGTTTTTGGGCGGCAAAAATCTAAAATGCTCCGATTACGATGGTTGATACCTCTATCAATAGGTTTCGGGACCTGTAATTGCTGTGACAATTTTCATTTTGATTGCTCGATTATTTCTAAACATTTCTTAGAAAATTCAATTTTATTGAAAATCAACTGTGCTATAGCCCACAAGTTTTTGGGCGGCAAAAATCTAAAATGATCCGATTACGATGGTTGATACCTCTATCAATAGGTTTCGGGACCTGTAATTGCTGTGACAATTTTCATTTTGATTGCTCGATTATTTCTAAACATTTCTTAGAAAATTCAATTTTATTGAAAATCAACTGTGCTATAGCCCACAAGTTTTTGGGCGGCAAAAATCTAAAATGATCCGATTACGATGGTTGATACCTCTATCAATAGGTTTCGGGACCTGTAATTGCTGTGACAATTTTCATTTTGATTGCTCGATTATTTCTAAACATTTCTTAGAAAATTCAATTTTATTGAAAATCAACTGTGCTATAGCCCACAAGTTTTTGGGCGGCAAAAATCTAAAATGCTCCGATTACGATGGTTGATACCTCTATCAATAGGTTTCGGGACCTGTAATTGCTGTGACAATTTTCATTTTCATTGCTCGATTATTTCTAAACATTTCTTAGAAAATTCAATTTTATTGAAAATCAACTGTGCTATAAGCCCACAAGTTTTTGGGCGGCAAAAATCTAAAATGGTCCGATTACGATGGTTGATACCTCTATCAATAGGTTTCGGGACCTGTAATTGCTGTGACAATTTTTATTTTGATTGCTCGATTATTTCTAAACATTTCTTAGAAAATTCAATTTTATTGAAAATCAACTGTGCTATAGCCCACAAGTTTTTGGGCGGCAAAAATCTAAAATGCTCCGATTACGATGGTTGATACCTCAATCAATAGGTTTCGGGACCTGTAATTGCTGTGACAATTTTCATTTTGATTGCTCGATTATTTCTTAACATTTCTTAGAAAATTCAATTTTATTGAAAATCAACTGTGCTATAGCCCACAAGTTTTTGGACGGCAAAAATCTAAAATGCTCCGATTACGATGGTTGATACCTCTATCAATAGGTTTCGGGACCTGTAATTGGTGTGACAATTTTCATTTTGATTGCTCGATTATTTCTAAACATTTCTTATAAAATTCAATTTTATTGAAAATCAACTGTGCTATAGCCCACAAGTTTATGGGCGGCAAAAATCTAAAATGCTCCGATTACGATGGTTAATACCTCTATCAATAGGTTTCGGGACCTGTAATTGCTGTGACAATTTTCATTTTGATTGCTCGATTATTTCTAAACATTTCTTAGAAAATTCAATTTTATTGAAAATCAACTGTGCTATAGCCCACAAGTTTTTGGGCGGCAAAAATCAAAAATGCTCCGATTACGATGGTTGATACCTCTATCAATAGGTTTCGGGACCTGTAATTGCTGTGACAATTTTCATTTTGATTGCTCGATTATTTCTAAACATTTCTTAGAAAATTCAATTTTATTGAAAATCAATTGTGCTATAGCCCACAAGTTTTTGGGCGGCAAAAATCTAAAATGCTCCGATTACGATGGTTGATACCTCTATCAATAGGTTTCGGGACCTGTAATTGCTGTGACAATTTTCATTTTGATTGCTCGATTATTTCTAAACATTTCTTAGAAAATTCAATTTTATTGAAAATCAACTGTGCTATAGCCCACAAGTTTTTGGGCGGCAAAAATCTAAAATGCTCCGATTACGATGGTTAATACCTCTATCAATAGGTTTCGGGACCTGTAATTGCTGTGACAATTTTCATTTTGATTGCTCGATTATTTATTAACATTTCTTAGAAAATTCAATTTTATTGAAAATCAACTGTGCTATAGCCCACAAGTTTTTGGGCGGCAAAAATCAAAAATGCTCCGATTACGATGGTTGATACCTCTATCAATAGGTTCCGGGACCTGTAATTGCTGTGACAATTTTCATTTTGATTGCTCGATTATTTCTGAACATTTCTTAGAAAATTCAATTTTATTGAAAATCAACTGTGCTATAGCCCACAAGTTTTTGGGCGGCAAAAATCTAAAATGGTCCGATTACGATGGTTGATACCTCTATCAATAGGTTTCGGGACCTGTAATTGCTGTGACAATTTTCATTTTGATTGCTCGATTATTTCTAAACATTTCTTAGAAAATTCAATTTTATTGAAAATCAACTGTGCTATAGCCCACAAGTTTTTGGGCGGCAAAAATCAAAAATGCTCCGATTACGATGGTTGATACCTCTATCAATAGGTTTCGGGACCTGTAATTGCTGTGACAATTTTCATTTTGATTGCTCGATTATTTCTAAACATTTCTTAGAAAATTCAATTTTATTGAAAATCAACTGTGCTATAGCCCACAAGTTTTTGGGCGGCAAAAATCTAAAATGCTCCGATTACGATGGTTGATACCTCTATCAATAGGTTTCGGGACCTGTAATTGCTGTGACAATTTTCATTTTGATTGCTCGATTATTTCTAAACATTTCTTAGAAAATTCAATTTTATTGAAAATCAACTGTGCTATAAGCCCACAAGTTTTTGGGCGGCAAAAATCTAAAATGGTCCGATTACGATGGTTGATACCTCTATCAATAGGTTTCGGGACCTGTAATTGCTGTGACAATTTTCATTTTGATTGCTCGATTATTTCTAAACATTTCTTATAAAATTCAATTTTATTGAAAATCAACTGTGCTATAGCCCACAAGTTTTTGGGCGGCAAAAATCAAAAATGCTCCGATTACGATGGTTGATACCTCTATCAATAGGTTTCGGGACCTGTAATTGCTGTGACAATTTTCATTTTGATTGCTCGATTATTTCTAAACATTTCTTAGAAAATTCAATTTTATTGAAAATCAACTGTGCTATAGCCCACAAGTTTTTGGGCGGCAAAAATCTAAAATGCTCCGATTACGATGGTTGATACCTCTATCAATAGGTTTCGGGACCTGTAATTGCTGTGACAATTTTCATTTTGATTGCTCGATTATTTCTAAACATTTCTTAGAAAATTCAATTTTATTGAAAATCAACTGTGCTATAGCCCACAAGTTTTTGGGCGGCAAAAATCAAAAATGCTCCGATTACGATGGTTGATACCTCTATCAATAGGTTCCGGGACCTGTAATTGCTGTGACAATTTTCATTTTGATTGCTCGATTATTTCTAAACATTTCTTAGACAATTCAATTTTATTGAAAATCAACTGTGCTATAGCCCACAAGTTTTTGGGCGGCAAAAATCTAAAATGCTCCGATTACGATGGTTGATACCTCTATCAATAGGTTTCGGGACCTGTAATTGCTGTGACAATTTTCATTTTGATTGCTCGATTATTTCTAAACATTTCTTAGAAAATTCAATTTTATTGAAAATCAACTGTGCTATAGCCCACAAGTTTTTGGGCGGCAAAAATCTAAAATGATCCGATTACGATGGTTGATACCTCTATCAATAGGTTTCGGGACCTGTAATTGCTGTGACAATTTTCATTTTGATTGCTCGATTATTTCTAAACATTTCTTAGAAAATTCAATTTTATTGAAAATCAACTGTGCTATAGCCCACAAGTTTTTGGGCGGCAAAAATCTAAAATGATCCGATTACGATGGTTGATACCTCTATCAATAGGTTTCGGGACCTGTAATTGCTGTGACAATTTTCATTTTGATTGCTCGATTATTTCTAAACATTTCTTAGAAAATTCAATTTTATTGAAAATCAACTGTGCTATAGCCCACAAGTTTTTGGGCGGCAAAAATCTAAAATGCTCCGATTACGATGGTTGATACCTCTATCAATAGGTTTCGGGACCTGTAATTGCTGTGACAATTTTCATTTTCATTGCTCGATTATTTCTAAACATTTCTTAGAAAATTCAATTTTATTGAAAATCAACTGTGCTATAAGCCCACAAGTTTTTGGCGGCAAAAATCTAAAATGGTCCGATTACGATGGTTGATACCTCTATCAATAGGTTTCGGGACCTGTAATTGCTGTGACAATTTTTATTTTGATTGCTCGATTATTTCTAAACATTTCTTAGAAAATTCAATTTTATTGAAAATCAACTGTGCTATAGCCCACAAGTTTTTGGGCGGCAAAAATCTAAAATGCTCCGATTACGATGGTTGATACCTCTATCAATAGGTTTCGGGACCTGTAATTGCTGTGACAATTTTCATTTTGATTGCTCGATTATTTCTTAACATTTCTTAGAAAATTCAATTTTATTGAAAATCAACTGTGCTATAGCCCACAAGTTTTTGGACGGCAAAAATCTAAAATGCTCCGATTACGATGGTTGATACCTCTATCAATAGGTTTCGGGACCTGTAATTGGTGTGACAATTTTCATTTTGATTGCTCGATTATTTCTAAACATTTCTTAGAAAATTCAATTTTATTGAAAATCAACTGTGCTATAGCCCACAAGTTTATGGGCGGCAAAAATCTAAAATGCTCCGATTACGATGGTTAATACCTCTATCAATAGGTTTCGGGACCTGTAATTGCTGTGACAATTTTCATTTTGATTGCTCGATTATTTCTAAACATTTCTTAGAAAATTCAATTTTATTGAAAATCAACTGTGCTATAGCCCACAAGTTTTTGGGCGGCAAAAATCAAAAATGCTCCGATTACGATGGTTGATACCTCTATCAATAGGTTTCGGGACCTGTAATTGCTGTGGCAATTTTCATTTTGATTGCTCGATTATTTCTAAACATTTCTTAGAAAATTCAATTTTATTGAAAATCAATTGTGCTATAGCCCACAAGTTTTTGGGCGGCAAAAATCTAAAATGGTCCGATTACGATGGTTGATACCTCTATCAATAGGTTTCGGGACCTGTAATTGCTGTGACAATTTTCATTTTGATTGCTCGATTATTTCTAAACATTTCTTAGAAAATTCAATTTTATTGAAAATCAACTGTGCTATAGCCCACGAGTTTTTGGGCGGCAAAAATCTAAAATGCTCCGATTACGATGGTTGATACCTCTATCAATAGGTTCCGGGACCTGTAATTGCTGTGACAATTTTCATTTTGATTGCTCGATTATTTCTAAACATTTCTTAGAAAATTCAATTTTATTGAAAATCAACTGTGCTATAGCCCACAAGTTTTTGGGCGGCAAAAATCTAAAATGCTCCGATTACGATGGTTGATACCTCTATCAATAGGTTTCGGGACCTGTAATTGCTGTGACAATTTTCATTTTGCTTGCTCGATTATTTCTAAACATTTCTTAGAAAATTCAATTTTATTGAAAATCAACTGTGCTATAGCCCACAAGTTTTTGGGCGGCAAAAATCTAAAATGCTCCGATTACGATGGTTGATACCTCTATCAATAGGTTTCGGGACCTGTAATTGCTGTGACAATTTTCATTTTGATTGCTCGATTATTTCTAAACATTTCTTAGAAAATTCAATTTTATTGAAAATCAACTGTGCTATAGCCCACAAGTTTTTGGGCGGCAAAAATCTAAAATGCTCCGATTACGATGGTTGATACCTCTATCAATAGGTTTCGGGACCTGTAATTGCTGTGACAATTTTCATTTTGATTGCTCTAATATTTCTAAACATTTCTTAGAAAATTCAATTTAATTGAAAATCAACTGTGCTATAGCCCACAAGTTTTTGGGCGGCAAAAATCTAAAATGGTCCGATTACGATGGTTGATACCTCTATCAATAGGTTTCGGGACCTGTAATTGCTGTGACAATTTTCATTTTGATTGCTCGATTATTTCTAAACATTTCTTAGAAAATTCAATTTTATTGAAAATCAACTGTGCTATAGCCCACGAGTTTTTGGGCGGCAAAAATCTAAAATGCTCCGATTACGATGGTTGATACCTCTATCAATAGGTTCCGGGACCTGTAATTGCTGTGACAATTTTCATTTTGATTGCTCGATTATTTCTAAACATTTCTTAGAAAATTCAATTTTATTGAAAATCAACTGTGCTATAGCCCACAAGTTTTTGGGCGGCAAAAATCTAAAATGCTCCGATTACGATGGTTGATACCTCTATCAATAGGTTTCGGGACCTGTAATTGCTGTGACAATTTTCATTTTGCTTGCTCGATTATTTCTAAACATTTCTTAGAAAATTCAATTTTATTGAAAATCAACTGTGCTATAGCCCACAAGTTTTTGGGCGGCAAAAATCTAAAATGGTCCGATTACGATGGTTGATACCTCTATCAATAGGTTTCGGGACCTGTAATTGCTGTGACAATTTTCATTTTGATTGCTCGATTATTTCTAAACATTTCTTAGAAAATTCAATTTTATTGAAAATCAACTGTGCTATAGCCCACGAGTTTTTGGGCGGCAAAAATCTAAAATGCTCCGATTACGATGGTTGATACCTCTATCAATAGGTTCCGGGACCTGTAATTGCTGTGACAATTTTCATTTTGATTGCTCGATTATTTCTAAACATTTCTTAGAAAATTCAATTTTATTGAAAATCAACTGTGCTATAGCCCACAAGTTTTTGGGCGGCAAAAATCTAAAATGCTCCGATTACGATGTTTGATACCTCTATCAATAGGTTTCGGGACCTGTAATTGCTGTGACAATTTTCATTTTGCTTGCTCGATTATTTCTAAACATTTCTTAGAAAATTCAATTTTATTGAAAATCAACTGTGCTATAGCCCACAAGTTTTTGGGCGGCAAAAATCTAAAATGCTCCGATTACGATGGTTGATACCTCTATCAATAGGTTTCGGGACCTGTAATTGCTGTGACAATTTTCATTTTGATTGCTCGATTATTTCTAAACATTTCTTAGAAAATTCAATTTTATTGAAAATCAACTGTGCTATAAGCCCACAAGTTTTTGGGCGGCAAAAATCTAAAATGCTCCGATTACGATGGTTGATACCTCTATCAATAGGTTTCGGGACCTGTAATTGCTGTGACCATTTTCATTTTGATTGCTCGATTATTTCTAAACATTTCTTATAAAATTCAATTTTATTGAAAATCAACTGTGCTATAGCCCACAAGTTTTTGGGCGGCAAAAATCTAAAATGCTCCGATTACGATGGTTGATACCTCTATCAATAGGTTTCGGGACCTGTAATTGCTGTGACAATTTTCATTTTGATTGCTCGATTATTTCTAAACATTTCTTAGAAAATTCAATTTTATTGAAAATCAACTGTGCTATAGCCCACAAGTTTTTGGGCGGCAAAAATCAAAAATGCTCCGATTACGATGGTTGATACCTCTATCAATAGGTTTCGGGACCTGTAATTGCTGTGACAATTTTCATTTTGATTGCTCGATTATTTCTAAACATTTCTTAGAAAATTCAATTTTATTGAAAATCAACTGTGCTATAGCCCACAAGTTTTTGGGCGGCAAAAATCTAAAATGATCCGATTACGATGGTTGATACCTCTATCAATAGGTTTCGGGACCTGTAATTGCTGTGACAATTTTCATTTTGATTGCTCGATTATTTCTAAACATTTCTTAGAAAATTCAATTTTATTGAAAATCAACTGTGCTATAGCCCACAAGTTTTTGGGCGGCAAAAATCTAAAATGCTCCGAATACGATGGTTGATACCTCTATCAATAGGTTTCGGGACCTGTAATTGCTGTGACAATTTTCATTTTGATTGCTCGATTATTTCTAAACATTTCTTAGAAAATTCAATTTTATTGAAAATCAACTGTGCTATAAGCCCACAAGTTTTTGGGCGGCAAAAATCTAAAATGGTCCGATTACGATGGTTGATACCTCTATCAATAGGTTTCGGGACCTGTAATTGCTGTGACAATTTTCATTTTGATTGCTGGATTATTTCTAAACATTTCTTAGAAAATTCAATTTTATTGAAAATCAACTGTGCTATAGCCCACAAGTTTTTGGGCGGCAAAAATCTAAAATGCTCCGATTACGATGGTTGATACCTCTATCAATAGGTTTCGGGACCTGTAATTGCTGTGACAATTTTCATTTTGATTGCTCGATTATTTCTAAACATTTCTTAGAAAATTCAATTTTATTGAAAATCAACTGTGCTATAGCCCACAAGTTTTTGGGCGGCAAAAATCTAAAATGCTCCGATTACGATGGTTGATACCTCTATCAATAGGTTTCGGGACCTGTAATTGCTGTGACAATTCTCATTTTGATTGCTCGATTATTTCTAAACATTTCTTAGAAAATTCAATTTTATTGAAAATCAACTGTGCTATAGCCCACAAGTTTTTGGGCGGCAAAAATCTAAAATGCTCCGATTACGATGGTTGATATCTCTATCAATAGGTTTCGGGACCTGTAATTGCTGTGACAATTTTCATTTTGATTGCTCGATTATTTCTAAACATTTCTTAGAAAATTCAATTTTATTGAAAATCAACTGTGCTATAGCCCACAAGTTTTTGGGCGGCAAAAATCTAAAATGCTCCGATTACGATGGTTGATACCTCTATCAATAGGTTTCGGGACCTGTAATTGCTGTGACAATTTTCATTTTGATTGCTCGATTATTTCTAAACATTTCTTAGAAAATTCAATTTTATTGAAAATCAACTGTGCTATAAGCCCACAAGTTTTTGGGCGGCAAAAATCTAAAATGGTCCGATTACGATGGTTGATACCTCTATCAATAGGTTTCGGGACCTGTAATTGCTGTGACAATTTTCATTTTGATTGCTCGATTATTTCTAAACATTTCTTAGAAAATTCAATTTTATTGAAAATCTACTGTGCTATAGCCCACAAGTTTTTGGGCGGCAAAAATCTAAAATGATCCGATTACGATGGTTGATACCTCTATCAATAGGTTCCGGGACCTGTAATTGCTGTGACAATTTTCATTTTGATTGCTCGATTATTTCTAAACATTTCTTAGAAAATTCAATTTTATTGAAAATCAACTGTGCTATAGCGCACAAGTTTTTGGGCGGCAAAAATCTAAAATGATCCGATTACGATGGTCGATACCTCTATCAATAGGTTTCGGGACCTGTAATTGCTGTGACAATTTTCATTTTGATTGCTCGATTATTTCTAAACATTTCTTAGAAAATTCAATTTTATTGAAAATCAACTGTGCTATAGCCCACAAGTTTTTGGGCGGCAAAAATCAAAAATGCTCCGATTACGATGGTTAATACTTCTATCAATAGGTTCCGGGACCTGTAATTGCTGTGACAATTTTCATTTTGATTGCTCGATTATTTCTAAACATTTCTTAGAAAATTCAATTTTATTGAAAATCTACTGTGCTATAGCCCTCAAGTTTTTGGGCGGCAAAAATCTAAAATGATCCGATTACGATGGTTGATACCTCTATCAATAGGTTTCGGGACCTGTAATTGCTGTGACAATTTTCATTTTGATTGCTCGATTATTTCTAAACATTTCTTAGAAAATTCAATTTTATTGAAAATCAACTGTGCTATAGCGCACAAGTTTTTGGGCGGCAAAAATCTAAAATGATCCGATTACGATGGTCGATACCTCTATCAATAGGTTTCGGGACCTGTAATTGCTGTGACAATTTTCATTTTGATTGCTCGATTATTTCTAAACATTTCTTAGAAAATTCAATTTTATTGAAAATCAACTGTGCTATAGCCCACAAGTTTTTGGGCGGCAAAAATCAAAAATGCTCCGATTACGATGGTTAATACTTCTATCAATAGGTTCCGGGACCTGTAATTGCTGTGACAATTTTCATTTTGATTGCTCGATTATTTCTAAACATTTCTTAGAAAATTCAATTTTATTGAAAATCAACTGTGCTATAGCCCACAAGTTTTTGGGCGGCAAAAATCTAAAATGGTACGATTACGATGGTTGATACCTCTATCAATAGGTTTCGGGACCTGTAATTGCTGTGACAATTTTCATTTTGATTGCTCGATTATTTCTAAACATTTCTTAGAAAATTCAATTTTATTGAAAATCAACTGTGCTATAGCCCACAAGTTTTTGGGCGGCAAAAATCTAAAATGGTCCGATTACGATGGTTGATACCTCTACCAATAGGTTCCGGGACCTGTAATTGCTGTGACAATTTTCATTTTGATTGCTAGATTATTTCTGAACATTTCTTAGAAAATTCAATTTTATTGAAAATCAACTGTGCTATAGCCCACAAGTTTTTGGGCGGCAAAAATCTAAAATGCTCCGATTACGATGGTTGATACCTCTATCAATAGGTTTCGGGACCTGTAATTGCTGTGACAATTTTCATTTTGATTGCTCGATTATTTCTAAACATTTCTTAGAAAATTCAATTTTATTGAAAATCAACTGTGCTATAGCCCACAAGTTTTTGGGTGGCAAAAATCTAAAATGGTCCGATTACGAAGGTTGATACCTCTATCAATAGGTTTCGGGACCTGTAATTGCTGTGACAATTTTCATTTTGATTGCTCGATTATTTCTAAACATTTCTTAGAAAATTCAATTTTATTGAAAATCAACTGTGCTATAGCCCACGAGTTTTTGGGCGGCAAAAATCTAAAATGGTCCGATTACAATGGTTGATACCTCTATCAATAGGTTCCGGGACCTGTAATTGCTGTGACAATTTTCATTTTGATTGCTCGATTATTTCTAAACATTTCTTAGAAAATTCAATTAGATTAAAAATCAACTGTGCTATAGCCCACAAGTTTTTGGGCGGCAAAAATCTAAAATGCTCCGATTACGATGGTTGATACCTCTATCAATAGGTTTTGGGACCTGTAATTGCTGTGACAATTTTCATTTTGATTGCTCGATTATTTCTAAACATTTCTTAGAAAATTCAATTTTATTGAAAATCAACTGTGCTATAATCCCACAAGTTTTTGGGCGGCAAAAATCTAAAATGCTCCGATTACGATGGTTGATACCTCTATCAATAGGTTTCGGGACCTGTAATTGCTGTGACAATTTTCATTTTGATTGCTCGATTATTTCTAAACATTTCTTAGAAAATTCAATTTTATTGAAAATCAACTGTGCTATAGCCCACAAGTTTTTGGGCGGCAAAAATCTAAAATGATCCGATTACGATGGTTGATACCTCTATCAATAGGTTTCGGGACCTGTAATTGCTGTGACAATTTTCATTTTGATTGCTCGATTATTTCTGAACATTTCTTAGAAAATTCAATTTTATTGAAAATCAACTGTGCTATAGCCCACAAGTTTTTGGGCGGCAAAAATCTAAAATG
The DNA here is from genome assembly GCA_958295665.1 of Tipula vernalis. Lineage (NCBI taxonomy): Eukaryota > Metazoa > Arthropoda > Insecta > Diptera > Tipulidae > Tipula > Tipula vernalis. Next base: position 91,165,927 of record OY282560.1, on the reverse strand, counting down.
ATCCGATTACGATGGTTGATACCTCTATCAATAGGTTTCGGGACCTGTAATTGCTGTGACAATTTTCATTTTGATTGCTAGATTATTTCTGAACATTTCTTAGAAAATTCAATTTTATTGAAAATCAACTGTGCTATAGCCCACAAGTTTTTGGGCGGCAAAAAACTAAAATGGTCCGATTACGATGGTTGATACCTCTATCAATAGGTTTCGGGACCTGTAATTGCTGTGACAATTTTCATTTTGATTGCTAGATTATTTCTGAACATTTCTTAGAAAATTCAATTTTATTGAAAATCAACTGTGCTATAGCCCACAAGTTTTTGGGCGGCAAAAATCTAAAATGATCCGATTACGATGGTTGATACCTCTATCAATAGGTTTCGGGACCTGTAATTGCTGTGACAATTTTCATTTTGATTACTAGATTATTTCTGAACATTTCTTAGAAAATTCAATTTTATTGAAAATCAACTGTGCTATAGCCCACAAGTTTTTGGGCGGCAAAAATCTAAAATGCTCCGATTACGATGGTTGATACCTCTATCAATAGGTTTCGGGACCTGTAATTGCTGTGACAATTTTCATTTTGATTGCTAGATTATTTCTGAACATTTCTTAGAAAATTCAATTTTATTGAAAATCAACTGTGTTATAAGCCCACAAGTTTTTGGGCGGCAAAAATCTAAAATGGTCCGATTACGATGGTTGATACCTCTATCAATAGGTTTCGGGACCTGTAATTGCTGTGACAATTTTCATTTTGATTGCTAGATTATTTCTGAACATTTCTTAGAAAATTCAATTTTATTGAAAATCAACTGTGCTATAGCCCACAAGTTTTTGGGCGGCAAAAATCTAAAATGCTCCACTTACGATGGTTGATACCTCTATCAATAGGTTTCGGGACCTGTAATTGCTGTGACAATTTTCATTTTGATTGCTCGATTATTTCTGAACATTTCTTATAAAATTCAATTTTATTGAAAATCAACTGTGCTATAGCCCACAAGTTTTTGGGCGGCAAAAATCTAAAATGATCCGATTACGATGGTTGATACCTCTATCAATAGGTTTCGGGACCTGTAATTGCTGTGACAATTTTCATTTTGATTGCTCGATTATTTCTGAACATTTCTTAGAAAATTCAATTTTATTGAAAATCAACTGTGCTATAGCCCACAAGTTTTTGGGCGGCAAAAAGCTAAAATGCTCCGATTAATATGGTTGATACCTCTATCAATAGGTTTCGGGACCTGTAATTGCTGTGACAATTTTCATTTTGATTGCTCGATTATTTCTAAACATTTCTTAGAAAATTCAATTTTATTGAAAATCAACTGTGCTATAGCCCACAAGTTTTTGGGCGGCAAAAATCTAAAATGATCCGATTACGATGGTTGATACCTCTATCAATAGGTTTCGGGACCTGTAATTGCTGTGACAATTTTCATTTTGATTGCTCGATTATTTCTAAACATTTCTTAGAAAATTCAATTTTATTGAAAATCAACTGTGCTATAGCCCACAAGTTTTTGGGCGGCAAAAATCTAAAATGATCCGATTACGATGGTTGATACCTCTATCAATAGGTTTCGGGACCTGTAATTGCTGTGACAATTTTCATTTTGATTGCTCGATTATTTCTAAACATTTCTTAGAAAATTCAATTTTATTGAAAATCAACTGTGCTATAAGCCCACAAGTTTTTGGGCGGCAAAAATCTAAAATGCTCCGATTACGATGGTTGATACCTCTATCAATAGGTTTCGGGACCTGTAATTGCTGTGACAATTTTCATTTTGATTGCTCGATTATTTCTAAACATTTCTTATAAAATTCAATTTTATTGAAAATCAACTGTGCTATAGCCCACAAGTTTTTGGGCGGCAAAAATCTAAAATGGTACGATTACGATGGTTAATACCTCTATCAATAGGTTTCGGGACCTGTAATTGCTGTGACAATTTTCATTTTGATTGCTCGATTATTTCTAAACATTTCTTAGAAAATTCAATTTTATTGAAAATCAACTGTGCTATAGCCCACAAGTTTTTGGGCGGCAAAAATCAAAAATGCTCCGATTACGATGGTTGATACCTCTATCAATAGGTTTCGGGACCTGTAATTGCTGTGACAATTTTCATTTTGATTGCTCGATTATTTCTAAACATTTCTTAGAAAATTCAATTTTATTGAAAATCAACTGTGCTATAGCCCACAAGTTTTTGGGCGACAAAAATCTAAAATGCTCCGATTACGATGGTTGATACCTCTATCAATAGGTTTCGGGACCTGTAATTGCTGTGACAATTTTCATTTTGATTGCTCGATTATTTCTAAACATTTCTTAGAAAATTCAATTTTATTGAAAATCAACTGTGCTATAGCCCACAAGTTTTTGGGCGGCAAAAATCTAAAATGCTCCGATTACGATGGTTGATACCTCTATCAATAGGTTTCGGGACCTGTAATTGCTGTGACAATTTTCATTTTGATTGCTCGATTATTTCTAAACATTTCTTAGAAAATTCAATTTTATTGAAAATCAACTGTGCTATAAGCCCACAAGTTTTTGGGCGGCAAAAATCTAAAATGGTCCGATTACGATGGTTGATACCTCTATCAATAGGTTTCGGGACCTGTAATTGCTGTGACAATTTTCATTTTGATTGCTCGATTATTTCTAAACATTTCTTAGAAAATTCAATTTTATTGAAAATCAACTGTGCTATAGCCCACAAGTTTTTGGGCGGCAAAAATCTAAAATGATCCGATTACGATGGTTGATACCTCTATCAATAGGTTCCGGGACCTGTAATTGCTGTGACAATTTTCATTTTGATTGCTCGATTATTTCTGAACATTTCTTAGAAAATTCAATTTTATTGAAAATCAACTGTGCTATAGCGCACAAGTTTTTGGGCGGCAAAAATCTAAAATGATCCGATTACGATGGTTGATACCTCTATCAATAGGTTCCGGGACCTGTAATTGCTGTGACAAATTTCATTTTGATTGCTCGATTATTTCTAAACATTTCTTAGAAAATTCAATTTTATTGAAAATCAACTGTGCTATAGCCCACAAGTTTTTGGGCGGCAAAAATCTAAAATGATCCGATTACGATGGTTGATACCTCTATCAATAGGTTTCGGGACCTGTAATTGCTGTGACAATTTTCATTTTGATTGCTAGATTATTTCTGAACATTTCTTAGAAAATTCAATTTTATTGAAAATCAACTGTGCTATAGCCCACAAGTTTTTGGGCGGCAAAAATCTAAAATGCTCCGATTACGATGGTTGAAACCTCTATCAATAGGTTTCGGGACCTGTAATTGGTGTGACAATTTTCATTTTGATTACTAGATTATTTCTGAACATTTCTTAGAAAATTCAATTTTATTGAAAATCAACTGTGCTATAGCCCACAAGTTTTTGGGCGGCAAAAATCTAAAATGCTCCGATTACGATGGTTGATACCTCTATCAATAGGTTTCGGGACCTGTAATTGCTGTGACAATTTTCATTTTGATTGCTAGATTATTTCTGAACATTTCTTAGAAAATTCAATTTTATTGAAAATCAACTGTGCTATAGCCCACAAGTTTTTGGGCGGCAAAAATCTAAAATGGTCCGATTACGATGGTTGATACCTCTATCAATAGGTTTCGGGACCTGTAATTGCTGTGACAATTTTCATTTTGATTGCTCGATTATTTCTAAACATTTCTTAGAAAATTCAATTTTATTGAAAATCAACTGTGCTATAGCCCACAAGTTTTTGGGCGGCAAAAATCTAAAATGCTCCGATTACGATGGTTGATACCTCTATCAATAGGTTTCGGGACCTGTAATTGCTGTGACAATTTTCATTTTGATTGCTAGATTATTTCTGAACATTTCTTAGAAAATTCAATTTTATTGAAAATCAACTGTGCTATAGCCCACAAGTTTTTGGGCGGCAAAAATCTAAAATGCTCCGATTACGATGGTTGATACCTCTATCAATAGGTTTCGGGACCTGTAATTGCTGTGACAATTTTCATTTTGATTGCTCGATTATTTCTAAACATTTCTTAGAAAATTCAATTTTATTGAAAATCAACTGTGCTATAGCCCACAAGTTTTTGGGCGGCAAAAATCTAAAATGGTCCGATTACGATGGTTGATACCTCTATCAATAGGTTTCGGGACCTGTAATTGCTGTGACAATTTTCATTTTGATTGCTCGATTATTTCTAAACATTTCTTAGAAAATTCAATTTTATTGAAAATCAACTGTGCTATAAGCCCACAAGTTTTTGGGCGGCAAAAATCTAAAATGGTCCGATTACGATGGTTGATACCTCTATCAATAGGTTTCGGGACCTGTAATTGCTGTGACAATTTTCATTTTGATTGCTCGATTATTTCTAAACATTTCTTAGAAAATTCAATTTTATTGAAAATCAACTGTGCTATAGCCCACAAGTTTTTGGGCGGCAAAAATCTAAAATGATCCGATTACGATGGTTGATACCTCTATCAATAGGTTCCGGGACCTGTAATTGCTGTGACAATTTTCATTTTGATTGCTCGATTATTTCTGAACATTTCTTAGAAAATTCAATTTTATTGAAAATCAACTGTGCTATAGCGCACAAGTTTTTGGGCGGCAAAAATCTAAAATGATCCGATTACGATGGTTGATACCTCTATCAATAGGTTCCGGGACCTGTAATTGCTGTGACAAATTTCATTTTGATTGCTCGATTATTTCTAAACATTTCTTAGAAAATTCAATTTTATTGAAAATCAACTGTGCTATAGCCCACAAGTTTTTGGGCGGCAAAAATCTAAAATGATCCGATTACGATGGTTGATACCTCTATCAATAGGTTTCGGGACCTGTAATTGCTGTGACAATTTTCATTTTGATTGCTCGATTATTTCTAAACATTTCTTAGAAAATTCAATTTTATTGAAAATCAACTGTGCTATAAGCCCACAAGTTTTTGGGCGGCAAAAATCTAAAATGGTCCGATTACGATGGTTGATACCTCTATCAATAGGTTTCGGGACCTGTAATTGCTGTGACAATTTTCATTTTGATTGCTCGATTATTTCTAAACATTTCTTAGAAAATTCAATTTTATTGAAAATCAACTGTGCTATAGCCCACAAGTTTTTGGGCGGCAAAAATCTAAAATGATCCGATTACGATGGTTGATACCTCTATCAATAGGTTCCGGGACCTGTAATTGCTGTGACAATTTTCATTTTGATTGCTCGATTATTTCTGAACATTTCTTAGAAAATTCAATTTTATTGAAAATCAACTGTGCTATAGCCCACAAGTTTTTGGGCGGCAAAAATCTAAAATGATCCGATTACGATGGTTGATACCTCTATCAATAGGTTCCGGGACCTGTAATTGCTGTGACAAATTTGATTTTGATTGCTCGATTATTTCTAAACATTTCTTAGAAAATTCAATTTTATTGAAAATCAACTGTGCTATAGCCCACAAGTTTTTGGGCGGCAAAAATCTAAAATGATCCGATTACGATGGTTGATACCTCTATCAATAGGTTTCGGGACCTGTAATTGCTGTGACAATTTTCATTTTGATTGCTAGATTATTTCTGAACATTTCTTAGAAAATTCAATTTTATTGAAAATCAACTGTGCTATAGCCCACAAGTTTTTGGGCGGCAAAAATCTAAAATGCTCCGATTACGATGGTTGATACCTCTATCAATAGGTTTCGGGACCTGTAATTGGTGTGACAATTTTCATTTTGATTACTAGATTATTTCTGAACATTTCTTAGAAAATTCAATTTTATTGAAAATCAACTGTGCTATAGCCCACAAGTTTTTGGGCGGCAAAAATCTAAAATGCTCCGATTACGATGGTTGATACCTCTATCAATAGGTTTCGGGACCTGTAATTGCTGTGACAATTTTCATTTTGATTGCTAGATTATTTCTGAACATTTCTTAGAAAATTCAATTTTATTGAAAATCAACTGTGCTATAGCCCACAAGTTTTTGGGCGGCAAAAATCTAAAATGGTCCGATTACGATGGTTGATACCTCTATCAATAGGTTTCGGGACCTGTAATTGCTGTGACAATTTTCATTTTGATTGCTCGATTATTTCTAAACATTTCTTAGAAAATTCAATTTTATTGAAAATCAACTGTGCTATAGCCCACAAGTTTTTGGGCGGCAAAAATCTAAAATGCTCCGATTACGATGGTTGATACCTCTATCAATAGGTTTCGGGACCTGTAATTGCTGTGACAATTTTCATTTTGATTGCTAGATTATTTCTGAACATTTCTTAGAAAATTCAATTTTATTGAAAATCAACTGTGCTATAGCCCACAAGTTTTTGGGCGGCAAAAATCTAAAATGCTCCGATTACGATGGTTGATACCTCTATCAATAGGTTTCGGGACCTGTAATTGCTGTGACAATTTTCATTTTGATTGCTCGATTATTTCTAAACATTTCTTAGAAAATTCAATTTTATTGAAAATCAACTGTGCTATAGCCCACAAGTTTTTGGGCGGCAAAAATCTAAAATGGTCCGATTACGATGGTTGATACCTCTATCAATAGGTTTCGGGACCTGTAATTGCTGTGACAATTTTCATTTTGATTGCTAGATTATTTCTGAACATTTCTTAGAAAATTCAATTTTATTGAAAATCAACTGTGCTATAGCCCACAAGTTTTTGGGCGCAAAAATCTAAAAGGCTCCGATTACGATGGTTGATACCTCTATCAATAGGTTTCGGGACCTGTAATTGCTGTGACAATTTTCATTTTGATTGCTCGATTATTTCTAAACATTTCTTAGAAAATTCAATTTTATTGAAAATCAACTGTGCTATAGCCCACAAGTTTTTGGGCGGCAAAAATCTAAAATGATCCGATTACGATGGTTGATACCTCTATCAATAGGTTTCGGGACCTGTAATTGCTGTGACAATTTTCATTTTGATTGCTCGATTATTTCTGAACATTTCTTATAAAATTCAATTTTATTGAAAATCAACTGTGCTATAGCCCACAAGTTTTGGGCGGCAAAAATCTAAAATGATCCGATTACGATGGTTGATACCTCTATCAATAGGTTTCGGGACCTGTAATTGCTGTGACAATTTTCATTTTGATTGCTAGATTATTTCTGAACATTTCTTATAAAATTCAATTTTATTGAAAATCAACTGTGCTATAGCCCACAAGTTTTTGGGCGGCAAAAATCTGAAATGCTCCGATTACGATGGTTGATACCTCTATCAATAGGTTTCGGGACCTGTAATTGCTGTGACAATTTTCATTTTGATTGCTCGATTATTTCTAAACATTTCTTAGAAAATTCAATTTTATTGAAAATCAACTCTGCTATAGCCCACAAGTTTTTGGGCGGCAAAAATCTAAAATGCTCCGATTACGATGGTTGATACCTCTATCAATAGGTTTCGGGACCTGTAATTGCTGTGACAATTTTCATTTTGATTGCTCGATTATTTCTAAACATTTCTTAGAAAATTCAATTTTATTGAAAATCAACTCTGCTATAGCCCACAAGTTTTTGGGCGGCAAAAATCTAAAATGCTCCGATTACGATGGTTGATACCTCTATCAATAGGTTTCGGGACCTGTAATTGCTGTGACAATTTTCATTTTGATTGCTCGATTATTTCTAAACATTTCTTAGAAAATTCAATTTTATTGAAAATCAACTGTGCTATAGCCCACAAGTTTTGGGCGGCAAAAATCTAAAATGATCCGATTACGATGGTTGATACCTCTATCAATAGGTTTCGGGACCTGTAATTGCTGTGACAATTTTCATTTTGATTGCTAGATTATTTCTGAACATTTCTTAGAAAATTCAATTTTATTGAAAATCAACTGTGCTATAGCCCACAAGTTTTTGGGCGGCAAAAATCTGAAATGCTCCGATTACGATGGTTGATACCTCTATCAATAGGTTTCGGGACCTGTAATTGCTGTGACAATTTTCATTTTGATTGCTCGATTATTTCTAAACATTTCTTAGAAAATTCAATTTTATTGAAAATCAACTCTGCTAAAGCCCACAAGTTTTTGGGCGGCAAAAATCTAAAATGCTCCGATTACGATGGTTGATACCTCTATCAATAGGTTTCGGGACCTGTAATTGCTGTGACAATTTTCATTTTGATTGCTCGATTATTTCTAAACATTTCTTAGAAAATTCAATTTTATTGAAAATCAACTCTGCTATAGCCCACAAGTTTTTGGGCGGCAAAAATCTAAAATGCTCCGATTACGATGGTTGATACCTCTATCAATAGGTTTCGGGACCTGTAATTGCTGTGACAATTTTCATTTTGATTGCTCGATTATTTCTGAACATTTCTTATAAAATTCAATTTTATTGAAAATCAACTGTGCTATAGCCCACAAGTTTTGGGCGGCAAAAATCTAAAATGATCCGATTACGATGGTTGATACCTCTATCAATAGGTTTCGGGACCTGTAATTGCTGTGACAATTTTCATTTTGATTGCTAGATTATTTCTGAACATTTCTTAGAAAATTCAATTTTATTGAAAATCAACTGTGCTATAGCCCACAAGTTTTTGGGCGGCAAAAATCTGAAATGCTCCGATTACGATGGTTGATACCTCTATCAATAGGTTTCGGGACCTGTAATTGCTGTGACAATTTTCATTTTGATTGCTCGATTATTTCTAAACATTTCTTAGAAAATTCAATTTTATTGAAAATCAACTCTGCTATAGCCCACAAGTTTTTGGGCGGCAAAAATCTAAAATGCTCCGATTACGATGGTTGATACCTCTATCAATAGGTTTCGGGACCTGTAATTGCTGTGACAATTTTCATTTTGATTGCTCGATTATTTCTAAACATTTCTTAGAAAATTCAATTTTATTGAAAATCAACTCTGCTATAGCCCACAAGTTTTTGGGCGGCAAAAATCTAAAATGCTCCGATTACGATGGTTGATACCTCTATCAATATGTTTCGGGACCTGTAATTGCTGTGACAATTTTCATTTTGATTGCTCGATTATTTCTTAACATTTCTTAGAAAATTCAATTTTAATGAAAATCAACTGTGCTATAAGCCCACAAGTATTTGGGCGGCAAAAATCAAAAATGCTCCGATTACGATGGTTGATACCTCTATCAATAGGTTTCGGGACCTGTAATTGCTGTGACAATTTTCATTTTGATTGCTCGATTATTTCTAATCATTTCTTAGAAAATTCAATTTTATTGAAAATCAACTGTGCTATAGCCCACAAGTTTTTGGGCGGCAAAAATCTAAAATGATCCGATTACGATGGTTGATACCTCTATCAATAGGTTTCGGGACCTGTAATTGCTGTGACAATTTTCATTTTGATTGCTCGATTATTTCTAAACATTTCTTAGAAAATTCAATTTTATTGAAAATCAACTGTGCTATAAGCCCACAAGTTTTTGGGCGGCAAAAATCTAAAATGCTCCGATTACGATGGTTGATACCTCTATCAATAGGTTTCGGGACCTGTAATTGCTGTGACAATTTTCATTTTGATTTCTCGATTATTTCTAAACATTTCTTAGAAAATTCAATTTTATTGAAAATCAACTGTGCTATAGCCCACAAGTTTTTGGGCGGCAAAAATCTAAAATGCTCCGATTACGATGGTTGATACCTCTATCAATAGGTTTCGGGACCTGTAATTGCTGTGACAATTTTCATTTTGATTGCTCTATTATTTCTAAACATTTCTTAGAAAATTCAATTTTATTGAAAATCAACTGTGCTATAGCCCACAAGTTTTTGGGCGGCAAAAATCTAAAATGGTCCGATTACGATGGTTGATACCTCTATCAATAGGTTTCGGGACCTGTAATTGCTGTGACAATTTTCATTTTGATTGCTCGATTATTTCTGAACATTTCTTAGAAAATTCAATTTTATTGAAAATCAACTGTGCTATAGCCCACAAGTTTTTGGGCGGCAAAAATCTAAAATGGTCCGATTACGATGGTTGATACCTCTATCAATAGGTTTCGGGACCTGTAATTGCTGTGACAATTATCATTTTGATTGCTAGATTATTTCTGAACATTTCTTAGAAAATTCAATTTTATTGAAAATCAACTGTGCTATAGCCCACAAGTTTTTGGGCGGCAAAAATCTAAAATGCTCCGATTACGATGGTTGATACCTCTATCAATAGGTTTCGGGACCTGTAATTGCTGTGCCAATTTTCATTTTGATTGCTCGATTATTTCTAAACATTTCTTAGAAAATTCAATTTTATTGAAAATCAACTGTGCTATAGCCCACAAGTTTTTGGGCGGCAAAAATCTAAAATGATCCGATTACGATGGTTGATACCTCTATCAATAGGTTTCGGGACCTGTAATTGCTGTGACAATTTTCATTTTGATTGCTCGATTATTTTTGAACATTTCTTATAAAATTCAATTTTATTGAAAATCAACTGTGCTATAGCCCACAAGTTTTTGGGCGGCAAAAATCTAAAATGATCCGATTACGATGGTTGATACCTCTATCAATAGGTTTCGGGACCTGTAATTGCTGTGACAATTTTCATTTTGATTGCTAGATTATTTCTGAACATTTCTTAGAAAATTCAATTTTATTGAAAATCAACTGTGCTATAGCCCACAAGTTTTTGGGCGGCAAAAATCTAAAATGCTCCGATTACGATGGTTGATACCTCTATCAATAGGTTTTGGGACCTGTAATTGCTGTGACAATTTTCATTTTGATTGCTCGATTATTTCTAAACATTTCTTAGAAAATTCAATTTTATTGAAAATCAACTGTGCTATAATCCCACAAGTTTTTGGGCGGCAAAAATCTAAAATGCTCCGATTACGATGGTTGATACCTCTATCAATAGGTTTCGGGACCTGTAATTGCTGTGACAATTTTCATTTTGATTGCTCGATTATTTCTAAACATTTCTTAGAAAATTCAATTTTATTGAAAATCAACTGTGCTATAGCCCACAAGTTTTTGGGCGGCAAAAATCTAAAATGATCCGATTACGATGGTTGATACCTCTATCAATAGGTTTCGGGACCTGTAATTGCTGTGACAATTTTCATTTTGATTGCTCGATTATTTCTGAACATTTCTTAGAAAATTCAATTTTATTGAAAATCAACTGTGCTATAGCCCACAAGTTTTTGGGCGGCAAAAATCTAAAATGATCCGATTACGATGGTTGATACCTCTATCAATAGGTTTCGGGACCTGTAATTGCTGTGACAATTTTCATTTTGATTGCTAGATTATTTCTGAACATTTCTTAGAAAATTCAATTTTATTGAAAATCAACTGTGCTATAGCCCACAAGTTTTTGGGCGGCAAAAATCTAAAATGCTCCGATTACGATGGTTGATACCTCTATCAATAGGTTTCGGGACCTGTAATTGCTGTGACAATTTTCATTTTGATTGCTAGATTATTTCTGAACATTTCTTAGAAAATTCAATTTTATTGAAAATCAACTGTGCTATAGCCCACAAGTTTTTGGGCGGCAAAAATCTAAAATGATCCGATTACGATGGTTGATACCTCTATCAATAGGTTTCGGGACCTGTAATTGCTGTGACAATTTTCATTTTGATTGCTAGATTATTTCTAAACATTTCTTAGAAAATTCAATTTTATTGAAAACCAACTGTGCTATCGAGTGCAGTGAAATTTATTCAGTTAATTAATCGTACGCAAATTTATCGTGTTCACAATTACAAATTTTTACTCCGCTACCTACAAGCAATTTTATTTTTGAAATGGAGGCCTTAATTAAAAGTAAGTGTATGATTAAAGGTCAAATGACCAAGTTTGCCAATTATATTAGCCTCAAGGGTGACACCGCTACATATGATGAGCTGTCCATACGGTTAACAAAGACACATGAAATTTATAAGCAATTTGTTACAATCGAGGACCAAATGTTCGCATTGGATAATATCGTTCTATCAGAGATGGATTTGATAGACGAGCAATATTTTTCTATTGTAGCAAAAACACAAGCTCTCATCCGAGGAAAGTCATTAAGCACCGCTATACCCGCTAACCATGATGATGCTGAGACAACTTTAAATGCAACCGAATTTAATTTTAGGTCCGATTTTAAGCTACCACGATTGAATCTTCCTATTTTCGACGGTAATGTCAAACAGTGGCATTCGTTCTATGATATATTTATTTCCACAGTACACGAAAACACAAATCTTTCGCCAGCGCAGAAGTTTAAATATCTCCTTGGTCAACTACGTAGTGCCGCGTATACTTCAATTTGCCACTTTCGTATTGATGACGCGAATTACCTAGAAGCTCTAAAACGTTTGGTGAAAAAATGTGACCGATAAAACAGGCTCTACTCATTGATAATTGAGAGTTACATTCGTGAATTTTTGTCGTCACCAAAATTTAATAAACCGTCATCCACGAACATAACGAAACTTCACGACACCATCGATGAAACGGTGCGAGGGTTAAAGTCACTCGGAGAACAAGCTATACAAAGGGACCCTTGGTTAATATTCTAAGCATCCGAGAAGTTAGATGACGACACTAAGCAGTTATGGAAGTACGAGACGTCTGAAGATGATTACCATACAATCGATCAGTTCTTAGGATTTTTATCTAAACGAATGAACTCGCTAATTGATACCGCAACCAAACGTCATCTTACAACAAGCCCATTATCACATGCAAGGGTTTTGCATACCACTGGTCAACAGCCCGCTTGCCCGCTCTGTAAGAATGAACACCACAAGCTGTACCTCTGTACCAAATTTCAAGCAATGCCTGTCCAATCAAGAAGAGACTTCATAACAAGGTTAAACCGTTGCTTTAATTGCCTCAGTGACAATCATTCTATAACCCGATGTAGAAATAGATGGCATTGTCAAAAGTGTCCAAAACGACATAACACGCTGCTCCATTATGTGCCAGATACATGTAGTAACCAGGTAAGCTCTCATTCCTCCATGACCGAAGCATCACCAAACAAAATTGCTCATACGAACCTCGCAGTTGCTTCGATCAATCCAACATCTGCAACTGATATTACCGAGTCATCTGTAACACTATGCCAGTTCCAGACCGAAGTTACCTCACATCAGCCATCTGGGTCAACCCACAAATCGGGGAAGCTCAATATATCTATTCTGCCAACCACTAAGGTCGACATCCAAGACAAATACGGCAATTGGATAAGTTGTCGTGGATTATTAGATTCAGGCTCTACTCATTGTTTTATTTCAGAAGGGTTGCTACGACGCTTGAAGGTGCCTCGGAGTAAATTCAGTATTACTATCAACACACTCAACCATACGCAAGCCGGTATGTCGAGAGGGAAGTCAATAATTAAGCTCAGATCACCCATCGACCACAATTTCCAGATGGACGTAGAAGTTTTTATATTACCAACGATAGCTTCAAAACCGAAAAGGTCGAGAAATCACTATTTGAGGTGGAAGATAATTTACCATTGGCTGATCCAGAATTTAATGTTCCTGCACCAGTTGAAATCCTGCTGGGATGTGAGCAATTCTTCCAAGCCTTATCCGAAGAGAAAATTCAAAAGAGGATAAACTATCCGTGTGTACAAAATTCTAAGTTCGGATGGTTAATTGGAGGAAACTTATCCCATTATGAATCATCTAATCCAGATTTAATCGAACCAATTGTTAGATCTTCTCATATCAGGGCAGTGGAAGTGTTCCAGCGTATAGAAGCGGCAATCGAGCGCTTTTGGAAGGTTGAAGAAATTGTACCTGAAAATTCCTTATCCACGGAAGAACAACAATGCATCGATTTATTTGATTCAGCTACTAAATTGCAAGGTAACAAAATAATTGTCCAATTGCCCTTTAAGACAGATGCATCCGGAGTTGGAGAAAGCTTTTCGCAAGTCCTTCGAAGATATTACTCACTGGAAAGAAGACTAAGTCAGGATGATAGGCTGAAGGCAGCCTATAACGATTTTCTACGCGAATATCTTAAGTTGGGTCACATGGAGTTAGTACCAGAAACCGAATTATCACAGGCAAATAACCAGCTGTTCTACCTACCTCACCATCCTGTGGTAAAGGAGTCAAGTTCCACCACGAAGGTTCGCGTCGTATTTGATGCTTCCGCCAAGTCTAGTGATGGTTATTCTCTGAATGACAATTTGATGTTTGGTCCGACCATACAAGACAATCTAGTGAACTTACTGATCCGGTTTCGCAAACATAAATACATTTTTTCTGCTGATATCGAGAAGATGTTCAGGCAGATTGCCATTTCCGAACCGGACAAAGATTATCAGCGTATCCTATGGAGAGAAGACCCGACTGCTACACTAAAACATTAACCATTAAAACGTTCGTTTCTGTCGGAAACGTCACGCATTTTCGATCCGTTGGGACTATTATCACCGGTTACGATTGGATTGAAAATTTTGTTCCAGTCATTATGGGTAGAAGGCATCAATTGGGATGACGAACTACCACCGAATATTTTAAAGGACTATTTAGCAATCCAGGACCAATTAAAGTTGTTAAAGGAAATAAAATTTCCGAGATGGTTAGATACCAATGGGGATCATTTAGAACTGCATGAATTCTCAGACGCATCAAAAGATGCTTACGCTGCCGCCATTTATGCTGTGTAGTTTCAGTCGATGGAGACGTCCAAACCAACTTAATAATATCCAAAACTCGTGTCGCCCCGATCAAGTCACTTACAATTCCAGAGTTGGAGCTGAACGGTGCTATATTACTAGTCAGAATGCTGAAACTGACATTAGAATCGCTTAGGCTCTCAAAAGAACCAATGATTTACCTGTATACCATTGTATTACAATGGATATCAAAACCACCAAAGATGCTTAAGCCATTCCAAGCAAACCGTGTTGCGGAAATTATGTCTACCACTAACCGAAGTCAATGGCATTTTGTACCAGGCAGTGACAACCCGGCCGATAAATCAACCAGAGGGATCGCTCCTGAAGACCTAGTCAACAAAGCAATATGGTTCAAGGGTCCAGAATTCTTACATAAGTCTCCGCTAGTACTACCTGCATCCCCTAAAATCGAAAATTCAGAAAATTTACAAATCATTTCCAACTTTATTACAGCCGATCAAAATCATGAGATTATTAAGGAGTTGATTTCTAGATTTTCAAGTCTACGTACATTAACCCACGTGCTAGCATTTATTCTACGCTACAAAAACAATCTTCAATCAAGGAAGATAAAGCGTAGATTCGGGCTTAATTTATCAGTAGACGAGGTATTAGTCGCTGAATTTTACCTATTTCGATTCGTTCAGTACGAAACATATACCGTCGAAATTAACATATTAATGAATCATAAATTACTCCCAAAATACTCAAAAATATTTTCTCTTTTTCCATATATCGACAACCATGGTGTGATGCGCATAAGAGGACGTTTGGAAAACGCAAGCATGGACCATGATGCCAAACATCCCATTATATGTACTATCACATAATCACATCATTGCTGAGAGAATCATCCGTGAATTTCATCATAGGAACCTGCATGCTAGTCACAAGTTGTTACTGACCATGGTTAAACAACGTCTTTCAATTCCACGGGTGAAAAATTTAATAAGACGAGTAATTCATTTGTGCTTCACCTGCCGACGATTCAACGCCAAGCCAGAACAACAACTAATGGGACAGCTTCCTGCTTGTCGTGTCAACCAGTCAGTTAGAGCTTTTATCGAAGTTGGAATCGACCTAGCTGGTCCCTTTTCTCTCAAAACGTATAAGGGCCGAGGCGCTAAATCCTATAGGGCAAATTTAGTCGTGTTTGTATGTATGGCAACCAAGGCCACTACGTTAGAAATTGTCACAGACATGACGACTTATGCTCTTATTGCATCCCTGAAACGCTTCAGTGCAACCCGAGGATTACCCCAACATATATATTGTGATAACGGCACCAATTTAGTCGGAGCAAGGCGCGAGCTTCAGTATTTCTACCAAAAATTTATGGATGAAGCCCAACAAAACCAAATTCAAGCATGGTGGATTGACAATCGCATCCAATGGCATTTTATCCCTCCCGGTGCTCCTACATTTGGCGGTTTATGGGAAGCCACCGTCAAATCCTGTAAATACCATTTACGTCGAGTGATTGGAGATGCCCTATTTACTTATGAAGAATTCCTGACCATTACAAAGCAAATCGAAGCTCTATTAAATTCCAGGCCGTTGGGTAAACTCCAGGAAGAGGAATGGAACCCTTTAACCCCTGCACATTTCCTGATTATGCAACCATTAACGATGCTACCTGAACCTAACCTTCAACATTTAAAAAAGATGTGCAATTTAATTCGATGGCAGTTAATCCAACAGTTAATTCAAGGATTTTGGAAGCAGTGGTCACAAGAGTACGTCACCTCCCTTAATCTTCTATATTATTAAACGAGCAATAATTGCGGGTATGTATATATGTCCGCACGAAAAACTACTTCGAGACCGATTTCGTTGACGTAAAATGGCTATATGATGTCTTTTTGCATGAAAATGCGATTGAGTCTGGTCTCAAGTCTGGGAAAACTCTGTAAAGCCTTCAAATCTGGAAAAATTATCCAAATTTTACAGCGCCATCTCTAAAATGGTCAATTGTATATCGCTCATTTGCTACCACAATGGCATAACTCAAAATCGGTCGTTTTTGACTTATTTATAGAGAAATATCGGCTTTTTAATATAGTTAAAACTGATATAACGACACACCTAAAGCTATAAAGCTCACTACAAGACAAACGGAAATGTCTCTCAAATTATAACATTTGTTATTTTTAAATTGTGTCATTGTTGCAGCAAATGAGCGATATGTATTGTGTATTTTTTTTTATAGAAAAGAATGTTTGATGATTTTTTTAAATAGTACAGCTGCGTAGTTAGCAGCATACGGAGTTGGGATGTATTTAATTTTTTTTTTATGATTTTTTTTTCATGGATGTCCATTTTTCAAAAATCACGACAAAAAAAAAAAATTTAAATTAATGTTGGATGATCAGCATATTTTTTTAGTCTTTTCCCGACGAATTTTCCGAGTGGAAATTCGCGATTTTCTCGCATTTTCCGTGATTTTTCCGATATGATGTAAAAGGAAATTATTCTTAGAATATTTTTCTTCATCTGTATACCAAATTACAGAAAGATCTGATAAATTTTATCTTTCTCTATGTTGATACGTCACATTGTGTAAATCTATCTACATATTATATAATTTAGTAGAATGCTCAAAACTTTTTATAAAACCAAGTAATTTTTCGGCAAATTCCCATGCCGCAGTAGTCTAGGTGTTAGCGTTGTGGATTTTAAAATTTTAGATCGTAGTTCGAACCTCGAAAATTACATTCTTGAGATAAATTTTTTTTTCGTTTTTTTTTTCAAATTTATATGGCATGTATGATTGAATAATAATAAAAGATGAATGTAAAAGTTGTAAGCTACATTTAGGCTATTATAGTAAATTATTTGTGTTGCAAAGGCACAATTATGACATTTACGTTCACAAAAATCAAGAATTAACTACAAAAACTACATTTACATTTAAGTTACGGTAAATGTATGTATATCAGTAAACGTAGGTATAATTTGGGAAACTACATATATATATATATATATATATATATATATATATATATATATATATATATATATATATATATATATATATATATATATATATGTATTTAGGTGAAGGATCATTAATTCGAGCGAGAATCTTGAAAATTTATATGAAATCGATATTGAAATAATTTTCTGGAAATATTGGATTCAATTTTCAATTGTAGGATTTAATTATTCCAGTGATTTTCTTGACCAAAAAATCACGAAAATGAGTGGAAATTAAATCCTAATGATATAAATTGAGGCTGGGATTTTTTTTTTTTTTTTTTTTTTTTCAAATTAGATTTAGAAGAAATTTTCAAGATTTTCGCTCGAATTAAGTTTGTAAAGTTTTCTCAAGTTATGTCTATACATTTACCGAAATAAGTACAATACATACATTTACAGTACCATATTATATATATTATTTTTGCAACAATAGATGCAAAGATTGATAATTTAAACGGTATTGTTTTTACCTTCAAAATATTCGGTATCATCGCTAATCGGAATATATTAGAATTGATTTTTACTAAATCCAGATAATTATCTTAATCGGGGATCAAATGATTCTTATACTGAGTTATTCATATACGACACTTATATTGCAGTAAATATTTCGACCGCTTTTACCAATGGTTAGCTAGCCAATCACAATATTACACAGATATCATTAATTTTCACTCGCGTCGGTAATCAATGTATACGTATATCGGTATAATTTGGGTGAACTACATACATATACGCATTTGGGTGAAGGATCATTAACTCGAGCGAAAATTTTGATAATTTGTTACATTGTAGTGGCAAAATTTTTCAGCAATATTTAGTATAGGGACATGGTCGTAAGCAGGCAAACTGACTAAATTTGAGTCGATCAAATCAAAAAGACTTACGCGTCGAAACAAGCGCCTTATAGATCATTTGATTAATATTGGTCGTAACAATAACACACACGTTGGCAAGGTTTGTAATCAAAATTATATCAACACTAGAGTTGCTGTAGATTCCGGCACCTAGTTTATTTATCTATATTATTAAACGAGCAATAATTGTATGTATATATGTCTCCACGAAAAACTACTTCGAGAGCGATTTCGTTGGCGAAAAATGGCTATATGACGTGTTTTTGCATGAAAATGCGATTGAGACTGGTCTAATGTCTGGGAAAACTTTGTAAAGCATTCAAATCTGGAAAAATTATCCAAATGCCGCAACGCCACCACTAAAACCGTCAAGTCCATTGTCTATAGTATGGAAATAATGATGTTGCGGATTTAAATTTTATTAATTAAAATTTCAATAATTAGTACATACGTAGTCAACTAAAATTATAAATTAAAGTGTAATTTTTTAATATTTTGATGAGTTGGTCCAATTTTATTGTTCAAAACACTAAGAAACGTTGCTTAAAAATTAGAGAATTTGAATATCATGTAGTGTAAATGTGTCCATAAAAGTTTTAAAATCTAAACTTTTTATTTTCTTTATACCTATCTTCAATCTTCAAAAATACATTAAACGTGGTGAAAAGTATTTCTGAAATATATTTAATAGTTTTAAAGTTTATTTACGATAAAAAAATTATCAAATTTCGACAATTCACAGAAATTTGTGAAATATTTGATGATATTTTGTGACATCTGGGTATTGATTTTGGTCGCAAAATGAGGATTGAGGATTGAGAATTTTGTATATGTACACGGCGTATAATATACATTTTGCTATTGTGTGCCGTCAAATATTTTTATTGTATTAGTGTGTTTTCTCATGATGGTAAGTATCAAAAATAAGCTAAGCGGGTGAAATCGGTTCAACTTTTTTGTTGCTTCCGCTCGCCTTGAGTTATTTTTCCCTTCCTTTTAACATGGGGAATTCATGTTTTTCTATCTATTGTTGTTGTAAACGAGACATTCATTTTACTTCGTTACCAAAAATCCAAAACAATATACCCAATCAATTGCTCGTGGTGATCTTCAATATAACAAACAAAATGCAACATAAATAAATGGTTTTTAATTTTTACATTCTTCGTCGACCACATTCATAATATTTTTAACTTTTTTTTTTTTTTTTTGAGTTATGTCAGTGAGAATAAACATTTGAAAAATAAAAAAAAACAATTCAGTGTTATCTCATGCGTACGAAAGGAATGTTGTACATATTTTTATTTCCAGTAATTTTCTGTAAAATTTAAAACTAATAAAATGGTAAATTGAATTATGATTTAAAGATAAACAAAAATTAGCTAAAAATGGAAAACAAGTCAGAAAAATATTTATAAACTATAATTTTATTAATAATTTTACATGATGAAAAGACACACGACGTACATACCTCCTCTCCTGCGTTTGAATTAACACTAAGCCAAAATAACTAATTTACTTACTAACTAATTTACTTACTTTACTTTAATTCTAAAATTTTCCACATTATATTTTATATCCCTCTTTTTCGTATCATTTTATCTCTCTTATTTGCATCATGTTAAACAAAAAACCAAAAAAACCGCCCATCAATTTTTTAGTTTTTTGTTTAACATCGAATAAGAGGGATTAATGTGAAAAATATAAGTAAATTAGTGATTTTGGGATGGGCAAGCAGGATGTACGTCGTATATCTTTTCATCATTTAAAATTATTAATAAAATTATAGTTTATAAATATTTTTTGGACTTAATTTACATTTTTAGCTAATTTTGATTTATCTTTAAATCATTATTCAATTTACCATTTTATTAGTTTTAAATTTTACAAGAAAATTACAGGAAATAAAAATATGTACAACATTTCTTTCGTACGCATGAGATAACACTGAATTGTTTTTTTTTATTTTTCAAATGTTTATTCTCTATTTTTCTCTATTCTTTGGACACCAATACAATTTACCAATACTATTGCCTTCCGGTAATTCTCAACTCAATCCTCAAATTGCGACCAAAATCGCTACCCTGGTTACTCGGGTAAATATAAAAAATATTAAAATAAAGAGCTAAAAAGAATAAAACACTTTTATTATCTATCTATCTATCTATCTACTATTATTAAACGACATAAAATTGTTTGTCTGTTTGTTTGTTTGTGCAACGATTTCGAAACCGGTTTTTGAGGGCTAGGAAGTGATTGCGACTAGTCTTGATTACAGGATTCGTATACAATTCGTTTAGAGGGTCCTCTAGTATTGCTCAGGGCCTTTTTTTATTTTACCGATTTTGTTAAAAATTGGTAAGGGGTTTTCGGGTGCTAGAAAGCGATTGCGACGGGTCTTGATAATTTAGAAGGTGTTCTCCATTTGTGCCCAGGCCTTTTTTAATTTTTACGATTTTGGTAAAAATTGGTAAGCTGGGGTTTTCGTGTGCCAAGAATCAATTGTGACCGGTCTTGATTTCGAAAAAAATGGTTTAGGGGGTTCTTCAGTGGAACTCGGGCTCCTTTGTAATTTTCACGATGTTGGTAAATATTGGTAAGAAGTGTTTTTAAGTGGTATAAGGTGATCCCCATTGGTCTTGATTTCAGGAAAATTCAGACTCCATTTTTATAGTTTTATTGATTTTGTTGAAAATTGGTAAGTATGTTTACCAGTCCAGAGTGTCATCCATTGGAACTTGGGTTTTTTAAATTTTAACTATTTTGTTAAAAGTTGGTAAAGAGGGTTTTTTGAGTTCCACGAAGCGATTGTGATGGGTATAAATTTTTGGAAAATTCGTTTAGGGGGTTCTCCAGTTGAGCCCGGGCTTCTTTTTTTTAATTTTTACATTTTTGGTAAAAATTTGTGAGCGGGTGGGTGCCAGACAGAGATTGCAATGGGTCTTGGTTTAAAAAAATTAGCTTAGGGTCTTTCAGTGGTATCCGGGTTCCTTTTTTCATTTTAACAATTTTGGTAAACATTTGGTAATGAGAGATATTCGAGCGGCAGGAAGCGATCGCCATGGGTATTGATTGAAGTCAAATAGGGTTTTGAAAGGTCTGCAATGGGTGTTGATTTCGGGAAATATATGTTTAGAGAGTCCTCCGGATGGTCGAGGTCCATTTTTTAAGTTCAACGATTTTTGTAATAATTGGTGAGCAGGGATTTTCTAGTGTTAGGAAACATTTGCAGTGGACTTTGATTTCGGGAAATGTCGTTTAGTGGGTCCTCTAACAGGCCTGGGGTTCGTTTTTTTGAATATTTTTTTATTGATCATAATTGGTGAAAGAGAGTTTTCGAGTGCCAAAACGCGATAACACCGGGTATTGATTCTTAAAAAAAACGTTAAGGAAGTTCTCGTCCGGTGAGCCCCTGTTTGCTTGGTTTTATCTTACTTTTTAACTTACTACCGGTTTCTGAAACGGTTATTTGATTTTTATTAATGTTGGTTGGGGTGGTTTTATTTCAGTAAAATTCATTTAAGAGGATCCTCCTATGGGAATTCATATTTTTATTATTTTCTTTTGTTAATAGTAATTGGTTAGATGGAAATTTTTTAGTGAAAGGAAGCAATTGTAATGGGTTTTGATTTCTTTGAAAAATATTTTAGTAGGGTTTCTGGAGAGGTTCGGGTTTCATTTTTATTTTATTTTCTAACAAAGGAAATCTAATTGTTGTTATTGCTATTGATATTGCATTGTGTTTTGTTTTTTTTATTTGTTCAATTGTGATTTTTGAGAATTATATAGAGATCATAAATTAGTTCCAAATATGGATCGTATAGGTTCTGTAAAATGGCCAATTCCAATGGACCAAAGCCATTTCTCAACCGATTTCGATAGAACTCGGTATGTACCATGAAAATGGGATTGTAAAATGGGAATATGAATATTATTCTAGTTTCAATAGAATTAAACCATTTCCTTTCAATTGGGATGAATTGTATAGAATGGGATTTGTTTAGTATAAAATGGGATTCAAACATGAGTGTCGGAAATTTTTCTGGAAAATCGACAGTCTAAATGGAACTAACATATTGCTCAATTGAATGAGGTGAAACTCAGTGACATGAACGTGTAACAAACGCTAATGTAATTCGGAACGAGCGTAGCTCGGTGCTCCTGGGACTAAATATTATAAGCGGCATGCTGAAAATCATTAATTCACCATAGGAGACCTTGTTTTGCTTCGGGACCAGAATTTACCACCCAACAAATGGCCGCTCGCCAGAATTTATGAGCTCCACCCTGGGAACGACCAACTAACCAGAGTTATATCTATTAAATTACGCAATGGAACCATCCTTAAACGCCCTATTTACAAACTTTGTCTTTTGCCTAAAGTTGACTATATCGAGTCAACGGCGGCGGTATGTTTAAACTAATCCATTAATCTCAATTTCTTGTCGCGAAATCCAACCAACATTTTACCCGACCGTCAACGAGTTAATTACCACTACTATGTATATCATTATTATTTAACAATTTACCAATTATTGTATATAACGCGCATAGACGTTTCTAGATAAGCTATTGTATTTGCATTTTTTTTCTCTTCTATATAACATTATTATTATTCTATGTATTGATTCCCTTACTTTTAGAAATTACCCATTAATTTGTATTACTTATTGCATTATATACATTACAATTATATTTCCCCTTACCATTAATTTATTCAATTATGTACCGCTTATATACCATACTTTCTCTGTTTTTAATATTTTTAAAATAAATTATCAGTTCACGTCCATCCACCAACCAAAAACCTACAACCAACCCAACTTTAAATTAGTACCTATTTAATTAATAAAAGCATAGTTGTAATTTTTGTTAAAATAAATAATTGTTTTTGAAGTGCGGGTTTTCATTTTTTCCTTGTTATTGTGAGTGGAATGTATAACCATTCCTAGGTTATACACTATCTGTCGGATAGGACCAAGAATGTAAACTTATTAGGGTCATTATCACAAACAACTTCGGTTACTTGTGGAGTCCCTCCACTAGGGGTCTATTATTGGGACAATATTATTTTCCCTTTTCATTAATGATTTAGCTGATTGCATTTCTGGTTCAAAATTCTATTTCTACGCGGACGATGTTCAATTATATATTGGAAAATATAAATGAATTTTTTTCAATAATTAATGAAAATCTAGAGGTATTTATTCTTGGTCAACGTCAAATGATCCTTATGTTAAATACAAAGAAAACACAGGCCATGTTTATTTGTAGAAGCAATTACTCGGATATAATAGCGGATTTATATATTAAGAATGATAGCTGGGTCTACGCATGAATAGCAGTTTCACTTGGAACGACCACATCATTGAAACCTGTCGCAAGCTAAACTCTATTCTGTATGGCTTAAGACTTCATGACTTTAAATAATTGAAATAAATAAATAAATTTAGCTTGACTTTTGTCAAGAGTCATTTAGAATTTTCCCTCTAAAACCTTAGATTCGATAATCTTCAATGTATGACAACGTAAATTATAGTATACCATAAATATTTAAAACGAAACGAGCACAAGAAATTGATATCAATTAAGAATGTTGGAAATCTACACTTAAATATGTACATAAATACGAGAATCAGATTAAATTGTGCCAAAATAAAAAATTCGATGACTCATCAAATGATGCATTTAATTGCTTGTCAATTAAAATATTATGAAAGCTTACTTATTCATATTTAAATATGCATTTCGTGCAACAACAATTTATATTTTGCATCAAATAATAAATATTTTGACACCTACAAAAATATTACAACATACACACACAAATAATATAAAAATAAAATAAAAAATTAAACAAACTCGAAACACCACAATAATTTAAAAAAAAATAATAATAAATCATGCTTCAATTAAATATTATGCAACCATTAATCCCGCGCGCAATGTTTGCATATGTACAATTGTATATGATCGCGCGCGGATATAAATACAACAAAAAAAACTGAATTCAATAAAATAAATGCGAAATCCCCTCGCATTCGCATCATCATCATCATCATCAGTCGGTATATATTCGGTACATTAATACGCGCCGTTGTATTACAACATTATAATTTTTCAACATTGATTTACTGTACATTAATATTGCCTTATAGTGATGAAAACTGAAAACTAATGAAGTCAATACTATCTTTATGGTGTGTCATTTTCTATATTAATGTTTACCTTTGTGATATGCAGAATTTAATTTTTTGTTGTCATTTCCAATCCGTATAAATGTATGTAAGACGTTTTGTGCGCAGAATGAATGGAAATAAATTAATTTTTATCAACAATTTTTGTCTTTAATTGATCGTATTTGTGTGAATTTCTTTTTTTGTATATTTTGGTAATCTTTAAATTTAAAAAGAATAAACAAAAAAAAAATCAATTTTAAAAATCCATTAAAGCAATATGCATAAATATACGAATGTTCACTACTTTGTTGCAGTCGCTGATGTTTAAAATATTTGTGAATAAGTTTTAAAGTGTATCAGTTGGTCAGCATTACAATAATACAAAAATTTCACATTAAAAACCACAATTTATTTGTTCTTAATGATGCATATAATAAAATACCAAACAAATACTAAATAAACTACAAGAAGATTCAAGCACCGCTAAAATATATACTGACACCAGAATTGAAAATATTTTACACACTTTACAAGCAAATAGTTGAGTTCGATACCGAAATTTACAGTTATTATCTTAAACTCAACTCAATTGTCCCGGGTGCAATTTAATCTGCACATTTCATTTATTCAACAAATACCTTTAATTTCAACATATGGATTATAAGTATTTGCCAAATATGCAATATTTGTATGTAGAATTTTATTCGATTTTAATTTTCGGGTTCGTCGCTTACTCACATACAAAAACTATTAAAAATTTTTGATGTCTTTTGATTTTTAAAACAAATACATGAATTTTTCGCAACTTTTTCTAACTGGAATTTTTCAACAGTGTGACCGGGAAAACCTGAGAGTTATCCCAATTGGCAAAACATCGACTTAAGAAACTAATGAGGGTTGGTCTGTCTCTTATTTCCGATTATCCCTTAACCCAGAAAATAAAAGGTTATGATAAGAATAGTTTTCATCATTATATGACATAAATTAGGATGATACTTGCCTATTTCTCAAATGAGATTCTAAAATGATTTTTAGATAAAGTTCTGGAATATGGCCAAGTATGAAGGAACTTTCATATTTCCCAACCAATTTGACATGTGCAATGGGAATGGGATTCTAAAATGATGTTTAGGTGAAGTTCTGGAATATGGTTAAGTATTATGGAAATTGTTTTTTCTCAGCCAATTATTATGAAATTTGACATGTGAGAATTAGGATTTAGTTAGCTTGTTAGTCGGTTGTAGTTAGGTTAAGGGTTGATTTTGTGGAGATAAAGGAGATAAAGGTTGAGTTGAACATTGAGTTGAAAGTTAAGCTGAAGATTGACTTAAGACGTTCATTTCGGGATTGATTTGGGATATGAATTAATCAAGACTGGAGTTGTGATCACCTCATGCGGTTTCACCCCTTTACATATTTTTTTGTTTAGGCATCATCGCTGAAATGACCTTTAAAACTAATATTAACTGATAATTCAGACTTATATAGAACGTCGAATGTTGATCAATAATGCCTATTGAATCACAAGGTCGGTTTATACTTCTTCACCAACGTTACGCCACACAAAATAAATCCAATTTATATAATATTATAAATTTGAGGTAATTGGGCAAATATTCGATAATTTCGATAATCTAGCAATTTTAGATCAATTTTACCTAGCAAATTTCAATTTAATTTTTCCGAAATTTTATGTGGTACACAAATATTTAATTGTCAGGCGATTGAGACTCTCCCGCCACTCCATTATAAATCAAAACTGAGGTTGACTTAATTGCGATTAAACCCGTTTTGCTAAATTCCTAGCCAATTTCAGTATTCCTTTCCTTGTTAAAAACAAAAAATAACAGGGGCGATTCAATATATCTCACACAGGATGCTCCGAAGTCTCGAGCTGGCACTGGTCTTAAAAGTCTTCATGTCTCAGAATTGGCCTAATATAAACTGGTGGTAAGTATTAATACTAAAACATGAACTATTGAACAGAAAATTGGATTCTTATTGGAACAATTTTATATGTTGAACTATAACAGTGTGATGTTTGTTTTAAAGGTTAGAAACTTTGGTTTTAAGTTTAGAACACCGGTATTTAATCGAAATAACTCTATAGGTAGGTACCCAAAAAAGTGAAAAACACTAAATAAATTTAATTGTGTTTCAGTATATGTAATTATTTACCGTTTAAAATAACTTCTCAAGCATTTTTATAGAGTCAGGGACCTTTCGTAACCAAAAAATATAATCACTATCTAAAATTTAGACGATAAGTGACTTAGGACAGATCTGTTCCGCCCCTACATGCAAGTTTAAACGTAATTTGATTTTAAAAATTTTGTTAATCTGGCCCAAAGATCGTATCGAACCGGTGTACCCAATGGGTACGATCATTAGGCCAAACTAAGAAATATTTTAGTATTCAACTTTATGTGAACTTACATATAGGGATACAACACATCTGTCCTCCGTCACTTATCTTTCAGATTTTTGAAAGTCATAATATTTTTTTTGTTAGACGGGGATCGCCCACTATTCTTAAAAATGTATGATCATTTGGGTACGATCTTTGGGCCCGACTGAGAAATTTTTGAATATATAACTTTATACGAACTTACATATGTATACCTGTATTCTAGATTTTTGAAAGTTGTAATATTTTTTAGATAGATAGGATCACCTACTATACTCTCAAAAATATATGTCCACTTGGGTATGATCTTTGAGGCAGACTGCGATTTTTTTTAATTTTGACAAGCACAATATCACAGCCGATATTGAAAAAATGTATAGGCCTAGCTAGGTCAACCGAAGAGAAACTTTGTACCGATTGAAGAGTTACAGATGTATAAGCTACTGACTGTAACGTATGGTACATCATCGTCTCCCTTTTAGCCACTCAAACTCTAAATCAACTTGCGTTAGATTAAAAGGAAGGATACCCAGAAGCCTCAGAATTAGTACATAAGGATTTCCATTTCAATGACCTAATGTCGGGAAACAACGACCTAAATGATACTAAAATAATGGTTTAAGATCTTAATGAGTATCGGAAGTCGGCATCTAACTGTGAAGAACTCATGCATATTATTCCTAAGACACACCGAACTACCTCAATTTTGGGTATTGAAAATTACAAGATCATAAACTAACAAAACGATATATGTTGTCAGAGTCTTCCAAAATTGTTGACCCGATAGGTTGGTTGTCACTAACCATTATTTAAATTAAGATATTTTTTTAGAAGTTGTGGCTAACAGCTATCGACTCGGATGAACTCCCACCGGACCCACTTTATCAAGAGTATGCAGCGACTAGAGGACATCAGAATCAATAGATACTTGTAAACAGAGTGCGAAATAGAATTGCACGGATTTGCTGATTCATGAAGAACAAAGATGAGTACAAGACAAATAGTAACTATATTTGTCTTGTACTCAATCGAAAACAAAGGTGGCACCAATTAAATCGATCAGCATTCCACATCGGGAACTTTGTGCTGTTACATTGCTAAAGAAATTAATGGTATTCGTCCTGAAAATATTTAGAAGCAAGGTCGTTAAAACTTATCGCTCGTGGACGGTTTCCACGATTTTGGTGTGGAAGGGCCCGTATTGGTTGAAGAAAATCGAAGAAGAATGGCTAGATCAAACTTATCTAACAAAAAGTTAAATCGGTGGTGTTGAGCAACACAAATGAAGAGCACAGATACGATTGGGTTTTCAGACTCATTGAACATTGTTCAAAATTCTCGAAAGTGGTATTCACCAACACTAAAATACTGATGCTGTTTAGAAGGAAATCGCAATTTAAGGCAGCTGCGAATTTAGAGTTATCGAAGTTTCAGAAAGAGGAGGCCAAGATTGATGGATTCAATTTCGTGATACGACGATCACCAACAAAAAACCAATTTGTAAAAATTTAAAACTACCGTCTTTTTTTCCTTTTTATAGATAAATTTGGTTTATTAAGAATCGGAGGTAGCTTGTGTAACGCGATCGTTATATTTAAGATGAAGCATCCGATTATTTTACCAGCAGAGCATCAAGTGACCAGGTTAATCATAAGATATGAACATCTCAGGCAACTCCGTGCAGCTCAAACTACGGCAATCCGGGGTCACATATCATCGTCCTTTCTTTTCAACGGGTGTGGATTATGCAGGGTCTCTGGTTATCAAGACATACAATCATCCGCAAGGCGCGGCATTTCCGGTCACATATATAGTGACAAACTGACGAATTTTGAAGGTGCCCAAACGAACTGCAACGAAATTTAAATACGAACAACAAAGAATTGTATTTTATTCCACCAGCTGCCACTAATTTTAGAGGTTTATGGCAGGCAGCTATTAAATCAACAAAATTTTACATGAAGCGAGTACTTGGTGAATCTCGGCTTACCTATGAAGAAATGTTGACGTTATTAGTCGAAATAGGAGCTATTCTTAATTCCCGACCATTTTGTGAGATGTCAGCAGAGGATTTCGATCCTCTCACGCCAGATCATTTGTTAATAGGACATCCGATTAATTTATTACCGGAACCCAATTTTCTACCCCTAACAGACAGTCGATTGTCACGTTGGTAGCACATTTAAAGGATACTCCAGCACTTTTGGCAGAGATGGCACAATTAGTATATACTGACATTATAGCAATACCATAAATGGAAGATAATGATGTTCCATCAACACAATGGCTGCTGGGACGCATTATATCGGTTGTTCAAAGTCTGGATGGATTATTCAGGGTTGTCGTCGCCAGAACAAAACTTAGTGAAATTAAAAGGCCATAGTAAAAAAGAATCTATTGAACCATGTTCAGGATCGGAAGCTGAAAATAAAATTGATTGATTAATGTATTTTATAAATAATCTATATCTCTTCTATAAATAATCTTATGTATTGAATTATACAGTAATGAATTCCTTTAGGATGAGGAATTAGCCCATATATTTTCAATAAGATTCTTTCGGCTTTTTATACACAAAAATATATTAACAACAATGGCATTCACAACATTTTTCGATTGGTTAGTCGGAAACAAAAATGAAGAGGCCATCATTTATAATATATCTACCAAAAAAGTGGAAATATCAATCTCCGGTACTTTACACCAAGAGTTATGCTAAGTGTATAACTTTGAACAAAAAATTAGAACTTTCCTTGAGCTCATTGTGTTGGTAATTTGGTTTCGTATTGAAAAAGTTGGTCTACTCATCAGGTAGCTACGACCAAACTACAAAAATACAGTTACCACTTAACACAGTAGGGTCAAGTACGAACGTACTGATTTAGCGAATTATACTCACCAAATCAAAAAACTCCAGGAAAATCTTCATTTCTGTGTGTTTTATGCTCACACAAATAATTAAGGGAAAGAGAAGTTTGTCCGTGTATAAAATCAATAAGATTCTTTCGGCTTTTTATATACAAACACTATTTTTTTCTGATTAATCAATCGAAAAATGTTGTTAATGCCATTGTTGCTAATATATTTTTGTCTATAAAAAGCCGAAAGGATCTTATTGATTTAATACACAGGCAAATTTCTCTTTCTCTTTCCATATATTTTCCTAAAATAATTGAAATCGTAAATTAGTTATAAGTTTTGGTATAAATCAATGAAAATTTCACTTACCTAACAAATTTTAAATTTGATATTCAAAGGTAGGTACATACCAAAAGACTTCAGGTTTTTCGACACGCATTCCACACTAAAATGATAAATTTTTTCCATCTCTCTTGTGTTAGAATATAACACAAAAGAGATCAAAAAAATTTTCCTTTTTAGTGTAGAATGTATGTCGAAAAACCTAAAGTCATTTGGCATGGGCCTGCCTTTAACATCTATGTTGTCATTGTGCCATCTATGTTTAAACACTATTAAGTAATAATTAGTAGCTCAAATATTTAGCATTATTTATTTTATATGTTGGCAAGTCCAAGCTAATGAAATTTGTATTTCGTTCACTTTCATTTAATATAAACTAAAAATTATAACGAATTAAATTAAAACTTCGTGTGAATTTAATATAAAATTTCGTGTGAACTATTACAAATAGGGACGCATCACGTCTACCCCAAAGTCACTTTTTTTTATTTTTCCAGATAAAAGGAATTTTATCCGGGTATGATATTTATCCCAGATTAGAAAATTTTTTAATATCAATTATGCGCGACCTTACACAAAGGGACGCAACATGTCCTAAGTCCATATTGCGAAAGTTTCCTCTATGAAATTTCGAATGAATTTTGGTTTTGTTAAATTGCTTCTGTGGACAATTTAATTTAAAACTTAATTTAGATTTTTTGTAAATTTAAATGTCATAAGAGTAACTAGAGATTCATTTTTACTACCAATGTGTTCTCAGGATAATCAATTTTTAGTACAGTATTATTGTTTAATTTTAGGACAAACCTAACACCCGTTAAGCAAATGTAAGATGTTGCATAATATACCGCAGACAATTTTCCTAAATAGCTCTAATTATAGGAAAAAAGTATATTTTTAAAATCAAAAGACTTCAATCATATTACATATTACTATACGAGAGTAAGCGATGAACCTGAATATAACACTAAATTCAAAATTTCTATACGTAGAAAAAATCTTTAAATTTAAATATTTTTGGCTGATGGATTTTATTAAATTCAATTCGTTGCAAGCGTTTCAAGCCCTCTACATATTTTATTTAAAATTCCTAAAATCATAGGAATTAAAACAAATTTCGCTTCAACTTGCCAGTGTGGTTCATGTTTGCTCCATGGTGTTAACATTAGTGATACTGAATCTTTCGTAAGCCCATTCGCTGCACTTCTTTTTAATTGGAACCTTTGAGCACATCTTTCTGAAATAAAGGAACTTCGCCAACCTGAATCCATTAGTACTCGACATAATTGTTTCTGATCAAATTTATCAGCTACATTTACTTGTGCGGTATGTAGTAATGAGCTACTTAAGTGACTGGTAGTGATGAAACTGCTTTCTGACTCTTTTTACTGAATACTTGAAACTAATGCCACTGTTGGTGTTGTGCGATTTTGGTGCAAAAAACTATGATGCTTTCTATTGCAGTGCTTACATCGGTTATCTTTCTTTAAAAGGCTTTTTCTTTCAACTAATAGCATTTCATTTAACTTGGCATATTCGAACAGGCGGTGGATTTCCTTTGCGTAGATTGAACAATATTGAAAACTTGGCTGAATAACATGGCTTTTGATATTTGGTTTTGGTTGGCTAGGTGGTGAGTTTTATCGTTTGGTTGCGTCTTTTAAAGATTCAAGCGCATCTATTCTTCTGGCCAGAAAATCGAAGAATTGTTTTAGTGTCAGTAAGTTCAAATCCGCTGACGCTTGGGCCCATAGGCTGTTGGCCTCATCGTCGAGTTTACTGACCAGGACATATGTATATCAACCAATGATCCCTTGATTCTGCTTCATCTCCAAGAGCCTTTAATCCACGAATCACTTCATCTGACGTATCAAGGAGTCTCCGAACATTTGTACTGGATGGTGCCATTACAGATGGTTGAGACATGAAATGTTTGAATCTTTTGATGGTTGAGACATGAAATTCATGATGGTTGAGACATGAAATTTGTAATAATTGCGTAAATTGTATGTTTTTTTGTGTCGTCTCAACGCTTCGACGTAATTAGCATCGGTAATGCTGAAGTGTTTCAACAGTCCTGCGGCATCCCCTTTCAATTGCCCCTTTAGGTATTGGAGCTTCTGGGATGATGTTAATCTCTGATTGTCGTAGATTGTAGAAGAGAAGAGGTCGTAGAATGACTGCCACTCTGTATAGTCACCGGTAAAACTTAACTCTAAAAAGTGATTAAAAACACGACGAAAAAATGATATTTTACCACCAAAAATGATTGTAACATACACAACGACGTGTAATAATAAACTTACGAATTTTGATTTATTCAAAAATGACGTAAATCACTCATTCGCCGCAGTTTACACTTAAAGACGTGCAACCTACTAACAAACTGTGTGAATTCCCCACAATTTATTCGTATTTTACACTGGAAAAGTGATTTACAATTTTTCTGTGCGTTTTTTCTCAAAAAAGTATTTCCACACTATTTTTGTGGTAACTAACACACTTGTACCTAAAATAACTTAATTTTAAATTTTTTCGCACATCATAAGTGGTAGTAAGGTGTAATTAAAATAAAATAAAAAGTAATTGATCCGCGCTATTAAATTAACAAGAAAGTTACATATTTTATAAATTTACATTATTAATTGAAGTGCCATAAAAATTTTAATTCCAAGGCCAAACGGATGTATAGTTAGTTACTGATGTAAAGTGTTATGAAAGTAAAATATTTTTTTTATATTAAATTCGATGAGCAGCTCGGCACTATCATCAAAATCCAGTACAAATTCTGCATGCAAAAAACTATTCTGAAATTTTGAAATTCCATGGCATGAAATACCTCATGACATTTCCGAGATGCTCACAAACAAAACGAAACTAAGCAATTGTGGGGAAATTCATTGTATATACCAATGGGAGTTTATCGTACAATAGCCCAAAATGCCGTCGAAAAACATCGAGACTCCATTATCGAAAAAGATAGCGAGGGAAATTTTTTAAATAGTGTACCACTGTTTTTTTTTTAAGTAGTGACGTAAGATATTCCTGATGCCAACGCTTCCAGAACAAATGACTCATTCTGATTATGGCATTGTAGTGTGACAATCTATTGTAAGGCACCTGAGTGAGGTCAGGCTGTGGTATTGTAGTGATGGGATGCCCAATCAGGAACTGCGCTGGTGTTAATGGGTCCATATCATCCTCGGATAAAACGCACAACGGTCTCGAATTCATCACACCTTCGATTTGAATTAGTAGGGTATGTAACTCTTCTTGGGTCAGTATTTTATCGCCGATTAATTTCATCATCTGGGTTTTCGCAGATTTTATGCCTGCCTTCCAAAATCCACCGAAACGAGGAGCGTATGGTGGTATAAAATGCCAACTAACCTGATATCTTTGAAATATAGAATTGGTAATTAGTTGTACATTATTTTTAAGAAAAATATTTATTTCCTTTAACTTTCTAGATGCACCCTGAAAATTGGTACCGTTGTCTGAAAATACATCAGTACTAACACCCCTGCGCGCAAAAAATCGATGTAATGCGCCTAAAAATGCGTCGGTTGATAAATTGCCTACGAGTTCTATATGAACCACCTTCGTACTTAGGCAAATGATTAGGCATATGTAGGCTTTTTCTGCTCGTTGACCTCGCCCGCGTTTCAAATAGGTTTTTATAGGACCTGCAAAATCCAAGCCTATTTTTAAAAATGGTCGAATCAATTCTACTCTCTCCTTAGGAAGATCACCCATTAGCTGGCTTTCGGTTTGGGGACGTTGTTTGATGCAATAGACACACTTGCGCACTATTGATTTGATCAAATTTCTGCCTTTGATTATCCAATATTTTCTTCTAATTAGGCTTAACAGCATCGATGCCCCGCTATGTAAATACATTTTGTGATATTTCTCAATGATCAATTTAGTGACATCGGAATTGGCAGATAGAATTATCGGATGACGTGTATCGTAAGGTGCAATCGATTTGTCAATTCGACCACCCACTCGCAAAATTCCCCTTTTATCAACAAATGGATTTAATGATTTGGTAGCGCTCTTACCCGAAACTGCGTTGCCTTTATTCACATCTCTGATTTCTTCTTTATAATTTTGTAGTTGTGAATACCTTAAAATTTCAGTTTCTGCGGCTTGCCAATCATATTGAGTTTGGTTGGTTGGTTTTGTTTTTTCCTTGCACCATAAATAATAAAATTTTCGGATGTTCATCAATATACGTATGACCTTATCATTACTAGAATAAGCGCTGCATAGGTCTTGAATTAGTGGCTTCGATTCATCTAAACAGGTGGTGGTCATAACTTGTATTATCTCTCTTCGTTCTGGCTGATTTGCAGTTTCTGTTTTTCGAATATTAGGCCAGTTCTCAGCGTCTTGGCTTAAAAATTCTGGTCCATTCCACCAGAGGGTATAGCTCTTCAATTCCTTCGGACTCAAACCTCTTGTAGCCCAATCCGCTGGATTAAGTTTGGATGTAATGTGCCGCCACTTTCTTCTCGGAAGGATCTCTAAAATTTCGCTCGTTCTATTCGCAACGTATGTTTTCCATCTGCGTGGTGGTTCGGAAGCCAATCCAAAACGATAGTGCTATCAGTCCATCCGAATAACTGAGAATCTGGAATACACAAAACTGCTTGGACATGTTTTATTAGGCGAGCCAACAGCAAAGCACCATTCAATTCTAACCGGGGTAAAGATATATTTTTAATAGGCGCAACCTTTGTTTTTGCTTCTATAAGACTGGTAACAAAACTGCCATTGTAGTACGTGCGTAAGTACATGGTCGCTGCAAATGCCATCTCGCTGGAGTCGCAAAATTCATGCAATTGATGTTCTTCTCCATTGGTCATAAAAAGCCACCTAGGTATCGTCAGGGTTGAGATTTGGTCAGCTTCCTCTCTAATAGTTTTCCATTGGTTTTGAATTTTGCCTGGTAGTTTGTCGTCCCATTGCACATCTAGCAGCCACAATGTTTGAAAAAAACTCTTTATTTTTATTACGTATGGTGATAAGAGGCCCAGAGGATCAAAAATCCGACTGGCTTCGGAAAGTATTGCACGCTTCGTGGTAGGCGTGCTCTCTTCTAGAGTGACGTGGTAAGTGAATTTATCTGCTGTTGGCTGCCACTGCAGCCCCAACACCTTGATTTCATTGATATCTTCAGCAATTATCTTTGGTTGTGGTGGAAAAGATTCAGCTACATTCATCTTGGCTAACACTTCGCACGAATTCGATGACCATTTCCGGAGATTGAATCCAGATTGCCTCATTATATGTGAAAGTTGTTCTGCTAATTGGGTTGCTTCAGGTATTGAATGTGTTCCAGTTAATAAATCATCAATATATGTGTCTCTCTGTAAAATCTGTGATGCTTCCGGATATTGGTTATGATTATCCTCGGCGATGTGGTGGATAACTCTTGTTGCTAGATATGGTGCTGAAGACATGCCATATGTTAACGTCTTTAATTCAAAATGCCTTATTGGTGCGGTCGGTGTTTGGCGCCATACTATTCGTTGAAATCGGCGATCGCTTGGATGTATCCATATCTGCCGATACATTTTTTCAGCATCTGCGGTAAAGACAATTTTGTACACACGAAAACGTAGCAGGATATCTACTAATAAATTTTGCAATATTGGCCCTGTGAGCAGATTATCGTTTAGCGAATAACCCGAGCTGGTTTTGGCCGACGCATCAAACACAACACGCAATTTTGTCGTTGTAGAAGTTTCTTTCCAGACTCCGTGATGTGGTAGGTACAGATAATCCAATGGCTGTTTTGGTGGATCCACTTCTTCCATATGTCCCAGTCGTCTATACTCCTCCATGAAATCAACGTATTGCTTCTGCAAATTAGGATTTTTCATAAATTTCCGTTCCATACCGTGTAATCGTTTGATAGCGATACTCAATGATTCATTTAATGGATTGGAATCTGGTCTAAAAGGCAGCTTCACCATGTAGTGCTTGTCTTCCAATTTCGTGGTAGTTGTTTTAAAAAGCTCTTCGCAGATCTGATGTTCAGGTAATAATGGAATCGACTTAAAAACCTCTTCGGATTCCCAGAAACTTCTCAAGGTGTTATCTAGCATGTTATTATCAACGATTATGGTATTGCATTGATTCGAGTGTTGTGTTTGTGATAGATTCCCCGTCAATATCCATCCGAGATGTGTATTCTGAGCAAGCATTTTATTGTTGTGATCTTTAAGCTGCTCTGGTTTTAGGATGTCAAAAAAATTATCAGCTCCGATAAGTAAGTCGATTTTGGATTTTTACTGCGGACTTACATCAGCTAATGTTAGAGACGAAACATATTGATAAGCTAACCAATCACTTTTTCGCACAGGGTTAACTTTGGTGATAGATGGTACTACATATGCAGAGATCTGAGCTGTGAAGTTGGATTCGAAATGTGGCGATACTACGACCCTTACTATTCCTCGGGTAGTAACCAGCTTTTGATTAGCAATGCCTTGAATGTTGATTTTTCCATATGTTCGTTTCAGACCTAGTTTCTGTATCAGTGCTTCCGTTATGAAGGAGCTCTGCGATCCTGAATCGAGTAAAACTCGACATAGTTGCAACTGACCACTTACATCTCGCACTCTCACGGTCGCTGTTAGTAAAACAGCTGGATTTATTATATTGCTGGAGTGAAGACATGATGATGTTTGCGATGGAGTGCCTGCTAACGAAGGTGTATTGGTTACAATAAGGCTCTTGGCTGGTAGTGATTGCTTACTGGTGGAACCTATGGCATCAGAGGATTGGTGTAGCAGCGAATTGTGTCTTCTTCGGCAATAATGACATCTTCCTCTAGATTTGCACTGGAATACGGTATGTGACTCACCGAAACAGTTGAAACAACGATTTTTGGTCTTCACTAACTCTCTGCGTTTCTCAACGGTCCATTCCTTGAATTTTGGGCACATGAATAGAGGATGACAATCTTTCTGGCATATGGAACACGACATCACGGCATTGGTTAATGTTTTTGAAATTGATTTCGTTTGGACCACTGTTTTTCGCGAGTATCCCTTGACTGAATCCAAAGCATCAGCTCTTTTCATTAAAAAATCGATTAGGGATTGACAAGTTGGAACTCAATGTCTGATGTCTCGGTAGCCCATTTGTCTCTCGTATCTTCATCTAATTTTTGGATCAATATGAAAACTAGCCACGGGTCTCTAGATTCTGCTTCAGGTCCGATAGCCTTTAGTCCACGGATAACTTCGTCTGCTGTGTCCATCAACTTCCGAATATGCTGTGATGTTGAGTTGATCGATGGTAAATCTATAAAACTTTTAATGAAAGATTGTACGGTGTATCTTTTTCTATCGTATCGATTCTTCAGCTTGTTTAATGCCTCAATGTAATTTCCGTCGGAAATGGGAAGGTGTTTTAAAAGGTTAGCGGCTTCATCTCTCAAAAATCCCTTCAGTTATTGGAACTTTTGTGCGGGGTTTAAATTTGGATTCTCGTGGATTGTGGAAGCGAACAAATCATAAAATGATTGCCACTCTGTATAACTGCCGTAAAATGGAGCTATACTAATCTTCGGTAGTTTGGCTTCAATATTTGCGCCTTTTGAATGTTCTCCCTGAGTATCGTTCAAATCGAACGACATATTTCCGGTAACCAAGTTTGCTCGTCGAATTAGCCGGTTTAAATCTGCGACCGTTGTATAGTATTTGTCCTCAAATTCATCTTGATGGCTTTCATCTTTATTATTTAATCCGTTGATCACATTTTCAATCTCGTGAAATTCCGATAATAATCCCTCTACACGACGTAATCTAACCTTGAGCTGCTCAAGATCCAATTGGGATGCCTCAACATTTTTACAGGACTGCACGTGATTAAATATTTTTGTCAACGAACCCTTGATGTTAGAACGGCGTTTATTCGTGGCTTCTAGCTGCGACATTGCTCACAAACAAATTCACTGAGGTTGATACGATACTCAATATTTTCACAAAACACTTCGTAATTTATTTGGTTGAAATTATAATCTATTTCTTAGCAAAGCCAGCACGTTGTTACTACGCAAACTCCAAATTCTATCCGAGAAACTTCCAGTGTAGTAGTCGAACAATAAAGTTACAAATTATTGTATTTACGGAAACTACAAAGACGCATGTGGGTAAGTGGGGTGCGAGTGGGTGTAGTTAATTCGTGGTTATAACGATTAGGATTGTATCAAACTTTATTATATTAATCGTTTATGGATCACCGATTCACGCTTAGTAAAATAAAATTCACTTACGGTTTTATGTTTCTCCTCCACGTGTCGATCTGGATACACGATTTTCTGCTCAATCTTCTGGTTGAATTACGGTATGTATGGTACGGTATGTTGGGTGATAAATTCCACTTATTGATGATAAATTAGTGGTGTGCTACTTGGTTAGGTTTTATAATTCCTTTCTGTCTTTTATGCGAAGATCAGCCTG
This sequence comes from Tipula vernalis, assembly GCA_958295665.1. Lineage (NCBI taxonomy): Eukaryota > Metazoa > Arthropoda > Insecta > Diptera > Tipulidae > Tipula > Tipula vernalis. The sequence goes on along the minus strand of OY282560.1, from coordinate 91,127,101 downwards.
CGGTTGTCACAATTTCTAATTCATTGAGGTTAAATTTCCAATGAATTGGTTGGATAATAAAAAAACAAATTGATTCACAATAAACCACACGAGCGTAAGCGACTATTAATTTATTGCTCGAGTAAAACGGTATGTTCTACTATGGTAAGGTTTTCCTCGTGTGATAATCTGGTTTCTGGATACAAACGGCGTTATAATTCTCGATGATTCGAATCAATTAACCAATTCACTGGCATCCGGCTCGAAGGACCATGTTTGTAACGACAACTTTTTATGGTAGCGGACTGTATTTAATTTAATTGTTTTATTGTTGGTCCAATAATTAAGTAAAACTCTTAAATTTACTTTAAATGCGTTAACAAATTTTATTTGGTACTTATACAAGTTTTATTTTAATGTGTTTTTTAACCTCACTAATCGTGGCGATCTATTTCGATATACACCCTTTGACGGTCGATGCAAAAGAGAGTGAAAATAATTTTATGTTTTTACAAGATTATTTTATAAGCTATTTCATATACCTAAATCTAGGTGGCTATTATGTTCTACTATGCTATTATCGAACTGTTATACAAATTTTATAACATTTGGTAAACGTCAAAGTTTAAGTAAACATATAAATTATTGTTTTTGTTTACTTTTACAATAAAACTAAATTGTAATTAAATATGAATTTAATAATACATAAATTATGGCCACTTCGATATCTTAAAGATAAGTATTTTTTCTTATATAATATTACAAGATTTATAATTATAATTTTAATACATTAATTAATTTATTTTTAGGTTAGGTTCAATACTGGAACATAACAGATGTGCTTTACGAACAACTACTTCACTCAAAAAACAAATTCATTTGTGATAAATACTTTAAGCAGCAAACGACTAAGTGTTTGGGATAAAGTGTTTGTGGTAAATTAGTGATCATTTGAGGCAAACTAAAAATATTTTACTTACTAACATTTGAACGTTTGTAACAAAACCCAAAATGTTTGTTTTAATGTTTGTGTGTCATACTTAGTGTTTGTCAAACACAACTCTTTTTCCCTATAAGCACATATAATTTTTGTGGCTAATACTTTATTGGTTATAATAAACAGAATAAATAGTTCGTAGCTAACAAGAATTATTTATCACTAGTAATCTTAATTTTAGTGCTGTAGTATACTGCTAAATAATTATGTAATTAAATGGATTCAAATTAAAATAAAATAAAAATTTAACGAATAATAATTTATTATTTAATTATTTTAAAAATATTCTATACTATATTTTCAAAACAAATACATCAAAAATATGTTTAATTTTAATATAAATTTAATTAAAAAAAATTTGAGTCTGTTAACTATTAAGTATATAATATAACATACAAAGCAGATACATTAATAATCATCAGTAAATATTAAAAGTTAAATCGAACAACCATGGCCAACTATTGGGAGCAGGCAGAACAATAAAAATCTGGCAATGAATGAACTAAACTAAGTTTTGATTTTAAGATATTTTATTTTATTAATATAGATAATACGAATTAAAATTATATAATACGAGTACATAAAATATTACCAAGGTAAAGAAAACTAAAAGCTTCTAGAAGCTATTCACAACCAATTCACCTTTAAAATTTAGCAGATTATATATATGTTTCTATTTTCTAATTTTTCAAATAAAATGGAATTAAATTCATTAATTATTTTTACGAAAAAAAGTTGTAAGCGGGGATCAAATGTTACGGTTTCTAGTGCTTGACAACATAAAAATATGAACTTTCCATCTCTTTGAATCCCTTTATTTTGAACGTTAGGTCTCTGACATTTAATACTAATTTCGTTATAATTAAATAATATATAACAAATTTTTAATTAATTCCTCAAAGCTAAAGTGTACAGCAATTTTTTTCGGCATTTGCTTACTCTGCCAATTTCTTTCAATTCCTGATGCTTAGCTTCAAACCGCATCGAGCTTATGTTTCGAATTGGTCCAATTCTTCTCATAATATTGGAATAGTGAGTTAAAAAATGGAATTTCGGCGTTAAATGCTTTCCGAATAACGATAAATACTGCTCGTGGTGATCAGCAAAATTTAATTTTTTAACAATCCAATAGAATTTGCGTCAGCTTTTTGAATTGTGAGAACCATAAGAATTTCCCGTAAAGTTAAATACAGCCTCCAAAATTTTATTTGTCGTGGTACTAAATCTCCGATTATGCAATTAAGGTGAATTATTAAATTAGTCATCTCCGCCGCTGAATATTTTAATTTATTTCCATGTAATAGTGTAGATTCCTTAATTTGTGGTGGTTTATTTAACTGTTTTACATAATCGAAAGAATTGAGTCGTTGGTTAAAAATATCAAGAGTAAAGAATCCGTCTTCGAAAATAAACTGTTTCAAAATTCCCATTAAATCATAATGAGCAATCCCTTCTATAATATCGTACATTATGTCAGCACTTAGATTTTCTACCACATGAAAATTTAACATGTCATTAAAAACGCAGTTTTCTTTAACGCCGGTAACTCCAACATCATATTGCTCAACATCTTGTTGGTAGTTTATCTTATTTCTTAAAAAATCTGAATTTTCTGAACAAAATTTGATGGTGAGTATTTTACTGTATTTACAAATCCTACAAAAAAACTCTAGAATTGAAACTTTCAGAAAACCCTAAAATCTGATTTAACCCCAAATTGTCACCAAGAATTAAGAAAGGAATTAATTTAACTTTGATGTATTTTGGATGGTTGTATGTGCTATTTTTGGCGAAAAAATATTTGTATGGTTTCTAAAATTTTACCATTTATGTACATAAACTGTACTTATAATAATATTCGAGTTTTGAAGTTCGTAATACGAGATTTATCAACAATTTTGGATGTTCGTTAATTCGAGGATTCGTTATTCTAGGGTTCGTTAAACGAGGTTTACCTGTAATTCATTTTTATTTTTTGGATCTGGTTTTCTTAAATGATATCTATTTAAATGAAATTTTAAATAAAATGTATATGAGTATTTTCTGGCACATTTACTAAATGGACAATTAAGTTCCACGAAATTGTGATTGTTCAAATGATTTATATAAAAATTAACTGTTGGAAATGCTACTTTGCAAATATTAAAAGTGATCATTGTAAATTAGGATGTTTTAGGCGCCTTTTAAAGATTTGATTAGTAAATCGATGTTAGGAAAAACTGTTTTGGAAATATTAAAATTAAAAAAGAGTTGTTCAACAAGTATCCAAATATGTTGTGATTCTTCGGGGTAAGAAATGTTTAAACCGCAAAAAATATTAAAACATGTCTTAAATGCGGCTAACGTACACTCTGTGTAAATCATTTTACCGCAGCAAGTGAGATTGCTGCCGTGGGATTTATAAGATCACCCAATAATAAAATCCTTGGTTGCTGAAATTTTCCCTGAGTTTTTTCAGCTTCGGCTTCAGACTATAATAAGAAAATTTGTTTCATGGATCATGGATTTGTAATGTACCTGAAAATGTTGAATAAAACTCTCTTGTGCCTCTAATTTGCTGGGTTTTTTCTTTCAAGCAGTAAAATAAGTTGGAGTAACGTGTGGTAACAGTAATAAAGAAATTGCTCTTTTTGCTTGTAAATCTATTTAGTAAATAAAAAAATAAAAAAAAATTGTTAATATAAACTCGAAATAACTTAAAAACTTAGTAAAATGTTTTACATACTATTTGTCAATATGTCCAGATATTTCTTAACAGTTGGACTTTTGAAACCTTTAACCTTTGTTATAATTTTGTCCGCTATTTCCCCAATCTTAGCTTCGTATCAATTTCAAACTATCATTGAATTTAAAACAAAAAAAAAATTAGCATAAATATTTAGTTTGTTATACTTAAGTATACCAATTCCAATCCTTTAGGTTCAAGCAAACATAAAAATTTATTTAAATATTCCATTGTGCTAATTTTTGAGTTTAGTATTAAAATTCACGTTTTGTGTGTATTTTTCCAATGTTGTACCACTTCATTCCACGGACTGATATTATTTTCTAAAAATTCAGTATACTGTTGCTTTCGTCTTCTGTTTGCTCACTTTCAGATTCTTGTGGTAATTCAGCTTTATTTTTGAAAGATAACTTCCTCCTAGTTATTACACCAGCTCGAGATAACAAATTTTTCTTGTTATAATATGCGTCGAATTACTTTCCTCTTGCCGCACGTCCGTTTTCAGCTGGGGTGTAGTACACACTTTTGCATTCAGTGCATTTATTGAAAATATCCAACAAGTTATCAGTTAAGTTGTTGAAATCAGCTCTACTCAACCTTAAACGTATAGTTCAATAATTAACAAAAAATAATAATATTAGATCTATAAATTATAATTTCTAAACACTTACACAGTTTGAGGATTATTATCCAAAATATTGTGTATGATGATTTTGGAGACCTTGATTTTGTCACTATTATCCAAAGAAGCTGGGTTTTTGATATATTTTGCAATAACTTCTGGTGCTGACTTGGAAAGGAGAGCATGGATCTCCTATATAAAATTTAAATACATATACAATTTTTAATAGGAAATAGTGGATTAAATAATTAATGGTCTTAATTACATTATTATTGTATTTGTCGTTGTTAATTATGGCATTATTTTCGTGAAAATCTAAAAATTCAATTTCACCTAAGCAAGATATAGTTGTTTAAATTTTTGATCCAGGGCCTTCATTACCTAAATCTAAAACAAGGGAATCTCGATCATCGATGATGTTTGTAATTTGATTTTCTTCACATATGACAATTGCACCGAAATTATCCGAACTTGCAGTTGTTTCTGAAACAACATTCTCTGTAATTTCTTGAGCAGCAATTTCAGAAATACTTCTTTCTTCTTATTTATAATGTGATTTTCATAAACTGCTAATATTAAATTCTGTTGGTACCTCTGTACATACGGAACGAAAAATACAGGTTTTATTTCAGCACCACTTTCGAGTGTAAATTTAAAATCATTTGTGATATTAAAGTGAGAGCGAACTAGCGAAAATAATTTGTTTATTTAATTTATAAACCATTCCAAAAAATTTAAGTTATTTAAAATACCCGCATTATGAAATATTTCATAAGTAAATGTACCTACTCCGGAAACCGGTATTATTTCTAGTTTTGGTTGTGCCTGTATCGCCTCTGAAATATAATATGTGCAGTAAAATACTCACTATATCTTATTTTATTTGGCTAATTTTTCACTTCCAACTTCCAATAAAACACGTCTCGTTTCTCGAATGAGAACTGTGAATACAAATTCACGTAATAATTTTCTTATACAATGTTATGTACACCCGCACTAAACTCAGGTAAATAATATAAGTATATATGTACTTTTCAATACACACACTTTAAATTTTTATAATTAAATTTTATTTTAGAGAATTTCTTTTATCACACACATCCATTTACCACGAACTCTGCAAAAATATGTTTTAACTTGTTAAATTATTTATAAAACAGTTCTTTTTGTCGCACACAAACATGAATTGTTTATAGGAAATAAGAAGCCACCAAACAATACATTGACAATGTGTTTATCACAAACATTTTAAGTGTTTGAGGATAACGTTTTGACTGTTTATGGCTACCATATTTAATTTCTTTATTAAAGTGTGCTTTGGAAACACTCAAACAGTTTGCAAGACACTTTGAATTATTTGACACCACTACTATTTGAAATAAATTGTTTACGTTGATTATTAAATGATTGTTACTAACAATAATTAATTGTATCCAATAAGAATAATTTAATATAAATTATTTGTGTTCATCCCAAACATTCGATATTTAGCCACAAATAGTTTCCAAACACTCCTTTTGTTCAGTGTTTTATTTTAATAATACAATAAAGAAATAAATTAAAATTTAAATAAATAATAGTGATATAATATAAGTTTGGTTACCAAATTATTTAAATAAGTGATAAAGTTATTTAATTACGCAAATTTTAGAATTGAGACAGTGGCTAATTTAATTAAGTTATAATATCTTAAAATCGTCTGTGATTATTTGTGATGCCATAAACACAAAAAAAAAAACAAAAAAATTAATAAAAATAAAATCGCCTATATAAATATCGAGTTTCAATATTCGATTAATATTAAGTTAATTATATAACAAAAAACAAGTTAATTTTATACAAGTAGTGATTTTCATAATTATAATCCTAAGTAAATCTTGTGGCTACCAAAAAGTGTCGTGATAAACCTAACTGTAAATTTAAACCAACCGTGTAGTGAGACTGTCTGTAATTTCTGCTGTGCTAATTTTATAATATCTAAATGGCTTTACCAATAACGCGCAGTTCTTCAAAATTAACCGAGGTATTTCAATTGGAAAACCCTACTATGAAAGACATTCTTGCTGTCAACAAAGCCATTTTAGATAAAATTAATGCTTCGGAAACCGTACTTTCCAAAAAATTTGATACGCTGAATGACACCGTTTGCTCACTTGGTAAAGAATTATCGGGTGTTAAAGTAAATATCGACCAATTGGATAATAAAGTTGAAATGTGTAATTCTCAAATCCAGTCATTAGAAAACGAAGTAGCAGTTTTAAAACAACAACAGCTCCAAAATGACATTGTAATAAGCGGATTTCCATCTTTAGATTACAAAGTTGATGATGTAGTTGACAAACTCAGCCAGTTACTTCAATTCGACATCAATAATATCGTCCAATCGTACAAAAAACAAATTAATGTTATAGATCGAGTCAATACGGGAACCAAAACGTTTATGCACATCATTGTAACATTTAAATCCCATTCAATTAAATCAGACTTTTTGTTGAAATTACGGAAAAATGGTCCATTATATCTTGATCAGCTGTTCCCTAATCAACAAAACAACAAACAAATTTTGGTTAATGAAAGGATGACGACAACCAATGTTAAACTAATAAAAACATTAAATCATCTAAAGAGAGATAAAAAAATTGCGCATGTCTGGTTTCGTAGTGGTAAAATTTTCGCACGCATCAAAGAAGGTGACCGTTCAATAGCAATCGAATCAAATGATGACATCACCAAGTTAACTGCGTAACTGCTCAGCGTCGTATTTCTGCGATATTATTAATATAATGAATGAACAAGATAAATATTATTTGAATTTAAATGAATTTAGTATCAATAGTAAATTAAATATAATTTTAGGTATTAACATCTTATACATAAACATCAATAGATTGGAGAACAAAATGGAACGTCTCGAGCAATTTCTGTTTACACTTAATCAGAAAATAGATGTTATAATACTAACAGAAATTTTTCTTCACAATTATCAGACTGAATTCATAAATTTAGAAAATTATAAATCATTTCACATAACACGTGAACATAGAGATGGCGGTGGCATTACAATCTTCGTAAATATCGGGCTTGATTTCAAATATAAATGCAGTAAAACGTACATGGAAAATGATTTTTTAATCATTCATTCTCCAAAGCTTAGATTTAATATTATAGGCGTTTATAGACCGCCACACACCGAGTTATCTTCTTTCTTAAGTTATTTTGGTTCTATATTAGACCAATATAAACAGAGCATTATTATTGGCGATTTTAATCTGAATATCTTAAACGAAGATGAAAGTGATATTATCGATTACAAAACAACTTTAGAAATGTATTCATTTAAAATTAAAAACAAAATTCATAAAAAATATTCTACCCGATTTTCTAACAGTAACAGTACCATCATAGATCATGTTCTCTCGTCAACTCCGCATCAATTTCATATCCTCATTTCCCCCACTGATCTGAGTGATCACGAATATTTATTGATTCGTTGTGCAGCTCGTATCAAACGGATGCGGGTCACCAAACAGTTAACACTTCTTAACCAGCAAAACATAGATACTTACGTGGACACTTTAGATGTTAATAACACATCATTTCAAAATTTCTATCTATCATTAATTAGTTTAGTTGATAAGAACACTACGAATGTAGAGCGTGTATTAAATTTGTATACATACAACAAGCCTTGGTTTACAAATGAACTTAAGCAAATCATTAAATGTCGGACAAAATTTCAAAAACTTAAAAAAAAATATCCTAATAACTTTTATTTTAGAGCAAAGTTCAAGAATCTTAAAAAGCAGTCTTACGATATGGTAGTGAAATTAAAAAGGGATTATTATACCAAAACATTAGAAGATAGTTTGCGATCTCCTAAGAAAATGTGGTCATTGATAAATGAAGTCTTGCAAAATCGTAATGCGAAATTTGAAGAACCAATCAATTTAAATATGGATGGTAAATTGATCACAAATCAAAGGGAAGTTGTAAATAATTTCAACAAATATTTCAATGATATTGGTGTGTTTTCCTGTAATACTAGCCCTAATATTTTAGTGAATCGTAATGTAAATAGCATGCTGCGCAATTTTGAAGTTACGGACTACGAAGAAGTTAATTCAATCATATCTTGCTTAGATTCTTCCAGCTCAATGGGTTGGGACTCCATATCGGTAAAACTTATTAAGAAATTTAATTTTAAAATAACACCTATAATATGTACTGGTATAAATGAAACAATCCTAATGAACAAGCTGCCCAATGAGTTGAAAATTGCTCGTATTACTCCGATATTTAAATCAGGGTCTAAGCAAGACATTAATAATTACAGACCGATATCCGTTCTTCCAACATTTTCAAAAATTTTTGAAAAGATTATCCATAAAAGGTTACAACTTTATTTAGACAACAATCAATTAATTAGTTCTAATCAATTTGGCTTTCAAAGAAATAGCAGTACGCTTTCTGCTATTTTAAACTTATTAGAAAATATTTACAATAACCTTGAAGCTAGGAAATTTACGTCTTGCATTTTCATTGACTTAGCCAAAGCTTTTGACTGCATAGATCATAACATTTTATTAAAGAAATTAAGTAGCCTTGGCGTGATTGATAGCGCTCTTTCGCTTCTTGAAGATTACTTACTTAATCGTAAACATTATGTTCAAATGGGAAAATATAAGTCCGAAGAACTATTTCTAAAGTGAGGAGTACCTCAAGGCTCTATCTTAGGTCCATTATTATTTAATATCTACATCAATGATGTTTTCTTGCTCAATTTATCTGGCAAACTTCAACTTTTTGCGGATGATGCGGTAATTACATATGATGCTTTGAGTAGAGAAGGCCTACAATTACAGATGGAAACCGATTTAAAAATCTTAAATAGCTTTTTTCTCGCTAATAAGCTTTGCCTTAATAAATCTAAAACTAAATTCATAATCTTCTCTGTAAAGAAAAAACTGTTTGACGATTTTAGGGAAATTTCTCTGGATTTGGAAAAAATCTCTAGAGTAGATATTATTTGTTACCTAGGACTGAATCTTTGCTATAACTTAAACTGGACGATTCACATAAACTCCATAAAGCAAAAGCTGGCGCCGTACGTAGCTGTCTTTCGACGTATTGGAAAATATATTACAAACCAGCAAGTTGCAATGAACTGCTACTATTCATTTGTTCACTCCCGTTTACTTTATTTGATTCAAATTTGGGGATCAGCAGGTAGTACTAAAGTAAAAGAATTACAAATATACCAAAACCAAGCTTTAAAGGCAATCAAGAATATTGACATGAGAACACCTACCATTTTCCTTTATTCCAATCGACTGTTACCAATATCGCAGATGGTAGAATATGAATTTATCCTATTGGTTTATAAACTTAAGTATAATATGATTAAAAGTAATAATGTTTTAATTACTAATTATGAGATAACCAAACGCGCTAACAGACCTGCAGCTCATTTTCGTTTACCACAATATTTTTATAAAATATCTCAAAGTAGTTTTTTCTATCGGGGATTAAAATTGTTTAATGACCTTGAGGATAATTGGAAGTCTATGCCATTAGGTATCTTTAAAACAAATGTGAAAAATTTATTGCTTTCTGAGTTTGTTCAGTAATATAGAATGAACCATATTGTTCTTTGATTGATTGATGTTAATTACTAACTTTATTGTATTAGTTTAGTTGATGTATTTAATTTTTATATTATGTTATAATATCCGTTGAAATTTTTGTATTACAATATTACTATGTTGAAAAAAATTTATAATATTAATTATTAATATTTTCCAAAATAAAAATGTACGTTTTTCGGAAAATAAATAAAAAAATAAAATAAAAAAAAATAAAAAAATACTGTAATTTTATAAACAACCGAAAACGAAATAAAACGGTTTAGAACTAGCATTTATATATATTAAATTATTATTATTTAAAACAAAAAATTAAATTTAATTAATTTACACAATCAAACAAACACCAGTTTGATCAAATATCACGCTCATTAAAAATCCGATAATTGCCTATTTGATTATCTGGTTTTGCAAATTCTAGTGAAAATCCAGTGAATTTCTAGTTAAAAATCAAGAAATATGAATTTTCTAGTTAAATTTAAAAATAGATTTAACCGATTTCTAGTGAAATTGCAATCAAAACCAGATTTGGACCATTTTCTAGTTAATTTCCAGTAACATTTTTAATTATACTGGAATTCTAGTGATTATCTAGCACAAAAAATTACTAGAAAAATACTAGATGGTTAGTTTTACTCTATAAAATGGAATATCTAGTAAATTTAACGAACATCTCGTAAATTTTATTACCAGAAATCCAGTAAAAATAAAAATTACTTGAATTCCAGTTGCATTTTTGCAACGGTTTATTTTTTAATGTAGTTACCTGAAATTTAGTAAAATTCTTGTTAAATTAAACTAAATACAAGATAATTCCTGTTTGCAAGTGCAAGGAATTTCTAGTAAATTAAACAGATTTTAATAATATTCTAGCCAATCTTATCTTACATTGAAATATTACTAGAATTCTAGTAAATTTAGCCTTTTTAATTTAATATGTTCCGAAGATTGTAAGAGAATTCAATCCAGTTTCGAACTGATGAGCTTATGATTATGAAAAAATCAATCCTCTCATCAGGCCGCGGCGACTGGACTGACTATACCACAATTTACATTCTATATATACAGAATGTCCTGTGCTTTATATACTAGCGAATCGTACTAATATAGATAAATTCAATTACAATTTTTTCTTCTTCACGACAATCACATAAGCGGTGAACGCTAATTTTACTTTTTTTTTAATTTTTGTTGAATGTTAATTAGAAATTACAAGAATTAATTAACATTCAACAAAAATTAAAAAAAAAAAAAAAAAAAAAAAAAAAAAAAAAAAAAAAAAAAAAAAGGAAATTTAGCCGTTTGCTCACGTATTAATTTCATTTTCTTCGTCTGATATTTAGTATGTATCTGTAAAACGTTGAATTTCGTGGTGTGTTGTGATAAAATAAAAAACAGGTGAAAAAATAAATATAGAAGTATATAATAAAGTGTGCGTGCTATTATAAAATAAGTACCTATATAAAATTTGACCACCGCAACGGAACTCATCCAAAACTTTCCCAAGCTAAAGGATTTCGAGGGTGAATGTGTAAGTTTTGATTAATATATACATTAAATTATTTTCAGAATAACTTTCAAATATGAACATTTCAGATTAATTTTGAATTCAGCCTCTTGGAGAAACATGGGAATGAGATAGAGAACAATTCTATTGGCTTTATTTTAAATGCTGGGTTGCTTCCAATAATTAAAGATGGTATATATATATACATTTATTTGCTCATTTAATTCAAAAAACGATAAGCCAAAATCTTCTTTCTAGGAGAAGGTTGAAAATTTGAAATTTTGAAGGAACATCATGTAAAAACGTTTCCTTAAAGTTGAATATCTTGTGCAGGAGGACATGAAGAAAATGATCAAAATTTCGTCGAAACTTATATACATATGTATATATATATATATATATATATATATATATATATATATATATATATATATATATATATATATATATATATATATATATATATATATATATATATATATATATATATATATATATATATATATATATATATATATATATATCGCACATAGTTAGTGAATTTTTGAATTTTTGCATTTTTGCAATTTCGTTTTGCTTCTACATGACCTCGAAACAAGTTATTAACCTTTGATCTGAACAATTTACCCAAATTTGTTAAAATTTTCCAACTTCAAAGCTTTCTCCCGTAACACGATATTTTTGACTTAGAGTTATTTTGAAAGGATAGTGCGATAATTCAAGAATATATTTCGCTTTAGATTATCTACGAGCACTTGTAACAATAAAAAACCAGACATCGGGTAACAACACACTTAAAACCACTGCTGCTTCGTCGGATAATCAACAACTTGTTTTAACCTGTATGTCCAGCGACTGAATTTGGGCTAAGGTACTTAAATATATTGTCTTAAATATATTAATAGTCTTGTTACATTTGAAAATTTCAACTTTGGCTTTCTTATAGAATATTTAACTAATCTAAATTAAACCATGTATATAAATTTTATTCATAATTTTTGCTCAATTTTCGACTTTTCGATTAAATCTATCACTTACTATCTATCTAGTTAGTTGAACGTTGACATTGTGATGTATGGTTCATTTGATTACTCTTATTATTAAATCAATTAAAGATCTCACCCAAAAAACTAAGCATTCGCAGCCGTACCTACCTGTTGTCGGAGAATGAGTTGAGCCACGAAGGAATATTCTACATTATAATAGATGCACAGTCAATTTCGCTTGGCTACAAAACATTTGTACGGGCCTTCGACATAATTTTTAAAATTTTTTATGTTTTTGGATAGAAGTTTCCGCGAAATTGTTTATATTTTTATAAATTCATAAAAGTTTATTTTATTAAAATTAAAGGTGTGATTCCGACACCTCATGCGTCGAAACTAAATTACGAGCAGAATTTTCAGAACTGCTATTTTAAAGCTTTTTTATTTTTTGTATTTGATCTGTTGAAATAAAAAATATCTCATTAAAATAAAATCCAAAAACATTTTTTTATTATTTGAAATTTATTTAGACGACAATCTAGTAGAATAATCTAGTAAAAAATGGATAATCATGTAAAAAATGATGACGTAGGATAACTAGAATTCTGCTAAAGCAAATCGTTTTTTCCGGTTATTTTACTAGAATAAATGCAAGAAATTTAATAGTTTTGCAAGAAAATCAAGTGTTCGATTTTACTTGAAATCTAATTAAAAAATTGTATTTCTCATAATTTTACCAGAAGTCCAGTCGCAAAAACACATAGTATTGTTTACTTGATTTCCAGTACTACATATTTGTATTTCAAGTAAAATTACTAGATTTTATTACAACCAGAAATCTAGTATTTTTAATTTTACTTGATTCAACTAGACTGTCTAGTATGCTCACATCTAGTGAATTTTTATTTACCGTGTAAATTAACTGTTTTAAATGTTATATTCTATTTATCATAATTTTCTATTTTAATAATAAATAATTTGTAAAATAAAATAAAATTTAATGTCTGTTTTACTTATAATCCCTATTATTATTTGTGTTTTGTGTAATTTCAACAACTTTTCACTAAAAAAAATCGTGAACTAAGCTTAAATTTACACTATTGTTGTTGGTTTTTCAATTTTAATTATTTAAATTATTGCTCGAAAGGAC